>OX384537.1:10673200-11873200 GCA_947538915.1 Tenthredo distinguenda
AAACTGAAACCGCGAGAGTGCAAAGAATATTATAGTTGGACTGATAATTTTCGGAGCTGTTCCTCTTTTTTGCAATAAGAGAGTCGGATAACGAGAATTGAGATAATTCTTTGAATTCATCGAAATCGAATGGTAATTGGGGATTTCAGCTCGAGAAACATTCTCACACGTTAATGAATCGAACAATTTTTCCAATCAATAGCACCGGAGTATATGACGACCCAGGATGCAATTCGGACGTCGTAAACCACGCGATGTTGATAGTCGGTTACACGCCAACGGAATGGATATTGAAGAATTGGTGGGGCGAAAATTGGGGAGAAAATGGCTACATGAGACTCGCAAGGAACAAAAATCGCTGTGGAATTGCAAACTACGCGGCATACGCCAAAGTCTGATATCGTATTATATTTTACTGAAACAATTTCGCCGATTGGAATAACTGAACTGTTCGAACAGCTTCTATAGATCATTTTATACAATACTGATGACTTTGTTCAATAGTTTTTGGAATAGATTATATATAACGTAATTCGAAGGGGTAGAATCTGCTTCCAAAACTGTAGATGCATTCGGATATTTCAATTATGCAAATAATTGATCAATTGAGTTGGAAAAAAAATTGTGTGATCTCATGTTTTGAAATTCGTTAATAGCAATAAAAATACTACGTCGCATCTAAATATTTAGTTACATTATTCAATCGTGGATGTATAATCTGATTGAAGCCAAACCGCTAGTAAAATAAACAATCTCCGAGTTCATAGGAGCGTATATCTACTTATGCGTGTGAATAACTTCACATTAGTAATACATGCGTGTTATCTGAGCAAAAATTATAAAAGTTTGATAAGAGGTAAGGAGTAATGTTTTTTTTTAAGCATTATTGGTGATAAAAACTTTTTATACGTTATACTTATCTCGGGTTTTAGTAGACTATCGCAGAACCGCAGCAGCTTATTCTAATACAATAATGAAGAATAACGAATCCAGAGAATATTTCGAGCATTTTTTTTTTTTTTTGACAAGAAATGAAAATCCATCAGTGCCTAAAAAAGCGAAATTATAATTGTTATAATAGGCTAACCAAACTGAGAATATTCTAAGTTGCCACAACTGTGTATTTATCGTTTAATAGATGTTTAGTTATTGCAATACCGGATGCGGATAGTATTTCAGCATGACAGTGCTGCTGCTGAATGTATTAACACGAGTAATAAGCAGTTTATGATCGAGTTCCGTGTACAATTAATATCAAAACATCGGGGTCAACTGTTATCATGTAGGCCTTAAGTACTTCTCTCAAATTCTCAAATAAACGTTCTAAAATAATAAAGCCATTTTTAATTGGAGAAGATTAAATACAATAGTATTCTGCGGCAGTATACTCGCATCGAAGTGGATGTATCGATTATAGGGAAAAAGAAGAAGAATAGGAAGAAATTGAACGAAAGTGAATAATAATAAAAACAAAAGCTCGGAGCAATCGAGAGAAGTTATTTTCCTCCTTACTCAAGAATTGTTTTCCACCTCTCATGGTTATAGCTAATTGAAATTGCGAATCATCGTTTTCCTAGATTCTCGTGTAATACTACAATTTTCATTGCGATTGGTTTTTCAGAAAGTCAACGATCATTGGAAAAACCCATTCCTTCATAGAATTTAAGGAAAAAAAGGCTGTACATACATGGCAACGCAACTGGGTCGAGTACACTACAAGAGATATCGATATAATTTTGTAGCGATACAGTTCACGGAAAATTCGAGTATATACTTCATTCTTGCTCTGATGCTCTTCATAATTATCAGTATTACACGTGTCAACGTTTCGCAGGACGCGTTTAATCTCTTTTGCAAGTCGGGAAGTGACGAACTTCGAGAAGTTCCAATTTCTGCTACCAGGTGTTGTACGAGTGAGCTTGCAATCTCGTGTGGATTTCGAGGGCCCGTGATGGAAGTCCCCTCAATTTATCACTAAACTGAAACCTTGAACCTATTTTAAATCTCTCGACACGTCAAAGCGAGCAATGTGCATATTTTTTTGTTACCGAAAGTGGAAAAACAATTCTGCATCTTCGACTACTCACTGGTAGTACGGTGTCCTTCGAACGACCAAATAAACTAGATACAATATTGAATCGAAATTTGTACTTGTGGCTATAAATATAACCACGGCTTTTCATCTTCTTTACATTTTATACAACTTCGCAATTAATCGTAAGTCATGACCCGTCTTGCCTCCCTCCCTTCCTCATTCTCTGGCGTACCGCCCATCTGTGGTATCTTTCTTCAGAGGTCAATAAGGTCGCCAAAATATAGGAGAGATACACCGGAACACCGAGGAAGAGACTAGAGAAGTAAAAATCTGCTGGTGTATAAGGTTTTCAACACTACCCTGGATTATCTCGGCAGATTGCAGTCCGTGCAGTGTGAATGAAGATTGAAAAATATGTGCCACTATCATACAATTTATAATGACTCTAAAATTAAAACATCTTCAATCATTTTATGCCAATTGAGGTGATAAGCACGAGCAAAGCTGAGGGAGTAAAAGTTTCAAAAGTTATAACTTTGACATGCTCGTTAATTATACGACTTTCAGATGTTCTTATTGTTACAGATTTGAATATGGTACTATTTTGGTACAACTATCGATTTGAGAGGCTCATTGTTGACGAATAATTCAATATCAGTTCAAATAATAATTTCAAATAAACAATGTCCAACAAATAACAATAATTATTAATATGATTGAATTTTTACTGTAGATCATGTTACAAGAATAACAATATAACAGTATGATAAAAAACACCAAACCCCCAATCACAGCTCAAAGTCACGTCCAGTCCCTTTTTTTTCTTTTATTTATAATCCATACACACGTTTGATGATATAGGAACGAGCAATCGGAATAAAAAAAAGAAAACAATATGTATCACGGAATTGGGTTACGTTTCCCAATCACTTGCAATTCTGTGCATATCAAATTAGGTCAAAAGTTTTCAAGATATTACTCTTGTAATTATTCTTTGAGGTATTCTGAAATATGCCAAGAATCGTTGCATCGTTGAAATCCTGGCTAAATTCTCATAAAAATCCCGTGGTGACAAAATTTCGCCGAAATCAATCGGAACAGGATACGAAATTTACCAGAATTTCACCATGATCTAAAAATCGATTGGATATCCTGAGTACACGACGAAGGTCGAAACAGATACTTGTGAGCAGCTATAATCTTCATGTTGGCCTATGACCAGCCACAGTTCCAACTCACAATCAGTTTATATCCACAAGTGAGAAAAATTAATTTGCGAGAAACATGCGACTCGTAGTGGTTGGTAATGGAACTAGAATAATTAAGAATTTAATAACTAGATTTTCTCGGAGACACGGGGACAGCGATGTTATTTCGAAAGTAGATGTATATCGTTAGAATTACTCGATAAAAACTGGATCTGTTAAAATTTTTCAAAAATATTATCCAAAATCACTTTTATAATGAGAAGATCTTAGAAATTGGATTCATCTGGATCTTAGGATTTGGATTGATACACAGACAGATTCTAGCGAAAGGAGCCAGCCGAGTGCGCATGCGCTGACTAGAGTGCGACATTGACCAGAGTACGACATTAGCCCAAACTCGACTAGCAGAGCAGCCACCCCGTTCTCGCTAGCGGGTCCCTATGGGGTCGCTAGCAATTGCAGATAATGGTTATCAATACAGGTAAATTGCCAAATTTCTTTTTCCATGCAGCTATATCAAATGTTTCCGTAAAATATCGATGTTTTCAATTCATGTAAAATTATCGTAAGCGATCGAGATCTGAACAACTGTTAAAGGGCATCCGAGTGACTATTTATGAGAGAACCTCAACAAAAATCATATGCGAATGCCATTGTATGTAATTAGTTTCTCGTCATTTTTTAATCTCACTAATAATGCAACATTCCCTATTTTTTCCATCGAGTTGGCTATAACCGATGAGCAAAGTTCAGTTGACCGATGAGATATACACAGACTAGCCAAATTTCATATGAAGAATTCAGGTTTGTAGAATGCTTAGAAGTACTCAGAATAGTACTAAAAAAAATTTCAAACGCTCAGAACCTCGAAAATTCCCCCTCGGGGACTTGAAGCTCCTGTAGAAATGGATTCTTAGAATGACTCGTATGAAAACACGTGAGTATCGTAGCACACCAAGCGTGTTTGATTTTGACCGATATGAAGTTGGCCCCACTGTCTTCTGTCTCTTTCTTTTCCTATGTAGCCACGAAGGATAGAAGAGGACAGAAGACTGTGGTGCCAACTTCATATCGGTCATAATCAAACACGCCAAGCGTACATACATACTTGTACATATATTTATATGAAATGCTGTAGGTACGCGCGTAGTGCGGTAAACGAGGATGTGAAGCGAGGTTGAATTCTACAGGTCGAGGTTATGTGTGTATATATGTCATACTATTTAGGAAGCGCGCAGTGGCGCCAGCGCGGCACCCTACTGAACTTTGTTTCGTTCGCCTGGATAATTCTCCGTATATCGATACAAATATACATATATATCTAGCGAGAGAGTTAGAGTATGTTAATAATTACCGTTATCAATGTATTATCAGTGATCTCCATTGGCTGGCAGTTGCCACCACGTGCCAAGCGGCGCCTGACATGCGAATAACTTGTGTTTTTAATTCAATATTCAAGATGGCGGCCGGATATTTCTGATAACCGCTTAAGATTGGAGCAACGTACACATCTCAATATCTAGTTATAGGAAAACCCAGGGCATAATATAATGTCTAAGCGAAAAACCGCTACGATTATAATATAATTCGAACGAGAATTCCCTATCGCGTTTTTATTCTAATTATAATTAATATCGATGTTGTATTTTACTGTTTTGGTTTGATTACATTTATTTTTCAAATTGACTATAAGAAAACCTTCACTTCGCTTGATTCGATAAAAAAAGAGCCTTGCATCTAATAGGCTCATTTATTTCTGATTAATCGCTTCATATTGAAGTATATAATTTCAAGTGCAGTACACAGATTAAAACACATATCGTATTTTGCTGGTTTGTTTTTAACCAAATCTGTTGATATTCTTTTTTTTGCCGATCTCGGGTCTCTTGTTTATACATACAGCTCGGGATTCCATGTACTACATACTTATACAAAATTTTGGGAAAGAAGAAGAAAAAAACGAGGAAAGCATAAAGACAAGCGTACGTATCCACTTAGCGAAGAAATTAAAATTAAAATCAAATAAAATGTTGGAATTAAGATACACGAGAGAGGGGAGATAACAAGCAATTAGATGAAATCTGATGTAATATCGAAGAGTAGCCGAGCTTAATTATGCGAGACGCGCGGCGATAAGATGATAGTAACAATTAAATCGCTCGAGGAATCCTCACCAATACTTTGCCACGTTGATAAGTCGATCCATTACGATCGAGGATGATTTTCTTCTATAATAAATCGCGGCTGAATCAACCGTTCTGTTTTTTATTCTTCGTTATTTGAACCTGAATAAATCCTGGAGGGACAAAGTTACTGCGATTGAATATCAGAGTTTTAATTTCGACTCATAAAAACACGAGACGAAAAAAAACCGCTGATAAGCTTTGTGGGTAAGTTTATAGCGATATGGTACAGTTGTACAACGCAAAATTTTCTGGGATCGCCGCACCCACTACACTGACCGAATTCTTATCTAATCACCGCACGTGGCACTAGAGAAAGCCTGGAACTATGAGGGTTTTTTATTTTTTTATTTTTATTCTTTGTAGTAAATGTGAAGTCCGAGTCTCTATTTTATTCTATATATAAATTTTGCCTTAGGAATTCCAGCATCTGACTTTGGGATCAAATCAATGAATTCAGGTCCGAAGTCTGAAAAATCGGTCAACATCTCCCTGCTTTATTATCGTAACCGGAGACAATGAACACTATTTGAATTTACAATTAGAGCAAAGTAGTCACCGGTGCAATTGTATTTATTAGCAATCATCTGTCTCATTGAATAAACGCATCTTCAGTCTGAAACCCTCGCCGACAGGATGAATACTTGGTGGGACAGTACACGACTGATTTTTATAATTATTCCTCAAAAACAATGATAACAGTCGAATAAAATTCCAAAAGCAAAACTCCAGACGATGAACAATCTTCGCCATTTCGGAATTTGACGCTCTTCCATATCAGAATTTCACACAAACGCGCTGAGACTCGATACCAAGGAACAGTTTCATGGATTTCAATTTCCAATATATTAGCCGTAAACAGCGAATGAGAGCATGCCTAATTGATGTCGACGTGTAACGTATACTTCTGCATTGATGAGATACGCGCTAAAGCAGAGCATAAAACTCGTCCGTTGATTAATAAATTGATCCTGTTACTGCGGTCATTTTCCATTCAACATTCAACGTTCATCCATTTCATCAGTTGCGTGTCGATGTTTATTTCTACCGGACGGTGAAAGTCGTGGGATAAATTATCATTGGGAAATTTTCAGGAGATATCATTCTGACGAAGATCCCGTTCTGCAATTTGTATCATGACCCTGAAACCTGCAACTCAACCATTGAAATTCAGCATTCATCCACAACCCAGAATAATTACTTACACAGAAATAATTAGGATCCTAAGATCCTCAAGTCAAGAAAAGCTGAGGCAAATGTCGGAGGATAAATATCAGCGCTGAGCGGCAACATAATTTGAGATTTAGGACCGAGCATCTCATTCATGTCGGTTGAGCGGATCTTGAATCTCTGATGATGGGATGTAGTAAATGAAAAGCAACATGTTTGGAGCACGTGCTCGGCCAGCTGATAGCGTTGTACTCGTTAACCAATCCCGGCTAACTTTGTTCCCGGGGCAAAGGGCATCCTCAACGCATTCATTACATCTCACGTATACATGAGGAGCCTCGGTTCAATCCTCAGTATAGTTTCAAGTTACATGCGAAAGAGGACGGATCAAAAAGCCGTGAAAGCTCGACAACCATAGTTTCAAATTATACCGCAATAAACGAGTTTCGATGATAACTAAATTTCCTCCCGTTAAAAACTTCGTGCTATTATATTCGTCTGACGGGAATAATTCGTTTGTCAAAATAAAACGTCAATTTATACGAAAGTAGTCAACACTAGTTCTTCCTTGGTGTTTTTTTTTTTTTTTTTCTTTTCTTTTCCTTTATTCAAATTTGAATTGTTACCATATTTGAATCTCCGTTTTGACTTCTCTTTTCCAATTCAGTCCGAGAGATCAAAAGAGGATAAATTAATAGAGAGCCTGAATTAGCCCGCGAAAATGCGGCTCTTACTGTTAATCGGTCTCTTGGGAGTCACCAGTATCGAAGACTCTACTTCAAGAGCTTCAAATCCGTTGAAGACTGTGTGGTTAGCACTTTACCCGGAATCAAAGGAGCGGGAACAAGAATGCACGGGATGTGCCCAGAGCAGAATAGCCTCGAATGATCCCCTCCTGACTGAGCTCAGAGTCGAATACGTCAAACAACAAATACTCAAAAAACTCCGACTGTCAAAACCGCCCGAAGTCTCACTCTCTCTCTCAACGATTCCAAAACCTCTGACCAATGGCCACGTCCTTGAACTCAGACCCGGGGTTCCATCAGGTCCGGAAAAACAAGTGGAAAGTTTTTATGGAAAAACAGACCAAATTGTCATATTTCCAAAAGAAGGTATGTACTCCTCCCACACAGTACCATAAACAATCACTCGGCTATTCAAACATGCATCAAATCTCATGAAAATATCACTTTTCAATTTATGATAACACGCAGTGCGTGATGAATGCACATGCTGATGGATATAGCCTCGATAGACCTTAGGTACCAATAGGGAAGGCTTATGAATCTCGAGTTTTACCGTCCTGAACAGAGCCTTAGAGTTTGGATGCAATCATAAAATGGTAGATTGTTAACCACATCACCTTTCAGTCCCTCAAGTAACTCCCGAAACGGTTTGACTAGGAGATTTTGATTTATGGCTTAAACACTTCAAGTTCCTGAAAATCGATCCGATTTGAGTGCGTTTACGAAAATGTCACCGTCATTCAAAAATGGAAACCATATTGGGAGAAAACTGTTGAAGGTCATCATCGACTATTATCGGTAGTCATTGTAACTATAGAGGTAGAAATCAGATACGTACCGTTTCGTTCCATGTCCTGTAATTACTGGTTAATTACTGTAACAGTCTTCGGCATGAATGGAGAAGTGTCAAAAAACCAGTGGCTGACGCAACCATACGTCGTATTGCGGATTAATACTTAAACGATACGATGTGAGAGCGTTAATGATCGTTAAATATTTTTAAATGACAATGTGCGCTACGAATTCACGGAGTGCGTATAAAAAGTTCAATTTATTTCAATATATCGTGTCGACGGAGAAAAGAGCATGTAGTAACCTGTCTACGGGTCAATTTGCTATAGGTGCAAGTAAAATCATGAAGAAATTTCAAATTTTTGTAACGCTCTGAAGAAGTTTTCGACGATTGTGCCAATTAACCGCGGAGATAAGTCGACTCAAATACCGCTATGACCTGTCGTTCGAAGTTCCTAATCGTTGTCTTTCCCAATTACACTTCTTTCTGCGTCGTAAAAATCATTTCGAAGGCGCGTGTCAACGTTCGATAACGACTCCCCGAGGAACGGAGAAAATTAATTGAAGAATAATTATGCGCGAAAGCTATTCAACACATTAATTACTATAAATGATAACGTAATAATATAGTCGTGGTGTTTGAATGGTTTCCAAAGAAATTGATTAGATGTTGGAATATGTACTACTTTTCACCGATTATATTAAAAATAATTTGATAAAATTCTTGCCGTGATTAAAAATGTTATTGTCGAATTATTCGTCGGTAGATTTTCTGCTTACAATATCGCAGCCATGAACTTTAACAGTTTCATATTCAGAAATTGGATCGGAATGTAAGAAACTTGAAATCGGGTATCATGTATGATCATTAGAACTTTGGAACCCACTGAAACGATCGAAGCATAAAAATAACAGTTACAAAGGGCACGAAGCTGAGCGATTGAGTTTTTAGACATTATCTTAATTTCTGTTTTACAGATATGGGAGATACCCGCGATTGCCAACTCCATACTAACTACTTGTCCGGTATTAACGCCGCGGATTGCTTCACATTTTTGTTACCAAACGAAATGCAGTTCGTCGATGTAACATCTGCAGAACTTTGGTTTTACAAAGAAGCTGACCCCCAGGATGACGTCGTCAATCAAACATTCGTTATCTCGGAATTGGACCACTGGGACTTGGGTCGAAGCTTTCAGAAGCACAGCATCATGGCAATATTTGAAACTTCGGTTGGAGGTAAGTCCGTGTTGTTCACCGCGAGAATCCTCAGAGTCAGAAATTCAAAAATTCTCGATAGCAACTGAACCTTTTTCATTCCTGATGATGGAGGTCATTCTTTTCCATCCCAATATCGGAAATCAACTAACGGTAAATTAATTGTAATGAGGAAGAAGAGAAAAAGTCGTTTTTCATGTCGATCACCATATACTTGCAGCAGAAGGTAGGTCACGAACTCGTAATAACAACGCCAACAAATTATCCGATTATTATGATGCATCCATGGGACAGAGTCCGCCGATAAGAATGTGCAGTATGTATAACCGAAGCAAACCAGTATAAGGCAGCAATCGTTTGTTAGTTAAATGTCGACGCTCTGTTTTTGCCTCTGCAATTAATAAGACAAGGAATTAAAAAGCACGAATAATTTATTGCTAGAAACAAGCCTGGATCCTAGCAGCAGGTTGATCCTCTCCGTGTCGAAACGGGAAAATAGAACACGATCCGCAGAAAAGAGAAACAATGAAAATCGTTACTATTTCGATTATCGAGATTAGTCTATTCATTTGCTCGCACAGTCTCACCCCTTACTTCGCTGTAATTTTACACAGAGCGCTCGACTCTGATGGCTGATCGTTTTCTCGACTAGACCTTTGAAAGCTTACAACTTCCGTATAGAACTGCACAGCGCCATTTTTTAATTTAGATAATAGATGACGGAAAAAGATAGATAACTACAAAAGCCAGGGTTCTTGGGATCGAACTTTACGTGAGGGAGAAAAGCTCTTATAAATGATGTTGTGCAGATATATCCGATTCAGTCGCGAAAGGAGGTGATAACTACGGAGAAAATTAAAGTCTTTTTGAAAAAAAAAAACCCGCGGAAGTGAGGTGTTTGGTCGCGTGTAGTTCAGTTCAGAAATTGAAGTAAGTCGAAGATCGCAGTCGCAACAGGAGCTTTTCCCACTGACACATGGGACGATGAAACGAGTTTAATTATTTTAAATCGTGAATAATTATAATCAATTGACGATAGCGCTTCGATTATTACTCGTTACGTATCGTTACGCATTCTGAGACCAGAAAAACAATTCTTGTCACGGTACGAATGTCATTTCAAAGGTTGTTACCTCTATCAGAGGTCTCGGCCTGTGGTTCAAAGTTTAGCTTAGTTAGCCAGCCAGACTTCTTTGTATTCACATAATAACTAGTTCGAAAATCTCACTATTCTTTATACTGTCTTTACTCGTACCTATATACATATACTTACTTTCACCTC
Source organism: Tenthredo distinguenda (assembly GCA_947538915.1). Taxonomy (NCBI): domain Eukaryota; kingdom Metazoa; phylum Arthropoda; class Insecta; order Hymenoptera; family Tenthredinidae; genus Tenthredo; species Tenthredo distinguenda. The sequence goes on from OX384537.1 coordinate 10,683,835, forward strand.
TCTAGACAATCGGTATAATTAACACGATGACTGCTCAATTTCGATTGAAAAATCTCCTGACTTTTCTCAATTTTTTAAAAAATCTTACAAATTCCATGTATTGTTTTCAGAGGGCTGGATCAAAACAGACGTTGGTTACACGGTGAAAAAATGGGTCGCGGAACAGAGGCCGAGCCACAGTTTGCAGATTGCTTGCAACACCTGCTCAATCGATCGCGAATCGTCTTTGGTATCCGTTGAGCCAACCCTGAAGCCATTTTTGGTTATCCACACGTCGCCGTTGCCTCAAAAGAATCGCCCTAAAAGGAACTCGAATTGCGTGCCCGAAATGAAAGAGTGCTGCAGAGACGAGTTGTACATCAGCTTCGACGATATTGGATGGAGCGATTGGATCCTACACCCTCGTGGCTATCACGCGTACTTCTGCCACGGCTCTTGCTCATCGACAGCCTCTTTGACTGCCACTGGGTCAGCCCACAGCAACATCATTAGAGTGAGTTGAAAAACACAGTTTAACGCGACATTATTCGAACATTCGAATCTATTAACGTGTAGGAACTCTTTCCATGAGTTACGATTTAGTTATATATATATAACGCTTTTCATAGAAACGGCATTGAAACATAGCAGTAGTTCTCCACTCGCCACTAGGTGCCACTTTGGCGCAAACCTCTCTCGCAGTAAGAAGTCGTTGTCTGAGTCAGCGTACGAGACGTGATCGGCTGGGTTCAAACCAGTATTCAGTAGTCATTTAACTAGCTTCCCTCCAGCCCGTTAGTATGTTATGCTACCAGGTCTCAGGGTTTTAGGTCAGGGTAAAATACTTTTGATCCACATAGGCGATTGCTGCAGTGATTTATGGGAAATTGAAGAATTCAAAAACATACGTCACTGCATCAGTTTCATCAATTCATATTACAAAGACCAATTTAGTATGCTCATCACAAAATCAACACTGAAGTCTTTAATTTCGTTTTGTTTTTACAGAGGTATCTCACAAGAAGTAAGAATGGTTTCCCCAGAGGAAGTGAGATTATGCCGTGCTGCTCTCCGAGCCAGTTGTCACCGATACAACTTCTTTACGTAGATTCAAATAACACATTGACGCAAAAAACTTTGCCTAATATGGTGGTCGAAGCCTGCGGATGTATGTAGAGACGTGTCGTCTACCTACTACCGCGATTAGTAAGTTTTCTTTACAAAAAGGCATGACGAGCATTGATTACTTTATTGAAAGCGTTCAGTCAAATACTATTTTCCATAAAATATATACTTTCTCTACAAAAATAAGATACAATATCTAAAACAAAACAGTCACTGATTATTTCGGTCAAAAATTCCAAAAGATTTCTCCTTCTCACTTTGTCCTTTTCAACTATTTTCGCAATATATCCTCTAATCAATGCTCGTTCCGTGAAGTTTGGAATCATTTTAATGCGAAATTATACTGTTAAGTAGACAATTACCTACCGCAAGGAAATTCTACAAGATTATAGTTTATAGCTATATAGTATAATAGCTAATACCAGAAGTTTCTTGAATATTATCTTTTTGTGAATAAAACTTACGATGTAACTACCTACCATTGGATTATAGTCGACAAAATTATATTACGATATTACGTAATGGCGTCACATTGTCCAAGTCAGTATTCACGCGTCACCTCTCAGATTACTATTAATCATCCCTTACAGAAGTAAACTATTGATCAATCGACGTAGTAACATCGAAATTGGATGCATAGTGACTCCAAAAAATAACTTTTCGTGATTTCACGGTTTTTTTAAGTGTAGTTTACTTCCGCGAGGGTGCAGTAATCCGTTTCAATACACCAAAACCTAAACCTAAACCCAGTCCAAATATAATAACTATATATATTTGTGAGTAGGGATTGGGACTTCACGTCGAGCGTGGGCGTAAATCCCAAAACCTAGTCACCAGCATGACACGTAGGACATATTTTGACATTTGACCTACGCAACTTTATACGATAGGATTTATTTATTCTAAGATATAGGATTATTATTATATATTTAATACTTTCTATTTTGCTATACGCAGCTATACATAGTACACAGTTCTGTTCTATAATCTTATATATTTACGTACATACATACATAGATGAAATAGGTATACGATTTATATAAACACGCAATAATGCTTGATCACTTTCAAATATAATTGTAATCATTATGCAACTTTTTTTGCGACTAGAGGAATTTTTTAATACCTAGGTATGTATGAATACATTGTTTTTTGTCATCCAGTTGAGCGAATAAATCACAATTATTTTTGTTAAATTAGTTTCAAATATCAACGAGAATTACAGTCATACGATCTACAATTGAGGAGTGAAAAGTCAACTCAATAATTTCTGAAAAACGTTTTTGTTGCTGATTCATTTCGTCAAAAGAAATCTGATCTTGATGCCAGATTTCATTGACATAGAGTAATTGTTCAAAGACCAGAAGATACTTCCATCTATCTGATTCTATTTTAATTCAAATCAAGTCTTTGATCGATGTCAACATTTTCTTTACCTGTGTTAGCTTCCAAATTTTTACCCTCATTTCCTGGTTCAAGAAATTATCTTGTCTGTCGTTTTATTGTAATGGACGGTTTTTCTTTTATGTTGGATCGAAACTATACGTCTGCAAAATAATTTTCAGGTCTAAAATTTGCACCATTAAGAGTAAACCAAATTTTGTACAAATCACTATAAGTGTGATGGCAAAATTTAAAAACGAAAGCTGATTTTTGTAATTTGTAAAAAAGAAATATAATGGGATTGCGTCATTTTTATCCTCCGCTCCTCAATTATAATTATCGTGTTTAAAATTACTGTTGCTATGGAAGCCCCGAATGAAGAATGTACTTATAAAACTAACAACCCGTCATTTTTATACAAATAAATAAGTGGTGCCAGTATAGGTATGTATTTATAGAAGTAGGAAACAGACAATTATCAAATTCCAAAGTGTTTTATATCTACATAATAATTAATAATCTACAAGGTCAACAGAAAATGCGAATTCTGGAGGACGAAATATACAGTCCAATAGGAAGAGAAACTACATTTAAGAAAAATACATCAGACGTAATTTTTAACAAGCTTAAGAACCTACGAATCTGAAGCAAGACGCAACGGTATAGGACTTATACTTTTATAGAATATACCACAAAATATATATATATCGGTCTTCTGTTTCCAATTTCTCATATTTAATACATTGATCTGTACTAGACGAAGAAGCGCTCACATATTCTGCCACTTTTTTTTTTTTGTCGTTTGCTTTGTTTTGTATTTGCATATACACATAGGTATAATATGTATGAAGTATGATCGTTTAGATACCAGCTACTGACTTGGTGCGTGAATGAATCATATATTTAAGATTGAACGTCAATTGATACAATATGTACCTATTTAGGTTTAGCTTATTTAACGATATATTAGGGTGTTATGTAATATTTATTAGTTGGCAGGATCGAATTTACCGGCGGTAATATGTTATATCCTCGGAGGTACAGATCCCTACTTTTCATCATGACGAATTCTCATTCGTTAATAATACTAAAGGGTTATCCTAATTTTTTGGAAACTATAAAATTTCAAATATATCAGGATATTATAATGAGGTCTAGAGCTATTGTTATTAAAACCTAAAGCCCACTGAACGTATCAAAAAATTTATATGAGTCAACGATTCAATCGAACACGTTGAATAATCAAAACAAAACACCGATTTCATCATTTTCATTTACCGATTTATGCTATACTCGTTTGCGCGCCAAATATGATTGAATACGGTTTAAAAATGAACCGCAGTGGCGCTACCGTCGCGCAGTGTATGTGTAATGTTCTATAAAAGTCGTCTGCACTCTAAATACAGAATAATTATTTTTAACCGCCGAATTACACCGAGTGACGATTAGTATTCGATAATACATCAACTTTATCAATTACTTCAAACGCTCGAGTGGTTTTTCCTCTAAATCTCGAATAAATCGCAGCGCAGTGACCGGATCATAAATTATTTTAGGTTATAATCTGAGCCAGACGCTCAAAAAAAGTTCATTTCTAGTCATATCTAAGAAAAGAATTCAAAAATGTTGTCTGAAGTTGACGTTTTCATAAGCAACTACACGCTGGTTGATCCTGAAATATATCAACTATGGGTCGACGGTTCTTCCTGTAAGTTTATCGTACGAAAACTAAGAGAAGACAAAATTTCAGTTACATGATTCAAAAATGAACACATGTCAGTCTGATTTCTTCATTATCACTCTTGCAGCAAGCGAAGCAGTCAATACTCTGAACCAAAGGGGTATTTGTCAACAAACAAATGCCCCAATCGAACTAGTCGCATCAGATGTCTTGGACCATTACCGGACCTATAGTCTCCTCGAAAGGCTTCTTCAAATGCCTTTGCAACTGGCCTGCGAACAATTGGCTTTTCAGATTGAACCACAAACTAGTCAAATGCTCATAGAAATGTTAGTTAAACACACATATGTAGTTCTTATTCGATTGTCTTATCACAAGGTTCGCAGTTCTTAATCATCCAAAACTTTCTTTTGGTTTTTCTTTCTCGTCTTCGAAACATGTTCTTCGATGCTACACCCTGAATCTCTTGCATTCCACTTAGAATTAGAATTCTGAATGGAAAATTTACTGAAAGTTTCGTTGGATATCAGAATATGAAAAGTCATACAAATATTGTTTAGAATTCAATCTACATTCTAGTGTCTGTTCAATAATTTGGCTGCAAAAACAAACTTTCTAGCATTTTTGGTCCCTATCTAATTTCGGGGATTTGATTTTGAATCTTTTTTTATGCTTAGGCTTCGAGAACCTTGTGAAATTGTTGAAAAGTTCCGTAATATTGATAATAAGCGTTTCAAATGTCGAAACCACATGAACCTGATTTTCTTGTCGACAGGTATTATGAATTCGACGACGCGGTTGTCCGCGATTTTTTGGGAAAAAAATTATCCGCAAAACATCGCAAAGAACTTGACGAAGTGGCGGAGAAAACTGGGGTATCTTTGAAAAGTTGTCGTAGACAATTTGACAACGTGAAACGTGTGCTAAAAGCCATTGAAGACTTGCCTGGATCTTTAGCAGCTAATATCAAACAGTATTTTCTTCTACCTGAGGAATTAGCGAAGTAAAGTTCCGACGTCCCATCGTCGAGGACGCGGTACAGCCGATTTTGACGAACCTTACAAATCGCCGGACTGTATGAATTGTTTAGAAATATAAGCTATATCATCTGTGTACATTACGGTGACAACTTTTTGACCTCGAATTCCGAGTTTTCGGTCGCACACCAAAATCTCATAGTTTTCAGTATTTGAGCAAGTCTTCCAAAGGTTGGTCAAGGATTTCAAAGATAATGAGAAAATTGAAAATAATCGATCTTTGATAAACTGAATTATCTTAGAAATTCTTCAGCGACCCTTCAAAATTGTTCGAGGGCGCCCAAATTTTGGGAGGCTTACTCGAATACTATAAACCACGAAATTTTGGTGTGAGACCGAAAATTGGTAATTTGAGATCAAAAAGTTGTCACCCTTGTGTACATGCATTGAAATCGGCTATTCCGTGATCTTCATAAATACTGAATCCAAGATTTATCTTAATCAGCCTTAGCGACTGATTTTTTTCTATTTTATTCAGGCGCTACGCGGCAGTAGTGTTCTTAGCGTGCATGCGGTTCGAAATGAACAAAAAGAAGCTGCAGTATCTAACATTCCCCGATCTATTTCACTGCGCCAATACCATGATGGCTCTATGGACCTACAGATTCACAGGATCCGAATATTTCGACACGGACTTGGACAGAGAATTTTTATTAGATCTACCAGAATGTCGCGTATTATTGGATAATGACAAACATCACAAACAGTAAGCAGATCAATTAAGCAGACCTTAAACATGAACGAGCTTAGGCTTTCATAGAATCACCTGCTAATGCAAACATACTTGAACTTGATTATCTCTAATCGGCGTCAAAACAATAGGACAGACGTAAACCTGATTTATTAATCTTTGATAATGTCAAGGCGAGAGATGAATGGCTAGTATCAAGGAAAGGATATTTCCGCAAGCTCAGAAATTATGAAATCAATCTTGAAAATATTAACAATCGTGAAAAATTGGTCAAAAAAGTTAACGAGTACGTGCTACAAAATGCTTAAACTTCTTTAACTTCAATCCGATTAAAAAATTTCATGGTTCGTTTTACTCGCTGGTGAAATCGCCTCGAACTTGCTAAAAAAGTTTCGAAGAAAGCACTCTTATATAAGTGAAAAATGCAATAGTACAGATATTCCACTGAATCCTATAATGCACTTGGGTCGTGAACATCAGCATCTTTTACTTAAACACCAGAGCCTTTTTCGAAACGCTTCAATGGGTTCGAAGAGACTTCATCACCGAGTAAAACAAGCCGATAAATTTCGAAATTGAAATGAAAATAAAAAACTTCAACCATTTTGTAGCATGTACTCGGAAACTCTTTTTTTACCATTATGCACGATTGTTAGTATTTCCAAGATTCGTCAATCGATTATAAGTGAGTATATTTTCCGAGGTTGCGGGAATATCCTTTCTTGTATACTGGCTATTGATTTTCCGTAATAAACCAGGTTCTCTTTTGTCTTTATGTTTTGCCGCCGATCGTGCCTCGCATAGTTCCGATTTCAAATTTTTCTACAATCCGCGATAAAACCGATTCGATTTATTCATATTTCGTCTTTTTTCGCTTCAGCTTAGTGTGCATAAAACTGAAGCCGACTCTGCTCGAACGTTCCTACCAAGAATTGGACATGAACTTTCGTTCGTATTCACGCGCGATAATTGGAATAGCGTGTAATCTCCACCGCAGTAGAGAACTCCGTTCTTTCTTTCTGGAGCTCGTTGAAAGGTGCCTAGAACCTTGGCGACAAGTAAATTGGTCTCATACGGACCTAAGAAACTTTCTCAGTGCTTACACGCAGTGCGCACTTGACATGGACGTACTCAGGTACGAAAATATAACTGGCTCAACATTGAAAAATAAAATACCAGCGATTGTCAACATGTTTCTACAATTTTAGTAACTTCTTTCCGAAAATTAACTTCGAAGACTAATTTAGAGCCTAAGGATGTAAACTTTCAAATTTTTCTGCAGGGAGGCTGACTTGAAAAACACTTTTGATCGTTACATGAAAGTTGTGACCAGCTGCCTACTGCGTATGTATCGTCCCTGACCAGACGAACAATGATCCTGGAATATTGACTGTAATAATAAAACGTGTATAATAATACTTGAATGTAATTTAATAATTGATTAAAAATGAACAGCATATGAGACAATGCAGCTTGTATGCAATACCTGAAACAATTAATTAATTCATTTGTTTTCTATTTCACGCAATATAAATACCTAATTAAAGAGAATGTTCACTCGCCATTACACGGTTAGCTATAGCTCTAATTGAATAAAACTTTCGCTACATGAGATTATAGGTTTAAAATATTTATACAGACGAAAACTGAGAAAGCAAAATATACCTTGAATTATTAACGAAATTCTATGTGTAGCAGACACAGCTCGTTGATTATTCTGCTAATCTAATTACAACGAGAAAATAATAATGCCTGAAACGATCGAGTTTTATTGTATTATAAATTTATAACAATTCTTAGGTATTACAAAGAAAAATAACTTGCTATAAATTGATTTTACAAATTTTCTCGTCTCAGAAATGAATACATATAGGTATACGTATCTTTTCTTACTGGCAAGAACTTCACAAAAACCAGTAAATACATCTAAACGTGTTTTTTCGCTTTTTTTTGCCTTTTTTTTTTCCATATTATTAATTTTTTTTCTTTTACTATATACAATATCTACTAGCGTTCATTATAATACAATACATTGTATCGTTGAATTGGAAAAATTCAAAAGATCATGACGGTTCAACTACTATCAATAATGGTACATAATAATAATAATAATAATAATAATAATAATAATAATCGATTAATTTATTTTTTTCGTTCTCGTTTTAGGATTAAGGGGGCATAAAAACCTTGTATAGGAGTATTTGTGAGGGACTGGTACATGTCCAAACTGTATTTTAATCAACGAGTTTTATTACAGTAGTTTGCTAATCTTTTGAAGTATAATCAAGTAAAAGTTATCAGTTGTGAGTCATCGGGTCTCAGAGTTAGATGCAGTTGAAGTACAAGTATTCATTGCGAGGATTAGGATTAATCGTTGCTTTGATTTTAGATATCAGGGTCTGCAGTTGTTCAGAGAGAAAAGCTCTGTCTGATGAACAGATAACTCCTTGATACTGTAAACGTGACTCCAGTCATCAATTTTTTACTGCCATTTTTTACAAACTTTTCTTTACTGTTTTACAATTTTCCAGAAGGAAAATCAATGCATCCGAACGGTGTCTGCTCATCGGATAGAGGTTCGTCTTTTGAGCAATTAAAGACCAATGCATCAAGTGTTTTTACTTTGACTGAATCTAACTCTGGAATCTGACGACTCAGAACTCTTAACTTTAACTTCATTGTGCTTTAAGAGACTAGTGAACTTCCTTAAGAAATACCTGTATCGAAGGAATATGTACCCCCCTTAAATCTCAGCCTTAAAGACCAGCTTATAAGGAAATGTTAACAACACCCTACAATACGTAGTTTGTGCGCGTTTTCAAAGCGCAGTGGTCAACAAGTCGTGTGATTAAATAAGCGAGTTTGTACTCTAATCTCACCATCTAATCAGACCTACGTGTACATGTATATTAATTTTCAATTATTTAGGGCATAATAATGTCGACGAGGATATCACGGAATAATTGGCCAAAAAATTTATGTATCGGAAGGATGGAAAATAACTAATAAGAACCTAAGGGGGTAGCTGGTGTTACTGAGATACACCAAGAATTTTGTTTACTACTCTAACTACGTCAGATGTCTGAGGGAGGGAAGCTATTTCCAAAGACTTCGTGTACGGCAAAGGAGCATCGACCGCTGCCAAACGAATAACCGGTGCATCCAAGTGGTAAAAAGCTTCGCCTGTAATGAAATAAGACAGTTTTCACTGCTGGCTCCCCCGATCCCTCAATTAATACTATGTATACTTACTCTCCATAATTCTGGCTGAAACTTCAGCCCCGATTCCGCACTGTGGCCATCCTTGTTCAACCGTTATCAAATGATGTGTTTTAATAACAGACTGTATTATTGTGTTGATATCCAACGGCCTCAGAGATCTTAGATTAATTACTTCCGCCTCTATGCCTTTACCGGCCAACTCGTTAGCGGCTTCGAGAGCATTTTGAACAGCCATAGAATGAGCAACTATAGTAACATGGTGGCCCGTGCGTTCGATCTTGGCCTTACCAATAGGTAGGACAAAATCTTTGGACAAAGCCTCATCTGACATGGGATACTGGACTCCATAGAGGAGCTCGTTTTCCAATACAACAACTGGGTCAGGGTCCCGTATCGCAGCTTTGAGCAATCCCTTGGCGTCTTCGCTGTTGTAAGGGGAAACCACCTTCAAACCTGGACAATGACTGTACCAGGCACCGTAGCATTGAGAATGTTGAGCCGCTACACCAGCCGCGGCACCGTTTGGCCCTCTGAATACCATCGGCACGTTTACCCGGCCTGCAGACATGTAGAATGTCTTTGCAGCAGAGTTTATTACGTGGTCTATGGCTTGCATGGAGAAATTAAAGGTCATGAATTCACAGATAGGTCGGAGACCGGCCTGTGAAGCGAGGAAAAAATCGATTAGTTCTTGCTGAAGTGGAAACCACCATCTATACTATATTCATCAGGGTGTCTCATCCTCTAGACCTTAGTTTTTCACAAAAAACTAATCCTCCCACAAGATGAGCTCTATATTCCAATTCTAAGAAGTGGCGCAACCCATTTTCCTATGTTTATTCAACTTCTTGAAAAGCTCATTCGTGGGGGGATTTGTTCCTCATCGAAAACTAACGTTCGGAGAAATAGGAATGAAAAATTTTTTCTCTCAGACACCCTAATTCTTATGGATCATTCTTTGTCAAATCGAACTATTTTGGTGCCAAATTTTCCCTTTCTTCTTCCGAAGGATGAATAGCAAATACTATCTAGACAACAGTATTAAACATACTCCAGAGTGGCCAGGGGAACTCTACCCTTCAAATTGACGAAGAATGGCACATATTTGTTGCTGGTATATCCTACCATAGCAGCTCCTACTGCAACCCCGGCAAATCCTATCTCTGTGATAGGTGTATCGATCACTCTTTTGTCTCCATACTTTTTCCACAGACCTCTAGATACTTTGTAGGCACCATCGTACATGGCTACTTCTTCGCCTAGTAAAAACACTCTCTCGTCTCTTTCCATTTCTTCGTCCAAGGCAGAGTTCAAAGCATCTCTTACGGTCATCTGTAAGACGCTAGTTTTATTAGGCTTAATTCAAGGTTAGAGGGACTGAAAACCCTTTCAAGGATGAACTTCAACTTTTCGAAAAAACTTCAGCGGCAAAAGAATAAGAAGATTTATGTAAGACTGAATTTTTCAAGTTTTTTAAACAATTTATTGAGAAAATGAATCAATAAGATCATCTAACATCTGGAATCACGTTAATCTCTTTCTGGACTTTCTGACCTCTTTAAGGTAGCATAACAAGAAACTGGGTGGATTTCATATTTATAAGAAAGATAAATCGAGGCATGATACGGAAAAGATGATTTTCATTCGCAAAATTTTCAAATAGCGCTTTTGGTAACAAAAGCAAAGATTTTCGTAGTCTTGAGAATGTTAGTAGAAAATAAACAACATTTCGGATTGTAGAAACAGTCGTTCACTCGGAAACTATCGAAACGGGAAACCTGCTGTCCAAATTTTTTTTTCGTCAAATTTACGAATTTTCGACTTTAATGTAGCTGAAAATGTTTGGAAAGAATAGAGGTATCAGAAAATGCAAATCTGAAATCTTCGAGACTTCCCAGTTTCCTCAATTCGACAATTTCTCTCCTTCTCCTGCGAATAGCCGAGAAATTTGAATATTTCGGATGTTCGATTTGCGCGTCGATCATCGGGGGTCAGAGTGGTATACCACAGTGAATCGCGTATACAATATGTGGGAGGAAAATAGATTAACAAGAAAATAACGAAAGATGACCTGAAAAATGAATCCGTTACAAAATAAGTTCATTGAAAAATTACGTAAAAACGTAAAGAACAAGATGTCTATTTTTAGATTCGTAGCTATGAATCGATCTATTTTCTTCACACCCCATGCACTGTTCGCCTCAGTAACTCACATCCATACATGCGTGAATGAAAAATGTAAAAAATATGATCCGGCCGATTATATCATTGAAAGAAAAGGAAATATAATTATATTGCGTTATGTGTGCCGATCGATTGACCTCCATTGACCTTCAATAGTATCCATCTGTTAACAAGTATCGATAAGATGACAGTGTAACAATCTATTCTTAATCCGGGTTATTGGGAAAACGATCCTTTGTCGATATGTCGAAATAAATAGTGATAAATTCGAAGAAAATCGGCCACAAGGCTGTTCAACTAGCAGAAGATATCGGGCGTTGGGGTTATGTCAGATTTTCAGACTAATGTTTTAGGGCTCACCTGCTGCGCCGCGGCCCATTTCGAGGTGGAAAATGAGCGCTTGGCAATTCCCCTTACTGCTGACTGTAAATAAGAGAAAAGTCAGTGCGATATTATTAATGATGAAGCTAATTTTCAAGGAAATACGATTTGGCAGGTTTATTACCGTGAGCATGGCGTGAGCGAACGATAGACAGAGACAGAGAGGGAAAGAGTGAGTTACTGGTTAAAGAACCAACTAGCGACGGACCCTTCGTGATGGAAATTTGTCCGCGTTTTAAGTCGTTTGACTAGTCAATTCTATCTGAATAATAATTCAACGTATCCTAAAGAGTTAACCAGAGCCAAAGAGTCAAGGACGTCGAAAAGCAGACAACTTATTCGTCGCCCGATGACGTTCGATGTGAAAAATGCAGATCCGACTATCTGATTGGGTAATTTCTGCAAGATGGCCGGACGCTGACCAATCAATCCTTGAAACGCTTAACGCGCACAATTCGAACGCATCCTAAAATCCTACTTGATTCTTTACTTTCCATCCGAGCTATCAGCCAGAATTTATTGCGCGATCGCGAAATTCGAGACCGTATGTCCTTTAAAATTTGAAATAAATGCGAACGCGCTGAAATATGTCGTATTCTTGAAACTATCTTTTGCAACTTTTGAAAGAAATATAATGAAACTACTGCAATGAAAAAATGGTCACAGTCGTAAAATAATCGATTATTATGTGTACTTACTTATAGATTGTCGACATAGATTATAGATATCGAAACAGTGAATAATTGTTGATGATTGAAATCGATTTTTATAATATTTATTTACATAAATTTAACACTTTATCTGACATATTACGAACTTTTTCGAGTACTCCAAATTTTTCTAACAAAATATTACTTGACTATAATATATCAGATTAACTATATGTATATGGTATAATTATTATGCGTTACTTATATGTAGAATGATATAGAAGCGATGCAAGAATAAAAATGATTTATGATGTAGCGATGTATAGGTAATAACAATTATCTATTCATTTGTAATAGGAAGTAAAAGCAGAGAAGAATTGTTTTTTTTTTCTTTTTTTTGCCATTTTGACTGATTTTTATTAACGATAGTAGAGAACAACAGTTGATAGACGAAGTTAGTAATCGGATCATAGAAGGATAGAACATTAGCTATAAATTGAAAGGACCCCCTAGTTATCATGCGCAGATTTATATTGATTAATAAATCGAATATTAGCTGGGGTTCCATGAACTATAATAATACGCAATCAAAATATATTATTTAGAGTCATATACGCAAAAGGTCGAAAAAACTTTTTTTAAAGTTCATACCAAGAGAACAGCGCTGAAATTAACGCTGCACCGTGGTAATAATTATATATTGGAGCGTCGCTAGAGTTCCAACGTAATTCTCCTATATAGTCTAAATATCTAAGTATATAAGATTATAATAGAGATTTTCAATTGCCATACTAATATAACAGTCATAATTAATATAATAAACGTAATGGCGGATAATACTTTGCTATATCATGTATTCATTCATCATTATAGTCATTGTAATAACTTTATAGATACAATATAATGTAATATAATAATAATATAGCGTTTATTTCTTGTATTTTGATATATTAGATTCATCGTGTTTTTATCAGTTTTATCCATTTTCGCGTTTGTACTTCAAAAATTAAAAAAAAATTAAAAATAGAGAAATCAGAAATGAAGATTCTTAAATTCTGCATTTTCGTGGTAATTAGTTAGAGTTTTAACGCAGCTGAGTGGATATATCAACTCCTAGTATATACCTATGAAAGATATGTAGTTTGGAATATTTAAAGATTTGAATAGTTTGAAATCATTTGTTTGTTTGTTTCTATTTTTTGTTCTTTTCTTCAAATAATGAACATCGCTATTTTTAGCCCACCGTATTAATTAGTATAATAAATATATAGTTATTTTAGAAGATATTTTTTATAGGTCAACGATTTTACTATACAGATTAATTATTACGGCGACATTGCGCGCACAAGTTCGCTAGGATATTCTCGGAATAAATTCATACCTATATAACTACATAGTGAGCGAGTTATAGTTAGTAGACCAGTAAAATCAAGGACACTATAATTCGCATAATAATAATAAATAATAATTTGGATGAACATTATAATTATTGTAACGTAAATAAATATCTATTATAACGTAACGTTAATTGTTGAAAAAAATACTCTTCATAACTAAGTAACGTAGTAGAAATTATTAAGTTAGCTCGAATCGATAATCATACACAGACCAGTTGATTGTTGAAGGAATAATAAAAGTTTCCATCATTATTAGAAATAATTTCTAATTTCTATTCGGGGATAAATTTCCTATTTTAAGTATTTCCGGGGTAATCAGACTATTGCGTCAATCAATACAATTAATAACTAATAATTAATAATCATTAATTATACATAACGCTATACTTATCGATCTATATCTTTTATTTTATTTTATTTTATTTTTTATTTTATTTTATTTTATCGTTCTTATTCGATACTTCCAGGGAATTATTTCACTGCCTCGTTGTAGCTAGGCCCTAAATACCCTAAGGTATATATTTATTACTTATTTTGTCGTTGGCGGCTATCTCGTCACACATTTCTTCTTCTCTCATTGATGCTTGTAGTTGAAAAAAAAACGCAATTAATGATAAATATTGAATATGAAATAAGCCTCGCATACCTATCCGTACGAATATACGTATTTTTCAAGAAAATTTATACCAAAACGTAAGGCAGTTCGTTGAGGAGAATTTGTTAAATAAATTTACAAGTCATTTCTTCCCTTGAATAAAGAAAAGTAGAATTCAATTTCCCCGCTATAGCGGCACACACAGATGAATCATTTCCCGCGCTAATTTTTTAACTACAATTCAAACTTCCAGTAATTTCATAATAAACTTGCTAATAAATTATAGTCTATATACCAGCTACATGTGTCATGATGCTTTAGTTACTTTGAAATTAGTTCTTAACAAAATGCGAGCATCAAAGAACGTACCAAGCGATTCAGTTGTTAGCGCATATATCAATGTACAGCTAGAACCAGCTAGTTGCACCACCAAACTTTGTGGAGAGGCCTCCGATGCCCTTGCCAAACATGCTGCCAACTTTACCCACAACGTTTGACGTCACGTTGCTAATGTTTGACACGTAGTTGGCGTCTTCTCCAGCCACTGTCTCCACCACCGTAACTTTTGCTTTGGGTCTGTCACCATCGTCGTCGTTTCCATTTTCAGAAAATCCTCTGCAATATGTCGTTACACTCGTTTCAAGTAAACAACTTTATCAAATACTTTACCCAAGGGACAAAATCACAATCAAAGAACATTATTCCGCTTTGTTTCATTTTACGATGCTATTACACCTACGGGATTCCCCTCATTAGCTAAACAGAGTCACAGAATAGTCGTGACTCAGTTTGGGCCTTTGATTTGAATTTCAAGGGTTCCAAAGCGCTCAACCAGCGCCGCCGTATGTCGATGTTTCGAACTACACCCGCAGGGCGGTTCATAAACACATGTGATGTCATGTTTCAGAATACTGAAATCTCTCCATGGATCCTAAAACTGATGTGAGACCGTTATGGCCTACGAATTTTCGCCCCCTGAATTCTCAGAATTTAGATGGCTTTACAACTTAAAATTGTGATCGTACTATTTCTGCCGTAATATTGGTGTGCGTGAAATAATCCTCAGTACCCGGCGAGTACGTCAAATTATTACATCACCAAAATAGGATTCCAGTCTCGGGACGCGGCGGCCATGTTTATTGTGTCAACCGTTGCAACAAGATTTTATTAACAACTTATCACAACTTTAGGCTGATTTGTTGGCAACCCCCACTATTTCACGCGAAGCATTTGCATCCAAGAAATCATTCACTCGCAACGGATTCTCGCCAAATTTTTTTATTCTCGGGAATTTAGGGGACGAAATTTACTCGTGCATGAATATGTGGCGTTACCCCCGCCATGGGACCCCCTCGGACACCCTAAGTATAAAATGAGACAGATTATAGAATTTGGACTCACTCTTCGTTCTGAGCGGACATGGTTAAGGCACAAGTTGCTTCCTCGGTTTGCATTCGCTGAAATATAGTTTGATATGTCTTGGAGTTAAGTTTGTCTTCCATAACTCCCTGCAGCTCGAAGTCGGAGTAAACTTTTTTAACGATATGAGCGAGACACGTGCACTGATACAAATGTAGACTATGGTCAAGTCGCTCGGATAGCCAATTGCAGAGCATCTGAATTTGCGCGGTGTACCATTGCTGCAAAACGTTATTAGAATCAGAATTGAACATGGATAAACAGATCGCTCTACTCCATCAGATTGTTTTCGGGGGTTAAAAACTTGGGACAATTCAATGCTCATCTAGTTGTTTTAATCGGGAACAATTTACCTCGAAGAAGATCAATATCCAAAGCTCGTCTATAACTTTGCTGCGGATTTGATCCATGCAATTTCTAGTGAAATTGACGTAAGCCTGACCCATTTCTTTGCCGCTACCAGATACCTTCTGAGGAATATAATATGTGACTGGTTTAGCAACAAGGCTCATGGGAGAGAATTGGGATACGGATATCTGGGAGCATTATGAAAGAATTTTTTAGTTCAATTTTTTATAGCAAAAAAAACATACCGCCAGGCTGAGAATTGAACCAATCAACGATCCTTCGTCGTATCGTGAAAGTTTGGACAATGTTGCTTCTAATACTGAAACTAGTTTATTAATCATTCCTTGATTCATACCAGCCGACGTCTTCTCGATAAGATCGTCAATTTTCGTGTGATATTGATGCTAGAAATACAAAAATTATTATCAAGGTGCCACAGGACTGCCATCAGCGTAGAAGTCTTCGACATAAATATATGCATATCATACCGACACGTCAAATACAAGGAATTTAATCGCCAAATTTGGCCTCGCTTATGAAACGCAGACGGTCGAAATGAGTTTTCCCGAAACGAGTGTGCATTTCTACACAGGGCGTGTGCTTCCAATCGCGAGCGAAAGACGTTCTCATATCGTAGAATCGGTGAAAATACAAGAAGCCGGTAATGTAGGAATTCTGACGTCGCCATGATGGATATCGTCCACAGCGGACGACAGCAGCGATACGATTATCATTTATTCGTATTAAACGTTGCTGGTGACCCACGGTAAAAATGACCAAGCACGCACCCTACAGTTTGATTTAAACTTCGATAAAAAAATTATTCCGGTGAAATTCGTGACCCCGTTTAGGCTCGAATTGTCGACGAAATTTCTTCGCTTCGGGCGTCACCAAATGTATATAATATATAGGAAAGCCCAGTTCTGTGGCGCCTTAAGACCAGTCAATTGTGATCATTGCCCAAAAGAAGGACGAAGACGTGACCACTGAAATCTGGTGTTACTAACGAAACTCCGGTAATAACAGACTGATATTTCAATTCCAATACATCGGATCATATGTATAATCCAAGCATTTAAAATTTCGATTTCTAAAATCAACTTGCTGGCAAAATTCAGTGAGACTGTTGCCCGCTTGATTAGAAACACATGAAGAACGGCAATCACGTTATTATTACCCCTGTAGATGCGAAAGTAACGTGTCGTCAAAGACGATTACCTAAAAACGTTTTCTGTCGCATCTTTACCAACTCACCACATCAACACCGTCGACAGCACATAGTTTAAAACTTTGATTCTTAGCATCTAGAATGACATTGACCATCGCGCACATCTCAGAAGGTATGATGTAGTCCGTTGATATAAAAGTGACGCTCTTCTTCAGCCACTGTTGAAAGGCATTGTCTGTTCTTTGTATGCAAGACTCGATCATGTCGCAGGCCATAAGTTTCAGCCGTTGTTCTAAATGCTGTCTGAACTCTGCTTCAGGCCAATGAAGCCCACGAATGAACGACTGCAGAGCGTCAAGTTTCCAGAATAGATCTTCGGAAGTCGCGCAGCCGTTTCCTTTTATCTCCCATCGCTCCTTCTCGAAACCTTTGTGGATTGATTGAGCTATCGACGTCTCCATCAAGTCAACGTAACGCACAACCAATGGAGCAAACGTGTCTCTCAGGTGCTGATGAAATTTTCCATTCTTCAGATTGTCTACACGTTAATCATGCTTTGAATTCAAAATTTATTCTCTCGATACAAGGTACCAATAAAATCCATGCGGGAACCATTAGAGTCCCGGGTAGCTTTCGCAGTCCCAATTTGATTCTCATGTAGATATTAGAATTCTCACGGGTACCCACATGATTTTTTTTGGCAGACATGCCTCATATGATCAGGTATCTTGTCTACGGTACAATAATTCTCATACTCTAGGAGATAGAGGAAAATTACTAGGCCGAAAATTGCTCAGCTTGAAGAAAGAGGCAACTGGTGTATACGGTATGGTACATGGGTTTTTGTTTTTGGTGGACTTTTTCAGGGTTTATTCAGGAAGTTTCGGACAGTTCTTCAACAGGTTTCAGGAAAAAAATTCCCACCGGGGTTCTAAAGGTCATATTAGAGCACAATTCAATAGGTTTAACAGTATATAAGTATAAAATGTTTCATGGATACGATCGAGAGTCTCGTAAGTGGACTTTCCATCGATAACTACTTTCGTAAATACGTGATCGGTCATACCTCGATTCTGACAGGATTACTCACCATCCGTTCTGAGGTAATCGTTGAGTACCTGGAACAGCGGGAAGCTGTCCCAGGTATCCGCTGGCTGCTCCGTGAGTACCTTTTCCATATCCACGGCAAATAGGGACCAGAAGATCTCGGCATGGTCCACCATGATTTCGCTAAACCAGGCAAACGCCTGCGGTGCGGTGTAGTGGGAGCAAAATGTGAAAATATTGGACAACACACATTTACGGAGGGCAATTATTTATCCATCCCGGAACGGTAGGGCCGCCGTCCGGGCACAGGACTCTCGAGTTCTCGGAAGACGTTGCACATTTTTTTACGCTCGCACATATAGCAAATAGCATTCAACTATCGAATCATGCGAATGATTCTCGACGATTCAGCCCCATCTTCCGATGAGGATTTCTTTTTGGACCCTTACCAAGCCCTAGTAATAAACAATTTACAATATCACAAAGACATGCTTCACCCTCATCCTCAAGAGTCCTGAACAATAAACACTGATTGTAAGTTCTAAAAACCTAACTAATACCTCCGAATAATGTTCTTGATTTTGCTGCAACAAGTCGACGCAGAGATTAGCCAGGTGGATTAAATCCTCTAGTTTTTTTCCCGGAGACACACTGAGCTCGCCGCTCAGATCATCTTCGATTTTAGCTTCTGCGGAAAGCCGTGTGTAATTCACCAGAGCTGCCGTGTTTAGGCACGACCTTATCATCTCTCTGACTTCTTCCGGAGGAACTGGTGTTACAATGTCTTTCATAAGGACTCTTTCTAGCAATGAAAGAGTGGCTTTTAGTGCACCCTCCGGTCTTCCGAACGGGAAACTAAACCTGTGAGATCAGAACATGAGTAACAGCGTTTCTTGAAGTCCCGAGGGGGGAATGAGGCGCATGTACCTGAAATTGGTGATTTGTTTCTCCAATAATTGTCTCAATCGTTCCTTGATTTCCTGAAATTTATTTTTTTCCTCTTGAGTGATGGAGCCAACCCCGTCGGGTCGATTCCCGTAAACGTGGCTAGCGCAAAAGGCGAAACTGTAGTGGATCAGTGTTGGGTCTATCATGATCGTTTGCTCCGCTCTGTCCAAAAGATCGCTGAGGTAACAGAGGTGCCGGAAACAGCCTCGAACTCCGTACCTATGCAGAGGAGAGAAGAGAAAGAGCAAAAAAACAAAACGATAGACCAAAAACGCGGCAAATTTCTAGCAAAGATTTATGTGATTAAAATCAATGACTATATAGAAGGGGATTTTGGTAAAGTAGGTACGACGTATATCTACCTAGCGCAGTATTCATCGAGGACAAAAACCTGTCCAGGAGAAAACCAACCCAGCGAGCTGTAAGGGTCGTTCAATCTGTAATCGAGTGTCAAGTTCTGTAACATTTTGAAAAGGCCAGCGTGATCGAATTTGCAAGGATCAGCGCTTATGAAATCCTCCATTCCGTGTTTCCGTGCTCTGTCAGCATCCCCTTGAATTTTACTTATGGTAGAATTTTTGTCGGCAACTGAAACCGGTGGCGTCGGCTTATGCGACTGTCCTGTCGCTCGATACATCGCCATCACCCACAAATGGCATTCGTTTTCATCATCTGATGCGTAGACAATGTTATCCCCTTCGCGAACGGCATTGAAAAAGTATCTGATGCAATCGAAACACAAAAAGTTAACTCCGAATCACGGCGCTCCATATAAAATTTGGAATCCGCATTAAAGAGGAACCCGGTGCGATGGAAAGATGGCAATAGCTTGAAGTAGTGCTGTGCGGGTACCAGAATACTTCGGGTCGAAATTTCGGGAACCCGCACAGCACTACTTTCTCATGATATCGGAACTGACCGTTCCTCCTTTAATATCAATGAGACCGGAAAACTGGGCAAGAATCAGGTGCGAAAGTTTGTTATATCACCTTTTTCACTAAGGGTTGGAGGGGGGGGGGGGGGGGGGAGGGGGGAATTGATCGGAGAGTAATTACCTTCCGCCTTCGAGATCCATGCCCACCATCAAATTAGCAGAAGCGGCCTCGATATAGTCCACTGTATAGCCATCGAGTTGCATCATTTCCGAAGGCTCGCTTTTCTTTTCTTTGTACGAGCACATCGCAAATGTGTACTGCGAGACCTGGACCAAAACGTAGTACCGCTTCTTCCATTTCTTCCATACCGACTTTCCCAGCGCGTAAAGATACCCACAGTGTTTCATGTTCAATGGCTTATCCATTCGGCACGCAATTTTAATGCGGAGATCCTGATCGGGGTTATTCTTTGGGACTGTCATGCGGTGCCACTCAGGTACTTTGCAGGATAAAGGCGTTGGCCGGATTATGACTTTACCAAGTTCTTTGTCCTCGAGAGCCAGCATGCCAGGATTTTCCGTGTACAATCTTACTTTGACCACTGGAAGTGGATGTGTCGTAGAAAAATCACCCTGAGTGTCCCACCTGTGATAATAACGTCGTCGGTCAAGAGGATGAATGGGGATAAATGTGTTCAAAGAAAACTCACATCGGCCTCGATGCCTCGGCTTGATCTGTTTGCAACTTTTCACCACTTTCCACTTCCATTGTACAGTATACTATTCTGTTTGGGGCAAGGCTCTTCAGACCTTTTACTTCCATGACGATGACCTCCAATTGGAAAGTCAATACCACATCCATCTTTGTTAGCTGGGGGTCGGAGTCGGCGGAGTCGCCCTCCAGCTTTGCGAGAGAACCCTGACTGCGGCAGCGGGAGCGCTCACCACGATGGTTGTAGCGCTTCAGCTTCTGCAGCCCGTATTTGCTGTCTATCGAACCCTTAGAGACCGGTAAAGACTCCAAATTTGCCATTAGCAGGTTGATAGACGACTTGAGTTCCTCGATGTAGAGCGACTCCATCTCTTTCAGGAGAAACCGCGGCATTAGTTTCCGATCCTTCGATAAAAAACGGCACAGTCAGTCAAACTTTTGTACGTATCTCATCAGAGGTACGTAATATCAAAAAACGCTTGGGACAAAAATTGTTGCGATAATCGACACGCACGTTTTACGTCCTGAACATATTTTCGATAAAACTATTCCTTCACGAACTACACACGATTCAGTGAGTGGGATCAAGTTCTCATGGCATCATCAGCAGTGCTTACCTTCTCCATTTCGTTCACTTTTTGCACGCGACCGTCCAGCTCCCTCCTGATGGCGGCAGCCTGTTCGTCGGCTGAGTCCAACAGGAGGGCGTTGAACAGAAGCTGATGCTCGAATTTTTTTATCCCAAGAATCTGTTGAAACATATCGTATAGTTGTTCCTTGGACAGTATCAACTCGGAGTTTAACGATTGTTGTTGCATTCTGGAGGGTCTTTTCGAGTCCTCATCTCCAGTACCCTTGAAGATACAGTCAAACTTGACCATCCAAGAGGTAAGGACGGTTTCCTTGCTCAAACCATCGATTTCCGGAAGGGATCGAACACGTTTCTCAATGTTCTTCCTAAACACCTCGCGGAAGTCGTACTGAGAGCAAGCACCGCTCTGCACCATACGAACTACCCTCTCGGACCTCAGGAAAACGTCGAAGTAACTTTTCACTGCGTTGTGAAACGCCTCGTCGGCCATTATCTGAGTTTCGCCCTTCAGAAAACTCTGTTTTCAACAACACAAAAGATATCCCATTTAACATGAGCCATGAGCATCTGTGTTCGCTTTCTTAGACCAAGAACAATTAAGCTGCAAGCAAGACTGACGAAATCTGGAGTATATAATGGAACACTCCGTGTCCTTGATGGGAAGGTTTCATATTCTCTCGGTTATAAAGAAAGAAAAGAAGGTGAAATATGTCCGTCGATTATTTTCCAAAGAAAAAATCCTCAGTTTCTTTGGAATCGATTTTGTTTCTACGAGTGAAGGAAGCGAAACAGTTTTATGATCGTGAACTATCGAAAGAAATCATTTACGTTCTGTCAGATTAAATTTGCAGGTGAAGGTTGTATGTATACTAGTATCAAACGTAAGATCGACTGAAAGGCTTCAAGAAATTACTCAACACACTTCAAAGGCTTCTTGTGACAGTGATATTGAAAATACAAGTTCAGTTCTTGACAAAGAAACCCTGAGGTACGATTCAAATCCCGCCTACCATTTGCACGGGCAATTCATTCAACTTCAAACATTATGCAGGTCTTTGAGAAACTCACTCCTTCCACGGAAATTCACAAAACAGAACGGGAATAGCTTCTACTCAGTTGGAATACCAGATTGCAGTTGCCGACATCAAGAAGCAAAATTAATTCTGTAAAATGGACTCATTTCGTACTACATGAAAAAACGTAGTTGTAACATAGCATATCAATTCACTAATCATGCATGTCCAGCCTGTCCGGGGCGCATCGTAAACATGGGCTCAGAAACTACGTGAAATTTGATGAAATTACTTGGAATCGAGAGCACAGCGTCTCTAATTGCTGTTTAGTGATCTTCGTTTGCCTTCGCGTCATGTCAGTGGGCTGTTTGGCGTTGAAGGGGTACGCGATGCACCTGGAGATGAAGACGTAGAGTTGGATTCTCGTCTTGCGTTCTTCCTCTTCGCGCTCCAATTTTTCCTACACAAATACGAAGGTCATGATGGTCTCAACGCGTCTCTGTATGGCAAAAACTATGCGGCAGCACCTCTTTCCTTGCACGTAAAGTGCATGGATACTGTTTCAGGTGAACCATAAGTGATCTTTTGCGTGCGAATAAGGCTTTAACTGCATTCGAACAATGTATGTACAAAAAAGATCACGCCCGTTACAAACGAATTAGGAATGATCTTGATACCGGGGTTTAAAAAGTTATCATCATCCATTCCACGCGGGTCTTCTCATAACTATTCATGAACTAGGAGTGTTGTTTCTGATAAAATAGCCCAGATAAGTATGCAAATTCTGCATGATTATCCACGACTGAGCCTTGCGCTGCGTGTAATCCATGCACAACGGTCTGCACGGTATTCCGCGTTCTCACAAAAAAAGAAAAAAAAGAAACTGAACAAATATGATCCAGGCTTCCATTGTAACAAGTATACATATAAAGAACTTAATTGCCCGTTTATCACGATCTCGATGACCGTTTCACAGAACTAAAATATTCCGCCGAACAACGAGTATCGTTTCAATGAAAATTTTCCTTGTTCCGATCCGCGGGATGCCTTCCGCAAGCCATAAAGCATATAATGGTAGCCCGACACAAAGGTGGATCGTTATATCATTGAAATTACTTCCGCGCAGTCCTTCGACTCATGCAGAGAAAATTGAGCAAGAGCAAAAAGCTCCATACAAGGAACCGCCTTAGGGAGACTCACTTGTAATTCAGCCTCGGTTTTTTCGCTGGCAATTGACGGTGAAGGGCTAGTCGGCCGGGGCGATGATCGAGCGTAATTAGCTGCATCTTGAGCAGCGCCCATCGAAGGCGAAAGAGAATTTCGAGCGCTGGATAGATTCGGTACATCTAGGCCTGCGGCTACGGCTTCCTGTTGTGCGGCTAGTGCCGGCGCGCTTACGGCACCTCCTCTTCCATGAACCCCGTGAACGCTGCCGCCGTGAGTTCCTAGGGAACTCACGTGGCCCGCCACGTGATTCGAACCCCCAGCGGAACCAATGCTGCTTCCGGTCAGTCCGACGGACCCGCCACCCCCGCCACCACCAGGGTGAGAATGGTGGTGGTGGGAGCCGTGGGAACCGTGCGAACTACCGTCTCCTCCGCGATGGTGGTTCTGATCCTCGTCTGTCTCCTCCTCGGAGGAGCTCGGATCTATCATGGTGCCGACGCCAAAGCCGTCGGTGTACACAGGTTTTGGTCTGCCGTTGCCGTGCTCGAAGATCCACTATTTGTTCGCCTCGGCTGTCGCGCTCGATTTTCTGCACTTTCTAAAGAAAGTAAAAAATCCCAAGTATTGTATGCTAATATTAACACTTCCATACGGTATTGTGGATCAAGCAACTCTTCGCTGAAGTCGGGAGTCTAAAGACTCAATAATTCGAAGCCGCGTGAGTCTTAAGCTATTAGCCTCCATAGTTTATCTAGCGAGAGAGCCTTGTGCCAAGTTTGCACCTAGCGGCGAGCGGGAAAGTTTGCTGAGAAAGCGACTGGACTAGAATACTGATATTAGAACAGAAGTTCCAAAACATACAGGGATAGTAAGAAGAATATCCATAGTAACGATGGAATAGCCTGTTACAAACAAATGTGTGTAATGCTGCGGTTGAAGAGACTACAGCATGATACGTATGTGTATCGAAGATGGTAACCAACGAATGACATATAATCTGTCTCCCATCGATCGAAATGTTACATCGAAGATATGAGAAAAGATATTTCTACTATAAGTTCAGTATTCGGGACTCGAACAAGACTCTTATTGAACCAACTTCTATGAATTTGACAGATTTCTTCATATTTACAGACTGCCCTCACTACTAAACTCTTTTGCTTGTAGTGTTTGATTCTGACCGGTATGAAGTTGGCCCCGCAGTCTTCTGTCTCTTTCCTTCTCCATGTAGCCATGAAGGATAGAAGAAGACAGAATACGGTGGTGCCAACTTCGTACCGGTCAGAATCAAGCACGCCAAGCTGCATATGTGAGGCAATACAACAAATTTTTTGGGGAAACATGCCAGGGTAATGTTGACGGAGTGAGTGAACCTCCATATCGATATCCAGATAGTTACGAGGCTTTTTAGGTGGGTACCTACATTATGTAAGAGAATTTTAGGGACTTCAGGGTTGCGTAAGAGCATATGCTTTGATTCGAATGGTATATGTTTATCTTCGAACGGCTGTATCTCGAAAAGTACGAAACATGGATTGTGCAGTTTGACCTTACAGCCGCCTAGGCGACAAAAAACATCGCGAGACATTTTGTGGTCATCTTATGAACCGATATATGTCCGCATTATACTGCACTATATACCAGCACGGGTTTACTGGGTCACTGCAATTCGTTATCAGCAGTTTACCCATTACGAAGTTTGTTCGAAATTACAGACGATGCTTATCAGTTTGCGAAGTAAACTTTGGCGTCTGGTCATGAATTAAGGGTTTATGACTAACATTTGCGGAGGAAGTATAGTTGGAAGAATTATATTCGGCCGTACGGAAAAAGTATACGGTTTCTTTGCGGGCATTTCTACGCATCACTTCTAAAGCCCAGGATTTTGAAAACGACAGGGAATCAAAGACTGAAATTGGTATTGCATTGAAATGGTAGAGGATGATCCACGCAATTTGTTTGACTTCCGATAAAGTCCTACCATTCATTGGCGGACCAGATAAAATCTAACTGTTATAGCCGCGGCTCAGCCCTGCCTGTAAATTGATACTATTAATCGATCTTCGCTGTCAAATCAAACAAGCTGAACCTTGAGCTATTCATTTTAATCACCGGCACAAAGCATCGGAGTTTTTCCGGCCTGTGGCCTCGAGGGAGTAACAGGAGGGTTGTTTTCGGGGGTGACCTTGACGCACGACCAAAATAGTGTCATGACCTTAAAATCCCAGTCGAAACCAATTTTACCCGTTTTTTCTTTTTTTTTCTCGTTTCCTATTTCTTGTACAAGAAAGGAGACACTCTTTTGAAACTGAATTATTTAATTAAAAGGTCACATTTACTTTTCGTGAAAATATTCGTGTCGTTTGTTTTTGGGTGGCTTATAACAAGGCTTTTGTATAGATAACGTTACGGGGGGTTGGGAGAATCGCGATTAAATATTTTATCACTAGCCCGGTTGATTAAACTAATGAGGAGGTTTTATTCACGAAAGGCGGTTGGGTCGCTCGGAATACATATAAATGTCTAATTATACAAAAGTTAGCAAAGGCTTCGAAAGGCTTAGCGACAAGTTTAAAAATAGAAGGCTAATGATGCCCTCTCAAAAACACAAACAGGGTTCAGGACCGTTGTGATGTAAAAATAAAAAAATAAACATTTTTTTCTTCATCCTATGTAAGCTGCTTACATTATTATGAAAGCCCAATCTGAAGAGACAAATACAAAATCAAAATAAGGTAGAAGAAAAACCGCGTAGAATTTTTGTGCCGAAGATATATAAATTTTATAAGGAAATCTTTCGATACCTACATGAGAATCGAGATCCCCCATCGCAAAGTATCGCATCGTTTTAAATTCCCCGTTTCCTTCAGACCCCACAAACCTTTATATACTTATACGTATATACCTATGTATAGCACAGGCTTCGATCGAGAGACAAAAGGCTGTTAGGCGAAATTTAGGTATATCAAAGCGGTAAGGAAGATATCTTATTATAGAACAGAAGATCGTACAGTATATCGTGTCTGAATAGAATTAAACGAATCTTGAAAATAAATCAGCGAACGATATCAAACCGCCTAAATATATCCAAGATTGAATCAACCTCGTCACGTCAACGCACGCATTTGCAAAAGATTGATTCACATTTTCCGCTCGAGTATATTAAATCCGATCGAAAGTCAGAGTGATTCCATACGTCACTGATTTGAGATAAAATATTTTCCGCTTCAAACTGACGATAATTAATACTTTGCTATAATGAACTGGAAAAAAAAATTAAACACATTATTTTTTAACGTCTGAATTATGCATGTTAAGTTATCCGGCTTTTCTTCAAATTCGAATTACGATAGACTGTAAAATTTAGTCTCTAAATTCATTATTATGACCACTCCACACTCAATTGTACATCAATTTTTACCAGGGACAAATAATTGTAATGTAAAATTTGGGTACACTGAAAGATTCAAATTTACGAACCTATTATGCAACGGGTAATAGAACCACTTTTTTTCATTATAATAAAATGTGAATATCTACGTGAACTGTACGAACGATTTAATAATGAATAAGGTTGTCAGCTACGTGAACTAAAGACGAACATTATCAACTATTTTATTGGGAAATGATATAAAATACAAGTATGAGGGTTTCAATACCACGAATCTCCGCGCGTCGAAAGACTTCGAAGTCGCAGTCTCCGCTTAGTCGCGCAAAGTGATGATCAATTCTTACAAGGTCTTCCCTAGCAACTGCGACAACTGGATTAAAAATTATTTTTTTAAATATTACGTTCCAAACGAATAATAATCAACTAACGAACTAACTCTGAGCAAAAGGCAAAAAGCTCGCGTGGAGAACACAGTGCAAACATATTGATTGTTAGACTGTCGTATTGCGCTTTGCTCCCTCTAGACTTCAGGAATGGAGTTAAACTGGGAAACACACACTGCCGCGCACAATCCCTGAAGCCAACGCTAACCTAGAAATGACAATTCGGTCCTGCAGGGGGCGGTGGTACGTTCATGTTTATAATGTTGTTGAAAAATTACATCGTAAAACCGAAATTCGAAATCCTCCTATCATTTGAAGCGTTTCTTGGTCTATTGAAGTGACCAAACCGATCATTATAGTCTCATATTATTTGAAGGAAATTATGTGAGAAAGGAAGCGAGAGCTTTCGAATGTGAAGAATGCCTAGAAGGCGGGAATGACTGTTGACGAATTTTTGAATTCATCAAAAAGTTAGAAAGCTGACCGACCGACGAAGCAATAACGACGTATTATCAACTCTGAGGACGCTCTATTCACTTTTTTCTATACTCTATGCTCTGTACGCTATGCAATATATTGATTTTCCTCAAAGTTCTGGGCACTTTTGAATTTACTTTTTTTTTTTTTTTGTTCAATAAACTATGCGACAGGGATATTTGATCAGTGGGAGAATCCCTGACGTAATATTCCCGCATGAGGCCCTGGGGGTGATGATAAAACATGAACTGAAAACTAACCTAGATCGTCTCCACAAGATAAATTCTTTGTTTTTAACCCGCGAAAGAAACTATTGCCGCCCCTGTTTCAATCGACCAATATTATCATATGAAATTAAAAGAGAAATCTTTCCAGAAAATTCACACTATCTGCAAGAATGAAAAATTGAACGATATAATATTGTAGGATCTAATGACAGAGATCACAAGATTTTTTCTTTCTTTTTCGGCAACTAAAAAAAAACAAAACCGTTTTTCCCCGTTACACCGTTGTTCAGGTGGCGCGTTCGACTGATTTCTGCGAGGGTCGGATAAAGTTCTCCGGAGGGAGCCTGCAGGGCAAGGTGGTGGAATAGCAAACAACGCATACTCTTTGGGATCGATCGGTCTCGCGCACGACTCTTCATAAGCATTGCTAAAAGTTGTACAGGCGCAGAACTGACTTCTCATTCTTTTATCAACATTAGCGCAGCGGCTTTTATCTCTCAATATACTCTGCAATATAGAGCTTTGCAATGATGATGCCCCACGTGCTCGTGATAATTGATACCTCCATAATGAAATTATTGACTAATTTCTAAAAAATATTCTCAATCAGAGCTATAAATCTATTATATCTCATAAATCACTCATCCAAGCAATTAACAATCTACACATAGCTTTTCACAATAAAAATGATCGATTTTCTGTGGCTGGTATATTGACTGAAAACTCATTTATATGTGTGATTATCGGAGTCAAATTTTACACCTCAAATGAAACCAAGGTGAAATATTTATTAGCACATTTGATAATATGACGATAGCTATATAGTTTATACAATTATACACTTTCGACGATCAATTTTCATCCTAAGACTACCATTATTAAATTTTCCATGTAGATGAACGACTTTTCAATTTTTTTCCAATTTTTCCACGCAAGTCAATTTTATTATCACCTTCGTTCATCGCATCAATCAATTCTTTCCGATTCGCTCCGGTTAATTCCAATCCGAAAAAAAACGGAATGAATCATGTTCTTCGAATTCGTTCCAATTTACTAATTACCAAGATGTTCGTCAAGCTAGAAATCGATGCGGAGAAGATTGTATAGCATATGTGGGTATAGTTTCACTTTTATTTCAGATTTCAATATAGAACCTTCATGGATTACATAAAACGTACAAAAAAGCATTTATGTAAGTCAATCATTTCATATTACATAATTTTCTGATATTGTATAAATCATGGAAAACTTGGATCCAGAGGGCAGAGGTAATATCGTTTTTCCCGCGACGATTGAATCATGCGAGCATATATTTCTGCAAATTCATCCTATGATGTGTTCAATCATTTGTAATGCTATTTAAGGCAAGAATGATCAATTCCTCTCGCAGTTTTTTTTCAGTATAAGATGTCTATATATTGTATCCAAATTCAAGGTATACAAGCCCAATAGCTACCTCGGTAAAAATGTCTACTTTTACTAATTCCTGCGATTTATTAGGGAAATCGTAGAAATTTTTAGAATTATTTTCATCAGGGTATAAATATATATTTTACATTCGGGATTTTGTTGATATAATTAATTGCATAATAGATGTTATACTGCACGCGACTTTCACAGCTCGTATATACATATATACCTATAGGTATAGTATGAAGAAGATACGTAACAAAATTTCTCCAAGCTTGATATTTAGTCGTGAATGATATCTTACACAATACTATGAGTGCGACGAACTGATGATGATACTGCAAGATTATACGGTTATTAGGACTGTATCAAATTCTCTATTTGAAATGTTTTTTTTTCTCTTCATTTCCTGTATTGTCATGACTGTATTAGTCATGAATCATGCGCTCCTCGTAACTGATCTCCCTTTAAGAAGCAGATCAACACCAGCGTAACAGTTGCTAAGAGAAAAAGAGAAAAACTGAACGAAAAAAATACCAGTCAAACCGGTTCGATAAGAAATCATACGTACTACTATGTAACGTTATACCAAGGTGCTTTTACGTAACATATTCATAGACCACGATCGCGTGGACCAAAATTTGCTATAACATCCCCGATGAAAGTGTTTTACGAATTTCTACGAATCATGAGGGAAATTTCGAGTTTTTCCTAGTTTTTCATAAAAAATTGGAGTTATTTCTAGGGAGTTTTTTCTTGTTTGATTGACAGCAACACGGAATTTTCCTGAAAAACTACATATATCTACAATATTCTATAGAAAACTATGAAATATTTGAAATTCCCTAGAAATTTGTAGGAGGAAAAATTTCTGCCAGGGAGGAAATCGGTGTTCAATTCTCATCAGAAATTGAACGAAAATTTTTAAATATTTTCAAAACTATAAATTAGTATTTTTGTATTATACCCATTGCCGAGCAATTTTTCACAAATAATGTATCTAGATACAAGTGAATACACCACTTTTTATTAATAGATGTGTTTTTATGTATACATAGTTTCTATTATTAAAGGTATAATTCACGTTTTTGGTAGTTAAGCAAAATTCTGATCCCTGACCTTGTGAATGCTAATTTGAAAAGATTACGCAAGGTAACGTCATAGTATTAACATATCTGACAGATCGAAACGGTCTCGAGGTACGTACGAGAAATTAACTGAGTAAAAGGTCATTGGCCGACGATCATGACGCAGGATACGCATTAACAGGAGTGTGTGAATTAAAATGATCATTAACAATATGCCCGGTGGAAATTTTTCTCTGAAAATTTGACTGAAACAAACTAAAACCAAAACATAGATCAGTGAAGATTCTTCACTCTCGATATTTCTGATTTACTTCTGAAAAGTCACAATGTACAGACTCCCTAAGAGTTTTTCGAAAGAATTTCGTTTGAATAAAAAAAATTCAGGAAACAATAACTTACGAGTTTTTCTCGTTTTTTACAATTGTTTTTACAGAAGTATTGATTTCCTCTAGAAGGTTTCAGGTTTCAAAAAAACGACTATAGGTCAGCATTTTGGTTATCTAATGATTTTTACTTTCATCAACTCTCCGAAGTCCCTTATAACGACCTTTCAGCTGTTCGAAAGGGAAAACCGGACGAATTTTAGCGCTTCTCACCAAATTTAAGAAAAAGAATATTCAAAAGCGATATAATATAATAATTGAATCCAAAGATAGAAGAAATAATCCAAATTACCTCGAAATCGATAACAAAGTAATTTGTTCCTCAAACGTCTGACAGACGGCTAATCTGAGATCACTTGGGGAATTATTATATCCAATTTTACTCAACTAATTGCGAGAATTCGTAGAATGGATTTCTATAGCTTAATTATTTCTAAAGCTAATTAGTCCGCGTCTAGACGATCGCATCCTACTTACGTATGAATTATATGTAGTTATAGAAACCATTTCAAGTCTAGAGCATAATATTGTCGCAGCGATATTTTGT
The DNA here is from genome assembly GCA_947538915.1 of Tenthredo distinguenda. Lineage (NCBI taxonomy): Eukaryota > Metazoa > Arthropoda > Insecta > Hymenoptera > Tenthredinidae > Tenthredo > Tenthredo distinguenda. Next base: position 10,715,354 of record OX384537.1, read on the forward strand.
GCTATTGTATTAATTAGGGCCCCATCGCATAAGAATCAGGATTAAAAAAAAAAATTAAAAAAAAAAAACAGGAAGTGAAATAATTGGCTGATATGAGAGATGTAGAAACGCGTAGAGATCAAAATGTATTGTTGTAATAATATATCGAAGAACACTTGGCCCCGTGCCAAACTCGGTAGAAATAGGTTATCGATTATCTCTGCCGGAGTTGAAACCGTTTCAGAAAGCAGGCTTCCAGCTGTTACGCTCGGAAACTCGGAACTGCGGGTCTGCTGTTCGCCATAAAAGGGAAACTAATTATAGTTGACTATGTCAACGGCAGTTCTGCGATCATAATCTCTATATAAGATGCTATCAATACCGTTAAAAATGATCAAATAATAGTTCGTTACGGGGAAAACCTAGGAAACTAGCTCCTAGCTTAGCAATGACGAATCGCAATTCCCAATCAAACTAATTTGAATTTCCCGCCAAGCTTCGATTTTCGCATCTCGCAAGGTCCGCGCTATAATCAAAGTCGTCACATCGATAGTCGAAAGTGAAACTCGGCTGCTAATTCCTTAAGCCTAGTTCTCAATGAAATACAGTCGTACGCGGACAGAATATGCCTTCACAGATAAACGAACACATGTATGTTCTGTGCTTGCAGAATTTTCGCGACGTATTGGATACTCGGCTTTAAAATGTCACCACGAGACACGCGACTCGGTTGTTTGTGGGGGTTTTGTGCTGTCTCTGGTCTGGCTGCGGCTGTTCTGCGGTTCGGTTTAACTGGGTGACAAATAATGACGTGTTCGGAGGTGCTTCCCGGAGGTCGGCGGTCGTAATGCTGGACCGTAGATGAAAATAAGAAAACAAAAAAAAGAAAAACACCAAAGCTAATCGAGATTAGTATGAGATTTGTTGTAAAATGTGAGCAGCGTCGATACGCAAGATTAAGAAGAACGACAGTCCTTAGAGACGGGCCAAGTAAACCCGTGAAAATAATGGATATATTTATTTATCTCCGTATCACTGCAGCTGATAATAATCGCATGGATCGATGCTCCGAATTTATAAATAAAATAAAATTCTGATCGCCATGTACCAATTTCTGAACTTGCGAAGTCGCGTCTTGCAGTTTTCAATTCTTGGATTAATTTTCCTGTCATTCTACGCCTACTACTACACCGCGACCAATGAAATTCATCAGCTGGCAATATTGACTAGCGGCAGTAAGTACGAAATAAAGTAACAACTAAAAAACAAAAACAAAACAAAAACATGACAAGAAACAAGAGAATTAACCAAAAACAAATCATTGCCGTTTTCTCTAATTAAAAAGAGTTCGTCTCAATCAATTGTCTATTACAATATAAATAATTGAATGTTTTTTGTTTGAAATCCGTTCCATTCATTCCGAATCTGTTTTCATTCCGTTTTGTCTGTTTTCTTGAAACGATTACCAAAAAAAACAAGGAAAACTGACTCGTATTTAGGATTTGTCCAAAGTCAAGTCAGAAATACGTTTCTTCTGTGTCAATATTCACATTTCATCAGAACACTATACTAACACTGAAATTTCAAGATTTGAATTTTCGAAGAATCTGTTCATCACTTTAGGAACAAATTTGTTCAAACTTTCAGGTCAATCACCGGGCACGGCGATCCGCTCTATTTCTAATACTAGTGGAAGCTTAGAGCCAAAGAACACGACCCTAGAGCCGCCGGTTCTGAATGGATCATCACACAACATAAGCAACTATAATCCATCGATAACGACATTCTCAACATCGTTCAGCTCGCAGTCGCCGCCTTCGTCTAATTTATCAAAAACCAGTGAACAGTTGACGGCGGTTAAACAGCCTGTGAGAGGCCAAAATGTTGCCGAAAGCGGGGGAAAATCAGTGAACGATGATTCGGCTGCTGCGATCTATCAAGCTGGTCATTCGGTACCGATACCAGAAAAATGCCCCGACTTTGGCGCCGGTTTAGAACTTGTCATTCTTATAATGTCTGCACCAAGTCATGTGGAGGCCAGGACAGCGATACGGCAAACCTGGGGCCATTTCGATCAGAGGAAAGATGTAAGCGTAGCTTTTCTCCTGGGAGATACAACGGACCAAAAAATGGGGAAGGTTCTCTTGCGGGAACAGGATATGTACGGGGATATTATCCGCGGGAAGTTTGTTGACTCATACTCGAATCTTACCTTAAAAACAATATCGGCTCTTGAATGGGTGCGCGACTATTGTACAGAGGTAAAATTTGTGCTTAAGACTGACGACGATATGTTTATAAATGTTCCCAGGCTATTGTCGTTCATAAATAAACGGTCTAAAGATAGAAACGTGATATTTGGTCGGTTGGCACGAAAGTGGAAACCTATTAGGAACAAGAAGAGCAAATATTACGTTTCTCAGGCTCAATACAAGCCCGAAGTTTTTCCAGACTTTACTACTGGACCGGCTTACTTATTGTCCAGTGATGTTGTACCCAAGCTTTACAAGGGATCTTTAAAGCAGACTTATCTAAAGCTAGAAGACGTATTTACTACAGGTATCGTTGCCCACAAATTAGGGATAAAACGAACCCAAGCTAACGAATTTTTAAACAAAAGAATATCGTTCAATCCGTGCAACGTACAGCGAAGCATAAGCATCCACATGGTTAAGTACAGCGAGCAATTTGATCTTTGGAAAAAATTGCTAGATGGCAAAAGCAAATGTAAATAATAAACGCGTTCAGATATTAACCGGTACTTTATTGACAAGCAATTTAGCAGCTTTAGTCGTTCAAGCTCTAGTGAATCTCGCACCATTTTAATTTGCGTGAGCAATTCAATACCGTATTGTCACGAATATAAGTCGAGATTTTGTATCCTGGAAATAACTCAAAAAAATCGTACTGAATTTATACGTGGGCTCGCAAGTATAGGCAATCCCTATAGGAAAATTGATTGAAATTGAATCTCAAAATTACGGGTCAACTTATATTCAAAACAATATAGTACTCTTAGTATTAAGATGGATTTTCCTTTTACTCATTGTTAATTGAACCAGTGCCGGTTCGTTCCTCGCTATTTCCTTTTTTATATCTAGTATTCAATAGTCCAGTGTTTAGTACTTAATTTCCTTTTTTACAAGGTGTCGGAACGTTTTTAATTAGTCTTAAGTGTCGAGCGGAAAAAAGCTTCCACCGTTATTTATCACAATTTGACTGACTATTTACTTCGTTTGACGACTATAATTTATTCACTGGTTTGCTCAAGTATTATGACAATTTATTAGCAATATTAAACTTTATATGACACAACGCTATATGTACTAACTCATTAAATTCAATTACTTGACATACTTCCTTGATGGTGCAGCGTCGTCAACATTCAATTGAAACTCAAAATTCGGGAAGTAATATTTTCATATTTCCAACTGACAAAGTATGTGTATCGCTATCTCGACTGACAATATGTTAATATTTATAAATCAAGGTGCTCAGTGACCTGGAAAATCATGCGTCGAGGCAATTTGAGGGAACTCAGCTGAAATATCTTGATATTTCAAATCGTCTACCTGTATAATTGAGTAGAAATGAAAGCAAGTCATTATGAAGATTTGAATGACGTAAAAATAACGCGAATTTTACTATAAAAAAACCGTCGAGATCTTTTAGCTACTGAACACCTTGATCATATGATGTCTCAAAACAAGTGTATCAAAACTTATTGATTTTTTTTGGTACATTTCATGTGATTGTTATTATTTGTAATATACATATTTATCTTTATACAGAATGACAATCGTAAAACGTAAATTATATTCATCCCCATTCCCTAGCTGTAATTGTTAGACAATCTCTCATCTTTGGCCATGTTGAACAAACATGTAAATTTATTTATTATTTATCAATTCTTTTTTTTATACATTTCTCCCTACACCCTATGCATAAAAATAAAGATTAATGATGAACAATTTTGCGTGGGTGTAATTTTTTGAATTTATTTTTATTTATTCTTTTCTTTTCCTGTTGATTCATGTTAGATATGTACTTCTTTAAAAGACGTAAAGATATCTCTAATCCAAGATTATGTTTCATCCACCACTTGTAATAATAATAATAAAAAACTAAAACCTAATATGTGTAATAATATATTATGTATACTTCAAAGTGAGTGCTAATATGAATATCTGATTAAATTAGCCATTGCAGCTTTTCTGTTAGAAATTCAAAATTTGATCTTATTATTATCGTTGATTACTGATCTAATCGAATTATTAATCATCATTTTATGTTGTTGTAAATGTTGAATAATAAAAATTAGTGTTTATAAAGTTTCAACGAAAGAAGAAAAACACAATTTTCATAGATCAACGATTATTAATTGATTAACATACAGCGAGATTCTGGTGAAAGGTGATTGCCGAGTGTGCATGTGCCGATTCACTCGTTCAGCCGGCTGAACTCGGCTCACAGGGCAGCTAACACATGCGCAGTGGACTGTTTCCTTTCACAGAAATCTCCTGGCACATATTTAGGTGAATTAATAAAGACAATGATTTATAATTTAATAAATTTGATATTTCAAAGCCTGTTATATATTGTCACGCATGTACAAAAATGATCATTCCTCGTATGTATTATAAAAATAGGATAAAAACTTGACTGAAGATCCAATCCTGTGTTTTCTACTTCCCCGCAATAATTATGTATGCATAATTATATCTTGCGAAAGTTTTAATCAATTCGTGAAACGACCGCCTCTCAAATATTACGTAAGCACACCGTTATGACGTCCAACAGTTATAATTGCGTAAGAGGAAACTCCGTTATATATAAAGGAAAGAAGATTTTTGTCGAATCTATGTTATCGTTAAGGCAATAATCAGATATTCTATTGGTCTATGAAACTAGTCTTTAATTGACGTTTTAAAGGACCTAGAGCAGGACATTCTTAATGTTATACGACCGCCGTGTGTCCCGTATGGCCATAAAATTTCCGGCTGACTTAATATCGCATTAATTATTGTGCGACCTCTTGGCAACGGCGCAAAAACCTGGAAATCGTGGAAAAAATTACCACCAGTTTGATACTTTCACTCCAGGTATCTCGACAAATTATACCTTACACCACGTATAACACATCTGCGCAGGGGCGAAAGACTTCGCAGTGCCCCGTCATATCTGCGGTTTCAGAGAGAATAAGCAAGAGAAAACAATTCCCGTTACAGAATTTCAGGGCTTAGTAATAATAAAAATCGAGGCTCCAGTCCAGCAATTTGAAATTAGAAACGAATTGTTTTCTCTTTTACCACCGTGTACAGATATTGACATACATATAATCCGGATTTCGGTTATTCAAAAATACCGTTGCCTCCCAGGCACGCATTTGATTTAAAATAAACGAATGAAACAGTACCACAGTTAGCCAGACCGATCAACGCGTGTTCATACCGTTAATTACGACCTTCTAATATCACGGTATATCTGCTAGTTATGCACCGATACGTTATAGAACGAGGATCAATGCCAAAGTATTTTCAAATCTTGGCGGGCCGCACCCTTGTATTCCATTTGTGTACGCGAATACAATCGATTATTGTCACCAGGGGCAATCCAAGGAATGTTATTTCCCCTCATATTTTCAATTTATGAAAGAGCTATTTAGAATCGTTGGATGAAATGGTAACTTTTTTCTTTGATGAATGTTGACTAATGTGTAGTCTTTTTATTTAATTTGGAAAGGTATTCTCCACCTTATCGACATTCGCTGAGTGTGTATTCAAATTTTAAACACCCATCGCATCGTTCGTTGACTGAAGAATAGAACCAATTACTATTATTCAGTCAACGCATCGCTTGATATTTCCAAAATATCCGTATACTATATTATTTGCATAATAAGCTTAAATATATTACGTGTTATAGTATTATTTGTATTTTTTGTTTTATTTTCAGCAGGCGTATTAGACAGCATACGTATCCTGTTGACCATGAGGACTTCGCTTGGAGTCGCAGTTGTCGATAAATCGTAAAAAATATAAAATGTGTTTGAAAAATTATAAATTGCACGACTGAAACCAATTTCTTCGCAATCACATACCTACCCGTGGCATTATGCGAAAGAAAATGCCGTTAAAAACATAAGGTGCGTTGGTGAAACAGCGACTTTAACGGTCAATGATATAGAATTAAATTTCAAGATCAACTCGTGAGGAAATAATTCATTGTTTATTTTTAAAAATCTTTCTGTATATCAACTTACAAAAATGTCCGTCAATGATGATTGCGCCATCTCCACGTCGGAGTATCGAACTATTGAAATTACCGCTACTCTATCAGAGATTTAATCCATGGCCGAAAAGTGTGGTTGCTCGGATATTTGCCACCACCACCTTAGCGGCTTCGTGGCTTGAGTAGCAGTTCAGTAGTTTCATCGAGTTTATCAACTTGTTCGACTCGACAGCGAAAGCCCTGCCTAAATTAAAGACTTGTCAAAATCTGAAAAACGGCACAGTGGCCGTAGTAGAAGCTAGGTATCCGCGTCCATAGAGTGTGTGGGTGCGTGTAGATGGTTACATAGGTATATTAACATAGTGTGATAGACAAAAGCTTAAAAAGTATAGAATAAAAAAAACAATAGAACTACGTATCAACATCAAAACGTATTGCAGTACACACATACGTTTTTGTGCGTGTGCCGAAATAATAAGAGAAGAGTAGGAGGAGGAAGAGGTGAGAAGCATAGAAGAGAATCATAATCATCGTATCGTATACCGTGATAGAAACGGGAGAAGAGAGTAAGATCTTTTGATATGACCTAATCGTCATCAGAGGGCAAATGTTTATCGAGTAACAACAAGTAAAGAAAAACAAAAAGCGAAAAAAAGAAAAAAACAACAACGACTGATCGCGACGACTACATAGATTCGGGATAAGGAATATATTAACTAAGATATCTGACTAGGGAGGGCGTTAGGCCGTGACCCTGAGCCAGTTTTGCAGACGCAACTCTGTGTGCCAAAGTCACACGGTGATTATTATCATCATCATTCTTAACGAAAAAGAGTGAGATATACATAATAATATTCGAGAGTGAGAGAAATACGCGAGAATTAGCGGCATTAATTTCGAAGCCGCAGAAACAAAGAGCAAAATCACTTCGTCGAAAGAATAATTTAAAAAAAAAGAGAAATAAAAAGACAAACAAAACAAAAACATATTAGTTATTAAAAAGATACGAAAGATAACTCGAAAAAAAAGAATAATAATATCAACGATTTATCCAATTTTTAGTTCTTTTTTACTTCCCGTCTACCCTAAATCCGAATAAATAAATTTCGTTGACATAACATCACAACACATAATTATAATCGAGGCTGTCATAATCAGTTGTCGTCTTACAACGTATTAGACACCCACACATGTATGAAAGATTATTTTTTTCCTCTATCTCTTAACTTTAACCTTTTCGCCGCCGTCGAACGTTTCGAAACCAAATTCCTAAACACACTTTGTTCCCGAGCTAATCGACGTCTCAAAGAATATACCGCATAATATACACGCATTATACGTAGCTACATAGGCACGTATTGCGTATACTTGACCGTACGTAAAAATCTAATTTGCAGTTTCCTTGTTTAGTTTGTTGTTGTTGTTTTTCTTTTTTTTTTTCTCTGTCATTATCTCTTCTTTTGTTTCTTTCCGGGTCCACGGATTAAAATATCACCTGAGTGGTTACATACATATCGTCTATACATTCCCTCCCCCCCTTTCCCCCTTTCCCCCTCCCCTCCCCCTATATCACATTCCCCGCCACCCGAACCCCTTGCCAACTATCCCCCTCCTTCTTTAAGTTATCCTCGGTTGACTCCTGAAATATAATCATCAGATTATCTTGTTCATCAAGAAGATGCCACTATTCGGTAAAAAGGACTCTAGCAAGAAATTAAAGAAGGATGGAAAGGACGACAGGTTACCGTCCGTTGACGAAAAATACATCCTTAAGGAACTACTCGGAACGTAAGGGATTCTTATTCATACTCGTATCTACATACCTATAGCCGTTAAACAGCTGGTCAATTTCCCACTTTTTCCGATCTTACGCTATAGATAGATTCTCGATTGGTTTTCTTTTTTTTTTATTTATTTATTTTTTTCTACCTCCTATTACTACTACTACACTCTACCTCTTAAAAATTCTCTTCAAGTTGCTTATCTTACGTTTATTATTATATGGAGTACATGTATTTTTGAATCACTCTTATCGCTAACTTCCTATACACAATTAAATTTTTTTTTTTTATTCTCCTTGCGAGATATGCTATGTGTATCTATGCACTAGTTAACGCAACTTAATAATATGTTCCGTCTATGATATAATATGAAAAATTCTGTTTTTCTTTTTTTCTTTTAAATTTTACACCAAATTAAGACAAAATTTGCAATTATTGGGAAAAACGGTAGTTTTATCAAGTTTTGGAGACCATATTTGGATTCAAAGAGTAAATAAAACACAGAAAAATAATTGATTTCACTATTAATATTAGTCATTATTATCTCCATCGTTGTAAATTAGTAGAATGAACATCCGTTGAACGACAATTTCTTGCAACAAGTTGTTCTTCTTTGATTTACTTTTGTCATTATCACATGCTGCTTGCAATGTTTATTTTCCAGATTTCTAATACTATGAAGTCTGGAAAACGTTTTTTTTTTTCTTGTCTTTTCCTACACCAAAACACCAGTTATCTTCTATGACGCATGGATCATCCTTCGCTATATTCTTATTCTGCGTTAGAGTAAGATTATAAATATACATAGTAGCTCTCTATGAGCTGGAATAATTATTATCACAGACATTATTTTATTCGCTCTATGATACAAACTATTTTTAAAATCATAAACTAATAGCTAACAGAGTACATATGAGGTATTCTATGCCCACTCGGCTAACTTCTGACTCTGACCATCTTGGATTAGATCAGTTTTTTTTTTTTTTTTGTCATTGTTTCAACTCTGAGAGACACTTTCATTTTCTTCAGAAATTTTTCCCACAAACCGTTATTTATTTCCGAATTTTTTGAGGCCTAAATTTCCTTCAAAAATGTCATCTGTCTTGCTATAACTTTTGAATTTCAATCTACAATGGGAACTTCCATATGAAAGTTTTGATTTTTTCATATAGTCAGGAGACATTTTGTCTACAAACAAGTATTCAAACTTTAATTAATGAACAAAAACATGATACAGTGCAGAAAATGAATTTTCCAGTGGTTGGTTCCAGGAGTAATCTTATTAAGACGAAATCTGGGCTGTTTGAACCCCATTAATCCATCAGTCTTCAGCTAACAGTATCTGAAACAAATATCCAGTTTATAAACAAGTGAATGTTAATATTTAGACCCGCAGCAACGATATTAAACTTTCAAAAAGCAAAGTTTCGTAAGCTTTTCAACCACCGCAATAGCAAAAAATTAGTCTGTAAAGCCATGAATGCATACTCATGTCAGGGGAGTCCGCCATCGGCCACTCATAGAATTGTCCTAGGATTAAGGAAGCCCTTCAGTTCCATTGATTCCTTTGAATAATTCACAGCTTTTATTTTTGGTGAAGAACCTTCTACCGAAAACTGCAATGAATTGATCTTCCCGTCTACATCAAATTTCAAATCAGCAGGATTTGATCGAAGACTTGTTGCTCCGTACCTTTATTCTTTTATGTTTTGTCTCTAGGGGTGCGTTTTCCGAGGTGAGATTGGCAGAGAGTAAAGACAAGCCTGGTCAGATGTTTGCGGTGAAAATAATCGATAAGAAGGCATTGAAGGGTAAAGAAGACTCGTTGGAGAATGAAATAAAGGTGTTACGAAGGTAGGCGTTTGTCTCACAATACATCCATGTTCCTTAAAATCAGATCGGACATTATATGGTATTCAATTATCTTGAAGCTGGCTGACTGCAATTTTGATTTACCCATTTTAACAGAGTCTATAAGAATAATTAGAAAAAAATTTCCTCATGTAAATCGTACAGAATTACTTGTATATCTTACTATTCAATTAAAGTTACAAAATTTATATGCATGTTTTTCTGCGCGCTTATTATATATTATATTGAAATCGTATTGCTGCGCGTATGCCTTGTACACTATTACTATATTACTGTAATTACTATACTATACTTTGACGATATTCTGTTTCTGTTTACTTCTCTTCTTTTTTTTGTTGTTATCATCATTGTGATCATTCGTTCGCATTGTAGAAGTGGACGGCAATAGAAACGAGAATGGAACATAAAATTTATCACTCATTTCCGCACGTCGCTATATGCCAATCGGTTAATGAAACACGATTGCAATTTCAGCTCTTGGCTACCCAGTACGGAAAATATTTTACCGCCAAATCTTGGCATGTTCCATTCTGCTCTATATATATATAGTATATTATTATGAACTGTATGCTATTTCTGTAAATAAGTTTGCGCCTGTATTCGTGAATGATTTTTACCCGGTTGAAAGTTTAAACTGATAAATTTTCTTACATACCTAACTGGCTTTTCGTATCACATATTTCGTTTCTATACTCTACCCGCGCTAAGAAACTGGTCAACGAATCATACCTTTATTTACAGTATACAGAAATCGTATCAATATTGACAGTTAGATCTTAACTTTTGAGTCTCTAAGTGTTGCTGCTGCTCTTCATTCGGTAACGCAAACTCTGATGGCTGTCATCTGTCCTGTCGACGCTACTTTTTGATATAGTTGTTAGGTGTACTCATACCTATCTAATTGTTACACAGTGAAAATTCATTCGTATTATATTTAGATACCTAATGATTTATCATGGCCTTTTACATACCACATCGCTTGACAAAGTATTACGCATTGTACAGTATGTGAATTCATGCATAAAACGAGCCACCAAATTAAAGAAAACCAAAAATCCGGATCTAACTCTCTCATGCTTGATGAATAATAACTGATTTTTGTTTCTCGTTTGATTGGTTTCTTTCAATAGTAATTTTACCTCGGTATCAATAGCTAGTTCTTAACGCTTGATTAAGAAGACAAATGCGCAGTGTAATATTGTGTTTTGAACCTTTTGACCACTGTTTTTTTCAAACTTCAATTCCACTTCTTCAAAGAGCTCTTATAATTGTAATTTCGGTATCAACATCGCATAGTTTTGAAGAAGGTATTCAAAATCTATAAAAATACTGCCACTAACAGAATTCTATGTCATTTGTCTAGAGTATAAAAGACTGGTTTCAGTTACCAATCCTTAGCAAGATTGTTGTATGTACTCGAAGCGATTTAAATCGCCGACAAAAGAGGTAGGTTTGTTATCACAAAGCGATGAAATTCTATTCTTTGCGTAGCTATAGCAAGAAGTTGAAAGTTTGCCATCTATGTATAGATTCGAAAGAAGTATTAGGACATCTAATGAAAACATTATCAAATCATGGATTAATCTTCAATAAATTTTACTTGCCAAGAAACAACTGTGGGAAGAAATTCCCTATCCATCAATCAGAGTGTTTTAATTCCTGGCCCTCTTAGCTGTGAAGGCAATATCCTTATGGGTGAAAAATACACGACTATTTGGGTAGAAATCAAAGAAAAAGTGGTCAATGATTATAGCGCAACAAGCCTGCTCCTAGGTAGTGGCGATTCCTAATACTATTTGAGGCTCGTTTGCTGTTGTGACTAGAATTTGTTTCCAAATTCGATAGTTCTAAAGGCTTAAACACAACTGAATGTTATAAGATCTTTCCTTCTTTGCTACGCTCTTCTCTGTTAAAATATCCCCTTCGTAATCTCAAGTATAGAAGGAAACCAAAAAGAGAATAGAAATCGAATATTTTCATCCAAGGTGTTTCTGAAGGTGTGCTTTATCACAAGGTATAAATTCAGGCCACAATATGAAAGGAAGTAAAGATTTTTAATTATGGAATCCTCTCCGATTCATAGTTTTGTAATATAATATGATGTGAAAAACTGTGCATGGGATGGGGTCTTTCCATTTAAGTATCCTTGACTCTGTACTCAGTTTGGAATCGCTCTGTATATAGAAGCGCCTTAAACGGGCCCCACCAATTAGAAACAATAAAATACTGGAATACCGGGGAGCCAATAGTAGCTATATGGGCTCCGTGCTCAGTGCTCTGACCGTTAAATGTATAATTCGTGATTGTGTATGGTATTATTGTAATTCGTAGGTTCAGTGAAACAGTGAAACCACAGAGTGGTGGTGGACCGTTCAAGTCGGATAATAGTGGCGAAACAGGATGGTAAGTGCGCCTCTTAAACGGGCACCAAAGCTGCAGAATATTGCAGCGCATACTCTTACTCTATTATCTGTATCATTTTGAATTAATATCACGTCGACACGCTATACATTCACAATATTTAGCTTCACCCATATATTCACTTGCATTTCTTGAATTAATGTCACACAGTCAATATATCTACTGGGGATGTGCGAATGATTCGAATATTTAAATGGATTCAGACGATATATAAATAACTTGTAAAGTCAAATTTGAATTCGTCCGTCAAAAATAAGTGACTCTGTAATTACTTTATATCAGAATGATAATTAATTGCATACCTTATCAATTCAGACTCACAGTACGTATAACATTAGCTCTTCGAGATTGCCTTCAAGCGAAATATTCATAATGTTGGAAAACTCTAGGTGTTCTCTGACAAAAGAATTGAAAGTTCTAAATTTTGATCAAACTACTCAAATGATTCAAGCTCAAAGAACATGTATACATATAAATACTCAATATATGTATATGAATTTTCAGATTATTCGATTCAAATAACGAGTCAATTCAACCGATATTTGCACAGCCCTAATATCTGCCTGATTATTTATCAAGTACTTTCAAAGTAGAATGACTCAAAGAAGTTTAGGAAACATAATCATTTATCTAATGATTAGCCGTGGAGAAAAATTGCAATGTTCCCTAAATTTCCTCCTCAAATTTCCTAGTAAATGGGAGCATTGGGTATACGTAGTATCTGCAATGAATTTTGTTTTTTCAAGGTTGTGATTATTTCAACTTATCGTTTCTCCCTTGTACCAGAAAACGTTTATTTCTAAGTCAATACGATCTATAAACGATATAATGATGCTTAAGGAAAAAAGAGCAAACTTAGATGTATGAAGATCGAGAAAACAACTGGCTATGTTAATTGACAGTAAACCAGATGTAACTAGTTACAGATATTGTTATATAGACTAGACAATGATCGGCAGAAACTTGAGGAGGAAATTACAGAGTTTATTATCGATAATTTGCTCTGGATCTACTTGAATAAATAATGTAGGGTTTGTTTATCAAATACTCTTACAATATTATAACACAATACTATAACGCACAAAAAAATATTCTCTTAACGTAATAGCATGCGGGAAATTCATCTCTGTTAAGTTAAATTATATATCTGTATATATGAAATAGTCTAAATACATATACACATACCTATATACATACACTGACTTGTACAAGATATGATGCGCATAGAACTATAAAAATTTGGATTTATAAAGTAAAACAAACACTACATGAAACATATTTTTTGGTTTCTTATCTCACGCTTTTTTTGCTAAAGACTTAGAAATCTGATAGAATATCTCCTCGTCCACGACTACAAATACAACTACATGGATTTATATTATTTTTGTACTTCACAAACTCTAGAACACTGTAGTTGCATGACGCACATTTAAAGATCTAGACATTTTTTCACACAAGAAATGATGGAAAATGAAATTTTCGTTGCTCATTTATCGGTTACAAAGGTAAATGCAGTCATCCAAAACATAGTTAAGCCAAGTTCACCTACAAATATCACCCGTGCTTTGCTATTTTACTTTTGGTATCAAACACAGCTGATGACTATACTATCTTATTCTCTGCTCTTAAACTGTAGTCGTTTACATGTTGCCAAAATTTACGAAGAAACGTAAATTATAGAAAGTTTTCAGAACAGAACAAACTATAGGCAAACGTTCACAAATATTGAAAGGTTCTTCACAGGGAGAGACAAAGAATATTGATATTAAATTGTTCAAAACTAATTACTGGAGAAAATTTTCGAATTTGAGAATTATCGAGTGATTAGAGTAGATGAAAATGAGTCAAAAGTTTGTTATTCTGTTATTTAGGTGTTACTTTACGTCTTGGCCAAGCTATCTGTGACCTCATGTACAATATTTATACTTACTACAATTTTAGAACACAAGTTTCTATTCAAGTCAGTCAGGTCAGGAAAAGAAAGAAAACAAGAGAATGAATGCTCAATTTTTTCAATAACACAGTTTTTTATTTCCACATTTCTACATTCTATCAAATACTGCGTATAGATTCATTAATACGATTAGTGAGCTGCTTCTATTGTTCTATTATTGTCTTGAAGCACATTGCTTTAGTTGGGCATGCGATTTGCAGCGAATGAAGAACTTAGTACCAGTTTAATGCCAGCCTGAGTTTTGCGTCTTCGAAAATCTACAAACCTCATTAACGCTGGGCAATAAAACTGCCTATTGATTGGAGATAGGAAAGAAATCGGAATAGAAATAAGGAGAAATCAGGCAGCTGAATCCTAGCCAAATGATACGATGATATACTGGGTATTCAATTCCAACGAGTATGATCAAATGACTAAAGTTAAGGAAAAGAAAGGGGAAGTGTTCAGCTCAAAGGTGCATGGCTTCAAAAGTAAAATACTGCTAGGAGATCGGTTATCTGCTTGTATAGTGCTTTTTTATAAATCCTTTTTCCATGCATTTTATTCTTAGTATTTCTCAAAGTAAATTTGACTTAAAAAAATGCAGCAGAGCGGAAAGGAACTCATTCAATGGTATCTGATAGAATATTGTTGGCTACTGAAGTACCAGAGTTAATTTCTAATCATTTTATTATTTGGAAAGTTGATGACTTAATATTCACCAAGAACCGTCCGCCAAATGTGGCTGTGAAGTAAACAGTGTACTCCACACTACATGTCTTCCCCTTAAAAAATGGTACCACTCGAACCAAATCATTTTTCTTTTATCCGCGCCAGCTTTGAAAATTATCGATGGCGCCTTTTGAAATGAATTGGCGGATGGATGTGCTCTGAAAACAGAATATCCTCATAGATTTAAAAGTTTCATCTAATCTCCCAGCAATATATAACGACTGGCAGGTGTCCAAATTGTTCTTAAATCAACCACTCTTATTACAGAGTTCGTTAATCTTTTTGAGCATAATCAAGTGAAAGTTAGGAGTTAGTCATCGGCGCTCAGAGTTGGATGCATTCAAGGTAAAAGATTCTAGATATTTGGATCTGTAATTGTTCAGAATACAAAGCTCTATCCAATGAATAGACAACTTTTTGAGTAAAACAGTAAAATAAAGCTTGTAATCTTGAAGATTTGGTAGTAAAAAATTGCTTACTCGATTACACTTGATTACTCGACTCCGCCGTATCAAAGAGTCATTTATTCATCGAACAGAGCTTTGTTTTCTGAACAATAAGAGACCCAAAGATCTAAAATCGAAGCACCGGTTGATCCAAATTCTTGCATTCAGCATTTTTACTTTAACTACATCTAACTTTGAGACCCAATAACTCACAGCTCCAACTTGTATTTGATTATGCTCGAAGAGATTGGTGAACTACTTGAATAAAATTGGTTGATTAAATAACAATTTAGACACATGCCAATTCCAAAATCAAAGCAACATATTACATTTCTTAGGTCAACTCGGCGCTAAAAATATAGATAGGTAGAGTTTTGGTTTAGTGATTAAATTTATGGAGTATGAAACCTTAAGTAGGATTCGAAAAAAGTGTGGCTGCTAAAAATCTAAGATAAGAAAACAAACTACTTTCACTAGCTATCTTTGTATTTCCCAACATTTCTTCCATCTCAAGTTTTTCCACTTTGTTTTCTTCTGTTTTTACTGTCTTTTAGCTGTTCGCATAAAAGTAGAAGTACGAGACATTCAGAGCAACGACTGAATCATTCAGGTTTATCAATTTAATTATGTCATATTTATCTGGGTTAATATTATTTCTGTGCTTTTATTTATTATAGGTAATTTATGTAAAGCATCGCTTACTCGTTACTTGTATGCCTGTTCCGGTACTGTTCATATCATTTTTTTCTATGTATCAGCTCTTACTTTCCTTTCATGGATTAAAACAATGTGTCGCGACAACAGTTCACTAATTAATTAATTATTATATCATTGATCAAACTACAGGGCATTTGGTATAAATAATAACTAAAGGAACCGGACGCATTATAAATACATTGTTTTTCTGCATCTATTCTTATCACAGAACGATTAAGAGTATATCGCCAGAAGTATTCCACCTTCCTCAAGAGATAAATTGGTTCTTTAACAGAAAATTGTTCAATAACTTGGAAACAATTGCTTTTGATCGTCTATCTCTATGTTTAGATCTAGAAAAAAAAAAACCTATTCACTGAAAATGGGATTCATTCTCCGTTATACTCTTAATTCGTTCTAGCAGGGGTGCATGTAGGTGGAGGCGTATGTTCCTCTGGTAGCATGAGATAAGGGATATTTCAATGCTGATTTAGGCCGGAGCTGTTCAGAAATAATGTTATTGTTTCAGGCTGACCCACCCCAATATTGTACAGCTATTGGAAACTTTTGAAGACAAACACAAGGTGTACTTGATCATGGAGCTGTAAGTTAAATTGACTGCAAATCCTGTCCCCAATTCCAGAGCCTTTAATCTTTCTACGCTTTTCGCTCAATCATTTTATTGAAAATAAATTAACAAGCAGAGAGTAGCGCCTTCATTTCGTCATTGATGTAATCTTATGAGAAAAAAGAGCACTTGAATGAGCATCTCGAACACAATTATTAACAAAATGAGATGAAAATTTGAGGGCAAACTCAAAACAAACTTCCCCATTACCATTAAGAGTGTCTAAGCAAGTAATAAGAACAATTATAATTTTTAATCAACAACTTAATCGTACTCTGGAAATTCATTACTTACTTTACTTTACGTTCACTTCTCTTCTCTGAACACACAGATTCGGAGACACATCTGTATTCAATTCAATCATCTGTGACAATTGAAAACATTTGAATTGCTCTCAAAGTTACTCTAATAATGCTACTAGAGTACCCATAAATATGTGTATTTTTAATGGACCGACATGTGTCCCAATTGTTATTCAATCAACTAGTTTTATCACAGTAGTTTACCAATCTTTTGAAATAAAATCAAGTAAAAGTTAGAAGTTGTAAGTCATCAGGTAACAAAGTTAAATGCAGTCAAAGTAAAAGTACCTAATGCAAGGGTTTAGATCAACCAGTGCTTTTATATTAGATATTAGGGTCTGTAATTGTTCAGAAAACAAAGCTCTGTCCAATGAATAGATGACTTTTATATACCGCAAACGTGACTCGAGTGATCAATTTTTTATTTAAAAAATTACCAAGTATACAAACTTTTTTGCGACTGTTTTTTAATTGTATAGAAAAGTTGTCTGTTCATCGGACAGAGGTCTGCTGTTTGATCAATTACAGACACAAGTATCTGAAATCGAAGCAGCCACTGATCTAAGTTGTTGCATTAAGCGTTGTTACCTTTACACATCTAACTCTGAGACCCGATGACTTACAGCTCCCAACTTTTACTTGATTTTGTTTCAAAGGATAACTGGTTGAGCGAAGAAAACTTTGGACATATGCCAGTCCTTCAGAAATACCCCTATTTAATGTGTAAATTGGTGTACGGAGAATCAACTGCAGATGAGGAACATAGAAATATGTTTATCATTGTAAAATATTGGTATGTATACAAGTTGAATTTTAGCGGAAGATATTGGCTCTGGGTAAAGAAAAATTGGCTCCAAAATAGTAGTTACCTACTCGTTTTATGAAATATCTTAGGGTCACAGGAGGAGAACTTTTTGACAGAATAGTAGAGAAGGGTTCTTACACAGAAAAAGATGCGTCCGGTTTAATAAGACAAGTACTCGAAGCCGTTGACTACATGCACGAGCAGGGCGTAGTCCACAGAGATCTGAAGCCTGAAAATCTCCTTTACTACAGTCCAGACGAAGACAGTAAAATAATGATCAGCGACTTTGGCCTATCTAAGATGGAAGATTCTGGAATAATGGCGACGGCCTGCGGCACACCTGGCTATGTCGGTATGCTAGCAAAGTGCCAGATTCATTATTAGAATTCTATTGACGAAGAAAAAGGGCGCAAAGATCTAAAAAGATAATTAAAATTTGGTTAAATGGTGTCAAAAATTTTCATCGTTTTTGCTTTTCTGTATTACGAGTCGCAATTGGTTTGGCACAGAAGGTAACACATCTTATTTTCAGCACCCGAAGTACTGGCTCAGAAACCGTACGGCAAGGCGGTTGACGTATGGAGCATAGGTGTCATTTCTTATATTCTTTTATGCGGATATCCACCTTTCTATGATGAAAATGACGCCAATCTATTTGCTCAGATTCTTAAAGGTAAGAACTAAGTAAAGCTTGAAGGTGAATTGATTTGATAAATGATCAGAAAACTCGTTTTTAATTACAGACAATTGTTAACTCCGACATTATCTCATAATTGGTATCATTAATTACTTGATTGATTTCATTAATAGCGATCAGTGACTGTTAAACGTAAGCAAAGATGAATATTAATGTATTCAATGGACATTTGTCAGTTTCCAGCTATTGGTAAAGTGTTGCATTTCTATTTAAAGAAAAGGGTTTCCTTTCAAGTTAATATGTGCAGTTGGTTCTTTTATATTAAATAACTATATTAAATTTGAATAGTTTTTCAACAAATCACTTTATTTCTTGAGACGGTGCTCATTCTTTATTTTCTATATCTCACATATTATTTTGAAGTTTGAACTTTCTTTTATTTACTTATTTCTCTGTGACTACAAAATTATACACCCTTAGTAATTACTAGCTGAAAGAAACTAGCTAACCAGACTGTTGTAGGTGAATTTGAGTTCGATTCACCGTACTGGGACGACATTAGCGACTCAGCAAAGGATTTCATTAAGAAACTCATGTGCGTTAACGTCGATGAACGGTACACCTGTAAGCAAGCCCTGGCACACCCTTGGTAAGTTCATAACATTGCATAATTATAGAATTTTGCCAAATCGTAGAGGAATTAACCAAATCTTAATAAAATACAGAAGGAATCTTGGAAAATCTGTAAGCTTCCTTTGTAATTCATGAAATCATGAGAACATGATAAGATTTTGCTGAATTCCGATAGGAAGTTCACGAAATTTAGTAAAAATTCTTTAAAATCTGTGAAAACCCGCCAAAAATCATTGAGAAGATTCATCAAATTCCCGGTGAAATTTCCAGAGATATTCATGAAGTTTTTATCAGAGAAATTGAGAATCTCTGAGTGAAATCTGAAAGGAGAGATAGAATGTTAATTGAAAACATGTCATGCTTATATGTGAAATTGATTTTTTAAAGTCTTGAAATATTTTCAGGATTTCCGGAAACGCTGCAAGCAATAAAAATATCCATGGTACTGTATCGGAACAACTTAAAAAGAACTTTGCCAAGTCAAGGTGGAAGGTGAGTATTTCAAATAAATTGATAAAGTGCTGATAGATATGTGTTTGCTCGCCAGGCGCGGTAGGAATGTCTCCCTGTTGTCTCATGGTTGCAGCAAGCATATCACGCAACTACGGTCATACGTCAGATGCAACGGCTAGCGCTAAACAGTGGCCTTCAGCAACAGCTGCAGCAGCAGCAACAGCAGCAGCAGCAACAGCAGCCGGGTGTTCAAGGATCGACCGGCCTCTCCTCTTCCGGAAGCAACTCAACGCAGCGCCAAGACCAGTCATCCGTCAGCCCAAATATCAACCGTCATCAACAGCACAGAACTGCTCATCTAGGTCAACCGACAAATTACAACTGAAGTCTATACTAGATCAATCAACAATCGTACCGGCTTTGTTAGCACTAGCGAGTCCCGTGTCTCCGTTATCTCTAAACGACTCTCAAACTATTTACCGTCGTAGTAAACGCTTCAAGTTATTATGGTGCAACACGAGAATTGCTTTGTCGACATTGTTACCAATCAACATTTCGCACCTTAGAAAGCATAAGAAATCTAAAAAGAGCTGAATTTCGAAACTATTCTAAATAGTATTTGTCTTCAGTATCTGAATAGGCTTTGTACGTATTTCGTACAATTGCGATGTTGAAACTCGCGGTGAGATGATGACGATTATTATGGCGACGATCTTTTAAACGTGGGAAAAAAATCAAATCGGTATAAAATACAAATCGGCGGTAATTAATTAATTATTGTAAGTTCTAAATTAAAGTAAACCGATACATACCTATGTACGCTTTTTATGAGATCTGAAGGAATATTATTATCAGAGGGAAAACAATTTTTCATTTACCTCCAAGCTTAATATATATTATATAAATAAAGTTATTAAGGCGGTATGCGCATCTTGGTGGCTAGAAACGTTCATATATATATAGGGGATTTCAGCTCAACTTGAGCACCCTTTGAACTTGACCCCTTCGGTTTTGAACGATACGTTTTCCTTGCTGTGCTCCTGATCCAAACTAAAACCTGGATTTTTTTTTAGAATTTTTCTTATTAGTATATAATTCACAATTGAGCCTCTAGACTCCGATTTTGCACAAAATGATTAGAAAACTATTTCGCGGGCCACATTTGACATTCATTTTTCTCTCTCAATAAACGATTTCGACAAACGATTTAATTGAACCAAGATGACTGAATAAATTGAATATGTCTAGACCTTACCGTTATCACAGGATACAGCATCAAAATGTATCGATATTTCTAGACTTTAATGTGCGCATTCCCCCTCAAGGTGCCGTAGGCCTGGGGTTTTCTATACATATTCGATGTCGTCAAAAGCGAGTAAATTTCTCGTACTCAATGACTCGTTATGACATATATATATCTATCGGAGGCTCCTTAACTGACGTCAGTAATGCGGTACCTTAATATCGGAGATAATAAGTCGGTAAGAAAAAGATCTTCCACGTCGTGCGATGAATAATTAGTTTGAGGAAACTGTCTAAAACTGATCAAAGTTATTTTTTTCGTATCCTAGGATCTCTTTTTTACACTCACTGATTATCATTAGCGCGGAGATAACAAAATGATGTATCTTACAACGCGTCCTTGGCCGGGCGAAAAATCTGTTGTTATCTTTTCACGTGGAGAAAGCTACGCTCAATTATTGCTAAGGATTGCGTCCGTTGAACCAATTCCCAGGAAAATTTATTTTCTCACCGTTAATACCAATCCTCGATTTCTTACCCATTAAATAATTATGAAAACGGTTTCAAATCCTTACTTTTCGAATAATTTTATCAAACTATCTTAGATTATCAAAGAACTGATCTAAACCTGTCTAAAAAGTGCTTCTAATAATTCTACTGTAAGTAAATTCACTGAAAGCACAATTATTTACGATAGTTTGCTCGCTATCGTTATTGAGTTAAAAACTGGAAGGGATCGAGTGGTGACAAATCGGTGAGAAAAGGGTCGTCGTGTTTAAAAATTGGATAAGAGCGACCGACGAACGGCCCTCTGGGATTTAAAATTTAAAATATGAAAACGCGACGTTAAAGATCTGTAAATTTTTGTGGTAAACATTTATTCCCTTGTTGTTTTATTGCCCATTAGTTTATACTACTTATTGTTACTTAAAGTAAAAGTTTAAATAATTAAATGATAAATTAATCAGTTAATTAGCTTAACGTTAACGTACTCTGCGACACGTCACAAGACATGGCCTCCACACCTGTATAATGTATAATAGTATATAATACCTAATTCAATAATAGCGCACAGATTCGAGAGTGCACCCAAGTATAATTTATCTACAGAAATTCACTGGTGTGAGAGATGCAGGGTGAAGAAAAGCACCGAAAATTATGAGATCAGAAATGAAATGGAATGTAAAGAAAAGAAAAAAAGGAGAGGTAACAGCGATTCTATATTTCTGAAACTATGAAGAATTAATAAAGCAGCAATTCCTATGCTGCTACAACTATAAAGTGATCTTTTAATGCTCTAGAATCTCTTACAGAACTAAAAAAAAACACTTACCGATTGCTATCTGAAATGAAGAAGAACCGAATTTTCAAAGTTATGATATCAAGGATATTTTCCACTCTATAATATTATGCTCCCGTTTTTCTTATTCTTTCGCCTGTATCCCCACATATACGTAGATATATTGATGTATACCGAAGAGCGATTAATATTTACGATAAATAATTAAAATCGAGGAAAAGGTATCTTGAAAAAGTTGATTTCGATCTTTTAAACCGAGAGAGATATACCTATATATATATATACATATGTATGTATGTATATCTCGCTGTTATAACATTGCTGGTGAAGATGATTAGCTTGTTATTGATTACTGTTACGCACGGTGCCTGTATTTCATTCAATAATTAAACTACGCACCGACGTTCCGTTATAATAATATTACGTTTTTTTTTTCATTTTCATTGTCCTTGAGCAATCAAAGCCTACAGGTGGCAAAAATAAATAAAATTTTTAAAAGAAGAGAAAGATAAATAAAGTTATAGATTTCAAATATGATAATATGTTTGAATTTTTATTTGAATTTTTTTTCTTCGGGGTATGCTGTTGACATAGTATATATTTTTCGCTTCTTCTCAAACAGCGTGTCTTTTCTGGTAGAAAAAATTTATACTTTACTTTTCTTATTTATGGAACAATAACGAAACCGAACATTTCGTTATACTAAATAATGTTTTATCAACAACTTACCATGGCGATGGATTAATTTTGCTAAGGAATTCGTTTTCGACTTAGTGTGTAAACGTCTATAAGAAATACTTGGTATCGTTTCGTAAATGGAAGAAGTCGAATTTAGTTGGCCAGTGCTTATGTAGCTATCTACATAACGTTTGAGGATCGAATGAAGATAAGAGTAAGACAGTCTTTGAAAACTTTATGTTCTCACTTGATTAATAATATATGAAGTAATGTTAAATGATATATTTAAGAAATGAAATGAAATTATTCAATTGTACAGCTGATTAAACTGCAATTGATGTATACTATTTAAGTTTTTTTGCAGAATTAGATAACCGATCTTTGGAATGAAGACATACGAGCCTAGATCATTTTTACGTAGAAGTAAATTAACGGTTCTTGTTATAATGATGATTACTCTCTAATAGTTCACTCTATCTCTTACTCTTACTCTCTATCTCTAACTGTATCTCTATATGAAAATACGGGATCTTTATAATAGAAAAAAGAAAAAGGTCGGAAAGACTACTAAGAATGTTGTATGAAAGAAAGAAATTTTAATGAATTAAGAATTAAGATAATAACACTATTGACTCTAATTGTATGAATAATTTTGAAAGTTAACAATAACGTACATAACATATATTCTTTATGAAATACTATTGCAAGAAAAAAAAAATATATATATATACATACATATATACTAATATTGGTTTATAGGAAAAAAAGATCATTTTTGAAATTCTGCTTTTCAATCGTTGTAGTCCAAGTTGCCAAAATATTTATACATAGTTGTTTTTGCTATTTTAATCTAAAACCGATGCTCTATTCTATAAAAGTCCGAATCTTTCACACGATTATAATCAATTAATATTGGAATAAAATCTATGCAATATTGAGCTTTGAAATTTCGAAAGAAAATAAATCTGCAACACTAGTTTGCCTTCTAAATAAACACGCTAGTTACTCATAAGACGTTTTCGAATTTTGGACATAGAAAAGGAAAAAAAAACACTTCATTAGTCACAGTAAGCTTGAAGACAGGATAAATTTTCTGTGCTAGTTGCACTCTAGAAAAATGCGAAAAAAAAACAAAGTTATATGCTGGTATTAGAATTTAATTTTGTTCATCTCTTCGATTGTAGAAAATATAGCAAGAGAAAATGATTAGTCAGCTGTTTGAAGGAAAATCAGAATGAGATTTATAGATCTCAAGTTTAGTCTACCTGCGGAGTGTTTTCGAAAAAAAACAATAGTAAGTAAATTAAACATATCTGAAAATTTTCGAAAGTTGTGAATACGGGGTGGGCTAGGATCCTGAAGTTACGATATACCAATAATAATAATAATAATAATAATAATAATAATAATAATAATAACAATAATGTTATAATAGCTGAAAAAAAGTGAAGAAAAGAATAAGAATGGGTTATTTGAACTAATTAACTAAATGCAAATTATATTCTAGGAAAGAAAAAAACAAGAGATATTAAAAAAGGGATAAATCTTTTAAAAAAAAATACACTCCAGACTGATTGTTGCGTATAAGGAGGATTAGTTGGCGTTGTTAAAGGAAAAGAAAAAGAAAAGAGAAGAAAATGAAGAAAAAAAAGGAAAAAGCTACCAATTATCTTTCCATTAATATTATATTGTTAAATGAAACATACATAATATAATGTATAATGTACAATGCAATGTATAGTATAATGCTAAATTCTATCGGACTTCTAGGATGTGAAGAATTGAGCAAAGAAAAAAAGAAAAACCAAGAAAAAAAAAGAAATAGTGTAAAACTTTGAAAATCCTGTAGTTCAACAATCGTTCTCTAGCTTTCTATAAATCTCGGAAACATCGATTAGGTCAGTTAAAATAAAAAAATTAAATGATAAAAACAATAAAATAAAAAAATAATAGAATCTTGACGATTTTTGGGGAGCTATAATAATTTTGTTGCTTCTCTATATTTATTTCATACTTGTTCTCTATTGATATGATAAAAGAAAAAAAATTCTTTACACACATATGAAATACATATGCATACATGACATGTGTATATATTTGATGAAAATGAATGATAAAATTCGTTAAAGGTTTTTAAATTAGTCTTCATCTGTCTAATGTTTTTGCAACGATCCTTTTTCTATACCTTTGATTTTTTCTACGTCCATAATGATTTATAGTTGTTTAACTTATAGGCAGAAATTAAATAATAATAATAATAATGATAATAATAATAATAATAATAATTAGTAAAGTACTTATATTTTGCTGTTTCTGTTTCTGTTTTATTTTTCGAAAAAATTATGATATTCTATTGATTATTCGTTGAAATGGTTTATTGAATTTGAATAAATTATAATTTACGATAATTATCTAATTCATTATGTCTGATCAAGTACTATACCTATAGGTATAAAAACGTTTTTCTTTACCTATACTTTATAGTAATCACAAAGCCAAACATCTACGCTCATTGTAGGATCGAAAAATTATTCATTCAGTTTTGGGAAACTCAATTCACATCCAGAATTTCCTATCAGTACTGATGAAAGAATTCAAAGTCTGCGATTCATCTCCTTTCCATTATTTTCATACTGTAATCCTCTAGATTGTTTCGTATTTATTTTATTATTTTTACTTAATTAAATTTTAGCGTTGATTTCAAGCTTTCATTTTTATGTTCAATAACAATTTTCCAGCTCATCGTCACGCGGAAGAGAATTGTTTCGAAAAAACCATAAAATATACATGGGTTAGATCCGATCAAATGCATCGAAATAAGGGAAAATGAAATTTAATTTTTTTTTTCAACATGAAAACTACTGGATCCATTGATTCTTAAATTGAATCAGATTTAAGTTGGAGCAAATCCTATCGATTGCGAAGATCCATCAGAATCTGTTGATCGATCCGCGAGATACCATCAATTGAAATGTTTTTTTTTCGTAAAAATTTTGTTCTCAGAATAACTCGAAAACTATTAGACCAATCGTATCCAAAATCTAATCAGTTCTAAGTTAGAAAGAACCCCGACGATTGAAACAAGAAAGGCCGAAATCCGTTTATTTGTTCAGGAGATATCATCGGAAAAAAACGCTGAGACCCGGTGAAAATTCAACTTTTCATTTTCGGTGTGATTATGTTTCCCTTTTTTTTTCCTCAAACGAGAAGTTAGAAGCAGAGAGACAATAGACAGCAGGATAATACATCAAAGCTCAAAGGCATTATAATACAAGTTTATTCAGAGATTGTTTCGCTCGCAAAACCAATCCCCCATTAGATATTACAATTTACAAAAGTGAACAGGTTTGCGTAACAGTTCATAAATACAAGTGAAAAAGGCAGATTATATCGATATGATTATAATTCGGTTCCTGGCGCATTGAAAGCTTCGATCTAAAGAGACAGATCCGTGTTTTCAAAGTATTTCGAAAGGTAGTCTGATTGGAAAAAAAATTTCCAAACGACGAAAAGAAGCACGAAAAAAAAAGGAATTCGCACATAGGTATAAATATGAATATATTATATGTATGTATATCTGAAAATTGATTCGTAAAATCATATCGACTTGTTTTTAGAATTCCCAGGCGTAAAAATAGTATGTGATACAATTGATAGTATAACAAATCAATAGATCACCATTGATTAACGTTGATATAAGTTTTATACAATTTACGGAGAACAGCACCCGTTAATACTTTTAATTCCATCGATTATAGCTTCAAATATGAAGAATTGATACAGAAACCAGAGATTTTTATGTAAATACAAAGAATTAATCGAAATTTATTGATTATTCTACTATCAGGTATTATATCATTAAATTAATAATATAATTCATTGTTTTAGTTTTTTGGCCCCAGCTAGTCGAACCAGTGTAGTATAAAAACGCTGCGAAGTGTCGCGCAGTTTAGCTGATTACTTAATTAATGATAACTAATAAATTTTCGTGTATATATATTAGGGTGATTCAAAAAAATCGAAATTTTTTTTCTTTTTCTTCCAAACAGGTTCAAAAGTTTCATTTAGATATAAAAATACGCTTGTTAAATTTTGAGCTCTTAATATTAATATTAAGAGGTGGCGCATCGCGAATTTCTATTTCCCATTTAAATAACACGGGAAAATTTGTTTTTGCTCCTTCTGATTTTTATAATTAGCTAACGATACGTCATAAAGAATATCTACAATGATATTTTTGCAGGGAATTTAACGCTCTACAAAAAAGGTCTCTCACACTTTTTCGATAAACTCAGCCATTCAAATGATATTCGAGTTCAAAGAACCACCTTTCTGACGAAAAATGAGTTTCTAAAATAAGTTTATCAAAAAAGTGCAAGAGACCTTTTTTGTAGAGCATTCAATTCTCTACGAAAATATGTTCGCAGATTTTCTGTACGACGCATCGTTAGCTAGTTACAAAAATCAGAAGGAGCAGAAACAAATTTTCCCATGTTATTTAAATGGGAAATGGAAATTCGCGATGCGCCACCTCTTACTATCAATATTAAGAGCTCGAATTTTAACAGGCGTATTTTTATACCTGAATGAAACTTTTGAACCTGTTCGGAAGAAAAAAAAAAAAAAATTCCGATTTTTTTAATCACCCTAATATATATACTATATATATATATATATATGTTGGTTCGTTTTTCTATTTTCTGTTTTTGGGCATGTATTACAGGTAATAGAACAGATTTAGCTAAGTATTTACACATTACAGAGCAACCTTCAACACAGAGACTCGTAACTATAACTTCAATAACGGAGATAACTAGAATTACCCAGAAATAAAAAATTAGGAAGTATACGGTAACATTACGACAATGTGATGAAATTTCATCGGTAATCGAGGAATATATTAACGATCCGATTTAGTCAAGTTAATATAATTCTCGGTTCTTACATTCGACCTTGATTAGACGTGTTATTGATGAATAATTACAGTAAGCCTTAATTATAAGGTTTATCAATCTTCATAAGCGGTCAAGGCTTCTTGTAATTTGTTAACGATTTTTTGATAGAAAGCTATTTGCTCTGCGAGATGATTTTTTATAGCTTGTTTAATGTGGACCTCACGTTCCCTTTGGAAGTGAGTTTCTTCAGCCATCAGAGCTCGGGCTATCACATCCGTCTTATAAGAAAGTTCTCGCAATTGTTGAGGTTCCATTTTATGTTCGCTGACTAGCTTTTCAGAATCCTTTCGCTTTTGTACGGCACTCTGTAATAATAATAACAAAAGAAACAATATAAATACGAGAAACTCGCCTACTAATTACATTCAGTAAAACATCGGCCTTGTAAAAACTGAATATACCTTGTGTATGCTAAGAACGTCGGGAAAGCTACTGATTATTCCTCTATAAATGTGAAATTTGTCCGCCAACATTTCCCAATCAAATTTCGGTTGGTCCTCGTACAGTTTGCCGATTTCGTTATAAGCTTCGCCGGTTGATTTCAGAGCCGAGTTTAATATCCCTCTACTGTTGTCATCCGCTTCTAGAGCGATTCCAAGAGAGGTAAACGACTGGCCAATCTTTTGAAATTCTCTTTTGTAAAGAACTTGGTGTTTCTTAGCTTGGTCAACGGCCATTGCCATAAAGTTTTTCACTACTGGGTCCAGGCCGTTTATGAATTTAGCGAAGGCGTCATTTTCTATGTCGACTTTAACGGCGTCCAAAGGGGTTTCTGGGCATTGAAGAACGTTGAAGTAATTCACACCCAGCAATTCGTCTTTTTCAGCTTGCCGTTTACCGGCTTTCCACCGCTTATCGTCTGTACAGGTCATAAAATGTTCCCATACACGACTCCGGGATAAAACCGGATGTCTGCATACATAATCGACGAATTCTTGTAGCTGTGTACGCCTGTGTTCTATGAATTGCTCTTCGTAACGGCCCGATATCTGCTTGTCTGGCAACGGCGGTATAGGAATAAAGCAAAACTTTTCTTCTAATCTCTCGTGGAGCCAGTCAAAGTGCTTGTATCTTCTCGAAACTTGGATATTGTTGAACTGGATAGACAGAAATATATTTTTCATTAGGTTCAGCTACTGGTTATTGACTATCGTTACAGAGCTGCTTAAGGAAATCAACATCTATTGTTTTGAAATTTCAGATAAATCCGTTATGTAGCTCAAAAATATTCGGAATCCTGGTGAAATTTTTGATAAATTCACGAGATCCTGGAAATGTATCATGAGATCTGGGTAAACATTTCGAAATTCTTGTTGAATGATTATGAAATCGGTAAAATCTGTAAAATTGCTTCAAAATTTCGGTCAAATCATAAAGGAATTGACCAAATCTCAATGAAATGTAGAAAGAATCTTCAAAAAATCGGTGAACTTTCTCTGTAATTTATGAAATCATGAGAAGTTGATCAGATTTTTATGAAGTCTGTTAAAAATTTCACAAAGTTTGGTAAAATTTCTTTGAAATCCATCGAATTCCACTAAAAATCGTAGAGAAGATACATCAATATTTGTGAATCTTCTTTCAAATTTTTTTAATGCGGTGATATCCTAGAGAAAATTCACAAAGTTTGAGCAAATTCTCCGGAGTTCTAGTCTGATGTTAAAGATATTGTCAGAAGTTCTATAAAATCTCAGAGTATCTTATGGAATTCTAGTGAAATTATAGAGAAAGTGACGATATCTCAGTGAAATCTGAAACAAATATTGGAAAAAAAAAAAACGTTTAGAATTCTCACAATCAGCAATTGATGAGACTTCCCTAAAATTGATGATGAATTTAACAAAATCTGTAAAATTTCTTTTAAATCGAAGTAATGAGATTCTATAACTTCATGGATATTTATACAGCTTAAGGAAACGTTTAATCCTCGAAGTAGACTGAATCCTCACCGTGGGCGTTAATTGGTAAACGATAAAGCTTTTGAGTCCTTTAAGTTTGGATTCTTTCTTAGGTGATGTAATAACGCAGTTGTAGCTGTCGATTGTCGGAACCCACGCGCATCTTCCGTCTTCAGTTTCCTCTATAAAAACTCTCTCATTGTCTGGTACAACGACCATTTTAGTTCCCATCAAAAAACTGTCTTCCCCAGACTTGATAAGCGTTGAAAATTTCGTGTTTTTCTTCGCGACGTTAGAGATCGGCCTTTCTGATATCACCGAGTGAACTGTATGGGTAGATACTGAGTCCGCGTAATCCTGATATATAGGTTGCGCTGCCGGTTGACCGGCATGTTGTTGCTGCTGGTTAACAGACGGTGCGTAAGCTGGCCCATCATGACCAGCCTCTGAATCGTCATCCCAATCATCATCCCAATAATCCCCTGTACTTTGCTGAGCGGCGATCGTGCTACCTGCAATTTTTCGCACAAAATATGATACAATATTAAATTTACAAGATTATTCTTTTGTATTTAGAAAACTATTATCGATAGATCTAGTCTTTTAAAATAAAGCTAGAGCGTTCCAAATATAATTTTTTCAACTCGGTAAGACTAAAATTTTACTGTTCAAATGATTCTATTGGGGTTTAAATTAGTAGCAATTTGTGGCAACATTTTTTTCCAATAATATATCGATTCACAAAGTTGAAAAAAAGCTATATGCTTTATTTGCAGAAGCAATCAACTTCGTGTAGCTTTTAGAGATGGATAATGTGTAATTACTTTGATTACTTTGCTTGAAACTGTGATAACAGGGTATCCAATTACAAATGAGAACGATGACAAGAGAGCACATGCCTCATGTGAGGAAATACGTATTTTTACTGATAAAAATAAAATTATCATTGTTACATGTGGACCTATGACCTTAGATTTATCAAATGAAATTATTCAACTGCTTGTTAGGAATTGATTGGCATTTTAGATTTGTGGTTCAATGATGGGTGGACATTTTTTCTGAACAAGTTTTCCCTGTTTCCCTTGAAAACAATTTAAGAAAGGGACAAGCTGTGGGATTCTCATCAAACAGAAAAATAAGAATATGTCTAGAAAATTGAAACCCAGTAAAATAAAAACTTTGTGCACTTGAAAATTTAGCAGCAAAAAGTTGATTACTCGAGTCATGTTTGCAGTATTAGAGAGTTATCTGTTTATCAGACAGAGCTTTGTTTTCTGAACATTTAGAGACGCAAATATCTAAAATGGAAGTACAGCTTGATCCAAATCGTTGCATTAAGTTCTTTTACTTTGACTGCATCCAACTCTGATACCAGATGACTCACAACTTTTACTTGATTAGGATTCAAAAGATTGGCAAACTACTGTAATAAAAGTGGTTGAATAAATAACACTCGGGGCATCTCTGGGCAATTTTGGAGACTATCGTGAAATTTGGTAACTTGGACACACAATCATACTTTGGGAGAATCGAAACCTTTATAATTGACAAACCTCTACGTTCACATCCCTGATGAGTGGGTTCTGATGTTTTAGGACTGACAACATATCATGCGATGTAGGCGCTTCGACCCTACCTTTTATTCCCACAAGTTTTTCTTTCGCAATTTCAATATTTGATTCAATTTAAGGAATTCTAGGACAATTATTGAGTCGTTTCACAAATTTGGCAACTTGAGAGAACCTAGGGAGTCCAGTATGTGAGAAATCCGTACTTTCTAAGCGTCGAGACCTTTCTGATCAACAAACTTGTCTAGTTCTCATCGCTGATAATTAAACAGTGTTCTGTTAGGCGCAAGAATCAAACACTATAATTACCAGTTCCTGCGACAGCGGGTGCACTGGTATTAGCGAGTTGCACATAAGCGGCTGGAAAAAGTCCAGACTTTCCGTTTTGATTAACGCCTTCGCACCATCCATCGCCGACATTATCTCTCATAACAGTTAATATTTCACCAGCATTTATAGATAACTCGGCTGTACCTGGCTCACCAGTAAAGTCATACAGGGCTTGTACCTAAGACCAACGAAAAAGAAATCAAGAATTTGGATCGGAACAATAACATGTCACATGGAGTAGAACAAAAGAAGCTACAAAATTGAAAAAAAAAATTTTTTTGAATACTAAACGTCAGAAAGTTTTGTTTCTCATTGTCAAAAAACAGACGAACGCATAATTTGGTGATTTATAACAAACGAAATCATATTTCGATGAAAGTTGTGAAAAGAGTCAGTGAAGTGAGTCATAGAAGTTGGGGATAATCCGGTTAATCGTCATCTGACAATGAGAGGAATTGTTGAGTGTTTTTCTTTGTTTTTCACTTGTTTTTGTTTTATTTTATCCTCCGACTCACCTGGAGACCCTCCATGTTGCCTAGTGTCACCAGAATCCCTTGGACATGGGTTGATAAATTATTTGTATTAAATATTTGGCGGCGTTTTAGAGTCGCCACGCCGATTTATTCGCACTTTGCCAACATGACTATCTAATCTAATGACAATTCGATCATTCTTTCGCTGTTGGTTGGCTGGCTGGCTGGCTGGCTGGCTCGCTGGCTTCTTGTAATCAACGTGTTGTGTCGGTGTGCATTTAATGTGTGTATGCTATCTCGTATGTATCAGTGTTTTGTGTATCATCCGCGAGCTGAGAGCCGTGAAGCGTAGAGACAGGATTCCAGCGGTCGGAACAGCCTGAAAATGGATGTGTTTCATTAGCCGGAAAGTTGGAAGAAAAAGATAGAAATCTGCGAATTGCGACAAGATTGGTCGGTAATTACTCGACAGCCAATCAACGAACAAATTTCATGTTTTTCGTGAAATTTTCGAACAAATAAAACGCACCTGCGGTGTTCATATGAAAAGATAAGTGACCTTACTGCCGCCAGGTATCGCTACTGTCCGCGAGAATATTGGCTAACTTATGTGACCGGAATATGACTATGTTGAAACGCATCTATGCACATTTTCGGACTTATAGGTTCACGGGTGCGTCAAGATACGCCCTTTTAGGTACGGTGCGTTGATTGAAGAGTGATCCAACGTTCATATCATAAATATTTGAACTTTTATAAGTAAATTGTGGAATGGTGTGAGATTTTATTTCAAATTGAATTCGATGGTTTTTGGTTTGTTTTCATGTTGTTTGATTCCTGTAGAATTTGTTCTAGTCCAAAGATTGACACATAGTCGAAATTTAATCAGTTCATGCTTGCTCATAGTACAAATCAATTCACAGTCTTGCCGAAGTCAATTGCATAGCCCTACCTCGATACTTCAAAATCACACTTGACCTACCTTTTCCTAATCCGTCGAATCATATTGCTGAAATTGTAGGTATATTAATTGGATCTATAGGATATATTCGAGGGATTTCTGTACCAAATGTTGTTGCAGAATGTTTTACGAGCGCTTCAATCTAGCGATAATATTACAAGAATACGTCAATCACAATACAATATGTTGATCAAATTCTATTATTTGTTACCTAGATTTAGAATGAGAGCTAATAGTAATTGCCTACGCATATGGGGAATTCCATGAAAAATCGCAAATGATTTGCTAGAATTTTTGGAAAACATCTATCGACGTAACCACATAATTTGCATTTTTAGATCACTGTGGGTGTAACCTACTCTGCTCGCGGCGCAACTCCGACTACAAACGGTAGTATTTGAGTAATGTTTGAATATGAAAATTCAACCACAAGAGCTACAATATACAACCTTCAATACACGGATCATATATTGAGGGTATCGAGACTCTGCTCACAAATATTTTAATCGTTAAAAACGACATAAGAACCCCTCCCCTTCTAACGTTTAAATAACAAGTGAGATTCACTTATCCACTATTCATAATTAAACAGAATTGTGGGAATTGATGTAATCAACAGGATTATTTTGGTAAAAGTCATTAAGTGATTCTTTAGACAAATCGACGCAAGTTATCATGTGAATATAATATCTGCACCTCTGCTCTCTTCGCTCGTCACATTCGTTCTATGCTCTCGTCATCGGGGAAAAAAATGTTCAACCCCGCAACACCGCTTTTGGAAAAGCACTACAACTCTGCATTTTTTCACTCACACCTTCTCACATCCGCACAGTTCCCACTCTCTCCACTTTCAAAACAAGAGCCTTAAATAAGTATAAGATATTCAGCTATTGCGGCGATGCTGCATATCTATTACACAGTCGTTGTGTGAATAACTTAGATCTTCTTGCCGATTCTCATTCGTACGAGTAGCGATCACGTTAGGAGGACAGATCGATCGGATTATGCTTCATTACTTGGGCTTCGAACGGAAACTAAGTAATTGCCTGAGCATAATTTATTCATTACTTTTCACTCGACAACGGAACGAACCCTCTGAAAATATCTAGCACGAGTGGGTACACTGTACGTATTGATAGGTTCAGGACTGTCCTGACATTAAACTATAGCTCTATATGCGTGAAACTAATTCGAGGTGTTGGAAAGCTGCCCACGAACCTTGTATTAATATTAACCGTGAATCACGCCTACTATCACAAAATCCTATTCAAGCGTGTAAACATTTCCTTTTATCTACCGATGTCCTTACAGACTATTTGATAATAAAGATGGAAACAATAATTGGGGAAGTACTTTTCTTGCAGATATCTGTACCAATACCCCCACCAACTGTTTGTCCATGGAACAAAAATTGAATGAAATTGATACAGTTCAAAATCCGTAAACCGATTTATGGACTTTAGGTTGAAAATTGGAATAGATAAAAATATGAACACCTTGTGCAGGCGTTTTCGTATGGCCGACTCACACGCAGGCATACACCGCATGTATGGTAAACTCGATAGCTGAATCTATGGAAATTGTCGCATCAGCCGGATCTTTCAATTACGCTAAAATGCGGAAGGACACGTACATAGATATGGATATAATTACGACAATCAACGACGCGACTTGTCATTATCATCTGATTAATAATTAAGCCGACTGGATATTCAACCGAAAAAAATTTTTGTCTCCACAAGTGGTACGTGAAGTAAACATCCGTGGTTCAGTTCAACGAGAGCTTTCGTATATAATTAACGCTCTTGACGAATCTTGTGGTAGTTTATTACTACGATTATTCAAGTTATACTTTCGTAAAAATCAGTAATCTTCTTCCGATTGATTATACAGGGTGATTCAGACCAACCGCCCGTATTTTCACACTCAGATTCCTTACAAAAAGTGAAAACGACAGTTCCTTAGCGAAAACTCCGAGCCTATCATAGTTTCCGAATTAGAGCAGGTTCAAGTTTGTCTATGAGGGAGCTCGCACGTCGCACGTCAGTAAGAAATTATCGTCTCCAAAATCATGAAACTCCTCCCAATCCATTCCGGTGAACAACTTTCGCTGATCGTCGTGATTATGCTTTGGTTTCTCAAGATTATTGGGCTAGCTCCATTTTCTCTCCAGTACAGAAATAATTCAACGAGAAACTCTCGCAACGGTTGCTATACGAGTCTTTTTTTATTCTCGAAAATAGGATTGGCTTACAATATCCTGCTTTCATTCGTAATTGTAGTCCTGTCTGTAATGGCAATTCCTGAGGTGGCCTCCCTCAGTTATCCGAATAAATCTTGTATGAACCAGGCCATCGATATAACGCACGGCATGGTCTATACTTGGACAGCCTGTGCTATCATCGTCTCCGGAACTTTCAAGCAAAGAAGGGCCATCTCTATCATGAATAGACTTTCGGAAGTCGATTGGCTGCTTTGTGGTATGAAAAACCATTCACCTCGTAAAAGGAGATTGTTCGTATTTGTCGGGATACAAATGATTGTAAACGCTGTTACATGGGTTCTTTTCTGGGCCTCGGAGGAGCCGTATGACATGTCGTTTCTGCTATTCTTCCTTTTCAATGTACCAATTTTTGTAATACAGTGGTTTATTGTGGAATATTCGATTGTACTCGGAATCGTAGCCATGGAATTTGAAAGCTTGAATAACTATTTGCTGACCTTCGAAGAGTTTACGAACTGTGTGTTTCGTACTCCGGTTCTGGCCAACTATACTCTACCAGCCTTGGGTTCGCCAACGCACTGCAGTCCGTTAGCTGCTTTAAAATTACTTCACAGCATTCGCACTATGCTTTCGGAAGTGTCTCGAGACATAGCGGATTTCTGTTCATTCTTAGCATTACCAGCCATTGCTTGTTTCTCCCTGACGTTTGTTTATCACTTGTGGTATCTCCTTACTCCTATCGTTATCCCAACTAATGACTCCGAATTATTGCCTAATATCAACTCAGTAGCGTGGATTTTGATCAGCATTCAGGCACTGATCTCACTATCTTACAACGTCGTAAAAACATTAACAGAGGTACGAAAGATTTTCCTGTAGCAGCTTTTGCTTTGTTAATTACTGAATCATTATTTAGTTTTTCTTCTCGATAACCTGATATTTTTGACGATTATGATGCAGGCTCAGCTAACTGGACTGGTAATTCACAAATTACTGGCTAGAACAAGAGGACGAGAAACCCAAACAGAAGTAAGTTATGCCTTTCTAATCTATGAGTTGAGCTTAAATTCCCACCAGATTTCATTACGATACAAAACACTTCTACTCTCGGATTTATTTTCAGCTTGAACGGTTCTCCCTTCACCTGATGCATGAAAAGCTCAACTTTACGGCTTACGGATTTTTCCCTTTAGACTTCACGCTCATACAATCCGTAAATATAACATTCAATATTCTGAACTATACGTACTATAGAAATGGATATAATGAAACAGACTTGAAACATAATATCGCTTCGGATCCTTCGAAAGACTTCGATATTACATATCCTGTCGCACTCGTCAATTGCCAATTCCTAGAGAAGCACCTACGTATATTTTTCACGAGATGACTTGTAGGTGTCGCAATTACTGGTACATTGTCGACCACTGTAAAACCTATCTTACCCTATCAATGAGGCTGAAAAATAACATTCTGGATCATCAATTGTATTATAATTATGTTACAGATCTTCGGATTCACAGCATCTTATCTTGTCATTGTAGTTCAATTTATGCAGTCTGCAGCTCACACTCAATCAAATGCTTTTGATCTTCATGTCTGAATGAATATGTAGAATTATTGTAATTTTATTGTAAACATTGAAAAATTGTAGTATACTAATATAATCGTAATATGTCTGATACGGGTATAGACAGCTCATCCTAATTGCAAAATAAATAATTAAACCGCATTAAACCGCATTTAAGCGTGTTACTTTCACACTCCATTTATATAAGTTTTGCAAGACACACTCAAAAGTACCTGGAATACGATATTTCAGACGTGCAACAAGCCGCCGCAGAAAGTTGTTGTGAAATTATTCGATCGCGCTGTAACTGATATGCAGACTAATTGCAATGTACCTGTAACATATGGCGCGCTAGCATACAGACAAAGTGTCGCATGCAGGGTGTGCAGATCTAGGATTTTCTCCCCATCGAATACTTCGTCACTCTGCAGATAGCGTATAATTATTTAGGCGTAAAACTGTTTCTGAAGCCCATATGCAATCACTATTCAATCAATTCTCTGGGAGAGTTGAGCACAGCACGAATCGCTCTGCACATCAGTTCCAATTTGATAAGAATTTGTCACAATGGCTTGTTGCGAATCCCTAGAACTTGAAATTCTTTATTCATAGGCTATCATTTTTTTAGTTCAAAAAATCCGATCGGGAAGTTCTAGGGATAGACTCACCTGCTTTTTTTCTGAATTTGGAAACTGGCGTAAAACCATGTACTGCTTTCATATACTTTCATATGGTGGCTTTCACGCCGTTCAAGTAATTAGGTAGCAGTCAAACGTCACGTATATGGCGTCTCAATTAGGTCGATATCCACGCAATGATACATTGTCCCTTTTAGCGTAATTGAAAGATGAGGCTAATGCGACAATTGTCATCGATTCTACTCGCGGCCTTGCCAAATGTGCGGTGTAACACTGCGTTTGAGTCTTTCCATACGAAACTCCATAAATGAGTTTACAAATTTGTGAACAACGTAAGTGGATTTATTGTTTTCATATATGCTCAAACAGCTGAACCCACGTGAAGGTATTGCCACAAGTATTTGCAGGAAAAGTTATACTGACGCGATTTTTTATTTCATTTATATTTTCGAGTAGTAGGTAAAGACTTGTACAAATAGAGACGATCAGAGAGCGCATGCTGACTTAACAGGTCTACAAATTTCACCCTCATTGAATATGTCGTTATTTCATGACGGGCATCAATTATAATTAGACCAATGAAGATAATTCTCTAAGCATGAAAATTTTGCCGCTGATTATTCGCATTCGTTCCCTGGGGGAGTTGACCATAGCGTGACTGCAGCCATCAGAAATCTACACGATCGAATGCCATCAGCAGCAGCAATCTAAGGGCATCCCAATGCTAGCATCAGACTTCAGAATGAAGGAAAAGTATCAAGATGAATATCTTGAGCTTTTGACCAGTGAATGTAACTCTTTCTCCACGCCAATTCTCTTTCATTCGAGTAGCGGTGGCGTTAGGAAAACCGTTCGAAATATGTTTCATTCCCTGGGCTTAGGTCGTAGACTAAGTAATTGCCTGAGCATATTTAATTATTGGATTACGATGGAAGCCGCTTACGTAGAATTTATCATTATGTGTCGATCTATTACTGAAAAAACTGATGTAAAGAACAGCGGACAACTTGTCGATGACAATGTCTTCGAATCACTTGGGTATTGCGTTTTAATTATAGAGCAAAATGTACAAGACCAACAAGATGTAACGTGATGATGGATGATAATGAGTGATTCTGGGTATACTTTGAATAATTTGGAAAAAATGAAATACTTATAGCCACTTTCTGCTGAAATGAAACAGTAATCCCTAAATCAATGTATATCGTATGTACGAAAATAGAATTACTTTAGTTATCGTCAGTCGCTACCGTTTATTGAAATCAATAATGGCCAACTTCAACGTATGATCATAAAAGGAGCAGGTACTAATCAACACTTCGGTTCCCATGGCTTGATCGACAATTTTTCGTCGTTCGATTTCGTTGCTGCTCAGTAATGACCAATCACAACCGTAAGATATGCTTTGATGTTCCATGTACTGTCCAACGATATTCAGTGTTCCGTCATCATTGCAATCAACTATTTTGAACCCACCGTACATGCATGCGGCAATAAGATACTTATGGCTTTTGGGCTCCCATTTTAAACGCCAGATGCCACCGTCCAAATTGACTTCGGATACTGGGTTGCGCATTTTCCGGACGTCCCATAATCTTAAAATTTCATCGTAGCTGTCAAAATGAAACAATCAAAATTTAGAACTACTGACCACAAAATTCACGCTTTACAATCAATGCGAAGCATTTAAAAATACTTCTATGTAAACTAAACCGCTGTGTAAGATTATTCATTCCAACTGTTCTCGAGAATCAAGCAGACATGGCACATCAAATGAAATTTAAGGTTCACCTTCCAGATACCAATCGAAACTCTTGAGCTGAGTTGCTGTGGAGGCTCGTCACCCCGGCTCCATGTGTCCTATTTGTTCCTGCTGGTTGTATGCCCGTTCTTACATCAAACCATTGTAATATACAATCATCTCCTCCTGTTCGTAATAAAGGTGTTATGTAAAAGAGGGAAAGTGTCAGCACAGCATACTACAAAAGGGCAACAACTGATCATAACTGGGTACATCGCATGCTAGAACAATGGCCGGCAATGTTTTTTTCACGGACATGTCTCTATCAGAAAAAATCGTGATCGGACGAATGGTGCTAGATTGGCTACGAGATCCTTTCATCACGTTGTACTGCCACTTTTTACAGTGAAGCTTATTCAAGTTCACCAACTTGAACGCCTATCTCCAATCTTCGGAAGTGGCTATTACCGAGTTATAAGCGAGAATTGGAAAGCCACCAGGTTGGTTCTACAGGTGCTTCTCCTCTATCGAATCTTCTTTGGCGGATATTTCCCATATGAAATTAGTAGCCGATGTAAAAATATTTTCCTAATTTTACAGCAGAAGCTCATTCGACCGCCTATAGTACAGCTCGTGGCATCAACGCGCTAATGGTACTTGAGAGTTAAATAAGATAATTTTAGCTCGAATTTTCGCAGTTAGACGATACAGTCCATGCATAAATATCTAGAGATAGCCATATCTTTTTATTACATTACCAGTGTATAAGACGTTCGTGTTCCAGTAATCGAATGCCACGATCCATGCTTCATATCCATGGGCATTCCACGTGTGCTCTTGTTCGAGATTTTCACCCAGGAATTTGAAGGTCGAAATAGATCCCTTTGAATCACTAACCGCAATCTTAACCTCTTGCTGAGTATCGTTACATTTTCCAGATGACCAGTCCAACGATAGTGCTAATACATCACTATTCGCTTGATTGATATTTTTCTCGGTTAGTAATCTCAGAGAAATATCATTTTCGACCATGAGTTCGTAAGTCTGTATAAAACCGGAAGAATTGACTACACCAAGTAGGATTTTATTGTTCAATTTCACATGCATCCACTTCATGTCTAACACCGCTGGAACATCCAACCGCTGTAACAGGTCCAGTTTGCCAGCAACGTTCAAACGAAAAAGGTAAATTCGTCCGAGACGTCTCGTTAACTTCGCTTCTTTTGTCTCCCCAGGTACTTCGTCGTTGGAGAGCTGGTA
This sequence comes from Tenthredo distinguenda, assembly GCA_947538915.1. Lineage (NCBI taxonomy): Eukaryota > Metazoa > Arthropoda > Insecta > Hymenoptera > Tenthredinidae > Tenthredo > Tenthredo distinguenda. The sequence continues at coordinate 10,755,741 of OX384537.1, forward strand.
GGTTCCGCATGCGAAAATATCTGTGAACGGTTCTATGGGGCACCACTCTACAGAGTCTGCAGAAAACTCTGTATCAAAAGTATCTAAGGTCGTAAGGTTGTTTGAATTCATTGCAACTGCAACAAAAAGAAAGTCAAATTATCACGACTACTTCTCTGTCAAAGAGACATTGGGGGAATGTCCGTAATTAAAATAAAAAAATAAGGGTGTCCGAGGGGGTCCCGTGGTGGGGGTAGCGGCAAATACACATGTAGACACCTACGAGTGAATTTCATCCCCTACATTCTCGAGAATGAAGTATTATTTCGATAATTTGATGTGTTCGAAGTGTTGCGCGAATAATAATGTTTTCGGTGAAATACTGGGGGTTAGCCACAAATGAGCCGAAAACTGGAATAAAATGTTATTGAAACCTGGTCACAACAGCTGACACACGGATATAACACTGACACAATAAACATGGCCGCCGCGTCAGGCGCCTGGAATCACATTTTGGCGATATAACGATTTTTCGCACTCGCTGGTCACTGAGGATTATTTCACGCACAACAATATTACGGCAGAAAGAGATTATTCACGATCCCAAATTGAAAAGTAATCTAAATTCTGAGGATTCAGGGGGCGAAAGTTCGCAGCCGATAACGGGCTTCGTGTTATGACCCATAGATGGCGAAAAATATCCCAGGGCCCCGACCATCTTACCTAAACATATTTATATCGAATACAGAACATATCCGGATGAAGAAGGATAGCCAGTTCAGTATTTGGAAATGCGACTTAAATCATTCTTCATTAATAAGCGAAAACTTAGATTTGATAATAAAAGGCACCACATGTTGTTATGAACTCGGCCCTGCAGGTGTAGTTCCGAAAATCAAAATATAGCGACGCTAGTTGATCCCTCGGACAACCTTAAAGGATTTTTCCCATGATTTCATAGACTTTTATTTCGGTAAATTCGCAGCAAAAGGGCTGAATTATTATTAGATTACTAAATAGTCATGGCGTTCGCTTTCATGATTATAATAAATTAGGTTTTGCATTTCAATATTCTTCTTCATATGTATGTGTACTTTCATTTTTTTACCATTAGCTGAAAGGATACAACTCTAAAAATTAAGCTAATTAGAAATATGTTGCCCCCAGTCGCCCACAATGAAATTGCTGTACACGGATGTTGCGCTAAATCGCATTTCTCTCGATTAGGATGAGATTTATCGGATGAATTCATACGTTTCATTGATATTTGCGAGAACGGTATTATAAATTTTGATATCTCGAATCCGTCTTGAGCTTTGAGGGTCAGAGGTTCGGTAACCTGGCATGAAATGCCCTATATACGTAAACCATGTTATACGGCATGAATAAGTATGTAAAGCATGTCCAGAGTAAACACCTTTATTAAAACTATGAATATTACAATAAGTTAACAGGTTTCATGTTCCTCGGCTGCATAAGTTTATTAGTAAATGTATTTGGTCATAAAAAATATTTTGGTAAGGCTATCTCACTAATGACTAAAGGGTATGTTCAATGGTGTACATATTTTTGCTTCCGGAACAAAATTAGACATATCATTCGAAGCATGAATACTGCAACATATACAGCACTTCTTTTTTAATTTATTTTCAGCAAATTGCTCAAACAAAGCGCGGCTTTGCTTTACCTCATGGTAAAATTTTGGTAAAACTATTGAAAGCCCTTAATTACGTGTATAATATCACTTAAAGTCTTTTTAATGCACAGTATTGAGTAAAATCATGTACCTGAAATTCCGAATGTTCACTTGAACAAAAATTCGACGAGGCTTAGGTATACCACGATGCAATATTGTTGTTTTACATTGGTTCGACAAAATCAGAATAACATGAAAAACAGCCGTTTATACCAGTCTACATTTTCTACTCAAAGGAATTTCGCGTCTATCCAACGTATATTAGAGTCGAGTCAAGAGGGACATTGGCCGACATGACATTTTATTGGTCAATAATAGCACGAATCTTAGAAACGCAACAGTAATCTTTCCTCCTAGTGAAAACTAGTGTGATATCGGAAGGAGCCATCAGGTTGTATGTATTTCAAACGTAAAGAATGGTAACTTCCGGGTCACCATGAATCCATGAAAATGTAGTCTTGGGATTATACAGGCCAGCTTTAAAGCATTGAAAATTTATTCTATTCTACGTCCCAACCGGCGAAGAGTTTTTAGCCAGGGAAAAATAGTTTATTAATTTTTTCTAAACATATAACGACTCATTGACAAAATCTCTGATTGGGAACCTCAGCACATGACCACGCCATCTGGATGAACTATTGCGAGGAGGACGTTTTCATTAACGCCATCTCACACAACACGTGAATAGCCCACTCGCAGTAGTTCAGATTTTGCCACCAGGTGTAACCATGGAATTTTCGCGAATTTGGGGAAATACCATGGAAATACACTTAAATTATGTCATTCCGATGCAAACCAATGATATATGGAAGTAAGGTCAGTCTTATATTATTGTGAGCACATAACACGCGCTTCCGCTCAACCTTTACAAATAAACTGGCTGAAAATAAAAAATTTCCATATCTAAAAGTTAAAATCATCGGATAACATTGATTTGCCTCGAAACTACATCATCGTAGAAGTATACCTTCCAAATCCTACGACAACCAGTTTTTCTGCTGTGTAATCAATTCATGTAAGGCAAAATCAAAAGCATATACTCCTCAATAATGTTGGTGAATTGTGTTTAAAAATACTAGTAATCAGCTCCGGAAAAACGAAGTCAATACAGTATTTCTTCACAGCGTGAAAGCGATTTGAAAAAAATTATTTCCAAGGTATGTAGACCCCTCAACGTTTTTTTTTACTTGTTTCTTTTTTTTTTTCAATCGGAAGAAAATATGAAGGACAATGGATTCGGTTGCACTCGAGGGTTTCTACACTTGTCTAATGACACGATTCAGAAGAGTCGTACTCGCGCCACGCTATTATTTTATTTTTATGGAATGGAATGTGAAATTTGTACCTTTCGTTTATACGCGAAGACCATTCAATAGGAGTCAGTGTTTCTAGCCAGTGATTTGTTAATCTAACAGCAAACGACTCATCTGAAAAGCATTAGAAACAATAGGCCTAAATCGACAACTGGGTGGGAAAACTGACTATATCTCGTAGCAAATTGAGTTGGTAGCACTGTAGATTGGAATACAGAACCCAAAATCAAGAGTAGATCAGCTGTTCTTTCTTGAAGGCAAAATTCAGTGAAATTTTGGGAAAAACCATTTTTCCGCTTTTAAAATTACTAAAAATCGAATGAAACATTTAATCCTAAAAAATTTGATTTGGAAATTGAACTTTTTTTCCCAATGCACGTACTAACATGATCTACATTTCTCATCACATTTTCTTGAGTCAATTGAGTAACCGACAAATGGTTTTTGCCAAAATTTCACCCTTGATTTCAGGTTCTGTATTCAGTCCGACAGTGCTACCAACTTAATGTGAAGCCAGAAAAAAAAATCTTTTTCAATCCCGTACTTCCAAACTTTCTGATCTGACCATGCGGGAAGATTTTTCGGGGAGGGTGAGATACACGGAATATCTGCTGTAGTGTTTGGCTTTCACTGGATAACTTTTAAACTGTGTAGTAAAAATATTTGTTTTCAATGTCTTTGAATTTGTCTTCAATCTCGCTATTGGCCGCCTGTAGCTAAAATACATGTTCCCTACCTAAGATCACGAGTTATGTGACAAATCTCGACAGCAGCCCAGTCCACAAGTCGACTCATATCCGCATCATTTTTCTCCTAAATAGTTTTGTATTGAACGTTTTCTCGTATCTCTTTTAGTTTTTAAGATATTCACCTGGGCCCATTAAAAAAGTTTCTTTATATACGAAACCACCAGTTCTGTGGCGCCTTGACTTGCCTTTTATCAATCACAAAACACTGCATAGAAGTAATTGAAACATATAAGGATTTGATCTCGTGTATAAAAATAAAGGACTGAGAAATTTCACATCTCACTAAAATCGTGCTTTTAGAACTCTTCGCTGGCATCTTTGACGCAATGCCAATGAAAAATTTGCTGCTACTCCTATGTGTGATTATAAAAAAAAATATGACACTATTACTGAATTTTCAATTGACGTGGGTTGATGTTTTATTGCTTAGAAAGCTTCGCATGACTAATTTAAATAGAGTAATAGTTTACAATTAACTACATGTGGTATACTGTTTTTGTTTTTGGCAGTGTTCATGGGATTCCATTAGTCATTACACTTAACTCTACCTACAGCTATCTTGACTTAAGCATTAAAATACAATCCAATCAGCTTGACGTCGCTTGGTTGAGATCTTATTTTTAAATATCATGACGTCAGAACATTGTTAATTACACATTGGCTGATTTCACATTTGTCATTTCTTGCTACTTATTTAAATTTGTACGCAGTCAGATCATTCAGATCCAACTTTTTGTGAATATAAGCCTTCAGAAAGTTGGATCATAGAACACCTGAGGAACTAGTGTTGAAAATTAGACAATCCATTCCTTTGTGGTCCCATTTGCTAACTGCTAAGGTGCCATTATCGAAGCTGTGACAACTGCATCAATCAGGATATAAGCGAATGGAATGTACATCTAATTTTAAACTCTGAACTCCTCAATTACTATATATATAATTAAATCTCACATGGTTGAAAGCTAATAAACAACCATGGTACCATCTGCACTAGAGTATTTCGATTATTGTCTTAACTTTTAGAAGTTGCAGGTGGGAAGGATTTATCGCACTGGAGTATGATAATGATCTTCAGATAAAAAAAAAATAAATTAATAACTGTTATGGCTTATATGGTAATTTTGGCCAAGAATTGCCAGAAATTTTTGTACCGATGTGATGGAATAAGAGTTTTTTTTGGAACAATTCTTGTAATAAACGTATTACAGACTGATTTTTAACCATGTTTGATTGCAAACTTAAGATTATCGATTTATGTCTGGTTTGAATCTGTACAGTACAACACAATTGAGTGTGTGGCTTACGAAATACCAAGAGTGTATTCCGATTGCAGTGCAATGGTTTTCTAATCACATGAGGTAGGTTTGTTACTTCTAAATAATATTAAGTCTTAGATGTCATTTTTGGCTTAAGTTGGTCGGACAAGATCGCTACAAGTTAGCCACTGAATCATTGTCTCGCACTCCTTTCAGTCTCCATAAGGCATTCTCTTACTAGAATTCTAGCATGCACGATGCCTCGCTTTATGCGTTCCGCGGAACTACGACTGCCTGCGTAAGTTGGCCGTATGTCCCGACCAAGTTCCTCGATTACTCCCAACAACTGAGCATATTTTGACAGTCCGGAGACCGAAGAAGGAAGAGCGACGGAAGATTGTTGCAGAGCCCTTGGATTTGGCACAGTTATTACAGGTTCCGTGATCTTTGTCGGGACTTGGACGCTTTGTCGTTCTTCCTCCATTACTCCAAAGTTTCGCTGTTTTTCTATTCGTTACCTTGGTACAAAAGTAAAGATATTTATGAAAGAAAAAAACAGACGGTTTGAAAATCCAAAACTACAATGTGTTGCATTAGTTGTACAAAAAACTCTTGGAATGCCTTTATAACGTTGATATTGTCTGAAGGTGATTGAGTCTGTCAAGCATATCGAAGCTGTTTAAGATGTTCACTTTTTTACACATTGTCAGCACAGTATGTCCATCTTATTATGGATAAATTCAAAATGCTATGAAAAAAACCATCGGTTGTAATGCTGTAGTGATTGAGTTGTCACTTCAGACTTCAACTTGGAAATCGCTTTGAGAAACATGTTGACTTTGATTTTGATCTAAACGAACATTTAGCCATGTAGTGATGTGACTCAATCCAATGGACAAACCTTACTGATATCAGATTGTGTCTTGCTGGGGAATTGTTATCGACTTCGGCAGAATCTCATCATCATGCATTTGGTACTTATGAAGTTTTCTACATGTAAATTTATCAATCAAACAGGTAGGTAATACTTTTAATGCCTATGTTACGTGCCAAGGTATAATATCTTAGTAGTCAATGATCTATGCTATTTCCCCGACAAATTTCAAGTGTTGACCTCAAAATTTGTACAATCAGATTACAACAGGCGCATGGAGCCAATATGTATATTTCATTAGTTCTAAAGTTTCATGTGCTTATGTAAAATTTAGCACTAGATTATCTAAGAATACAGTGAAATAAAGGACATCTGGAACCTCCTGTGTTTACATCTTAATTACATGTGAAAGCGTTTGCATTGGGTCAAAGTTTGGAGGAAATCATTCGCAAAGTATAACAGCTATTGCTTGCGCAGCGCATCCCCTAGCAGATTGGAATATGTAAAGACATGATATTTTGCCTAAAAATGAGGTATATTCAAATAAATAGAATAAAAGTTCTGTGATTTCTTCTGTAAAATTTTCTGGCCATTCTGTGTCCACATTCCTGGGTTTGTAGGTACGTATCAGCTCGATATAAAGTAGAGAACTTTTTAAAAAGAAACAGACAGGTAGAAACAGCAAATAGTGAACGAAACATGACTTATTTGGTTAACTGTGAGATCTTTTTTTTCAGAGCGATGAAGAATCCTGAGAATTTTTCACGGTTTCCAGCAAAATTGGAGTATCGAAATCCAAGTCTTTTCGAGGATTTTTTTAGGACTGAAAGATTGTGTTTCGAGGATAGTTCTTTCATGCGATTTTTCGGTGAATAAAAAAGTAAACAAGACTTAGTTTTGTGAAAGCCGATATATTACTTCATTTTCAATTGCTTTGAACAAAATTAGAACACTTACTGATTCAAAATATTGCCTTTGAAGTTAATAGTTCACATATTGAATTGAATACACGCTGAAATTCGTATTTTCTTGCAATTGAAAATTTCCAGGACATAAGTTAAATTTCAGGATAATTTCATACTATTTCAAGGAAGACATTAAAGTCGAGATATTTCCAGGACCTCCAGGACTTTCAGGATCGTTGGGCACCATCATACTATGTCTAAAAGTGTATACCACAGCCAATAAATACACGATTTGATCTACATCAACTGGCTGTGGTACAGAGGTCATAAAATAGTAAAAAAAGTACAAGTGAACCTGTCGCAAACTACAAATAACCTCTCCCGACAAAGTAGACGATTCGAGTATCAAATATTCGATTGCCAAGTTAATCAACGTAGCTTAAAATACCAATTTTGTGATTCTACCTTATTACTTCTGATAGTTTTAATACTAACACCGTTGATGACGGTCACAATGGTTTAACAACGAAAATCATTGAGGAATAACATACCTTTGAGCACAAGGCTGCAGAAAAAATAAACGGCTGCCGTAAGTAGTTAACAATTTTTACCGAACCAGAAGTACAGAAGGAAGTTAACCTATTCTTAGCCCGCGAAACCACCTATTTGCACACTGTTGTTGAACTGGCTTGAGTTGCAAAGCATAGACTAGCATAATAGTAATAACCGACGCGGCATGTACGTTCTACTTTCTACTCACGTTTCAGTTAAATACATGCATGCAACGACACCGGTGCATAAGAACATTCAAATGCTGAAATAGAGAAAAAGCTACAAAATAGTGATGGCCGATTACAATTCGACTATTCTGGTAATCGATAGTTTTCCTTCGATCAATCGATTAATTTTAGGTGATCTTCGATTCGATTATTCGATGTCCAACTACTGCGCTTCAGCCTTCGTTACTGTGGGGACTAGGCTTAAGGGACTTTGATACAGGCTCTTGATCACCTCGAAGACGCGATTCGTAGTATCTCTCGTACCACACAGCTGATCGGAATGAAACTTTGGGGATTATTGCTTCATTTCAGCAGAAAGTACCTAAGTATTTCGTTTTTTCGAAATTGAAATTTTTTTTTTAGAGATTCAGTTATCATCCGAGAAATCGTGAAATTATTTATAATTGCATTCGATTTATTGCACTTTTACAATACGAGGCACTCGGCGGTGGTGAACCACATATTTTGAGCTCTAATTCATCTCATTTGATAAAGAAATGACCGAGAAACTACGATTCTGCCAAAAGCCCCTTAAGGGAATGCAGGACCACTGCGTTGTTTCGAGCGGGTTTTCGGCGGCCTATTTCTCGTAAACTAGAGACTCAAATTTACGAGACTACTTTTCAAGGACCCTGTCACCCATCCAAGATTCGGAAAATTGAGAGAGAGAGAGAGAGAGAGAGACATTTATTTGACTTCCGGATCATGGTACAATCTTATAGCCCTATGTCAACGATACATTTAAGCCCAATATCATTCCGAATTTCGAAAAATTGAGGAAATGAGAGCAATTTTCGTGAAAAATTGGTTGCCTGGGCGCGGTAAATTTCAAAGTTCGGCATTAGATACCGCCAATGGAATGTCCGCTGTACGCAGCCCGGGATCTGTGCTTCGGGAAGCACCGAGGGTAATAGCGCAACATCAGGAATAGAAGGACGATGACCTGCAAGAAGACACGGCTGAGAGGGAATCTGCATACAGCTGAATATCAGCTGCCAGCCCTTACCGCTAAGCATCTGGCCTTGCAACAGCGGCGCACAGGGTTGTACCCAAATACTTCACAACTTCCCGTTACCGCGCCAGTTTCCGCTTACCTCTCCAGTTGCCATTACCGACGTCACGTTCGGTCCAAGGAAGACTCGTGACGTAACGTGATTCACACAGGAAGAGCTACGTGAGAGGAAACGAGTATTGTGCCCCACGATGCCCCTGGTGCACCTGGTGGATCACAGGTCGAGAGTGCATTCTTTATGCATAAAATCTAAGATTAAATGTCCTCTATTAAAAATTCGAGGGACAGAAAACCTCCGAGCTACGGACGATCTTAGTTGACCAATCGCAGAGCGTATTGGTCGACATAGACAAGGCACCGCTCAACTTATACTTGTAGCTAGCATATGTCAAGAATAAAGCAAGTCTTAATGAGAGTAGTGAAATTCGTTTATTGTTAAATAAAAAAGTATTTAATCAAAAAATTACTTTCAGCGTAAATATATCCTCGTTAAAAAGCGAATATTATTTTAATTGAATGAGTTGAATACATTATAATATTCAATTCAAATTCATGGTGTACTAGATAAATAATTTTTTTTAATCAAATAAGCCCATGGTTTGATTCTAGTGTGATCCAATCATCGGTATACAATTGTAATTCATGCGCGATTACGTTTCGGCTATCTGGGTATAATAAATAATGCGAGCGTTAGGTTTTTCCGTATACGAATAGGATACAATATTTGTTGATGCTACAAGAACGTTATATCTAATTGGTCGCATATACATACAATGATTAATGATTATAATGCCATTTTTTTATTTTGCTAACCTCGTGATACGCGATTTTCATGAAACAATTTCAAAACAATCTCAACCAAAAATACAATAGCTCGCTAACAGTTGTATGAGAGACAATTAGGCGACTCGAATTTCTCTTGGATACATTATCTTGATATGGATTTGAATTATCTGAATTGCGTTTATACATATAGCAACGTAAATCAGAAACACTACGTGTTTATGGAACCAATTATGCCAAGTATATGGGGCTGTCCACGTCAATTCACCTAGCCTCCAGACCGCACCATCTCCGATTTGCCCCGTAATTTTTTATGTTGTTGTCCTTGCTCTAAAACATTTTCCTGAATTTTTTCAAAATTTTCAGACTAAGCCTTTCTGAGTGATAATTTTTTTTTACGTGAAAAGAAGGACCATTTTTTAAAATCTGAAAAAATGCACAAAAATTGTATAACTGACGTAGAACAGTTTCCCGCTAGTGAGAATGTGGAACACATTTTTCTTATATTTTTTTTTACCTAATCAAATTTTTTTTTTTCTAATAAAACACTACACCCACGACTTTTATCCTTCCATAGATCTGCCAACACTATTTTTGAACTGTAAAAAAAGTGAAAAGCGTTCCACAAACCCAACAACCACATTGTTTTATCCCCCAGCGCAATGGAGTCGTTTTTACCAAAGAATACTCGAGTGCAGAAGAGTACAAAACACACACCTTTAAAAATAAAAAAAAAAGGTTCGTAAGCAATAAACAAAATGAAATTACATATGAAGATCTATGTAAAGATTATGTTTCACATTATTTTATGTTTCCCAAATCACGTCTCTGTCCGAAGCGAAGTTTTTTTTTGTTTTCTTGAAAAAATAGTATTTTCATTAATTAAAAAAAAAAATGTAAGAAAAATGTGTTCCACATTTTCACTACCGGGGAACTGTTCTACCTCAGTCATACAATTTTTGTGAATTTTTTCAGATTTTTAAAAATGGTCCTTCTTTTCAGGTTAAAAAAAATTATAACTCAGAAAGACTTGGTCTGAAAATTTTGAAAAAATTCGGGAAAATGTTTTAGAGCAAGGACAACAACATAATAAATTACGGGGCAAATCGGAGATGGTGCGGTCTGGAGGCTAGGTGAATTGACGTGGACAGCCCCATATATATGTAGCATTCCGGGCCATTCCTACCTGGCCATTACCCTCACCATTTCCGATTTTCTCCTCCTGTTGGTGTGTTGTAGGGCGTCTCGAAACACGAGATTTGCAAAGTTTTAGATTTTACAAAAAGATCAATTTTTTTTTGCGATCGCTGGATAGAGCGAAATCACTTCTAGCCACAATCGGTTTTGATGATATTTAGACAGTGAATCCTTTGTAAAAAGACAAAAATTTTGAGTCTATCGTAGATGAGCGCGTATTTAGCTTAGAAGATACAAGCGAATGAATCTAAAGAGAATAAAGACTTGACCTATTCCACCATTTAGGGCTTTCGTGAATCATTTTAACGACAAAATAGTAAGTCATAATGTTGAGAATAGTATTACAAGTTTGATCATCAAGATAATTTGTGAAATCCCTATTTGGCAGAATAAGTCCATTCTTTATTTTTCGTCCGAATCATTCACTTCTATCTCCCGAATTGACTGTGCGCCCTTCACCACAGGCTCAAGTTTTGTACTCTCTACAAAAAATGTACCGTGTAAATTTCGTCAAAATCGATTGTGGCTATAACAGTGATTGCGCCTAATTACGTAATTACTAAAAAACTGATTTTTTTTTTTTTGAATCCAGAACTCCGCAAATTTCGTGTTTTGTGACGCCCTACGACGCACTAACGTAGATTTATCATGTTTTGCAGAGTCACGCAGGTAAAATTTCGGAATAAAACGGAGTTTCGGCCTACCCTAATAAATAACTACTACATTGTACCCTAAGAACCTGAACGTCAGACCGTCAATGGGAATTTTGATGGAATTTTAGTTTGTCATCCATCGTGTAAAGGATACTGTAACGACTAGTATTCATGCTAATGATCAGTTTATTAAATATTAATATGATGATAAGTACAATATGGTTGTGCATTGCAGTTTCAATAGAAAACATCGCGTTGTCGCACGCCGCACAGTGTGTCAAACAATACAACGTTACAAATCATGCATAGATGGGAGTTGGATTGTTTTCCTTCTCGAGGACGTAGTGCCCATATTGCTGATCGTTTCTTGGTTTGTTAACTTGTTGGGTTCTTTTTTTTTTTTAATCTTTAGAATTCGTCGAACCTTAGATACGTTGATTTCTTGCGTTTTAACTTCTGCATTCGGTCTTGCTTTTCTTCCTACCGCAATCTATTGCTCTCTTAAATTCTCTTCTGTTTCCGATTTCTTACAGTTTCTTGTACCAGAACAGGTAGTGCTCACCCTCGCTGATCTGGAGATCATCTACACCTGCAAAGTAATTTCGAGTGTCAATATTTGCGCGCTGAAAAATAATCTACGTATTGGTGATTTTGCCGAATATTAACCAGGTTTTGGGTCTCATTCAGCCGTGGATCTCATGGTACCAATTGTTCAAAGCTACCCCGAGAGGATTATCAGCTGCATTCATCGACAAAGTGTAGTTTGAGAGTGCTAATCACTCGAACATCGCTATCTGGTTCACACTGCTGCGACGTACTGGCACATATTCGAGGCGTAAAACTTTCCGCTCGATTTTCTCGAAAATGCCTGTAAAGTACACCTAACTACTCGCATAAGTACTCGAAGTGTGGGAAGTTTGAAAAAAATCTGTGACAGAAATGGCTGGGATTCCCCTTGTAAGAGCAACAAATATATTTCAGAGCATTCACAAACCGCCCAGGTATGTATATATGAACATATTTCCATCCAAACTGATCTAAATAGAAATATTTTTGGGCTCCTCATGGCTAGAATGAAGGGTGGGTAGCTGAAGTTACGAGATATTTGATGACAGTGAGATCCAAGACCTGGTTAATATTTGGCGAAGTCATCCACAGACACCTTCTATAACTAAATCCTGAGTATATGGTGAGTTTCGTAACTTGCCGCTTGAACCTTTCAGGACGGAAGGAATGCGGTGGCCTCACTTTCACAAAAAGACAGTTTCCATGTGTATTGCGAATCTGACTGCGGAATTGTCGAATTCAGAATGCCGAATCCAGAGTGGTGGACCAAAATTGACCGTACCGCGATTCAGACGGCAAATAGCTATTCGTGCAGTTCGTGTTCGTCATTATTGCATTCAACATTTTGAATTTCACTATTTTTATCTCAGTAATGAGCGACTCAAAAAACATCTGGAAACCAATTTTCACGCGAATCGTACAATTGTCGTCCGCCAATTTGAATTTAACAACGCTAATCTCAAATTCGAAGAAAGCAGCACCAACAACTTTCGGAGAACAAATTCCACAGAAATTTATCGAATAGATTCTTGCAGAAAATGGAATGACCTCGTACAGCGTTCAAAAAATGAAATACCTCCAGGTGCAACAAGTTGATTTCCAGGTGGGGATCCAGCGTCCGGGGGTGCGAGCAGTCTGTAAAGAAGCCAATAATGATAAGACATCGGCTCCTCTTTGTACCCAGCCAATGTGTGGACGTAATGTCCATTGGGCCATTCAGAGGCTGCAAACTGGAAGTGAGGTGACATTTCAGCGGCAAGGACCATCACCCCGTAGAAAGTTTCGTTCCTGGGAGCCGTGATGGTCAGGTTATACGTTTCATTCACGCTGCTCCCGACCCATAGGGTGTAAGTGATGTTAACCAGCACGGGAGGTTGAGTACCTACTGGTTCCGTGGGACTCGTCACGTTGGTTCCGGTCGGTGAAAGGAGAATAATCTCACTATGATTATCCGCCAAGGCGATTTCTGAAAAATACATAACGGCTTGTAATCACAAGAGGACAGGAGTTATCCTCTTGGGACAATGTACTACCACCAACATCAGGGTTGCACATACGGCATTAATTAGCCTAAGATATTTAAGCCTCTGATGAGGGCAGAACACCACTGCCGAAACGTCAGGCAACATTTATCACATAATGACTCGACTGGATTGATTGGGACCTCTCCTCAATATTGCTGATAAGTTCCTGTACTGTTGTTTTCTCCTAAAACCATCCGAAAAATACTTTCATTTGATTCTGAGCGTGAAGCTTGGAAACAAGTGCACGTAACATCAATATTTGGGTGAGGCCTAGACATCCGAAGTACTTTGCGCTACAACCCATACCCGAGAATCTGTGCAGACCCTACGTCCCCAGCGATGTGACATTGGAAGCCATGGCACTGAATGCATCTTTGGCATAATATTCATTTCAAATTCAATCCATGTTCCTTTATTGATTCATAAATTATACTTCGTACCTCAATTGCTAAATGAAAGCTTATAGGAATTCTCCTCGGTAAATCTTCTATCGAGTTTCTGGCTGTTGACTCACCGTTTGGTGTGGTCAGGCGCGGTGGTACCACGTCGGCGATACCCTGACCGCAATCAAGGGTCCGAATGTTAGCAAGGCCTCGTACAGACATTCCCAAAAGAGCTTCGGCGGTGGACTTAACGTCACCCTCGAAGCTGCCGTCAGGGTGTTGTCGCGTAGCGAGCCAAGACATAGCTACTGATCGGTTCCAATTCTCAGCAGGTTCGTTTTCGGCTTCCTCAAGCGCCTGCATCACCAAAGCAGTAGTGTGCAGATTGCCGAAACTGCCGTCGTGCTGCTGTTGACGAGCGAGACCCAGTGACGGCTTCCTAACAAAATGATGCAGATTTCGATGCCGATGATCCTGAACTATGCACCGTAACGCGAGAATCACCATCGCCACGGTATCTACCGTGAAAATGAACGAACGATCAGAAGAATGTCATTTCTTTCGATATCATACTATCTGTTCAATTTTTCTTTTTCGACACCTTCGATACTTCAGCCCTTAATCGCTCTTAATTTAATTCAGAGTTGATAAATGAATAGCAAAAAGTTTCAGTCAACTTTGAACTATCGTCTAAAAAGATGGGTACACGTGATATTTTTCAAACTTCATGTGAGCAATTTTCGATAATTTTTGATAAATCGTTGAATCGCAGGTATTGATTACCATGAACCAAACTCCACTTACCAATGTTATGATCTTGTGCGGCATTGGCTATGTCGAGGAGTCTTCGGATCTGTCGTTTTCTAACGTGAGCCTGTGCACTACAGGCCGCCAAAGTGGACACCGCAAAGTCGTAGTCTAGCTGGGGCTCATGATGTTGAAGGGTCCCGATCAAATCGTGACCATGAAATTGTCTGGGGTCCATACACAGGGCGTTCAATGCGAGAGTGTATTGAGCTAGACGTACGGGAGCGAATGGTATCTCGTGATGTCTGAAACAATTGATTAAGTTTCGATTGTTGAAGTTTCAGGTCATATACTGATCCGACTTCTGGACTATAAGTGGAAATTGACAGGAAATGTTCCGACCCCAGAAGTTTGACCTTTCATGTCCATCATAACAAAAACCAACTTTGAAGTTTTTCGAAGGAATATTAATTTTTTATTATGTTGCAGCAATTCTAAAGTTTGTAATTCCGAATTATGATTTTCTGATTATTCCCTGTCCACTCTGAAACTTTACGAGAGTAATAGAAATAAAATCCATGTGCTCACCGCCACAGAAGGAGAACGATTTCTAGCTCCATCTGCTTTCCGCTGAGCTGCAACTCCACGGATGGTTGCGGCGGCACGTTGTCCTCATGGGAGAGGTTGGCTAACCGTAGAGCAAGCAGAACTCGTTGAGTATCGTTACCCCAGCCAGCATCTTTTCCTCTTTTGCTCCACAGCCACGCTGTGGCTTTCTCGAGAACCGCCTCAGTTTCGACAGAACTGTCCGCCGCACCTGCCGAATCATAAAGTTGAATAAATGATCAGAAACGTATCCTATCATAGTTACTTCAAGTTGATATCTACTGTAATTTCTAAGAAACTATTATTTTGCTAAGTGTACTTTAACTACCCTTGGCATTAAATTGCGAAGACAAGAACGCACGTATGTTGGCGGCTTTACATGAAGCCATATGGCTTCTATAACAAGTTCGCGGAGATAACGTTTCTTCGCCTGAAAGCTCAGGAGCGGTTGGATGGCACCTATTATCAAAGTTGACTGACATCGCAGAGCCTTAATCTCGGTGTTATAGTTAAATGAGAAGTTACGAGTGACGGCTTCTTCGCCATGGCGCCATGAACTGCTCGGCCGTAATTTCTACGGAGAGAGTCAATCCGTGTCTAATAATATTACGTCGCTTCGTCGTGTCGTGACGCTTATCAATTCGACCTCAAATACATTGATATAAAGCTTGTCCCCTTTTTTCAATTTTTCAATTTAGGTTCGTAACGATGTATCTAATAGCAACATTTCAAATATTTGCAACGGGAAGCTGCTCAGGAATCATCCTAAATTTTACCTGTTTTTCATTACGGTCTATTCACCACTCGTTGGGCAGTCGTTGAATCCCAGGCATTCGGTCCGCTAGGCATTTCAATGAAACAGGGGTGAGATAAATGTTTTTCTATTCCAAACGGTTCACTGCTCGTCCGTGGTATTCCGATTCCGAACGGACCAAAAATCTGATCACGAAGACCCTTTTTAGCCTGGGCTGACCCACGATTCAATTTAGTAAATTAAAGATTCCCAGACGCCATTGTGGCCGTCTGACATCAAAGATATAAAGAGACGTATAAGAGGATCCCTTCAATCCCAAATGGAATTCGTATCCATTATTTTCAACTTAAGTCAGATAAGGAAACAATTGTTCTGTACAAGTAGAAAATCTCGAAGAAGCAACGAATTTCACTAATGTCATGATTCACAAAAAGTAGAAAAAGAAAAAATTAATTTGACAGCAAAGCTGAATGATAAACAAACAAGCAGTCGGGAATCATCGGACAAAAAATTGATCACACATACACACACATAGTCTCAGGCGTCCATCCAAAATTGGTGTACAGTATTTCTCCGGATCTCAAAGTGTGGAGATCTGATGAAAACTCAACTTTCAATTTTCGGGGTGATTATAATGATTTTCATTTTTTTCTTTTTCTTTTTTGGGACGGTGAGTTGAAGAAGTGAACAAAGTATATCTGGAACACTCTGTGCGAAGTGAGCCGCCCTTTGAAACCACCATCGCCGTCTCTCATTTCTATCGGGTATCTGGTACTATTCATGGGCATCTGTTCAGTCTCTGGGTTAACCAAGCGTCACTGCGCAGCTCGTTTATCTATTAGATCGGGGGATAGTGACAGATTTTGGGATACGATTTTACTCAGTATGCCTTTAAGAGGACAATATTATCCGTATATCCTCATGATAATAATGCATGAATCGAAGAGTCGTCCTGGGTTCTTCATATTAAAAAATGATTCGTCATTTGTTCGAAAATTATGTGTTTTGGTACGATTTTAATCAGGCTGCCATGTGTTTTGTAACGAAATTCAAAATAAAAATTCCTCGGAAAACCATTGGCATACCGTTAAGGTGGGCCCGAAGGGCTGTTATGATCACGTGAACTTGTATTTGAACAAGGAAAATTTCCGCGTTTTAAAACAGGCTGCCACTCAGAAGTATACAAGCGCTTGTTATAAAATTGCTTAAGAAAAGATGGCATACCGATTGCGTATGCCCAAGTACTGTTTACATTGCAAAAATTTCCTTATTCAAATACAAGTTCACGTGACTATACCAGCCCTTCGGGCCTTCAGTAGGGCCGTTATATAATATGTATAACTATTTCAACACGTCATACTCGAGAGTGCAGACTAATTCAATTATTGAAAACCGTTAGAAATTCCAATAATCGGAGGATTTGCAGATCGGTTCTTCGATCGAGGCTACTTCTATTCACCCAAATTTCACTGTTGTAGAATGGAATAGCTTTTCCCCACCCTACCGAGAATGGTGGAGTATTTGACTTTGCCATTGACTATATATCTAAGCGGTTCGCTATTGAGAATTTAAGCGAATTTCTAAATCACTTTTTATTGTGATACTATAGGTATATTATATGATAATATCAAAGTGTCTATGGAATAATGCGTTTTCTGATGACGAAGTCGATCGTGTTTTACTTACTACCTGAAATAAATTCTATTCGGCGGTATTTGGTTATACGAGTGAAATGCACTGCAGATGAGACGGAGCAATTGAATTTTCCAGTTGGAACCATTCGACGACCGTTACAAAGGGTGTAGCAGGATAAGTATGTATGTGCTGCCCCCGCACATATTTCGACGGGATTTTCACCATAAGTTACATACGAAGAGAGGTTGAATTTCCCGAAAGCTTATATCCTAAAAACAATTTTTATGGGTGTTATGGGGGTTAGAAGGTAAATCTAAAAATCTCATTTTCTCTAGAATGGGTGAACAGATTTTGACGAAAAAAATATATGTTATGGGATTCGATGGTATAATGTTGAAGAAAAAATATGAATGCGGTGCGGTCCGTATCGACCCTCAAAATTGTTTTTCCTTTGCTACTCGTTCATTGACATCTATTTTACATATTCAACAAGACCTCACAACGATGCAGCAATTTTTGAAGCTGTAAAGTAAGATCAAATTGAAAAAATCGATGTTCCCATGTTAATCAAATGGGAAAAATACTTTTTGCAACTCAGTGCGCAAAGTTAGACTTTTGATGCCTATTTTGCGTGCGCAAAGTACCCGTTTCTCGCACTAGTGCGCAAAGTGATCACTTTACGCACTAGTGCGCAAAGTTCGACTTTTGATGTCTCTTTTGCGTGCGCAAAGTACCCGTTTCGCGCACTAGTGCGCAAAGTGCTCACTTTGCGCACTGAGTTGCAAAAAGTATTGTACGATACGCGTGCGCGTACGTGATTAGGTTCACACTCGTGTGAAAATCACGTACTGCGCGCACTTGTATCGTAAAGTACTATTGCGATGGGCCATGCCAGGAAAAATCGCACAGCGGGCGTATTGATAGGTATTGATACTGACCTCACACACTCACTTTTTCACAGGTGCGGGCGCGAATTAAAAAATATGGACAAATAAATGAATAGCCCTAACATACATACTTATCCTGCTACACCCTTTGAAGCAACTACATGTGTACTGTGAGAGAATTATGCGAAAATTCGAGTCAAGAAATTTGAAAAGTCACTGAGCAGTTCAGTTCTTTGATGACAGTAATTTTCCCGCGAGTAAAAATTCATTACTCAAATGTCACGGTGCCAAGTCCTACACGCACCTATTTCTCATTTACTCGGGTGTAACCTAGCCGGTGGCAGACCGTCGTTATGCAGATATCATAATATAAGTATTGATTGGAGTGAAATAGGACTCTAACCTCCTCGAACACTGATTGTGAAATAGGCGTGAAGATATTTCAAAAATTATGACAACAGATGTCTCACCATACCGTTCTATTTACTCTAATTTAAAACACGAACTGAAAATGTTCTAACTGGTTTGAGGTAGTAGCCCTATAGCTGTGATCTCTTTGTGGAGTACTCGAATTGATTAATTAACATTAATTACGAGCTCTGAACTGAATAAAATCCGTGCAATTATTCAGACCTCTTTTTTTATCAAATAAATTTATACAGTACCAGGGATTTTCACCCTGGGCGTTCCGCCACATCCGCTTTCTGGCTGCCAACCTTTTTTCGGAAAAACAATCTAATTATCATAATCCGATAACCGCTATTCTTTGTTTTGGCTGAAAATGATGAACAGTCGATTAGTCAAGTCAAGGACGACTTACCGCGTTCTTCAGAGAATGTGTCAGGACAGAATAACTCAATAACGTGCTTTCTTTTTGTTATTAAAAGACAGAGGGAGAAATGATCAGAAAATATGTATTTTGAAAGACAAACGAAGATGATGACATTCCCTACAATGACGTGTCCTGTCGCTCATAGAATCTCTGGACTTTGTTTGTCACGGGAGTCGTTCGTAGGAATAATTGTTCGAAGTTTATATTTGTATATTAGAATCCGAATTAAAAAACTCTTCACAAGCTAATTATTTCTCGTGGAAATTATTCATTTGTTGCGGATATTTTCTGCTTTATAAGATGATCTCCAAATATCGCTGACGTTATTCGGTTTGGAATCTTGTGTGAATTCTTTTGGACGATCTCAATAACCGATATTTGATAAAAAATATCTGACTCGGCTAAGGAGGTCCATGAAATGATTGAACAGATATTTTAATTTATCTTGTCGCGGGGTGACCGCCAATAACGAATTCTTGCACTCAACTCTGTCAAATGCATTGTTTCAGCAAACCTCCAACCCCAATATTGAACTTGTCCCTGCCGCCCCCCGCTTCTCCTCCTTAATCACTTCCACCCAGGCCCCGGTCCTTCGCAAACGTCTTCCTGCCCGTGGAAGAGCGTGAAACCTGCTTCCGGTCTGGATTCAGGATCAGTCCGGAGATCTATCGCGTCCTCTTCTGCGTGTTCGTCGAAGAGCGTGAAACTCGCTTCGGGGTTAGAATTAGGATCATCCGGCGGAGCCCACCCTATCAGTTTCCATGGGGCATCGCAGTAGACGCTACCGAGTCCAACGCCTGCGTCAGCTCAACTTTTATCAAACATCCCAAGTGAGCGAAGTCCTCCACAACGATATTAGGAACGCGTTTGCAGTCCAAGACTCGATCGTTCCTTTACCCTCTACCTCCCTTGCGGGGACGACACGTGGTTACGTGCAATCCGCGACTCTTACTCTTCACTCGATCTCCTTACCAAATCCCCGCGAATCCTCCACCCTGGAAGCTTTGAAAGGTCTCTCCCATCGTCCTCGGCACCTCCATCAGTCTCCCTTATACCTGGCAACCCATGCCGCACCCGCTTGTCCCAACCTTCTTCACCCCCAGCCGTGAGTGTAACAAGTGGAAAGGCGGGAAACGAAAACCATCATCTCTTGCTGCTCCAATTCGTCGAGAATACATCCGCGCTATGGACTTTATTCCCGCAGTATCCGGTTCCGTGTATTTCACCGCAGTGTAGCAGAAGCATCAGGAGCGGCATATCTTCAAGGACTCAGGATCCCGTCACCCGTCGAGCTGTCGTTACCCACCGCCTTCTCACTTCCACTTCATTCATTTCCGCACCAGTTCTCTCATCCCAATCCTTTGCTCTAGCTTGAGCGTTGAGCGACCGAGAGATGATTTAACTCCTGAAGTTCACATCTTTTCTTCGCTGCAGGACTCATTCGATGTTTTTTTTTCCTTCACTCTGCGCTGCTCACTTCGTTTTCTGGTCGTAACCTCTTAGTCTCAACTCTCGAGGTATATGACGCTTTGGAAGAACGATGGGGACAATGTGGTTGAATTACGAGCGAATACTTGTAATTACCAATTTCCCGGTACTGATGAAGGCGGACGATTTCCCGCTATCCGATCGATCAGTAGAGTGGAATTTATCGCGATGGTCTTCGGCTCTTCAAGAATGGCAATTCCATCGATTGATAGAACGAGTCGAGGAGAAATGGACCCTACGTGACGAAGATCAGCGTCATATATAAGTCCGAGACATTCGTTGAACACTGTACTAACATTCTGATATTTATACTCCAAACCTAGATGAGCCCCTGAGGTGTACAAGTCCTGCCATATTCTCGTGTTCACTTGACTTGTGGCAGACCATCATGCGTGATTCTATCGATCCCCCTATATTTTATAAGCACCGCTAATCTAATACCCAATTGGCCGGTAGAAGCCGTACTTTTACGAGTTCATATATCCAGGCAAATGGTCGAAGCTTTGCCCCCTTTCCATCATTCATTTTTACCTTCCTTTTAAGTCAAACCCTTCTTTACTTTCCTGATGCGATGGAAACATCGCTACACCGAGGATCTAAACTTGTTGTTTTTCTTTTAGCATATGGATTACGGCGAAGTTCAAATGACGGAAAGTCCATCTAGTTCAGAGACGTGTCGACTTTCTTTCCATCTTGAGGACACGGCCCCAAACCCGATGCGCGGCTTTCTTTATCCTCCGTTCTGGTACTTGCGGAGAAAATAGCTTTTATGGGGAGGGTTTAGAGGGGGCTTCCAGATGGCTACGGGAAAGGCTAGGGCGGATGTGGATAGTTATAGTTTGAAAGTTGCGTGAGGGTCTCCAGTTCTCTGGAGTTCTTCTCGACACTAACTTCCATCCGGAATCAGTTTTTTGTGTTAGAGTAATCATTTTATTAGAATAAATTTATAACTATTCCATTCACCGACGTGTACACATTTGCATTTTGCTTTCGCCGTTGGAATACCACAGGATTCGATTTCGCATTGAGTTTCCGTAGTCGAATTTCAATACACTAATCAACGGAGAACCACTTCTTCTCTGCCGCTCTCGTATATGAAAGAATTCCCAGGAATCAGCAGTGCAGTATTCAACCAGACTTCGGAAAAATACAGATTCAGTTATTGATTGAAACGTTGAAGACACGTGTGAGAATAACCCTCACAGTTGGAATTCCTGAAGCCTAGTTGCTCAAACTCAAAGTTCGAATTCTGGCAGGTCCGTACGGGAAAGGTCAGGGTCAATTGCTACTAGTAACCTGCTTCTCGGATCTCAAGGACCTAAACTATCTACCTTCTTGACCGTCAGCTTACTTATCGATAGTTCAACGACACGTCAATTGGCACGTTGAGTTCATCCTTTATTAAGCAGAACATTTGAGTCTCTAAGTAGACTCGGTCTTTTCAGCATATTCGATTCCATGGAAATTCGACTGAATGCCATCTTTGATTATCGCATATACACACATAAGGGACATGATTAATTCTGAATTACATTTTTCAACGTGAAGAATGAGCATATAAGTAGATTACGTTCTTTGAGCTTATACAGATTTATGGTGAAGATTGTTGGTATCATAGATCGTGGAAGTAAGTTGAATCCAGCTTTTTTCCTGGTTTTTCCTTTGAGATCCGCACATTGTCTTGTTATTTTCTGGTGAATTCTGCACGGGGCAGCTCTACTTTATCCTTACCAATACCGTACGTAAGGTTAATGGGGATCAGGACCCGGAGCTATAGATTTATGTCGAGTAGACGCGCCGGATCTCCAGTGAATCGAGCTATTCTAATCTTATCACGCCTTTATAACATCGAAACGTTGTAGCTTGTACGGGAAAATATGTGAGGCCGTAAATCTTCGATCTTCTCGTTTTCTCTGGGACAACGCGCTTGCGTCAATAACCCTGATGAAGTTTCGTACCAACACACGAGGACGTGGGGGAAGAGTGTGAATGTTTCAAAGATTCAGTTTCTCGTACAGTTCATATTTCCGACTGAATTATTTCATCTTTTGCCGTCGAGGCACATGAGGCACATTGTGATGAACCAAACGTGTTCGAAGCTTGAAGATCACGTCGGTGCATCGTCACCGAATACTCAATTTTGTTTAAAAAAAAGTTATCGGTAGCCAAACGCCCTACTGGACGGTTTTCGCTATGACGAAGACATAATTACTCTATCACAAACGGTCGTGCCTAAAGTCGATTTTCCGAAACCGAAAACGAGAAGAACAACTGCCGGTAGATTATGGCACATCTCTGCAGGAGGCACCCGATAGTCGAAGGTAGTTTGTCCAGCGCAAACAGCAATTCCCACTTTGGCGTGTGGCCAGAACAGCAAAAGCAAGAAACAGTAAATAGCTACGTAGCTCGAACAACGCGAGATGGCCTGGCGTCTGTCCCTGACTCGCGTGCATCGTTTTAAGGGGTGTCCTCCTCATATTTCTTTTTTCTCTCTGAAACAACAGTCGTGCAGAACAGAGCGGGTGAATTTTCCATCGTCTGATGGTAATGGATGTTTTTTCAATGGTGCAGACGGCGCGGATTGTTTTGGGCTGCACGGGTACTGAAATGATCGATACCTGGTCTGGGATTGCAGTTCACGCCACGTATATCGTCTGTTCCCGAATGCACCGAGTCATGTCGATCAGGTATTTTCTCTAGAGAAGAATTCTGCTAATGAAAGTGCAGCGAAGCGTCTATCGCTGTGGGGAAATCAAGTGATAATCTAACAGGCGGTAACTGCAGTGGTTCTTTTTTTCATCTTACAGCAAAGTTTCGAATAAATTTTCGCCTCGCTGCACACTCTCGCTTTTCATATTGAATTAAAAGTACAAGGAATCTAGGAACGTTACAACGTGGGACTTGCAAAGCTGCGTTTCCTTGCATAACTTGGCTAATTTTTTTTATGCAGTTATTCGATGCAACCCTGCAGAATGACGGAAGTTGAGATTCGCTCTTTTCCGTATAAATCAGCTCGTAGCGAAAATTGCCAGAACCTGAAAAGTCTACTAACTAACAGAAAGTCAAGGCGAATAGGGATACACGTAACGATAGAGGGATACGAAAGGATAACATATCAATCTTCTAGAAAATATTTCCGAATTGCTATTTCTAGCAACACGGATGATTGTACTTTCAGAATCGTCGTATGTTCACTTTAGGAAATTTTACAAGAATTTCAGTGAGATTTGATGCGGATTATGGATTCTGGTGGTACCTGGGGGCATTTTTT
This sequence comes from Tenthredo distinguenda, assembly GCA_947538915.1. Classification (NCBI taxonomy): domain Eukaryota; kingdom Metazoa; phylum Arthropoda; class Insecta; order Hymenoptera; family Tenthredinidae; genus Tenthredo; species Tenthredo distinguenda. The sequence goes on from OX384537.1 coordinate 10,779,630, forward strand.
GTCAACTGGGCCAATAATTTTAGGTTTTATGCAATGCCTGCAATTGCAATTGCAATTCTACGTCAAGCGGGACGCAATCGATGAAAAATTTTACTTGATACTATTCATGGTGCAAACTTCGAAGTGGTCTCATTTTGGGGCCTGTGAAACGTGTTTTCATTTGATATTTCATGAATTTTACGGTAACCGAAATTCCTATTTTCTATAAATGATTGAATCTTCGTATGCGATTCGCGATATCAACCCATAACTAGGAGACTGAAAAAATATGAGTGCATTCGTTGATCGATTCTCTACAATACTGGTAAGTTTTATATTGAAAATCTGATGGGTTCTATCCGCAAACAACGACTGAGTCTGCCGTAGATGCGTGCGCAGGTGAATCTTGACGCCACACCCGCGCACGCTGCAGTCTCAATCGTTGTTTTCAAATAGAACCCATGGTATTGCGATTCTGAAAATTACTAGTTTTACAGGGTATTTAACAACGAATGCGCTTATATATATATATATTTTTTTTTTTTCGAATTTCTTAGATTTGGAATGGGATTGAAAATCGCTGCTGAGAATTCAATTCTTCATAACTAACAGGGATTTCAGTTGCCTTCGAATGTATTAAATACCAAATGAAAGTACATTTCGTAAGCTTCAAAATGAGATCCCTTCGGAGTATGTAGCATAAATGGAATTGAAGGTGTGAACGTTTTAAACAGAGCGTGCAAACCGATTTTCAGTGCTTTCATTGAAATTTTGATTTCGTGGAACTTCATAAATAAAATTATAGCGGGAACTGAATTTGGAAGGGTCGCAAAATACCATAATTTTTTGGTATCTGCACTTTGTCCACTGATCGATGGTTGCCACCATTTGTTGAATCGAAAAAGGTGCGGCTTCGCATTAGTTGGGATTAAGAATTTGTAAAAATGGCAAAAAGTTTTCTCGAATACTAATAAAAACTGGCAAATTATGAGGAATATGCTAGAAGTTGAAATAAAAAATTGGCCTGGTCAACGAAGAATACCTCAGCTATGGCACGCGCTGATGAGGCGTCAGACTCATTGTCAATGAAATAGTAAGTCGAACAAGGTGGCTTCACATCCACTCGGGTGAAACTGATGAAGACTTCCGCGGTGGAGATGCAAGGCAAATCCTCAAAAATTGGAGCTATCAAAGCATACTGATGTAAGACGGCTCCATTGTTTAATATGCGAAATTAAGATGAGGATCGGCTATCATATAAGCAAAGGATAGGCTGAAACTTGATTAAACCGTGTAGAATTTTGCCGCCAATTATTCAGACCGCGAGCATTTTTGGCTCAATTAACTAATTGTTTTCATGATTAATGAACGATTTCGAGTAATGGCGTAAGCATGATCAAGCTAATTGGTGAGCGAGCGGATGGGCAGATAAAAAATCGTTCGAGTTTAACCACAGCAAATTGAAAAAAGGAAGTTTATAAAATTAATTAGATCAGTTCTTTCGACTTGCAGAAAGTTTTAAATTGAGCCACGAAAAAAGTTCTTCCGATAATTGAAGAGAAAAAAAAGAAAGAAAAGAAATTAATACTTCGCCCAGAAAACAGTTTTACTTACCTCTCACGATAAAAATAATCATCATCAACCTTAAACGGGCAGACCCTTCTGAAACTAGAGTTTTTGTGTTCATCATCGACAAATCTAACGCGTCAAGACGCAATTCTGGCCTCGATCTATAGCTGCTCAATTTTTAATAAAACGTTTTGCCTTCTGATTGACGAATAAATTTTATCCAATATGAAATTGGTTATTGGGTTGATTTTTCGCAAACTTTTGAGGTCATGACTAGAATTTGAAAATTGATGGGATGTACAAAGACGCCAATCCGAGTTTTAAGTGCCAATTCTGATTTACACCTCTGAATCATCGCGTAGGACATCATTTGATTCTACTAAAAAGAATTCCAATTGGCAAAACTAAAGAAACTAAAGGAATTGAGGTTTTCGTCGAGCGAAGAGCGTATTGATCGGGATAGAAATTTCGCGATACACGAAATGACTGATTGGTGATCTCAGTTCTTCGAATGATAACATTTTTCGCAGCTTGTAAGCTTTCATGAGCTTTTTAGTGTCCTGAAATTTACGGGTTGAAACGGGCGCTGAATAATTGAGTTAATTTACAGATAACCTGGTGCACCAACCAACTTCGTAATTTTTGCTGGAGCTCGGCTCATATTACCTCTAATTACTTTGAATTATTTCTCACTTTGGAGATCCCACAAACGTAATTACTGTTTACTGAATTAATTGATAGTGCGTCTAGGGTCACTATCAACTACAATGATTGCGGTTACACTTTTTCAACTTTTCAACTCCAGTGGATCTTTTTTTTTCGCTCGGTCTGCTCGCTCCCGGGAAACACTTCGTTGACCGTGACTTTCCGCAAATTACGATGTGGTGGATCTACGAGACCAAGAACCATGGTTTCAACGATTAAGAGTTTAAGAACCACGGTGTCGCACGTGGAAATACGATCTGGAGGATGTGGACACCGTGAAAGCACATTAAACTCCTGGATACACCTGTAGCTATGTCGCAGATGACCTCGCGTTCGACGTCAAGCAACCCAAATTACATTTTTGTCCTTTGAGATTGTCTCAAGATTGTATCATTATATTATATTCAAGGAATAGAAAGTAACTAGGGTCTTATACCATTCGGAAAATAGCTGAAGATTGTTTGTATAATCAATTTTCGAAGAACAATGTGTATTCCTAATAGGTGGACATGGGTAGACAAGAGAATTCCAATTGCGCATGCGCAGGCTTCTGAGCGCAGGTAATTTTTCAGGGCGGCCAACCGTCGGAAATATGAAATTAATACACGACAGATCGTCGCGATGTATCTAACCCCAAATATTTTGAAATTTCGTGTCATTTGCAGTTCTTCAAGATGCAATACGATGTATCAGAGACTTTATTCGTATTTAATTAATAACCACGAGTGATAAATGACCGAGTCCAGCCGAATTGTCTGAATATTTGGAGTTAGATACATCGCAGCGATCTGTCGTGTATAAATGTCATATTTCCGACGGTTGGCCGCCCTGAAAGACAGTCTGCGCTCGGAAGCCTGCGCATGCGCACTCGAAATTCGCTTGTCTACCCTTGTCTGCCCATTAGGAATTCACTCTGTATATTAAAACTATGGGTTTATACAAAATAATAAGAAAAAAACCTCTATAATGTATGAGAAGGCCCGCACCCCCGCATCTTCGTTGCTTCCGAGGTCTCGACACCGCCTCACTCCGTGACACACATTGGAGTTACTTCAATCATTTGATCTTCGAAGTGTTTGGACGGTTACCGAGTTTCATATATTTTTTTTTTGTTCTTTTTCTCTATAGATGGGAAGGTAAAATTGCCGTTAATAAATTGCACGAGAAAGTTTGCTGACGTGTGAATCAATCTTATCGTCCCTCCGGCTTCTCCGCCGGAAGAACTCTCTTCTTTGGTCTTACTAACCTAAGCCAGCTGCCACATACCGCTACTCCAAAGACTTAATTCGAAATGTTAAGATGAGGCAAGACGTCGGCCCGTCTACCTAGAAGTTAATCAATGTCTGAGAGAAAGAATAATTGGTTCAGCAAAACGGAAAGAAAAAGTTACGGGATGACTTTGCTAATACTGTAAAATAATTAATGGTATGAAAAAGCATGAATTGATTTAAAACCAGCCACGTGAATCCCTTCAAATTATATCCACAAATTTGCTAAAAAAGTTTAAACTGAAGAACCCAAAATTTGGGACGCAAGGAGCTTTTGGAGGCCTCAATATTTTCAATCTAATCAAAACGCTCCTTGCATCACGGATATTAGATTTTTCAATTCAAACTTGAAGCGATCGAATGTCGAGGTGATCAGAGCGTGTATCAAAGCCACTAAAAGAGAAATAAAATATTATCGCGCAGGAGTTGAAGGCAGAGTCTAGCACAGTCTGGATTATTCTGGCTTTAATCGCCATTAGCCGTCGTTAAGTACCCCATTGAATTTATGAGGAATAACTACAGATGTCTTTGTAAGGGAGTTCGATCATCGTTCTCAGTTCTGACATAAAATGAACTAAATGCGGTGTCAACTGTTGTAAGAACGCACTTCGAACGGCCTGGAATTTGTCCAACTTTTCAATCAGTGTAAAATGACGAGGGGAAAAATTATCTCGAATTTAAATCCTGAATGATTAGTCTTATAAGCTGAAATTGACGAATGGATCGGTTTAGCTGACACATTGTACAACTGAAGCGAGAGAATTGCAGACGGTGTACGATAAACGAGGGTGACAATAAAACGCTGAATAAGCGATCCTTGAACGTCATTTTTGGTAGAAGTGAAAACAGATTTCAGGAGATTGGAAAAATTCCTACGACTGTATTTTTGTTCAATTTTTCAACTGAAAATATTTACAGTCTAAAATGAAATTTAAGATTTTGTCGGCAATTTTTTCTTTGGCAAAAGTTTTGTCATATTCTGGAGACTATAATTCGAAGGGACACGAGAGTATTTCACTCGAATAAAGAAAAGCTCGTCACCGTCGTTTCGTTTTTTCCATTATTTAAAAAAAAGGAAGAATTTATTTCGAGGGTCGTGTCTACTCGATTGAACCTTTCTTTCAAAAGCGTAGGTAAAATTCTCTCGATGGAGTGGAGGTAGAAATTTCATCGAACGTCTGCTCCCCTCATCGAATTTGAGTGGCTAGAGTAACAGAGCGCGGTTTCGACTCGTGACATTTCAGGCATTTAATTTCGTTACATTCCCGTATATCTGCTCGCCAGGATCCTGTCCGTAATTGGAGAAAAGTTTACGTAATTGTGGCAGCGCGGTACGGCCGGTGTCGCGACTATTCCGACCCTTATAAAGGGCCTGCAGTATTCTCCTGAAATAAAACGTGAGGAGGTTTCACAGCGACCTAAAAATCGCGCGTGCAAGAAATACGTGAAATCAGCACGCACCACCATATTTCTTGGGAGACTAGCGGTATTAGTTTACCCCACGCTTTCGTTTTAGATTCTGCGGCATTTCTCGAGCCAGAATCCTTCAGCCGCAAATCTAGGAATTATTCGGCAACTTTAATTTTGCACTCGTCTTATTCGTTAACCCGAAGCAAACCACGAAATTGATCCCACGAGCAAACCTAGACGCCTTATCGTAAAAATCCATAATTTTCGCAAAGTTTTCTGAGACACGGCGTTTCCCGTATTTATTTTATTTTCTCCACACGATCAACAACGCCGTCTGGTTCAAATTGTTGATGTGCCTGCTGGAACGACTGGAGAAAATGTTTCGTAACTCGTCGGCGAGAAAATAAAGCGCCGCACTCACTGCGCTAACGATAAATCGCGTTTATCTCATTCTCAAAAGCTGAAGTGTGAGAGCGAAATCTATGACTGATATTCATTCAGTGGTTGATGAATTCGTCATACCGATAATGAGATAAAGTCCTTCCCGCGGGAATTACTGCAGAGACGGGATTCTCGTATGCAAGCAGTTACCTCAAAAACAATCCTTAAACTCGAATCAGGTTGAATTCAAACTTTGTTCGCCTCCGGGGTATAGCTATCCCCTGGGCTAACTTGTCTGAGGAGTTGTGAAATACGTAATACTGTTGTTTCTGGGGTTCAAAGTTGAACGCCTTAGGCTCACAGGATATAGTGTCCGAGATTTCTCGCCTATGTAAACAAATGCACTGAAAGAACATGTTGAAAATAGAAAGCACCTCTGTGCGATGTTCAGCATGACTGATTTTCCGACAGTATATTTTTTCTACCAGCAGGCAATATTTGAATTAACATATTGTTTCGAATAGCTGTGCTACTGTTTCAACGATACTTAATATTGAATTTTGATCATACATTGAAATTTGTACGAATTTAAATTTAACACGATGTTCGATTTTCTGTCAGGACTCTTGTATATTCATTAAAAGTAAAACACGGAGCATACCGAAACTGGGAACTTTTTCATTCTTTCTTTGATTTGATGTGATTTGATTTGATTTGATTTCAATTTCAATTTCAATTTCCCGTCCTGTGCTCGAACAAGAAATCGTCGGTCCTTCTAATTTCTCTTAGTGACATTGGAAAAATGATATTTTCACTCATTCATGTGAATATTCCAAAGAATGTTACCGACAGGTTAAAATTTTCTCAGAATCCGTACTTCCTGATTATCTGATAACGCTTTCATTCAGCCTAAAGACTGTTGATTACACTAACTGTTCGAACAACGTATAGCTTCAATACTTCTTCATTCGGAATAGAACTCCTATAGTACACACGTACACGTGTGTACACATGTGTATATATGGATAATTGTGAGTCTCGCAGCCCCAATCAAGCCAAAGTACACCAGCGAATAGCCCGGCTCTTTCTCTGGAGTAAAACTGCACTTGAGATTGTGCTCGGGAGGTAAAACCCAGGCGTGATCCTGAGCAAGTAAACCTAGGCTGGACTGCATAGACACTTTGCACACTTGTTTGGCAATCCAATCCGAACTTTCGCTATACCAACAATTCAAGCATACAGTGAAACTTCGTCTATACGTTTTTCAAGGGGTATAACAATTTTGACGTACAAATGAGAATAACGTAGGCGTGTTAAACGTGTGAACGAGGTTTTATTGTATTGATTTTTGTGAATTTTTGATACGCTCTGCGTTATATTCCCTCGTATTGTCGTGACAATTGCTTCCGGCATGATTCTGAGTTATGATTAAACGGAAGGCATACACGCGAATTGAATGAAATTAAAATGAACAAATTGATCTTCTGCGGCTTTTGATAATTCAATATTCGTTGCCTTACTTCGCTCTCTTTGTATCAAACCGAGAAACATTAATGAGAAATGTTTTCCAATATTCTCACGCAGGCGTAAAGTGAACAGCAATAATCACAGAACAGCAGTTTATGCAACAAGGGCGTAAAGTGAACAACACACTTTACGCCTGAGTTCCATACACCATTTTTTGACCCCGTGTGTAAAGTGTATACTTTACGCACACGGGGTCAAAAGCACTTTTTTGCAACTCAGTGCGCAAAGTTCGACTTTTGATGCCTCTTTTGCGTGCGCAAAGTACCCGTTTCGCGCACTAGTGCGCAAAGTGATCACTTTACGCACTAGTGCGCAAAGTTCGACTTTTGATGCCTCTTTTGCGTGCGCAAAGTACCCGTTTCGCGCACTAGTGCGCAAAGTGCTCACTTTGCGCACTGAGTTGCAAAAAGTATTGTACGATACGCGTGCGCGTACGTGATTAGGTTCACACGAGTGTCCTTGTCTCCCGCGCTTCGCTCGGGCGACAAGCTAACACTCGTGTGAAAATCACGTACTTTGCGCACTTGTGTCGTAAACTACTATATCCTAAGCTGTTTACATTTTTAGCTGTAAGAAATAATCGCAATTACGAATGACCTGCAAATATAAGCAACGGATAAATACATAAACGACTATTCGACTATTTTCAATCATTTCCTGGATTAACAAATCGACATCTCCCATCGAAACGAGAATTTAATCGTCCTGCCGCACAGAATTTCTTTGCCTGGAATTGTCAGTGATTGGTATTCAACACTCAAAGTTGAATTTTTTGATAATCTTACTCGCGACGGCTTCCGTCGAGGTAAGTACTTGGCGGGTACATTTGCGTAAGTGTAGCAGCGACAGTTCGGCACACGGGGGCGGCTCGGTCTTTCACTTCTTTTTCTAGAAAATAACACTCGACTTTTATAGATTCCGTCTTTCACGGTTTAATAAAAAACATTCACGTCGAAAGAATTCGAGAAACTGAAGTTATTTCCATAGACTAGATTTTGTATTTTTCTTCATTTGAATAAACCGTAAAAAAAAAAATACATCTTTAAAAATAGTACAATGTCATTTACAATTCGTAAGCTTAGTTTTAAAAGCCTTTTGAAGCGCCTATCATGGGGGTATACGGGGAGTCCTAAATCAAATTTCAATTCCCAAACTCACGCCATTCTCGATTGTTGTGAATATTTCATATGTTGATCTACACTGAAAATGAGCAGACACTTAGTTTGGTTCTATTCGATTTATTGATTTTACGGTTAGTTGAAATCAGTGATGGGCACCATCGATTGCAATTCGTAAATGACTACATTTGCATTACAGTTCACAAGTGTAATGTGTAATTTGTGAAATTCAATTACATAATGGCTTTGAGATTGAACCAAAATCATTTGCAAAATACAAAACAAAACACGGTGTCGACAATAGCCATATACAGATTTGGTTATGAGAATGCACAAAACTTTAGAAGACTTTCGAATGCTCTGAATATGCGACGGGATGTTGAAAAGCTTACCCAAACTAGCATCTGTCTCACTGAATAGGACAAGTAATTGTCAGGCACGTTTAGGAATTCGATAAGTTTGTCGCTCTTCTAATTGTTCGGGACCTTCTTGAATCGTACTTGTCGGTTGCAAATAGATTTCTCAATCGTACTTACCTTCGGCAGTAAATATTTCATTAAATTGTTGGGACGGCGAAGTGGATGTGAAGGCTGTCAAGATGGAAGATAGCTTCCCGCTCGCCCACATTGTATTTTTTCGGAAACGCTTCGAAAACTGATTGAAAAAAGGGAATCTACAATTTCTATTCACGCGTTACGAGCAGCACTTGTGAAATTCGTGTATTTGTCGTTTGTCCGTTAATAAAATTCGTCCGGAAAAAAGAATAGTATTCCTTCTCTGTCCAACACAAATCCAAAAAAACCTTCGGACGTGGAGATTCTAATATTTGAAATATTTTATTTTTGCCCGATGGACGCGCCGGATACAAGAAGTCGAAGTACAAAAAATACATTTTCTAGTCGATTTTCAATCGGGACTCGGGAGAGATCATGAATTAATTGCTTGACGCTTTGCATGATATTGAGGAACGAAAAATTCGCGGACCCTCTGCCAAAACCCGTCCCACTATACATGGAACACCCCATGAACGGCGTGTATTAATTGACTTCCCGAGTTTGTGAAAACCCCACGATTGGCCACGACGCGACGGTCTTTAATAAAATAGAAAAACGTCGCCTGACTCGCTATACGGCGGTGCATTTGAAGTCAAGCAGCGTCTACGGAGGGAATAAGATCTTATTGCTGAGATTATTTGGAAACCATGTCACGTATGCGAATTTAGCGACCTGCTCTCTGGGACATATGTTGTTCCTTTTGAAAGAAGTCTTTCGTGTCCCATTCCTCTCGGTCCTCGGAAAGTGAGACGGAAGAAATATCTTTTACCTCGACCTTTATGATTGAGTGTTACAGGGGCGTTTTGTTTTCATCTATTTTCACCCCCGAGGCAGATATACTACAACGTGGAAGATATAGACACGTCTCATTTTTATTGCATTTATTTCGCTGAATCAGCTCAAACCTCAGATAATATTAAGGATATAGAAGAACCGGAATATCCCATTTGAAATTCGGCCTCGTTTTTTATATATCCATTATTTTTATAGGTAGCGTTTGATGTAGAATTTCGGGATTTATTTTTTATGCCACGTAAGCTTATAACAGTGACATAAAATTTACTCACCTTCGGCGTTCGCGAGGATGCAAAGCATGCTCAGTAACAGGATCACAACTCCCATATTTGCTCGGCCCCACGTCATTCTGGAATAATAAATATATGGTTATGGATAATTTCATAGCCATATCAAGTTTCCGACGAACTTGTACCTTACGGGGCGTTATTCGATGGAAAAAATAAAAATTGGTTACTCGGAGACGGAAATGTTAAGCCAAGGATTCGGAAGCATCGATTATCCTGTGGTAGAGAATGGGATGAGTGAGAAAAGAGCCAAAGGCACTTGGCGACATCTGGCAAGGTCGTTTCCTCGAACGCCTGTTCGAATACGAACGTAATTTTATTATCAAGAATTCAAGAAACCACGGAGAGTCGGCGAGGAAGTGCACCAAGAATTGGGGATATCAGATGGCACAATGCCATAACCGTGGCTTTATAATAATCGCATGATCAATTGGACATCAAGTCGTATAAAACCTTAAATTTTCGGCCCCGTTTTTAGCCCCACGCAATTTTTTTTTTATCAGTTAAGGTGAGCTTATGCAGGATTCGGGAGAAATCAAATTTCGTCATCGAGCCTCGGCAATTTCCGAATCTCACCTATTCGGTGCCCTGAGTGATAATCGAACCGACAATCGGGTCGTTTTTGCTCTGCTTGGTAAAACAATCCAAAAATTCGCCTCACAGTGTCATATTCGCGGTATATCGTATTTTTGGCAACTACTCGTTCAAACGGTACGGAACCAAAAAGACCTTAAACTTCAGCTTGTCTTTGATGTTTATCATCGCCCATAGCAATAACTAATTGTACAGAAATCACTACTGAACGACGGAATAGATGTACTATTACGTTCGTTTTCCTAAGTCAGTATTACTGTCGTGAACACAGTAGCATATTCATATATTTGACGAAGTGTGAGATTCTCTGAAATCTAAATACAAAACTTACCTACCTGAGAATGCGAATAAATTACCATATACAGTCTTCAACTTGTAAATAAATGAAGAGACATCACAAAGTTTATAGCATCCATGTGCCTCAGTTGATGAGAAATATGCAACAGTATAATATGTAATAGGCGATAGATTTTATACGCCAAATCAGGCGCCACCCCAATTTTTTGGTCTCAGGTTGAAGTATTACACAAGGGAGTACAATACGCTTACCAAGTTTATTGTATCGCCATGTTAAAGTATATTTTCTTTACCGAGCGATTTCTCTGCACCAGCGCATCGTCATTCAAACTTAAAAGAAAAAGTTGATCGCTACGAAGATGAATAATTACACAGGATGCGATACCCGGCTTCTTGAATGAAAATACTGACGTCACACATGGGTGGAACCATTTTGTTTGTAGCTTTCATCCGATTCCGTACAGTACAAGAAGTTTAATGGACGCTCGCACGAGGGGAATACAGATCCCGAAGTAGTTTATTCACAGGCTCAGCGCAAAAACCTTTTCTAGCCTTTATCCAAGTTTATTTCTGTTTTATATCTGATTTACAATAGTTAGTTGTTCCATGATTCGGGATTAATTCTCCGAGATTTCCTACAGTTTCGAAGCTTGTACCCTGGCTTACCGTAATGTAACCTAAGCTTTGAGCTTAAACGGGCAAGGGTTTTCTCGCAGACTATAACACAGTTATGGTTAGGTTGTTTCACATTACACTGGGGGTTCAGTTTACGCTTGTTTATAAGAATATAGTTCTACCGCCTGCAGTATTAGGCTGTCGATGAAATATAGTGTTACGTAGCTACCTCATATAGTATATACATCATTGAGGTTAGGAACCTAACGAAACCTAACCTAACCTAGAAATTAAGAAGAATAACTGTTTAGCGTCCTTCCGTTAATAATCGCTGAACAAAAATTCAATTACAACTTTGTCAAGTACTTATATCGCGTCTATATTTTAAAAAAGGGACAAGCGAAGTGAATTTTATCATAAATTTCGGCTCTGCACGGTCTGTTACATCCGGATTTTATCCTTCTACATATTCATGCGATAAGCTTTATTTCCGAATACGTTCTCGACGCTCGCCATCTGTTTGGCTTTTCAGACTGTATTTTTCCGAAGCACCACGCAAGATCACCCTCTCTCCAGGCAGCTGTCGAAACGCAAAACTTTTTGTTATAAAAAAACGAAAAGCACGTAGCCACGGCTAGCTGTCAGATTAATAATCTCATGTTTGAAAAGCTCTCGCAATCGGAGCTGCGGGGTTCGGAAGGTTCGAAATTCCCATTTCAAATTCATGCTGCGTAAACGTATGACATATAAATTATTCACAAAGAGATCTCGTTCAGAGCTACAGGTAAAGTCCGCGGCATTGAACGAAATAAATTAATTTTCATATTTGTTTCGCTCAAGATGCAGCCCTGTGCATATCCAATAAAATTATGGCAAAAATTGCATTAAAAAATGCAGAAAAAAAACTAGAGATATTCTATACCAGGACTTTGTTTAAACAATTTATCTTTCACGTTGTGCCTAATTTTAAAAAAAGTGCGTCTCCGAAATGGTTGGCTTCAAAGATCTGGAAAAATTCACGGAAGGCCTTTTCAAGACTTCAAGTAGTATTACAAATGTCCAAGAGGTTGATGGAAATGTTTGCTGCGTTGACAAAGAATGCCGCTTAAACATATACCACATATCATATGTAAGGATTGATTCTGATATTTTCTAAATTTATACCTAAAAACGAAAGAAAAAAGAAAAACTATTTACGCAAGCCGTGATATACATCTGGAAAAACTTTCTAATCTCCTGCAGATGTTGCCTTTATTCGCAAAACCGGAGGCAAAGTCGAAAGTCAAGTTTAACCGCAACGAGAAAATTCGCTGCTAAAGTCAACGCCAGTAGCTAAGCAGATTATATACATATATATGTAGGAGCATGTCTCAAGGGTGTCTCGTTTCGTTTTCTATTGTCCTCCCAAAAATTCGAGACTACATTGGTAACTCGAAGAAGATAAGCTTGAAGTGAAATCAGCTGTTCTTGTCCCTGCATCCCACACATAAATTATAAAAAACTGCGGGACTTTAGCGATTGAATTGTTCTCTGATTTCAACCAGCGAAATCGCGATTTGACACCCTGTATGTTTTGTATAAGAGACACGTGATCTGGGTTCCAAGCCAAATAGCGCCCCGTACGTTTTAATATCTGAATCAAAGCTCTTCTCCATCTTTCCTTTCCCTACAGCTCCCGCTCAAAACCCTTAGGTAGTTTTAGAGGAAGTCCCTTAATTTCCATATTATACCCTGCACCCTATCTGAAATTTCAAATTTGCGTACCGATATCCTCGTTCCTAGAGTTCGGAAGTGTTATAACTGCATTAATTGGTGGCAGGTCTTCACTGTAGTATTGAATTTCAGCCAAATCACGTAAGTTATTTTCACTACTATAAATTTCTATTATAGGTATTCACACTATCTCTATTCAGATATCATCTACTGGCAGGCAATGATATTTTGTCATATTTAAGTCTGGGGCTGTCAGAAAATCGTTGTCGCGAACGACAGTAAGCCAACAGTCTTCTTCTATCCCCTGGTTTATCGTTAGACTAAAGTGCCACCGATCACGCGGAATTTGGAACCTTGCTTTTCCAGGCACGGGTGACCCCTGCTGTCTGAACGTAACCATTTATATTGCTATTCTATTTTGGAAGATGTGATCGGCGGTGACAGGCGCCTGCGAAACCCCCACGTACCCGGGCGTATCCTTCATTCGCGTAGGCATGGAGAATATACACAGGTATATGAGTTCAGCATTTCTCCGTAAAAACAATGCACGATGTACGCAAATTGTGTTTTTTTTTACAATTATCTTGTATTTGAAATTTTGCATTACAGTTTTATCCTGCCTACTTTTGCTCGCCAATGTGATGAGATAGTGCTCAAAACGTGTGGTTTGCCACCACCGAATCGCTAAGTGTTCCCTAGGTTCAATAAATCGAATGCATCTGTGAATAATTCCACGATTTCTCTGATGATAACTGAATCTGTAAAAAAAATTTTGAAATTTTGAAAAAACGAAACACTCAGCCACTTTCTGCCGAAACGAGGCAGTACTCCCCAAATTTTCATTCCGATCGGTTGTGTGGTATGGGAGAAATTACGAATCGCGTTTTCGAGGTGATCAGAGCGTGTATCAAAGCCCCTTAATCTGTTGCAACTTCAACCGTTTTTTTTTTTTTTTTTTTTTCAATTTTCGAGACCCGATAGCAGTCCGATAAACCTAAACTACTTGTTTTCGGACCACCCACCATGTGTAGTATCAATAACACGAAATGAGCTCGACCTCGTAGACCAGCTGCAGAAATCCGCCCATTCAATGGCGTCGTGACCCTCATTGTATTTACTACCTAGAAACTGGTGCGCGCGGTTATTAAGACCGGATATTGAAGCCGCACCGGAACTTGCGCAAATGGCAAAGACCATCCTCAGCCCAACCTCTGGTCCTATGCATACCTATTTCATAGAAATGGTGCCAATTAACCCCGACTTGGCTCGGGTTCTCGTCATTCGGCCCAAACGCGGCTGCTGCAAACATCCGTAACCGCCAGAGGCGCTACGACCTAAGTCTCATACCTGATCGCGTTTAGCTAGTCTATGCCTTGCCGAGTAACTACATAAATTACCTATGGATAGTATAACTTATAAGTACATTCATACATTTATACGTTTAATCATATAATTCAACGGGACTATATGCACATACTTGTGTGATATTCGCAGCCGGAGTCCTGAGCCGTTTCTTAAATTAAGCCGTAGCCACTTAGCCGCGTTGAACTCGGTCTTCCGTTAATTGGCCTAACTTCTTGCGCTTCTTCAAAGCGCAGACCATCCATTTCCTCGCGATGCAGTTAGCTAATGCGTAAACTGTTTAATCTAATGATATATCACACTACGAAAGTTGACTATTTTTCAGGGATTCGGTTATCTAATCTTGGAATACTCCTTTGGTCGTGTAAATTGTAGTGAAGGTTGTTCTTATTGTGAGTAAAGATATTTCCTTTCGTAGCTCAAAATTATTTAAACCAATTTCTGATCCTTGATAAGTAATTTTTGTGAATACCTTGCTTCAGGAGAGACTGTACAGATGGCTTTAACAATGCTGTCAAATAATTTGATGCAAGGAACTATTCGAATCCTCAATATTTGAAACATAATCGAAATGCGTTTCGCATCACAAATGTTTGGTCTTCCAATTCACACATTTCTGGCTCAGTTTTGGAAATAATTTAAATAAATTCACGTAGTTTGGTTCAATTCGGAAGCATGCTATTTCTATAGTCCGAATTATTCTCGGTTTCTGGTGAAATCATCTGTATAGGCTCCCCTAACCTACCTACCTACCAGGCGATCTTATTTGGATAGAATATATCCACTTGTTGCAATATAATCTGAGACTTTACGCGAATAGGGCATTGCAGGCCATTTCAACTTGGGCATGACCTCGCCATTCCAATATATATTTCCTCTTGCTAGTATATTGAAGGCTTTCACAAAAGAACATACAATTTGTGAAGGTTTAGGTCTGAAAAACGATTAGTTTGCCAGTAATTGCTTAGATATCAAGATAATAGTTAGCGATAATCGATTCCGATGGAATTTATACAATAAAGTCTTCGTGGGAAGAAAAAAATTTTGAGCCCATAGCGAAGATGCAGGACGTGTATTTTGTTTTGTAGATAGAAACAAGTGAATTCGAGGGAATATTCAACAATTAGACTGTTTTACCACAAGACTCTCATAAATCGTTTCAACGATCAGATATTAAACTTATTATTTTCAAGTTCTATCGTTAACATGATCGTCGAAACCCCTACATGTATGGTAAATACGAGTAAGTCCAAATGATTTATTCAATTCATTTTCTTGTATTTCCAGAACTAAATGCATCATGCCCATCTTGGCTATGGGCTCAACTAAATTTCGTCAAAATCGTTAACTGTTAATTGCTATTTCGATATTCCAGCCATTACTGACAAACCGAGTCTATTTCAGACCTAAAACTTAGCAAATCGTGTTTTTTTCCGCTCTACAATTACATGCTGACAGAAAAGAAAAATTAACAACCGTGAGGGTCACGGCTAGGTCGAAATGGTCTAGAACGCACCATACTTACTCTGTATTCTACAAGATGTATAATTGACATATCAAAAAACAAGAATTGATACGGAAAGTTGAAACACAACTTTCATGCATTTCATATCAAAAAAATTTATAACCTACAAAAAGGAACTGAGTAAAACTTTATACTGTTCCTCATAAGTCGCTCCCTGCTTTATGGCACATTATTAGATTCGTGTGTATTGAAAGATATACTTCCTGCAGTCTTGCGTTTACCGTGATCGAATATTCCCTCATGTATGAGAACTCGTCGTGTATTTTTGCGATCAAATTAAAAGTCCGTGTTTATCAACCCAAACGGGCTGCAGGCGACGGGCTTAAGCATGAAAATTACGTAGTGCACCTTATAGATTGTATGTATGTATACATACACGTATAGGTACATATAGGTACATGTATACGTGTATAGTTAACAGGGTGCCTAGAAGCTGGCTGGCGCCATGATATCGATCCCACGCAATATCACGCGCGCCACCTCGGCGACCGGCGTCCCAAGCGTCCCACTTGTATCCGAGTCGGAATAACGAACATAATTTTTTTCAATTTATCAATATTCTATTGCAGTTAGATGCCCTCGGCAGGCAAAGCTGCAGACTGATCAAAGATGAGGTTCCCGAAGAAGAATAAACTAGCAATAAAAGATGGCTTCGTGGTGAGTTCAGCAGGAATATAACCTTACATAAAGGTATGCGAGAATTGAGTTGGCGAATATCCAGCAATAATTTTATTCTATTATTAGTCACTTGATCAAGCGAGAAAACTTTCGACAGACGGTTGGCATTATGAATGTCAAAAATACTGTGAAATCTTCGGATGATTGATATTCATGGTATTATGAAATTTATATATGACTACGTCAACAATATTTGATAAAATGTTTTCAACTCGAGTCAAGTTTCTGAATAGCTATTCAAATGTATTCTAAAATATATTGCAACTTAAATTCCAGGAATCGCCATGCAAACTGGAAAAATTTATATAGACTTTCAAACTTCGGAATGCTACATCATCCTTACCCTTGATTGAAAAAATGTTAACACTTAAACAGTGAGCTAATATCCGTATTATATAGCCATAGCTTTGAGTAGAAGAAGTAGGTAAATCAATAATTATATATGTGCAATAAAATTGTTCCATCGCTAAATTGCACCGAAATCTGTGCTTAAAACCGACTAACTTTGCGAAATTAATTTCGTGCGCAGTGAGGGTTTGTCGGCAATCAAACGGGCAGATCGAC
Source organism: Tenthredo distinguenda (assembly GCA_947538915.1). NCBI lineage: Eukaryota > Metazoa > Arthropoda > Insecta > Hymenoptera > Tenthredinidae > Tenthredo > Tenthredo distinguenda. The sequence continues at coordinate 10,796,571 of OX384537.1, forward strand.
TGCTGAGGAGTAGTCAAAGTATAAATTTAAGCACAAGTTCGAGCGTCACTGACACAGATCCGAGTGAGTGGCATATAAACTGCTGATAGATTCCAGAGTGAATGCCTTAAGGGTGAATGACAATTTCTAAACTATATAGTACGTACTGGGTGTCCGCGAATTAAGTGATTTTTAATTAAATTTTAATTAAATTTGAAGATTGCGCGAGTGCCTGCATCTCGGCAGGCAGCTACACAGGCGAACCTTAGGATGTCTGGTTTTATGCGCGCACGACCGCCGAAGGCGTCATAACGCTCTTCCAGGTCCAGAATCACAAAGATAATTCCCGGGCTGTGTCAACTAATTCTTTGGTATGCTTTTATCGTCCGTCAGTGTCCTAGTCCAGGAATTCTGGAACTGTTGTGTTCGATCCGAAGTGTTGTGACTCGAGTCAGCGGTCGTGCGCGCCCAAAACCAGACAGCCCAAAGATCTTATCGGTGTAGTTGGTTGCCTAGATCGAGGCGTTAGAGCGACCTACGTGACCTGTATCTTACAAACGCCGTGACAGAAACCACTATTTTCAACGGTAGGGTACCGAGCTAGACCCCCGCAATTATCCCTCAAGTGTAAATCACTCATTTTGCGGACAACCTGCATGTATGGCAGTAATAGATTGAAAAATTTGTCGAATTTCTTCGACATCTTCGTGATCGGTGCTCCCATCTCTATCACTGCCAGAGGAAGCAATTTAATCTAATTTAACATGGACGGGTCTGGGATGTTCGGGGGATGAATTAACCCCGGGATTGTAGTGAGGTAATAAACGCCTAATAGATAGCTACACCGATTACCGGCAGTATCACGTAACTCGGTCAGCCAACACCTAACAAAGTGATGGGTCGGGTCGGACATCCATAATTAATATCAATTTACTGCTATTATCCATTCAGTGAGATCACGGCGGGCATTAGAATAGAACGAACGAATTAAGTATATGCCTTTCTCTGTTTGAGTGAATTAGACTCCTCAAAAATTATAGAAATGAGCGGGATAATAGGCATAGAGAAGTATAACAGTATACATAGGGCATACAGACTTTAAAAATTTCAATATCACTCAATTTTGTTTTTATACATCTAGTACCAAAATATGCAACTACTCATGCCATTCATTTTGGCGATTAGTTTCATGGTTTCGATGGGGCAGAATATTGGAATTTCCAAGTTCTCGTTGACAACAAGTTTTCGAACGCATGTAACTTCGGATCTGGCAATCCTATAGAAAAAATCAATACTTAAAAATGTCTTGTTCTCGAAGCATACTGTTTAGAATAATTTTTGAAAAATTCTTCAACCCCAGTATCAGGTGTTATTGGCAAATGAAAATTAAATTAAAAAAATTTTTTTATCAAAATTTTCACACAACATTCTACGAAAAGTCACATAATTTCAAACATTACCAACATTCAAAGAACAAGGAAGTTCGCGGTGTCAATTCTTTCGATAGGCCTGATAGATTCCGAGTTATATGCGTTTTGAAACTTTTCGCGCACGAAAACTTCAAAATTTTAATATTTTGCCCCGTCGAAACGATGACACGAACCGCCCAAAGAAATGGTATGAGTAGTTGCAACTTATGGTACTACATATTGGAATGATCGAAGTCCGCAGATTGGAGCCACTTCGAGTACAGGTGGAATACGCGATGTGAACTATCCCTAAAAGCAGAAGCTGCGAGTTTCTCGTTTATAAAGTAGGTAATAATCCGCGCCAAGGAATTTACCGGAACAAAATCAAACCGAACAATTCACAGCTTCAAAATGGAACTCTCGCAACCATTCCAGTTACTTGTTGGAATGTGTAATTTAATTGATGCGCATTTAGGGCGGACGAGTTACTGGCGAATTTGCTGAATTGTATAGTGGAAACATACGCCTCGAAATACCAACAGTTATCAGAAAACAAGACTACGATGAACACTGCGGTATATTTTTTTCATTTTTTCCAGAGATATTTTTTTTTTTTTGTGCTCGGCATTTAATTGCCTACGCGTTCTACTCCACGTAAATCAGATTTTGCTTCGGAAGCAACAGTTTTTGCCATCGTGTAGATTTGCAATCCACTTAGGGCGAGCGGGATGCTTGGAAATCGTACACCGGAATCTCAGCCGAGTTTAATTGAAATTACCATCAGAGTGTGGAGGACGTGATATCCTTATGTAAATAGAGCGAGCCACGTCGAAGTGATGTACATACATACATACATACAAGTCAACGCAATCCTGAATCAGAAGAAAAAAAACTTCTTCGTTTTTACGTGAAAGTGCAAAATTCCCACAATTTAATTTGCTAGCCAATTGGAACTAGAACTAATTTCATTTATACTAAACATTACTGAACCCTAGCCGAATATACCAGAATCCTATACAACATATTGTTAGTGACACAGATCATATTGGAATCAATTTTTTTTCTTCCTAACCGAAAGTTAGGAACCGGTGTAGGAGTTTCCGATGCAAACATTTGCTCGCTCAAACTTATCCCCCAATTTTCACTCAGGGTTGTTTTACCAGGGTGAGCCAGTATCATTCTAATCTTGGGTGTTATAAGACTAGCTACGAAGTACTTTCCGGGTAGGCGGCGAAATTTACGATGCATTAACGAGACTCCCCCCCCACGTTCGTTAACGCACTAAAAAGAAATTTATTTCTGTCATCGTTTACTCAATGAAGGAAAATAGTATACCTATGGATGCATCGTCTATAAAACTGCATTCAATTATCTGCAGAAAAAATTATTCCACTAATCATTTGTTGTTACCATTATTAGATTACATCAGATAATGTGATTTCGCCCTAAAATTTCAAAGTGCTTGATATTTGGGCAACCTTCGCAACATTTCGACAAGATTCAGAAATTTGTAAAGGTCGCTCAAAGAATTACGAAAATAATTAAATTTCAAAGAATCGCTGTTTTTCGTCGGGACTTTCACCCTCTATGTTTGCTCATCATCAATATCCGTAGAGGTACGAAACATTTTTACTTAAAATATGAATATTTCGGCGGCCTTCGAAATGCCTAAAAATAAGACAAAAACAAATTTTTTGTAGAAGTTTTGCGAGCGACCGCTAACGATAAGTCTTGAAAATCCTTGAGCAACTCCACGTTCTTCCACGGATATCGATGCCGAAGAAAGACAGAGGGTGAGAGTCGTGATTGCAAAAATGTGAAAAATTGATTTATCGTAAATTGAATTATTTTCGAAATTCTTGAGCGACGATTAAAACTTGTTCGATCGCGCTGTAATTTTTGGAGGCGTACTCAAATGTTGAAAGCTATAAAAATTCGGATTTACAGATAATGAAGAATTTGAGGTAAAAAAGTTGTCAACCCGAATACATCGTATGTCTATGACTAATCCGTCTAGCTTTTATCACAGACCCCATCATCGACCGAGCCCAAACGTCGATTTTTATCTAAACAGGTGACCGCAATATAATACATAAATAAATTTTATACTATGTACAGAGGGGTTCGAAGCACCACCTACAAGTCTAATAAAAACCGAACCTACCCGAACGGGCGTGACAAATCCACATAAAATAAATAATTTCAGGTTTCTAGGGGGTAACGGATATGTTATATGGAACGATCGTATCGTGCAGCATAAAGCCCCAGTTTCGAAGCCACGTTATAGATTTTAACGGACCTAAAATAGATGTTCATCGTTCGATGTTAATTTTACATTTTGCAACCGTCGCGTCGACCGAATCGAATTCTCCTCGAGGCTTGAATTGATATGATTTATATGAATTATAGAAATATGATCGAATTCAATCTAACCCCCGAGTTCATCCGGCAATTATTTTTGTCCCGGGTTAAAGTTATATCTACTACACTCCTGGGCCGTGAGTATACGTACAGGGCGGAATAAAACTATGATAAATGCGATCGTAACAACGGATAAATCGCTGTCGAGGGCGTGACAGCCCGCTTTGTGGAACACAGAATAAAATTGTCCCATGTTTCACCACTTTAAAACCAACCATAAAATATAAACGGAACTTGCAACCACGTCGACCTCCGGCTTTGTTCCAAATTACGGAGGAGAATCTCGGGATCTTTTCCATATCCAGAATTTTTTGCTGAACCGAACAAGGATAGTCGTACAGTCAGGATACCGGCTTCGGTCGCACCTAAAATCTGCAACCAGGAATACATCTTCTTAAGTTGGCATCTCTGCATTTCATATAGTTATGCGAATTGAGATCTTGACCGATGAAGCGATACGGGAACCTCGCTATTCCGCCGCTCACCATCGCGGCAGCACTCTCGCCAGCTACTGCCTGGGGCATTGCCAACTTAAAAAGAAATGTACCCTCGGTTGCAGATTTTAGGTGCGACAGAAACCGGTAAAGTCCATTTGATTCTTCAGCCTCAATGATAGACCGTTTTTATTACCAACTATATGAATGATATCACTATACTTTCTTCATTACCGGAAAATGTACTATCGGAGGAAATTAATCGACTATAAAACTGTTTGCAAAATATCATACATCACATGATGGTTTGAGTTTACAAACCGTTGGAATGGGGGTAAAAATCGAGAGAAGGGGTCAGACTGCAGAGGATATTTCATTTGTTTTTTCGAATCATTGTACGCAAATTATTCGTTCATTGTGTTTAAATCAGAAAAGCAGGAATAATTTGTTTGGCAGTAATACATGCTCACGTTTCAAAGTAAAGTAAAAGGGACAATGGACCACGTAGATGGTGCGAGTTGGCAACTTGATGGAGTTCGATGGAATTCAATGGAATTAAATTGAATTTAAGGAAAAGTCTTAACAATGGCTTTTTCACGTATAGCTACGGGTAGGTATATAAATCCCAGTCCACAAGATTTGGAACAGAAAGAAAAAATAAAAAATAAAATAAAGAGAAAAATACAAGAAAAGAATAAGAAAGAGGAGAGAAAGAGAAAATATAAAAAGAACGGAAAAGAACACCAAGGAAAAATCGGGCATCTACCGACTCCGTGTTATAAAAATCAATTCTTCCAAAGTGAATTGAAATTCCCAGCCCGTCGTCCTTTACGCGGTCCTCTCTATCATCTACCTTTTCCCTTACAATACCGATACTTAACTCATGTGTTGCCTCACTTGGGAGTAGGTAAATTCGAGGTCTCACAATCATATTAGCTGTATGAGCCTTCCTTATAGACTTTAGCACTCAAGAGTCAAATTTTCGAATTTCCGAAGTGAAAGAATAAAATAAGAAATAGCATTACTGATAATTATTTCCGAAAGTTTCGAACATGGACATTGCAAAACCATCAGTGAAGAAGATTGCAATGAGTGGAAAGATCAACTGCTACTCCCGACTACGCCGAGAACCAGAAATATAAGTAACAAAGACGTAATCTGGGCTCTTCAAAAGATAGCGATACCTTTCTTCATCAATGGTACTGGACTTCTCTTTTCGGCCACAGAATTGTCAACTTCAACAAGATATTGACGGAAATGAACCAAGTGAAGACGTAGATGAACAAAAGATAGCTGAATAAGTTGCAAGAGGAGCCGAGGGTATATATCCTTCATTTGAAAGCAAACTAGTAATCATAATGTCAGGAAAGATTTGAAATTTGTTCAATATTTTCGAAATCAAAAAAGAAACGATGCAATTTTGTCGCATTCAATGTGTGAGGACGAATGAATAGGTCTGATTTCGAATTATAGGGAAGATGTCCAAATAAACGTTCACTATTTTTACTGAAAAATCAAATTTCAGTCAAATTTAGGTGAATGAAGAAAGAATAAATCATGAATGAATCGGAGTTGTGAAAACGAAGAAGATAAACGTCATCATCGCTGTACACCATTGATCTCTATAATGACGTGACGAGATGAAATGAATTTCGGAACAAAGGAAGGACAAGAGACGATATTTGGATCGCGTTTCCTCATTCAGTCAAAATGCCATCGAAAAATGACTGATCAAATAAAATTTCACCTCGAAGAATAACGAAAAAATGTTAACACAATAAATACCACCGATTGAGATTATTCACGAAAACGTCGCAAATGCTTTGTTTTCACAATTTCTGCCATTCACGCAAATAGAAAATAATAATTTCAGATAACAGAATAACAACTAGCAGTAATGAAAACAGGATGAAAATCGCGATCAACAGGAATGAATTAATTGCTTCAACCTGATTCCAAATCACATAATGAGTCAATACCCGTTTGAACAAGATGAACGTTGTAGGAACGCCCTCTGAAGTTCGTCGAGTTACTGGAGGAAGAATTATACTTTGACTAAAGAACGGACAGAACAAAGTTAAATCTAGCATGACAGAGGCTCGGTGATGAATCCGAATCTCGGTTTCAAGCTCAAAGTTTCGAAACTTACGTTAGTCCGCACTTCAAATTCAGTTCAGAATTTTTTGAACGTTTTCCGGTACAAAGACGAACAGGAATTCTTGAAGAATTATTATTCCAAGAGAAATATCAGGAAAAGAGGGCGCTACTGATAAAGTCAAATACAAAACATAAACGAATGTACTCGCAAAGAGACGTGGAGTTCTGAGAACAGTGAATAAACATAACTTTTTTTACTTTCGGAACCTCAATGAGTATAAACTGTTATTTCAGACAAAAGCCGAAAGATTTAAAGAAAGAAAAATAGAATTTAGATGGTGACAATTTTCAGCTTTCGAGATAAACAAGTTTCGGAACCTTCAAAAATGCCAAACTGTGAAGAAAAAAAATCGATTTCAAAGATGCCAAATCCTTTTCGTGATCAAATACGAAAACTAAGATTATGGAACATTCTATTTTCCAGAACCCATCGAAAATAAGTCGGAAACGGTGCTCTGCAACTTTATTAACTTTTTCTCTTTAAGTGCACACGAAATCATCCTGACGAAATCATTCAACTTCAGACACGTTTTTCGATAGCTAATACTTTTTTCCTCAAAAACTTGACGGCGCGGCTTCAATGTCGAATAAACTTGCTAGAAAAACGTCTCGATGTTTGAATAAAAGAAAAAATAATATACATAGTTATCGAGGTATTTCAAATCGGAAATTGCTCGGGGTCAATTTGACTCCGTGTGCACTGCAAGATTCGCTACGGAAGTATGCACTCGGAGTACACCACTCAATCCGCGAGAATGTGATGCTAAACAAAAACTGTCAAAAACTTCGTCTTGACGGTTGACCAGAACAACATCGTATCTCAGCATTTGGTTCAACAGTCTCGTACCTCAGGATTCAATTCAATATCATCGTATCTCAGGATTCGGTTCGAAATCGTCGTATCTCAGAATTAGGTTCGACAACATCTCTTCCTATGTCTTTTACACAAAGATACGACGTTCTTGAGCCAAATTCTGAGATACGATGTTCTTGAACCAAATGTTGAGATACGATATTGTTCTGCTCACCCGTCGATCTGTCTTCTTCACATATTCAACAGTTCATACAAAAAAGATCTCGAACGCTCCATCTTCGTTCAAAGTTATCGTAGAAGATGGGTCATGGTCAGTTATCGTGGAATGCCCCACATAAATATACGTTAGGGTAATTAAGAAAAAGCTTCGTTCTTTCATTTTTCAACTCCCAAAAGTGTAAATGTCGACCTCGAAATGCACCTTGCAAACAGAATCCACCGGCGAAAATTGCCAACATGTTGCTGAATCGATATTTATCGCCAAACCAGAAATGAATTGAGCGACATTTCAGGATAACTTGCCCGTGCTCTCCTTTTGCGTCAAGCACCATTTACTCAAAATTTGTCAATTCTCAATGTCACGTACTTGGCGATAAGGATTCGATCTCCATACTCTTTCAGATGAAGCCAGCATTTTTTTAGATAGTGTAAAAGTTAACGTACTTGGCGAATGCAGCGTGTAATTGGAAAATGTGTACTGAACAAGAGCATCGAATCTAGATCTTCTCAATAGTTTTGAAAGCATAATCCTGCGCCAAGTGCCACAAAGAAACGATGTTTTATTATTCAGATCGCACACTACGTGGATATCACTGATTGTGAGATATCGCTGCACATTGTCTGTGAAAATGGGTCACAGAAATACCATATCACGCATCGGGTAGACTTCGTTTGTATCGTAAGCCGAGAATGAATCGTAAATAAGCCTCCGTATAACGGCAATAAATTGGCCTGCAATAAAACGTTGATTTTTATGGGTTCCCTTATCCCAGTAGCAATATTCAATCTCGTATTACTTACGTTAAATGATATACCTCCCTCTGAGCGATCAACTTGTCTACTCGGCTTTTTTCTAGTCCATTGAATTGCATTTGATTCGACGAGCTCATGCAAAAAATGTTGAGTGAAGAAATAAAAAACAAAAAAAATTGAAAGAAACTCATTCTTCTCGAGGGATTTTGTTCCTACTGGAAATTCGATCATCCCGGAGATCCATCTTTCATTTTATCCACAGTAACGGAATATATTTTTGAGGACCCATTTTTGCGAGCTAATTTTAGTCAAGGAAAGGTTCTCGTCCCCAAGAGACACCAGCAGGCGGTACTCTGGTTATAGGATTCGAAAAGTATCGATGCTTTCACAGAAATTAAATATCGTTCCGTCGGAATCAATACCCTAATTTATTCCGAACCTGGTACGATACTTCGTTCCAGTTCGTCAATCGAGTACACCTATAGCAATACTAAACCTACGAGCTTTGATCTAACAGCGATCATCGCGTTATACTATAGACCCGCATTGGTATTCGAAAAAGCCATATTTCTTCTCATAAAAATCGATCATAACAGTTGCCATCCTATCTTAGACCTTGGTGAGAAAAATGAATGCGTAAGTGCCAAGTGAAAAGCAAGTTCAAAGCCTCGAAGTCGGTTTAGTTCCTCTTTCACGGTTCTTAGACATACGCATATGCCAGTTCGAACAGGGTATAAATTATAGCTTCGTAAAAATCGACGAAGTTTACAAAACTTGAACCTACAGCCGTAAAAAGTAGCGAAAATACATGCGCGTTCATTTTCAGTGCAGAAAAACGTACGTGATTCTTCTTTTCAAACATTTTGTCGCTATTTTTCTAAACCAACAACAATAACTAACATAAATAGAATATAGGTATGAGATATACTTTATTGTCGGTTTATTTGCGTAATTTACGTGACTAGCCATGCTTCAATATTCTGTTCAAAGGTATGGATATACAGCTCTGCGAAAATCCTATAGAATCTATAGAAATCTTTTTTCTGCCAACGCCCCATTGGGATCGATTCAAGATTGTCAATAGAATTTTTCAACAAGCGTTTCGAGTGTGAATTCAACCCTGTGAATATTCAATTCTGCAAGCTTTTTTATTCATGAAATTATATTTGTCAGTATTTCAGCTCTCACAGGCTCGAATAATACCTATACATAATACGAGAGAAGGCACTGCCTCTCTATATAAAAATGGTTCAGCCAGAATTGACTCGAAAAAGAGGCGCATCTGTAGAAAAACTATTTATTCCATCTTTGAGAAAATTGACGAAAGTGAAATTCTAGCGGCTATAAGTTTTTATGAAATAATTTTGAAAGGCGATAACCCCCTAAAATAATTGGAAGGAGAAGGACGCCGAAATAATCCGTCGAAAATTGCAGCAAGGTTGGGAGGCGTCTACACTGAAATAGACTAGAAGTAGCCTGATCCACGTTTTGTACGCAAGTAGCGCTCGAGCGGATGGAAAATTGGTTGAAGAGAAGAGGTGTCTTCTGGATTCACTGATAAATTTCCAATCTTGAATATCAGATGAACCGTAATCGTAACCAAAGGGACACGCACACCGGTGGATCGAGGTTAACCCGAAGGCCGCGGGCCTGATCGACGAGGCATTATAGCAGCCAAGGGCGAACGCTTGCGAGAGAACGATAACCGGCGTGAAGGGAATTCCCAAAGTCAAGGGCGAAGGTTATCCGTGGGTAACCCCTAAGCACGTAAAATCACCGTGAAATTTAGACTCCCGGCTTAAACGGAGGAGCGGATGGTATTAAAAAAACGTCGCCATGAGCCATCAATGTCGTAGCGACACTCTTGTCGAATTGATACCTATTCCAACCCATCGATATTCGTCCTCCACAGGTTGGAGAGAAACGAAATTCAGAAAAGATGATCTCCCAACCGCGCTCTAAATTTCTTCTTTCATGCATAGATTTCAATATTTACTGCCCGATTTCATCCGGCTCCACATAATCCAGTATTCTTTTCAGTTTTTGATCAATTGACGGTTTTTTTATTCCGGTTAGAATTTACTGACTCACGGAATCCCTGTAATGCAGCAAAAAGTTGAGCCTCCTTACGTAAATGTGTCTACTCGAGTCAGAATAGACATTCTAATTTCATCCGCTGAAATCCTAATTCCTTTGTTCTTCAGTGCTGCCGACAGATCTGTAATTCTGTCCCGGAAGAATTATTGTAATTGAAATTCGGAATAGCCTCTCCTTTTTGGGTGTACGTGCCTTGGAAGTTCGGTGTAAGAAACTTGCTGAAATCATCAGGTATGATCTTATCCCGAAAACCGAGCACGGTAAGAAATGAGCGCAAGGTACAAAGTTCGATGACCGAGTAGTGCTGGAGTCGTTACGAATCATGAGCTTTAGAAATCTGAGAGACGGTATAGAAGCAGAAGAATAGATTGTCGGATGAGTTGTCAGATTGTAGCAGGAAAGCTCAATGTCTTTCCGGCCTGATTCCAGCCTTTCGCGAGACGTAATTGCGTTGCATTGTGCGTAAGTATCAGGGAGGAGATTTGTGTTTTTCAAGGGGTTCACCATTGATTTAATTACTTTCTCATCTCTAGGTAAATTCCTCTTCTCATGTCTCAGCTTTCTTCGGGTTTCTCGGGACGACGTCCCCAGAGTATCGAGCGTGAGTCCACAGATGTATTAAAATATCTCATTTTTTCAAGTCCCATAGCGCTCACCGGGAAGTTTGCCTCCGGGAAATTATGAGCCAAAGATTCAAAAATCCACACATATCCTTCAGTTCGATTGATCTGCCAAATCTACAGATTTATTTCTCACATAGTTAGACGAATATCGCTCAGAATAATTGTCACGAGTTTTTGAAGCGGGAGTGAAAAGCCCGCTTTAAATATTCTCAAAATAATTTCTTACGGTAACCGTCAAAATCTGTATCTTTTTTCCCTCGGTCGCCCTCTCGGAATTGTATATATGTATCTATATGTCTTTTCCAGCCACTTATTCCTCCTTTTTTGTCTTTTTATCCGATCGATCGGAAGCTGTTTGAAATAATTTGATGGAGCGACGCTGGTATGTTGGAACTCGCGAAGTCACCGATTTGGAAAAAAAGTAACGCGAGAGGTTTTTCCCTTCCGGTGCCACTGAACCGAAAACAAATGCGGGCCAAAAAAAAACTACCGCGTCATAAAATATCGTCGGATTCGGATGATCCTCGGGGGAAATGAAGTAGACGTCTAACGCGAAAATCAGGCTTCAATCTGAAATACCGGCAGCGACGAGGATTCGAGGGGTTGAAAAAAATGAAAATCTACGAGTTCGGCGGATACAACGAGTCAAACATTTCCGAAACGTTTCTTATTCGTTGTATCCGGTGAAATAAGATATCAAATTCATTCAATGGCCAGAAAATTAAATTGGCACTTTAGATCTATAGGTAATCTAAGCGATTATCATAACTACTAAAAAATACAGTTCGACTGGAATACAAATTCTTCACTCGGTGAACTTTTACAGCTTCGATCGTTCGCTTTTCTCGGTAAAGAATATTGGAGTTTAATGCTCCTACGGCCGAAAAAAAATTGTATTATATCCCACTGTACGTCACATACTTCTACATATATACTTACGTTCACCTCTATATCCATACAGTACATGAATAAACTGTGCAGGTATCCACCGAAAACCCAATATGTAAAAAATTGTACTTCTCATAAACAGCCATCTAGGGATTTTCACTTTTACCTATCATAAAACCCCCGAGTCACAATCCTATCGCTTTTCTACGAACGGTAGAGAACCCACTTTTCTGTCCGTAGTTCTTGATCGTATTTCGAAATTCAAAAATGTAGTTGCCGTATTACCCGCTTTGTATTGTATTTTTCTAACGTAACCATCACATAAGCAATTATATTACATACAGATCAAACCATAAAATAAAAAATAAAGTATCAGCGTTACTTGACGTTACCAGATTAATATTGAAATTCCTACCAAAACAGGAAACGACTTTTGCGTTTGGGAGGTCCACCACATTTTTGCGGATTAAAAGAATGAATATGTTAACGCAGAATTTGTGGAAGGTTGAAAAAGTTGCCAGAGGGTTGAGCTGCGAGCTTGAGTTTCAGGCTTATTTATGAATGAAATAAACTTCGGGATTAAAAGATTAATACCCTCGCCCCGAGTACAAACGTTGAACGAATAAATCATCTATGATCGATAAAAAGCGCATTGATCATCCAAGATCCGACCCCTATAAGAATCAATGCTTTCCTGTTGCTCCCAGGTGGAGAAAAATAAGATAAAACTGTCACAGTACGAAATGGAACTATTATATCCCACGGTGAGACGTACATTTTTTCAGTAAGTCGATTCAATCTCCACGAAATTGACAGAGATGGCGACCATATACAATATAAGTCAATTCACGTCAAGCGAGATTTGATAACATGTTCTTCAGAATCATCGTGATTGTCTTTACACATTCTATACGAAACAATTAAATTCATCAAAAAATGTTCTCTTCCCAGTTACTTCGATATTGGAAGTTGTTGAGAATCATGTTCAAATGATACAATTGTTTAAAATAAATAGAAATGTTGGTTATAAAAGTCTGTTTCAAGTGCTTTGAAATGAGTACTGAATCCAGTCTGTAAAATAAAAGCAACCAAAGATATATGAGCGTTTGAAAAAGAGCGTGTCTTCGATTTGCAGCTATTTTTGCTCAACTTCAACCCCACGTATCTTCCAAAATGTGGACGTAAGAAAAAAAAAAAAAACAATGATTCGATGGTTCATTTGTTCCATATAGTCTGTAAAAAAAATTACACAGAAATCTGTAACACCGAGGTAAATTTTTGTTGTATTTCGTCCCCCGTGATGTGGACTGAGTCATGTGTGTAGTATATATAGTACATGTATATCAACTGTATACAATCTCGGGTGGTCTATTCAAATTGTTACAAGCTGTCTCCAGCCAAGCTATTGGTAATTAAGGAGAATGTCTTGGACCAAAGTTGTTCGATATAAGAGGGGACTTCATTCGATAAAAGCGTGAATTTTTTGCTGACCCTTTCAAGAGAAGAGATAAAGTGCACCTCCAGATTTTTAAATGGAATGGTGGCTTAATAAGAGCTTCCTGAAAATGTAAGAATTTACCCATCATTCTATTCGAAACTATGCGGTTGCACTTTGTTTCTCCCCTTATAGGGCTTGCAGAAATTAGCGCTTTCATCAAATGAAGTTCCTCCTTGTATTAATTGTATCGCACCACTTTTGTATCGTAACACTTAGACTGGATCACCCCGTACAGTTAGAAGCTAAGGTGAAGAGGAAACATCTAGGAACAAATATCTCCTTCAATCGTAGCTGCATCACAGTGTAATCAAAAGATCGGAACGTCCGTTACAAATTTTTCAACCACTATAACTGAGCCGGGTCAAACATCTTTTACTAATACAGTGTGGTATATATGCAGCATTAGCAAAGGGGCTTCAAAATCGTAGTTCTAGTCACGTAGTTCGCAAGTTGAATATGGACAAAGTAGATTACCAGGTGTTAATCTTATATTCGCCATCGTTTCAGCACGTGCAAATATGAATGAAGAAAATTTGGACGGATGAAGTTCGTTGGAAATTTTCGTCACGTAAATATTTCAGTCAAATTGACCATAATAGCTCACAATGCATCATCTTCGCACGAAAGAGTTCAACTTATTCGTTTCAAGGATTTAACTAATATATTTATATCGAAAAAAGGGAAAAACAAATTTTTTGTAAATACGATAAAAGCTCTAACCTTGCTTGAGTCAACAGTCGTCGATGAGATCTCTCTCGGTGCTGATCACTGGTCAGTAGTAACAGGCGACGCGTTGTCTGGCGTCGTCTAGAATTGTCTGACGGGACTAGTGTCGGATACGTTAGCTGTAGGTGAGTATCTGATGTGGCTACGCGTTCAGGTGGTGAATGCGCAATGCAGACTGAACCCAGAACACGCAACGCTTCCTGTACTGTCTGCTTGGCTTGCCCGTTGAACGTCGCCGGCGCTGGCGCTTGCGCGCATTTACAAAATACGATATCTTTCCCCCTTTGGGTATACCCGAAGGTGTACAGAAATAATATACGGGATATAAGGTGAGAAGGTAAAAAATTGGTATCCGTGACGATTTGAATGGCAGCTTGCGGCTTGAACCGTATTTTATGATTCCCATGACCAAAAATATCGTGTTTATGTGTTTTCTTTTGTTCAGAACATATTTTTTCAGATTCAAGAGGGTGTATATCACATCTCGTAGATAATTTTTTCTTCGCATCATTGGTACGTCGTAAAGAAATATTCTATTCACTCAGTTTTCTCACAGCTGCAGATCACTAGTATTTTGGGACGTAATTAAAAATCATGAATGCACAGAAAAAAGAGCTCGTCTTTGAATACAGATCGCATCGTTGATCGAAACTTCTGCAAATTCAGAAGGAATATTCGGGGCGAAAGAATAATATTCGAAGAATTTGATTTCTAGATATGAACATTTTTTATTTCAAGCCATTTTCGTAAACGTGGAAAAAAAGGGTGTTACACGTGCTCTCAACAATAGAAGACTGACTTTATCTTGAAATATTATTGGCTTGCCCCGAAATGACATCATTTTGCAATATTCCGTCCATATTTCAAATTTTTCGATAAACAATACGACCTGTACTTTACAGCAACCACTTTTTCTTCGGCATACTCAATCGAATCTACAACGCAGTCCATAAAATCCCAAATGTTTCTGAATCATGTATCAAAATACAAGTAATCTGCTGTGAAAAGATTAAGTTTATAGAACATTTTTTCAAAGCGTACCAATGATTTTAAAAAATTATTCTCAAGGTCGACATGTATACCCCCTCTCAATGAAACTGTGAATCAATTCTCAGCGAAATTTTCGACATATTTTGGATACATACTGCGGGTTATAAGAAATGAAAAACAGTACATGTTTAAATGCATAGAATCTTCTGAAGATTCTACAGATTCATGAAGAAAGTTGATAGTTGTAAACCGGATGTAGATATCCAGTCGTAATTAATGTTGTGGAAAGAGGAAGAAGTGCTGTCAGTTTCGAAAGTGCTTCAGGATTTGTCCCGATATGATAAGCTTTGGATTTTGTAGAACCAAACAATAAACTCAGATCTCGAAAATTAGACATCCACTTTCTCTACCGGTGTGTATTGTATCTGGATCTGCGCCTCGGGTTATCAGAGGTCTCTGTTTGCTGATGAAACGAGTAAAATTTGCCTTGATGTTCGATACGTTAAGCCACACTTGCTGATCGAACCGTTCCCTTTGATGTTGTTCTTGTGGTCCATAGGTAATAGGGTACAGGACCGAGGGGCTAGTCACTCTTGAGTAAACCCCTAGAGCACCGAATACTATTAACTATTTCATTACTAAATAAGTTATGCAAGAATTCATGCCGTAAATACCGTAAATACGTTATTAATAGGAAGAATATGTTTGCTGCTTCTACGATTATACTCGTCGATACTCGCTCCTTATTTCATATTATTTCTCTCTCACTATGTGAAAATTTTTTTTCGAACATAGTTTGAATTGGAAATTCAAAAATTTTTAGATCAAATTATTTTCAAATCAATATAACTGGGCTTCGCTTGGTGGAATTGAAAGAAACAAGTACACGACACGTATGACGGAACATGTCAATAGTGAACTCGAAGTGTTACAAATCCGCCGTTTTCAAAAACTTCTTAGGGTTTCTTTGTTCGTAATATTCAAAGAGAGTTGAGATAGTATCTATACCAAAAGTGCATCGATATGTATGTTCGTTTTCTCAAAAATCATATTTTGAACAGATACCCACATTTTACGGTTCCATTTCCCACAATATGCTGCCTAAATGAACTTGCGAAAATTGTTTACTCATGAACGAATTATAAGTTCTTACCGCCGCGTAATTCATCTCGTGCCTCGTATACGGTTCAAGTTATCGATTGCTGCTTGAAACGGAGAAACATGTATTTAAAACCGTGTCACTTAACTGAATGAAGTGAAAAGATAAAGCAGAATTTGGACGAAGTTGAAGCTAAAAACGCTTTCGAAAAATAAAACACCCACAAGATTAGGTTCGAAAAAATTCGTGAAGACTTTGGAAGGATCAGTCATCCCCCCAGTGACTGCACGAGCTATGAAAAGCGGCGATTTTCGAGAAAATGTTTCAAGGTTTACCGTACAGTGTACATACTTCGCATTATTGATTCCAAGTTCAAACCTTCTGCGGTCGTTCCCCACACTCTCTGCTAAGAGATATCAAAGCGTGCTTTCGGATTAGTCACGCACTTTCAGTACCCTTGGCGTAGATTCCATATGAATTACGCCAGGGGCAGCCCAGTCTACCAGGAAACGTTTGGTTGGGGTAAAACTAGTCATCGGCATCCCTCGCTTGAATGAATCACCTGTTATATTATTACCAGCTAAACGTATTTGATTCTTTCTATCAGATACCAGTTACTAGAGACTTAGTACTTTGATGGGAGTAATGAGCGATGGATCGATATGCCTGCGTGAATTGCTATAGCTGTCGTTATTTTATTTACGTTTAAATATTACGGCGTCTTAATAAAAGTCCACATTTTTATTTTCAAGCCACCTTTCCATGTTTATTTCACTTTTTGCAGCCTGCAATTTTCCTTACATGCAACTTTTTCCCAACTTACTCAGCAGGGGCTTTCGAGTTATTCGAAACCGATGTAAATTAAGAATACAGAAAATCAGTACAGTGGGCCCATTATGACGGAGCAAAATGTTAAAAAATCGACTGATTTACATCAGAATTAGTACTCGACGGTTTTTGGGGCGCATTTCCAATCGAAAGTCATGATACGGAAAATTCAATGTGATGGATCTAAATTGTCGAAAGTAGGCCGAGTCGCATGCAAATTGCTACTCACTATCAGGGTTTTCGTCTCCATCACTGTAAATCTGGTCATGTTTTTAACTTAGATTTGAAATTAGCTGCTTCAAAAGACTTCGATTACCAATTTTGATACGCCATATTGGACCCGCCATTTTGAATTTCTGTGTTGCGAATTCACATCAGATCTGGAATGAGAGACCAAAAAAATCCCTTCTGAGTGAATTTCAAAAAGATCGGTTGTCGGAAAAAGTTTAGGCTCCAGGAAGGTAAATAAACAGAAGAATATAAAATAACGTTTAGATGGTTACTATACATAAGAAAAAACAATTTAGTTCGAAGGACTTTGATACTCGCTCTGACCACCTCGAAAACGCGATTCGTAGTTTCTCCGATACCACACAACCGATCGTGATGAAACTTTGAGGATGACTACTTCATTTCAGCAGAAAGTGCCCAAGTATTTCGTTTTTTCAAAATTTTGAATTTTTTTTTCTTCAAATTCAGTTATCATCAGAGAAATCGTGGAAATATTCACAGTTGCGCTCGATTTATTGCACTTTTGAAATACTTAGGCACTCGGCGGTGGCAAACTACACATTTTTGACACTATGTCATCTCATTTGATGAAGAAATGACCGAGAAACTACGATTTTACGGCTTATACAGAAAATACCGACATCTTATCAATCTTTTTGGATTTACTTATGTTCTTCGTGAAGTTCAAGTTATTGTATGTAGGTACTTCGTAGTAGTGGCAAACAAAATGAAAACGGAAGTGGTTCCTCCGACTATACCTATAGTTCAACGACCAATAGACAATAGTGATCCCTCAGTGAATATCGTCTACTGAGTTAATTTCCTGTACGCGTAAGAATCACGCAATCCCATTGATTCCGTGTAATTGAATTTATTTCAGACAATACGTGGTATCTATCCTGCAACTTGTAAGCCACGCTTTACATCATAATCCTAGTACAGTAGTATCTATAGTTGAAGAGAATAGCGATTCAGCCACTTATTGAGACGAATATCTAGATTCTGGGAGTGGTTGATTCAAATCTCTGTATACTAAACTACTTATAATATATGCGTCGACATAGACTGCCGAGAAAAGAATTTTGACAACTGCAAGATCAGCGCCAGGTCATTTCAATTCTTCACTGGTGTTGAGTTGGGTGTAAGTCGCAGGGTAGCGACACATTCTTATAAAGTATAATAACAATTCTCCTAAACTAATTGAATTTATAAACCAAAGAAATTTAGTCGGATGTATGTACAACGACGTAAGAGTTACGACCGTCGTTTGTCATGAGTTTATGTTCCAGGAGGGTTTGCAGTTCAACCCCAAATTGTATTTCGAATAAAGAAGAGCCTTTCTTCTCGAACCTCAGTGGCGAAGAGTAATGGCGGAAACATATTTTCCAATAAAATACTAAAATAAGATATATATCTCTAAGAGCGACCCCTTGCAACTCGGCACACATTAAATGAAAATCAACGATCTTCACTATATAGTGGCGCTAAAAAATACCCGATGAGGTTTTTCCATGTGTAGGTATCTAGGTGAAGATCAGTATATCTTGCTGCCAACTGTGTTACAGTAAACTGCCCTCCACCATATTTAAAAGCTTATTTACACAAACGAGTGAATTGTGGTTGAGGTTATATTTCTTGCTGTTTTCACCGTCTAGTTTTCCCCCTTCTGTCTTTAGCGTGGTCTTCGTTGAGCCCGACAACCAAATCTTGTTTACAGTTAGCTAACTCCACGTTTGCTATTAGATTCCAAACTTCGAAGCGGTGATATTAGCTTGAAATATAAAAATGACGACCCAAAATTAATATCTACAGTAGAATTGCAATGTTTTTACAAAACGAAGTCCAACGAATGTATATAAATATCCTATGAGGCATTTCAGCCCATTTTGACCTGGCCGTGACCTTCAGCATTTCGATTTCTTTTTTCTTGTTAGCGATATGTTGTAGAGCACTTAAAAAAAACACGATTTGCGAAGTTTTAGGTCTGAAAGAAATTGTTTTGCTAGTAATATCTCGAATATGGAAATTACCGTCAGCGATAATGACTTCTGACGAATTGTACACGATAAATATTTTGCAAAATTACCAAATTCTGAGCCTACACGAAGATGCGCGCATGCATTTAGTTTAGGAGACGAGCAGAGAAACTCAAAAAAATGTAAACAAATTCGACGTATCTTACCATACGGCTTTCGTGAATAATTTCAACGACCAAGTTCTCAACTTATTATTTTCAATAAAGATAAAATGATTTCCGGAACTTCTATACGGTAGAGTAAGTCGAATTTTGAATAGTTTTCTCAAATTCTTCTGCTTGGGTCTTCTAGACTAAAAGTACACATATCTTCGCTGTAGGCTCGACATTTTTGACTCTTTACAGAGACTTTACTGTGTAAATTTGATATTAATCGATTATGGCTAACTGCTGTTTCGATATTCGAGCTATTCCTAGCAAACCAATTTTGTTTTGGACCCAAGGTTTCGCATATCGTGTTTTTTATGACGCTCTCGGACATACTGACAGAAGGAAAAAATGATAAATGGTGAGGGTCATGGCTCAGGTCGAAATGGCTTGGACTGCCTCATATATATAAACTTTTATGGAACTTGAATCTATGGTTTTTATTATTGCAAGTGGATTCCGTTCACGCTGTATATAAGATTCGAGAAATTCAACTGATAACGGAAATCTTGCCAAGTCATTATTGGCTGGATTAGCTGCTGTGATTTCTTGTATGAAACAACAAAAAAAAAAACGAAAAAACAGGTTAAAGAAAATATCCGGATATAGCCAACTGATTAATTGCAGTTGGATCGAGTCCGTTAAGCCCATGACTAAATCTGAGGGATTGAATGTCTCAGTTTTCGAAATTTACGGGAAAATGAAGGGTTCCCGAAAACCCGTGGGGCGAGGATACCCCGTGAGGATAATAAATCAGATTTCTAGTATATTACGCGAAACGTGACGTGGATACAGTATCTCCAGTATCTACACTCTTGGATAGCTACGAATTCCGAATTCGCCACGTAGAGGCCCGATCGTGCAGATAGTGATAGGTATAAACACGCTGCGAACGCTATCAAAATGTTCGTTAAAATATATGAATTACATGTCAAGCTGAATCCTTGTTTCCTTCTAACTTCGTTTTTTACAGACTATATGTATACCTTGAAAAAACTGCACAAAAAAAATTTCAACTCATCGTTTTGCCAGAAAATATTTTTCATCCCAACCAACCCGTCATTAAATCACCTGCTCTATTTATTTTGCAAGTCAAAAATTGCTTATTGGCTGGCGCCTGGCATGGGAGATGAAGTTAAAATCTTAATTGATCAATCCGCGCAGAGTTTCAGTATTTCTTCTTCGGTATCTGATGCGGAACGAACTTAAAGGGTAGGTATCGTCAAGTTTAAAAAATTAATATTCAGAGGGCAACGAATCCATTTCGTAATCGACATTCAACATGAAAATTCGCAGACTGTAGTCTTATTGTTAGAGTTCCTAAATTACGACTACATAACAACTGCTACTTGAATGTCTATATTATACCTTGTCTCGGCTTAAAAGAGAGAATGAACAGAGAAATATAACAATGCCATCGTAGATTGAATGAACGTTTCGATAATGAAGCCTTCAAAGTTGATAATTTGCGTGTGTATCGTTTTCGCATGTCAATTACAAAATGGTCTCAATTGATCATGATTTCAATTTCTTGTTAACTTCTCCCACACAGCACAGAACGTTACAGTCAAATATCAGAAAAGTTACCAGCTTTCGTCTTCAAAACGTTTCTGACTGCTCTAAAATTTACGCTTAAGTTATATTGCGCTTTTCACTATATCATGAAACGTTGCAGGCAGTTATCTTTCGAAAATATAACAGGATGCTTCTGAAATTGTGATTCAAGAGGTGGAATAGAAACAGTTGAGTCTTTTACGAATAACAATCTTGGAAATGTTTTGAAAACTTCCAGGACATGAGTAAAATTTCAGGCTAATTACATGCCATTTCAAAGAGGACATTAATACCAGAATATTTCCAGAACTTCCTTGGACTTGGTGAGTAAAATATGGGTAATTAGAGATTCGAAAAGCATCATCAAATCTTGCCAAGTCAGTTTTATGAAACACAACCGGAATATATCTAAAATGTGACTGGAACGTATGAAATATTGAAATGTTTCAGATATGTCTCAGGATTATATTCCAGACACGTTTCACATGTAATGTTGTGAGAGCGGACATTTTCACTTATCCGGTACATTTCTAAAATGCAACAGTAAGCAATTAATAACAAGTTTTTCAGTGCAACGCTTCAGAAACCTATCTCAAACGTTCTGCGTTGTGAGAGCTAGTAAAACAGAATTCAGGTCTAGCCGAGGGGCTAATCACTCCGAAAAATGGCGTACACCAGACTTCAAAGACTTTACAGGACTTCACGGTACGTCACGGGACTTCACAAGACTTCACGAGACTTCACCGGACTTCATGGGACCTCAAAGACTTTAAGGACTTCAAATGATTTCAGGAGACTTCACAAGACTTCATGGGACTTCATGGGACTTCATGGGACTTACTGGACTTCACGGGGACTTCAAAGACTTCATGAGACTTCACACACTGTGTACACCGGACTTCAAGAGTGATTAACCCCTTGGTTCTAGCGAAAATGTGAAAGAATATTTCCCCAATTATATTTCATCACTTTTTATTGTGAACATTTTATTATAGATAATATGTATGAAATATAGGATGACAAACATCAAGTTGTGAAAGTTTAGCGCTACAATTTAGAAAGAACAAACACGACAGCCTATTTAGAAAGTTTATTGCACACACCACACAGCACACCGAAGATTACAAGTACATATCTACAAGAAATTTTAATTTTCACGTTAATTTCTGGCACTAAATTATTAATTAACGAAACAGAGTTCAAGGGCATCAGTGACTCGCTAGTCATACCTATTTGGGTACCTATTGATCATTTTATTTATGGTGCATCAATACATCCAACATTTCGTAATAAAGACTGAGCAAAATTTTTTTGAATTGAAGGTGTAACAAAAGTAAGAAGAAATGAAGCGATTATCCTGACTCAGTAATATTCCCATAAAAATAAATAAGTCTCTCTTTTAGAGCGATGGGATTATTTTTCTGAATTAGTGAAAGACTTAAGTTAAATCCTGAATGTATATGTATATACTTGAAGAGGTACGATCAGTGAATATTTTCGAAATTCAAGCAACACCGGAAAGCATTAAATTTGTGCAATTTAACAAAGCAGCTTAAACCGCGAAGGATTGTCAAACGCCGTTTTAATACATGGCTACTTCGCGACTTATGCTTGGGCAAGTGAAGGCGTTTATACAAAACCCACGTTGCTAGAATTCTTGATGCCACGTTGCCTTATCCCGTAAAAA
Organism: Tenthredo distinguenda; assembly: GCA_947538915.1. Classification (NCBI taxonomy): domain Eukaryota; kingdom Metazoa; phylum Arthropoda; class Insecta; order Hymenoptera; family Tenthredinidae; genus Tenthredo; species Tenthredo distinguenda. The sequence goes on from OX384537.1 coordinate 10,819,160, forward strand.
TGAAAGCGTGGGTGTCAGAGAGGGACATTAAGGGTACGTAGAACACGGACACCACCGAAGCGCTGAGGCGGGGTGCAAACACCAGTTACAATACAAAACACATCGCGATTTAGATGGTGAAAACGTTCTGGTTACTTCCGCGACACCTCGTGGTAACTCGACGAAGACCAAGTGCGTGGCCGAAGATTGAGTAGGGAGAAAGCTCGACCTCGAAAAATAGGCGAAAAATTTAACGAACTTCACACTAATATTCCGGTGCAGGCACATACCGAGGCCCCTGGAAAAAAATGATCAGATACAATCGATTTATGGATTGATCTTATATTATCATTCAGATAATTGGCCAGATCTGATCGTATACGGTCATTCGTGATCATACATGATGTGATATGACCACGTGTAGTCAAATCATGCCATCTGTCCCGAGCAGCAATTCCGTCTACAGATTAATTTCGAATATGTCTTTGGCGGAATCATGCTATATTGCGAAAGTCTACCAGCTCATCAATGTACGCAGTAATTTTTTCAAATGTCGGCTCACCTTCTGGAAGGCATTGTGTGAGACAGTAATTCTCGAATAAGTGTGGTTCATCAGTTAATTAACTGATAAGGGTGATGAGGGTGATCGTGTTGAGGCGTTTGGCGCTCGGGGTTGCCACAACCTGGCCGAAGCTGTGTGACTCCGTACATGGCCAAGTACGATGGCACATGTGATCTTATATGATCATATAGGATTAGATATGATATTATATGAGCCCGTATCTGACCAGATACGGTATAATATATGATCGTATGTGGTCTAACATGATTTGATCATGCCATGTCATGTCTGCTCGTATGTAGCTATATATGTATCTGTATATGAATCGTATCTGATCATTTTTGTCCGAGGTATACTGCAAATATGATTGAATTAGGAAAAAAAATATTGTTAAGTTTCCGAATTAACAACGAACGTCAATACATGTTGAAAATCAGCCTTTCCTTAAGTGCATCAGTTTCTATTTTCTGTTAATGTTGACGTAACGTTCTACTAGAAATTCAGCAATTTTCACGAGATATAGGGATTTGAGTGTTTGAAAATACATCGAAACTGAGATCATCAGCCAGATTGAACTTTCAATGCATTATTCGTGGTGCGTTCGTTTCTTTACAGTTTACTTAAGTTTTAGTTTATGTGTAAACTGAAAAGGAGAATAAAACAACCATAACAAATTAGAAGCAAAATCCAATTAATGATTTCAGTTTTAATTTATTTTCAAAATCTTAACAAACAAATCCACGAAGTCGACCGATGAAGAATAACCAAGTTGACGTGAAACCCTCTATATGTATATGTATACAATATATGGACTCTTCAGGTATGAACATTGTAGATATTACTTTCCAGCGAATGTATGGACAAAAAAGGCGAATTAAAAAAACCCACTCTATTCTATGTGCAGTTTCGGTTCTTCTGCCCCCTCTTGTCGTAGAAACAATTCTCAGCGAAATATTGCATCTCTTATATTATTTGGGATGGTAGAAACTGTTTTGCTACATGCATACCCTTCAGCAAGCGTCGTTTCATAATAGCTTATTGTCAGTAGGTAGCAGTGTTTCTTTTATTAAACAGGCTACGCCAGCTGTGCCTGTGCTTACTGTGCCAGTGACAGACATTTTAAGGTTTTACTATTAAACTGAAATTGTCCCAGGAGTACGAATAAGGGGTTAATATTGTTTCTGTAAGGTGGCGTTGCGGAGTGTTGTAGCATTCTTCAACAACATTGTAGCATTCTTCAAAATTGTATTGGTTTCTTTAGTGTCGTCCTCTTTTTGAAATTGTATTAATATAACAAGGTAAGTAGTCACTGCCCCAGCGATCTGAAATAGAAAAGTAAGTCTCTTTAGGCATGCAATTTATGAACTATTAAATATGAATGCTGCTATATGTATGCACTAAAGGTGTTCGATTCTGACTCGTATGAAGTTAGCCCCACAGTCTTCTGTCTTTTTCCTTCTCTATATCAAGGCATGAAGGAAAGAAGGAGGCAGATGAATGTGGGACCAACTTCATACTTCGCACCACGCATACCAACTTCGCACGCGTAATACACAGCGATTTTATGACGTTAAATTAAATTTTACTTTATCTACAATACAACGACCACCAGTGATCTCAATGTATCAATCTCTGCAACCGAGCTTCCATTATTCGAGTTACATTCATAGTTTCCAACTGCTCCCAGATGGCTAAAATAGTTCTTCGTGAATAATTATCATTTAATTCGAAAAAATTGAACCTTTTATTTGCAGCAGGGATGGCTGTTTGAAAATTTAATGACGTTCGACTGTTTAGATCAGAACATTTGTAATTAATTTGATCAGGCGATAGTCACACGTTGAATATTGATCACATTAATTTACTCGTGAGCCACGACAACGGTATACAGATACATAGATATCAATGCTTCCTTTCAAAGTGGTTGAAAAAAAAAAAAAAAAAAAAAACTATTAGATACAGTTGATTTCGTCCTACGTCGGCTTCTTTTGTTCCCAAAACTATTCCCTACAATTTCACTATGACACAATTCTTTTTTTTTTATTAATAATCATTTTATATTGCTATTTGTCGTTCAAAATCGATATCGGTCGATGCAATCTTACAAAATTGAATCCTTAACATTGGAACACTGTAAAACAAAAACTGTCACGGTAAACTTGGAGGTAATAGATTCCCAAACGATGTAAGCAGGCGTGGACTTAATTCAACGGAATCTTGTAGACTTTTGTTCATTTTAAAGCACTTTTAAATGAAAACATTGATATTTATGCATTGGTTCAAAATTTTCCTATATTTTCCTCGGGAATATCCAGGGACGTTGGGTAGTTTACGGGTGAATAAATGTGATAAATATTCAATAAAATTGATCACAATCTTTGAAACACGGATTTAAACAGTCCAGCCTCCGTCACCGAGAATTTATTGTTTCATAAAAAAGCTTGATATGTACTATCTAAATAATCATCATCACTCATAAAAACAAATCGACTATATATACATATATAAATATATACGTCTGTAAAAGAGAGCATATATAGGGATATAGCATATATTTTGGATGCAAGGGCTGGTAGTTTCCCATTTTCCGAGTATTTGACTACCTTCCCCTTTCTCTATTCCATCACCTTTCGTTTAGTCACCAGTGCAGTGCAGTGCAGTGCAGTGTTTCGTGTGGCCTCGTGCATATGTATTAGATACCTGCATACCACATACATACTACGTATACGAAATATTTATGAATCTGCAATCTGCAAATAGCCCATTGATCGTACAGAGAGCTTGCGTTCGTTCGTGCTATTGATGCGTGTGTTTGCCTCCAGCCCTCATTTGCGTATATCACTGTGCAATAACAATAGAACCTGTCGAGTGATCTGGTCGCTCCTCTATATTATATTCATATTCAGATGTATATCGATATTTAGAGATACTGGCTGATTGCGATCGAGTCCCGCCGTATGAGGCTTCAATTTCAATCTCGCTATTAAAGATCGTCTCTCGTTACTCTGACGATTAATTCATCAGATCAACATCAAGCGCCAAAAAGTTTTTCATTATTTGATTAATGAACTAGCAATTTCTCTCGTCTTCTTCAACAAGATGCACAAGAATTTAAATAAAACTTAATATTCGAATACAAATCACTAGCATACTGTAACGTGGCAGATTGCATCTGCCGTTACAAGTGACTACCGAACCCTCAGACGAGCTTATTGAGTGGGGGAAAGAACGATTGAGTCGAAGAATGACTGAAAATTCATAACAACCCCGAGACTAGGTTCTTGACCGAGAGGTGACCGTGACCCACTTAGGTTTCCGAACCCCAAGCCGGAACTACGAGTTGAAAACTTGGCAACCATCTTTGGTAAAGTGAAATATGCTCATATGATGACGTACACTGTTGGTGAATAATGATATCGTTTATGGTTGTCCCCGTTGTTTTGGTTTTCAAAATCACTTTTTATTTATCTCGAGGTTTCGAAAATGGTTTCATCCTGTGCTTTCTATGATCCAAAATATGGGTCCGAAGGTCGAACACATCATAATTAAGCATACAACTTGTATACTAATGTTTATGTTTTGCAGGATATGTCATTCCGATTTCGTGTATTCTGATTCATATTTTTCTCGAAATTCATATGATAAAATAATAGTTTTTGTAAACGTTTCAGAAAGAATTCATAAAGTGAAATCAGTTTGCGATAAATTGTCGGTTCTTAAATTTCCATATTATTGTTGCCGTTTGGATTTGCCCCTAAAAGTACATATTTTATTTGATCAATGATGGCTGAGCCTTCAAGTCTGAACTTTATGCTGAAATGCAGCGGTAATCCCCAAAGTTTCATTTCGATCAGTCGTGTGGTATGGAAGAAACTACGAATCGCATTTTCGAGGTGATCGGAGTCTGTATATATCAAAGCCCCTTGAATAGTGAAGTTATCGGTGATTTATAATCTAGAGCTTACCGAGGTCACCAGAGATCTGTCAAGCGAGCAGAGTCCACATGCTGAGAACTCCAATGGCCTGTGCAACAGTTGAAGAGAAAATATTTCCAATTGCTTTCGGACGTCTGGTTCCCAATTTACCGACAACAGCTGACTGACGAGGACCGATGTGCCCTTAGCCTGAAACCAGAGAAAATACGAATTTCCTGAATTACCGCGGAACTAGAGCTTCGCGTGCTTCCGCATAGTCTCTGTATTCTCCAGAATGTTTTTTCTCGCGAGGGTAACTGCGCCAGATCTTGAAAGGCGAGGAAATAAAACTGTTTTACAGGTGAGGAACACCGGCACGAACACTATACGCTTACGTTCCGTAAAGGTGAAATGTACGAGCTACAAAAAATATGTATTTTCATACACATACATGTACAAACTGACAGACGTGAAGCTATACGATCGTCAACACCCTAAACCTGGCCTAGGCGAGACGTGCTGCGATTTCCATAAAATTGGCACTCGGAGATCTTCGAAGTATGAAACTGCTTCTGAATTTCATTTTTATTGTTTTCTTGAATTCTTAAAAACCCGATATTTGTTTTTTTTTAAACGTTTTTACTCGACCATAAAACGTTAATCATTTTTATACCAACTACGGAAGTCTTTCCATAACTTTGTTTGAAACAGTCATTTTGTGTTCCAAATTAGAAATCGAAAATGTTGTCTGCACTGCAATTGTATCATCGTTGAAAATCACTTCAGAATTTGGCGAGCGGTTTTTTGAACGAGTAACTTTGGGAAGTTTCAACCTGCGAGATATAACGCAAGGTGAGATGATGTACCTCTACAGAAGCTGAGTAGCATGGCTGGACGATTATCAGTAATCTGGCAGTATGACCGATGCACCACATGAGCTGTAGGGCAAGAAACAATTCATTGTGTTCTCCGTTGGCCTCCAGAATCAGAAAGTAAGGGGTGATTATCAAGTGAAGAAGACATGTTAACACGGCGATTAGGGCCGGCAGGCCGAAAGCACTGTTGATCAAAAGCACCGTGTCTGACAAAGAGGAATGCACTGTTACCAGGTCGTATATCATCTCGGCCGAATTGCTGGTGGCTGAAACACAAACAACGTGTTATCTCCTCAATCCGTCCATTATTTGAAAACTTGTTTTCATGATTCAGATTACGCGCATAAAGTAAGTTTCCTATTTATATTTCACAGAGCGCAAATCTATCGCATACACTTTGAATTATGGCACAATATTTTTATCACCGTTGCCAGATGACACTCAACATTTATTTCCAAGATACTCCTGGACAGGACCTCATGGCTTTCTGTGATTTGCAATAATAAAAATTGAAGTTTCGGACTAGACGGCTTGTTTATTTTTATCCAAAAATATTCACGACATATTTTTATGAAAATTCATGCGTGATATAAAGAGGCGAAATTTTTTTCCAGGAGAACACGTTTCTCTGGAAAAACGAGGTCCGGCCGAAAACTAATGCCTGCCTCTCTTCAGACAGCTGTCATCCAAGACCCTCCGTGGCTCCGTTTTTATTTATTTTTCAATTCTCTGCACTCAAAGACTTCAGCGGGCTGACACTTCGGCTTTGAGAATAGGCGTTAAAATTCTAACAAAAACCTTCGCGCTGCTGAAAAGACTCGAATAGTTTTTTACATATTACACTTACTGTTTCTGATGAGTTCTATATCCGATATTTTTCGTATTCGGAACAGTGGCTCGCCTCTGAGATCACCTCTGATAACAGCCCTGAATTGCCCATGTTCGCTGAAATCACCTGTTAGAAATTGATATCGAGCTGTTGAATTTTCGCTAGATACCGTAAACTTCACATTCACAAAGATCTCGTTTTGATCCGAAGATATTAGGGAATGAAAATCTAGAAGTCCAGAATCGTATGAATGAACTCACCTGCCGCCAGATCGTTCGGGAAGAAAGTTGCGAGACGCTCGGTCTTGAGCATGTTTCCTAAACTCTTATTCAATCGAGCAAATCTTTGGCCCAAGTTGTAGGCAGCCAGGGCAATTTGAACTTCCATCATCATCACAGAGATGTACAGAAAATATAGGGGTACGTAATTAATTGGACCCTTGTCCTTAAGTTTTCTAGACTTTTTCCCTTGCATGTCCCAGATCCAGTAGTCGGATACCGAAAGAATATTAAAATAAATCAATATGCCTGATAAAATGATTATGCAAAATCTACGAGTCTTTTTCATCGCAACGATCCCCAGTTTTTCGTCCACCTGAAAGAATGCGAATTCTTTCAGTTCAATAAAAAAAAAATAAGTAATCTGAAAGCTATACGGTATTTGCAACGGAAATAGTCCGAGTATAGCATTAAGTTTTCACCTCTACAAGCCGGTCCATGATGGTTTGTATCTTGTTCCATCGGAAAGGAGCGCCTAGAATCGAAACGGAGGCGAGTATAGCCACAGCCATAAGATCGCTACAAGTTACCACTACGGCTGTCTTGGACCTCATTCTGGTACTATTTTCCCAGCCATCGTGAAGATCTCTCCACAGACCCCAAAACATTGCGCTTATGAGAACCAGCAGGAAACACGTACTGCAATATCAAAATCACATTACGAGTTTTTGGTACCTAGGTGCATACGAGTTGGGGAAATATGCTCCGCGCAGAAACTCTCGTGAAATTCACCCAATAATTTACCTGTACGTGATGTCGAAATAGTTCAGTCGACCCAAATATTTCTCGGGACCTGATCTCGTAAATCTGACAGGCAGAAGACCCCACGCCTTGCTGAGATGATAGGCGGGAAAAAGAGCCTGATAAAGGTCGGATCTAGTCATATTTGTTACGCTTGCCTGCTTTCGTCGGTTCGGATTTTTACGTTCATGAGGATGTTCTGTAATGCGATTATCCTTGCGTTGGAAGATCAATTCGTACCAGACTGAATCAGCAGATAAATTATTTTCAGTATTTCTTACCCTCGTCAAGGAAGTGGTGTATACATTCACTTTTGGAAGAATTAAACTGAAATTAATTTCTCCACATGCTAGTCATTTATGCATACATTTCTAGGTTCGTGAGAATGCGAAAATTTTTTGGGGCCCGAAAGATGATATTAAATAATATCTTTGATATTGCAAGTTTTTATTTAATTAACGTTATGCGAATGAAAAAAAAAACTAACAGGATACACGGAGCTTCGCGAACTCGAATAAGTACTCGTTTCAATCCAGCTCGGAATTCCCTAACTAGCCTGTTTCTGAAAAAAAGAAAAACCGATAGACCAAAAGTTTTCAATTTCAAGTTCGGATAACACAAAATGTGGAATAACACAAAGTGTGTTCACGTCAATTTGAGTAAAAGAATAACTATGACACAACAAGACAAGTTTGCACATAGAAATACTATTACTTCAAATTTCCGTAAACAATTTGAGGAAAACTGATGAAGACTTATCGTTAGCCTGGTGGTCGGACTATGGTGAAGCTGGGAACCGTCGGAGAGTAAAGGTCCAGTCACTGTCAATACGACGCTGACCTTGTTAGCAGGGAACATGTCTATGTATATAATCCAAGCCACTGTATGGTTCTATCGTTTGAATAACTGAATTCATGGTACATGTTAACAGAGCCAAAGTTTGAATCTATAGCTTGATTTCATCGCTTTGTTTGTAAGGTCCGAATAACCGAAGTTAAGGTTTATCAAAGCAGGAAAGATACAGCGACAATGTCCGATAAAAATTTGAGCTTTTTTCACTTCCGGTTTGAAAATACTCACTTGGAATCCCAAATTGAATATTATCTAAAAATATTATCACCTGAAGGAATAGAGTTTGAATTTTGTTAGAAGCGTCTCCGCACTCGAAGTTAGTTCTCACAGTATGATTTGATGTTTAACGAGAATATTGTGTCCTTAGGTAGCCAGATTGATAGATTTTCAATCACTAACTATTGCTCAATTCAATAATCCTTGGGACAGACGTCCACGCACCTTGCGAATGAAGAGCGTGCCATATTGCCCACTCTCTACCGCCCTTGATATAATTTCGCCAATAACACGGAAGCGACCCTGTAGAACGATCTGAAATTGATGTATTCGAGGCTTTATGGAGAATGGGTTCGATCTAGCACGCGGAATCCACCGAAATCGAGAAAAATTAATTTTGTACGCATCGTGAAGTGTGAACGAGTCATATTTTCATTATTATTGCAGCCTGCGCATCACGGATGCAACAAAACTCTCCACAGGGCCATTAGACGTGCAATTCCGAACATAGCTATCCAAAGGGTTTGTTGTTCCATGCAATAATAACGCCACGGATTGTATTCCTGTAAATAGTGGTGATGGTCGATTTTCAACAGCTGGAAGACGCTATGATCTTCAGTTCGGATTTCACTCCAAAAATTGAATATGTTGCGAGTAAAAGGATGAACTTCAGAGAAGAAAATGAAATACCGTAATTGAAATGGCCTCGTATCGTAGAATCGTAATTTCAACGGTTTCAATGAAGTCCGAATGGAACGATTGTATTTTCTCGGAAAAATAAGACTTGTTTACATACGAAATGGTGTCGTTCTTTTTTTCATTTCACCCCAAATATTATTCGCTTCACTAACTGAAAAACGATAAAGGTATAAAATCACACTGTGACGAATTGAGTGCCGAGGAAAATCTGACATGAGAAAATATTCAAGTATGTTGTTTACCATGTAGGTATATACGATTTGCAAAAACAGTTTGAGCCCGATCGGAAACCATGAGACTATAAAGTGTGTCAGGAATCTGTCTATAAACCCATCTGCTACTACGCGTGCTTAATTAGCCTAGAGCAGAGGTAACATTTCTCAGTGCTGCACCCGGGACGAGCATCCCGCGGTCCCTAGACTCAATACAGTCAGCTTACAATAACATTGAAGGTTTTATTGGTCGGCATTGCCCTGACAATTCGACACACATTCGTCCATTCATTATTTCAATCAGTTTCCGGAATTTAGGATGACTTATTCCTAATGGATATTCCTATTTATTCTCGAACAAATGGATTTTCGCTAAGAGCAGTTGCGTCCAATCGACCATTCGGTGCTGAGTCAGCAAAACCGTTTGCATTCTACTTAAAAATGATCGCAGGTGGTTCTTTTTCTAGTTCAAAACGTGTAGATCTGGTGGGAAATCAATTTTTCATTTTCAGTGTGATCACAATAACTTAATCCCTTTTTTCTAAAGCCAACCAGGTTTCAACCTGTGACCCTTGATATCCGTATTCGAGAGGTTGGAATCTATGGATTAGATAAAAACAATTTCGAAATTTCGAAAACATTATAAAACATCTCATAAGTGCGTTCACTATATTACAGTGTGAATATGAGCGTCGCGTACACCTGTTCAAAGAACGTTATCGCTATTTTCTCGGTGGTATGATTATTATTTTGTTTTTTTCACGGAGACATCGAATTTTTTTTTTTCAAATTTATCCTGAATTCCAGAGGTTTTTAGATCCGAACTTGAAATGAAATTAAAAAAAAAAAATTTGCTCATATTTTTTCCGAATCTTCCGACCAAAAGAAATTTTTCTTACTCGCCAAATGTTGATCGTACAAAAACTTGCAATATTCGAGTGCGGTGACAAAGATTTTTCCATTCCTCAGGCCTCTATGAATAATATGCAATTGAGTTTTCTCGTGGACCTCGAAATGTCAACGGAACGACTGCTGCCGGCGTGTTGACTAAATTCAGACCTACGATGACATTGAATCAGAATTTAAGGCTGTCACGTTTCCTGTCAATTACGCACCCTTCTGAATTCAAAATAATTGAAATGCGCTACAAGCTTTACTAATTCATGATTCGGCACAATCGAAGAAGTAAATGACAACTCGAAGGTGTCTGTGAGTCGCGGTAACTTTTTTTTTACCACTCTTCGATAATTATCACAAATCACATTATCTGTGCGTTCATTAGCTGTGAACGCGATCTAAATCACCACGTGACCTCTCGACTCATTGGAATAATCTTATTCCGAAAACTATCTGACGGATTTTCGATTTCGATTCTGAGCCATTAATGCATAATATTGTAGGTTAGTTGCGCGTTTGCAAAACAAAAACGAAAAGAGTGAGAATGTTGGGTCTGATCTTGAATAGTGTCAATGAAAGTAATTGTTAGTATTGCTGTCACGATTAATTATCACTACTGTCAAGACCTATTATAAATATCGCTCATTGTAATCAACGGAAAGAAGGGCGTTGACTGGATTGAATGGCGATAGGTTAGGATTATTGACGGAATCCATTATTAGTATAGATGTGTTCTGAGAGTTGAATGTCTCTAATCCTTTTTGACTGAAGCGTGATAGAACGAAAATTTAATCATCCGGTGAAATGAATGTCATGCCTATTTTATAGTAAGCGAATTGCGAGTGCGAGTAGAGAGTAAGTAATGGCGATGTTGAAAAACACAAATTATTGTTTACATAGAAGAAGTAGCAATAGCTGTATTTATTCGTGTCAGATCAACTTAGATAATAATAGTTGTTAACGTCGATTAGTGAGAATGTATTTATCTGATGGGAATGCTGTTTTCTGTACGTATAGTGACGTGTTATTTTTGTTCTGTTGGTTCAGCAAGCTGCGATCTACTTTCCCTATAACATTGTAATCAATCCATCATTGGGTTTGAATTTCACGAGTTTAAAATAAACCTACTTCTATGGTGTACCCCGAATAGACTTCATCCTGTATATCAAAATAGAAAAATAGAAAATACTCGCTCATTCTACATGTCTTTCATTTACCACCCAAAAATTTATACATTTTATAAAAATTTATCAGATGCGGAGAAACCGGCAAACATGTCACGTTTTGCAGCTCGCAAACACGCGAAGCTGTTCGTCTATCAAAACGTCAATCCATGTATATAAGTGTACATCCATGTATACTCCGTTTATGCACTCGGGAAACCAACAGGATTTTTTTGATCTTTGCTATAAACCGTATACAACAGAGACTGTGAGGGTGTAGTGCATAGGCCGATCAGTGGTTATTGAACGACAGGTGCGATATTATCAAGTAGGTATATATAATCCGCCGCAGAGTAACTAATTGACTTATTTTGTTCCTGTTTTCTTGTGTTTTTTTTTTTTTTTTACCGACACGTCCGATTGTAATCTGGTCGCTTTAATTATTATCGGTTAATTGTTTTCTTTTTCTCGTTTTTTATTTGTTATATAATTTATAATTGCGGATAAGATCCGGTGTTTGCAAATGGCGAGTCAAACTAGTCGCAATTATTCAGAGATTCTAATCCCTGAAAAATCACGATGACGAGAATTTGGTATGATTGATCTTTTATCAATGAAATTTTCGTTCATTTTGGATACAAGTTATGAAAAAAAAAAAAATTTGTGGTGCTGCCCGGACCGTTACATGAATAAAGCTCAGAGTACCCTAGACCTACGTCCTACTAGGTATAGAGCTTAAAAACTTGTCGGAAGCTTAAAGGTACGTAATTATTTTTCACCCATTGCACAATGTAATTAAAGTTAGATTGGGAGAATTATACTTCCATTTGCTAATCACTTCAACTTCCCTTGATGAAATATGAATTCGAAAATGAAACCAGGGTCCTGCTTGAACTTGAGGATTATGAGAGACAGGCAAAGAAAATATCAGAGCATGAAAGGCTTAACTAATTTTGTGCGTGAATGAATTTTTTAAACAACTCTACTCACTGTCGACGTCATCTTTCGCAGTGATTTGCATCAGGATTCAGGCTTTTCATTCGCCAATACGTCACAGATCAAAAACCAAAAGCGGGAAGAGACAGGGGGTCGAATTGACGAGCAGTGAAGTAGCGAACCGCGCTGTCTGATCAATCGTTGGTTACTCTACCAGTCAGCCACGCTGACCAAGTGAAAGAAGACACCTTCGATCAGGCAGGGGTGAACTCCTACCCTACCCTACCATCAGATAAATACGGACGTTTATTCTACGCCACTACTACTCGCAAAAAAAAATTGAAGTCCGCATACGTGTGCTTTAGTTCTCATGAACTTGCAGCCCATAAAGTAAATAAGGCTCACGAGAAGTAATAGCAAGTGAAAAATACCGGACTACCCAACTTTAGAGTCTCTAATACCACTTTCCATGTCCAGAACTTACGGCAAACTGAAAATGAGACTTCGTCTATCTATCTCACAAACAGTAAGTCAACCTGATGGCCGTGAGGCAGGTCGCAATTATATTTGACCATTGATTAACGATGAATTAACAACCCGATGGCTGCCAAGTGGCTTGTTTGTTTGGCTCTGCTGCGTCCCTCCTGTTTACGAAAAATAATTATTGACGGGGTTCTTATACCCGGTAAATAATTTTTTTTTAATCACTGGTACGGCTTGGAATAAATATTCTATCGACACAATTTTTTCACAGATGGTTAATTGGGCTTTGAGACATTGTTCGACACCGTTAGAAATTTTATGCACTTTGCCTTACACGGATTGAGTTTATCGAAGAAAAAGTGATCTTTTCACTTGTGAACTTTTTTGAATTTGGAGGGAATATTATGAAATTACGCCATTTCGGGGCAAGCCAGTATTCTGTGGCTGCGAGTACATGACACACTTTGTTTTCTCACGGTTTATAAGAAAATGGCTTGATACCAAAAAATTTCGTATCCAAAAATGAAATTCATTGGATATCGTTTATTTACCCTGAAATTAGATCAATGTAGAATATTCTCTGCAAATTTGAAAAAGTTGCCAATAATGATGCGACTTGTACCAAACGGCAACTATCTTTTCTCCGGTGCAATCCGGCTGTGTCACGCGGTTCCATAAAATCTCAAATAATTTTTAATTATGTCTCAAGATACTACTAATCAGCTGTGAGGAAACTGAGTCAATGGAATATCCCTTTAGAGTGTAAGTGATTCGATCAAAATTAGTTTTACGTAGCCAAATTGGTCATTTTACAACCTCGACTTTTTGGATTTGTATAAAACTTCTTTTTGCGAAACTACTATGAAAATAAGCGGACACCTATTGCGGAATTCACATATTTTTCCACGGTGACCAAAGGTGTGAATTTTTCGGTTTTTCAATTTTGCTTAAAGATGATATTTTCGAAATCAATTATCTGGCGAATCGGTAATTTTAGAGCTAAATTGGTGGATACAAAATGTTTCGAGGGAAGCATGAGGTTTTCGAAAAATCAGAGTTAAAAATATTTTCAAGTTTGCGAATTCAGTTTACGGCAAGTGCGTCAGTTTCGTTTTGTAGTTAATGTTGACCCGATACTCTGCTAGAAATTAGACCATTTTTGAGCCATGCAAGAAAAATTTCTTCCGAAAACTCGACGAGTTATACGAATTTGAATGTTCGAAAACACATCAAAACTGAAATCGTGAATCAGGTTGAGTTTTTAATTTGTTCTTCTTACTTTATTCTCTGTCAGGTGAAAGTTAGAACTTTTCAGTTGATAATCTAAAAAGCAGAGAATAAAGTGAAACCGGTAAATCGAATGCTCAATATGATTAATGATCTCAGTTTCAACGTGTTTTCGGACACTCGAATTCCGATATCTCGTAAAGTTTGCAGAAGCAATTTTTCTTATATGATTCAAAAGTTGCTTAATTTCTATGCGAATGTTGAATCAAAATTGGTCGAAAATTGAAGCTGATGCACTTTAGGAAAAATTAATTTTCGTCCATTTGCCTACTCGAAGATATTTTTCACCTTTTTTTGCAAATTTTTTACTTTTCCCTAACCATTTTGCCCCCACCGGTTTTTCGACAAAATTATCGATTTACAAGATAATTGATTCGAGAAATGTCATCGTTTCGCAAGATTGGTAAATCGTTAGATTCACATCTTTACGGCCGCCGCGGAAAAATTCCGACATCCCGAGATAAGTGTTCGCTTGTTTTGACGATACCGTCGTGAAAGAAAGTTTGAAAAAAATTCTAAATGTCAGCCGTTGAAAAATGACCAAGTTGACCTAAATCTTCTCATATACCAGCTCAAATTTACCGAGTAAAAAAAAAAAGGACGACGACGTTCGACGCTTCTCGTTTCCTCGTCGACTTAATTATCGCGAATATCGAACAGTTCCGTCTCAAAATTAACTTGAATCGAAAAAGTAAAATCACGGGAGATGTATCCCATCCAATTCTAGGTATAAACCTTTTTTTCAAATTCTCCTGCGCGTCTTTCTTTTCCTTTTTTGAGTATAACGAAAATCCAAGAACCACCGAGAGTAGGGACCGTTCATCGCCGTCTAAAGATTGGTCTTATGTTAATATTCATATACATACCTACAGCTTTGGTTGGTGATTAGGGTTTGCTTGCCCTGGATTAATACCGCAAGCCCGGAGGGCGGTGAACTAAAGATTAAGCCGGATGCGAATCGCGACTAAGATTACACAGATATGGGTCATGTATTTGGACATTCAAAGGATAAATTCACTGCGAATACTGATCGTTAATAAATACGGTTACAATTTAACATAATTTGCGGTTATAATTTAATAATTGAAACTTCTTTCTGTATTTCTTACTGACACGGTGATCATTTATCAGATTCAAATGGTGTACGAGGGTGATAAGCCCTTTTATTCGTTATACACAGCAAACGTATTATACGACGCATGTTATTGCCCAGAAAATAAGCTTCGAAGCACAACATGCGTGTTGCGCGGTACGATAAACGAGAGTTTTTATTCCAGCTTGTGATTAATTAATCGACCGTTGGAAATATAGGTTTTACCAAAAAATACAAATGAGATATTTGTTTCGAGAGAACGACGTATGCAACGAGTTGCGAGCACATCATTTTGTTCGAAATACGTTTCCGTCAAATCAGAAAATACACGAGAAATAAGTATTCTAATTTTTTCGTCAGACCATTTTTGGCCTCGGATTAAACTCTACCCTTATTCAAGGGACCTTCTTACATGTTAAATATTTGAGAAAATATTTGGAGCCGAGATTACGCAGATATACAATATTTATTTATATTTCCAGAATCGACATTTCATTTATTCTCATTTCCCTTAGTCTAAATATCAGTTTTTTACACGAAACAAATCCTTCTACCAAATAAGCTCCATATCTGAACTCTAAGAAGTAAGAAGTGTCGCAAGCCGTTTTTTTTATATTTGATCAACTTTCTGCAGCCTGAACTTTTCCTTGTATGCGAGTTATTCGAAATTCACTCAGCAAGGGTTTTCTGGGTTACTCACTTCCAATCTGAAGTCAAAAAACGAAAACCAAAGCTGGTGGATCGGAATTCTATAAGATAGACTGACATCGCATGAAAATGACTACTCAGGGTTTTCAGTGTCCATTAAAAACGATCCAGTAATTTTTTAAACTTAGATTTCAAATTAGCGACTGCGAAAATCTTAGATTACCAATTTTGACACCTCAATATTTGGATGGAGCTTTGCAGTTTTATTTTACAGCCCTGTACTAAAATTTCATCTTTATTCAATAAGTCGAAAATTTTTTCATTTTTTTCATAGTCTTCTATTAAATCGAGCAACGAAGGATCACATAATTTGCGATCAATGATAACGAATGAATAATAAACGCCGGATGGGTCGGTCTAATGGCAATCGTATGTATGTATTTTGTTCAAACTTTAAATAATGAAAAATCCGCGTCTTCCGAAAGTCGGTACAATTTATTATTCGGGAAAATTTTCGAGCTGCTATCTGCAATATAAATTGCATTAAAGTCGGCCAAAAAATTCATTATCATGAAAAGTAATGATCAAAAAAATTTCATCCAAGTCCCACGCATGGGTACCAAGGCGTTTGATTCCCTTCCCAAATCCCTCGTTCGATGTTGCTTAAGTTTAGAAAGCATTGAAAGTATCTCTGTACCAAATTTCTTTGAAATCGATTCACTCCCTCAAAAGTTATCGGTCATTGAATTAATTCCAGATGGAATAGGCTATAGTCGACGCGCATGTGAAACTGCACGTAACATACATTGACAATGTTTACAATATCCCGCATCATTAGCTAACTACGTATATCGTAACATCTATTATAGGTATATGTAAATGAGAGCAATAACTTTCTATACGATAACACAACGTTGGCCATGTTTGAGGATGAGATATTGTGTAGAGTGGTAGAGTACGCGAGTTTCGTACAAGCCAATAACATTTGCAGTCCATTAATCATGGTGTATGAAATTCGCGCATAATGTCGAAAATGATGTTTACACGATTCCACCTTGTACTTACTTCTCGGTTCATGCCAGCCTCGCTCGTACGCTCGTAGTGGCTTTCGACGTCGTAATTTCCGTCGTTGGCGTGATACCGCAGGTTATGAAGTATTCATCGTAATGGCATGTAAAAATATGGGCGCCCGCTGCAAAGGGGATGACAATTATCGGCTCTACAGTATACCCTTAGAATTCTGTTTACTCATATCGTCCCCGGTATGTATCTAATTCCATACCATTTTAAACGCCTTGTTTATCCCACCCGGCCGGGGGTGTTCGTCATCGAATCAATTATTCACGGTTGAATCACTCTCCGAGAAACGTAAATATTTTTTTTATATTCAATTCCGAGCGTATGAAATTGCACAATTTCGAAATTAGTACGAAATATCTCAAATAGGACGTACACCTACGGGATCGAGTTGTTGGTTCAGCAGCGTTTGGACATTGTTTTATAAAATTCTTTTATATAAATACAGCATCCCAAGTTTTACATACATAACGTTGGCCCTAGTTCCGAGGAAGAACCAGGTGTACAAAAGGGTTAAAACGAACATTCGAACGATTCTTAAATTACGTAGTAGACATTTCGAGACCATCGAAGGTCTCCCCACCTAGTACTCTATGGTGATAGTTTTCGTCTTCAAATATTCGTTGAGAGCTTCTTGTCCAAGATCCTTTCCAAATCCAGACTGTTTGAAACCACCGAAGGGCGCAGCGACGTCAGTCTTGTTGTACGTATTGATGAAAACAGTCCCAGCATCGATCTTTTCCGCGAATTTTAACGCCCTGCTGATGTCCTTGGTCAGAACACCGGAAGCCAGGCCATACTCCGTGTTATTCGCTCTCTTGATCATGTGGTCTATGTCTTTTGAGTGAAATTTGGATATGACCATGATAGGACCGAAGGATTCTTCGATTGCGATGAACATGTGGTCTTCCACATTGCTGAATACGGTCGGCTGGAAATACCATCCCGGAGTGTCGAGCCGGTTTCCACCGTACTCGAGCTTGGCTCCTTCCTCCACACCCCTTTTAACAAACTCGAGGAGTTTGTCCAAGTGCGCTTTGTGGTTCTGAGGCCCGTGCGACGTTCTCCTGTTCAACGGATCACCGATGACAATTTTTTTCACCTCTTCGACAACTCGGCGTACAAACTCGTCGTGGATCGTTGCCTCGACGAAGAGCCGTCCAGCTGCTATGCAATTTTCACCCTTGTTGAAAAACACACTGCTCATTCCGGTTCTAACGGCGTGCTGGATGTCCGCGTCTTCGAATATCACCAGAGGACTCTTTCCTCCCAATTCCAAGGAGACTTTTTTCAAATTACTGTCAGCGCAGGTGCGCATGATCGTTTGCCCTACCTCGGTAGAGCCAGTGAAGCCTAATTTCCGGACCAGCGGATGCGTGGCGATCGCATTTCCTGTCACGGAGCCTGATCCTGGAACGATGTTGATTACTCCCGGGGGAATACCGGCTAAAGCCGATAACTCGGCGAACTTTAACGCTGTTAGGGGAGAAACTTGGGCTGGTTTCATCACCACCGTGTTACCGGCTGCTAGGCAAGCAGCCATTTTCCATGAAAGCATCATAAGTGGATAGTTCCAGGGTGTTACAAGACCGCAAACACCAATTGGCTCCTTCTTCGTTATCGTTAAATTACGGTTGGGTCGAGCGTGACTTATCGGGATTGTTGAGCCCTGAATCTTGTCACACCAGCCCGCGAAATAACGCCAAGTTTCTATCGACATTCCAATGTGTGTCTTCAGCGCTAGTGTGTAAACTGCACCGGAATCTATACTCTCGATCGTTGCCAATTCCTCTTTATGTTGATCCATCAAATCCGCCAATCTGTAATCAAAGTTCTCTGGTTAGTTCTATTAGCCCTTTGCATTGCGAGCAAACAATGGGATAAATTGTTGGTCAATCGTTTGGTATTCGACTTCACCAATTCACTTCAGTTTACCGTGTCTCTTTCAGGCAATGAAATACTGAGAAATTCAAAATACGGAATATTCCGAGAGTCGAAAACTCACTTGAAGAGCAGCGCTCCGCGTTCCCTGGCGCTGATCTTGCTCCATTCGCCATCCTCGAAGGCAGCCTTGGCGGCTTTGACAGCTCTGTCGACATCGTTCACGGATGCGCTCTCCACTGAACAAATGACGGTCTCGTCGTGTGGATTTATCGTATCCAGAGGCTTGCCCTCGCCATTTACGAATTCTCCGTTGATGAACAATTGCCTAGGGAACTTGACGGCTATGTTGTTAATGTTCAATTGAACGGGGTCATACTTGATTTCTTTAGAAGCTGAAGCACCGCGGCCAGCCAACGCGACAGCGACAGCAAACTGTTGGAATGTTGGCGCCATGAAGACATCAGTGTTTTGTAGAGCCACGTCGAAGTTGTCTTTGACTTCTTCGACTAGCCTGACAACATCCATACTCCCACCGCCAGAGGCGAAGAAGTCCGTGCCGTCTTCGATCTCAATGTTAAGTATGCTCCGCCATATCGCTCTGATGAGTTCTGTTGTCTTTTTCTCCTCTTCCGTAAATTCTATCGACTGAACCTCGTCTGCAGCTTTTCCAAATTTACTGGCAGGCAACATTCTGTTGCCCACCTTCAGCCGCTCGATATTTACAAACTTCCCATCTCCTGCTGTCACCAAAAGACCTCCACTGTGAACAATACCGTCTTGACCACCGACCACCACAATGTCACCCTCCGGCTTTGATCCTGACCATAACGAGGAGCCGAACAAACGAACTTCCTCATTGTTGATCAACGTCCAGGCTCCTGGAGTGCTGTCGAAAGCTCGTACAAAGTTGTGTACACCTTCGGCCGACTTCTTCCAATCAACCTGTCAACACACGGTATTTCGAAAATTCAACAAAAAGTATCAGCGTTGGGAGAGATTTCATCGAGGGGCATGAAATAGGTTTGAATTAGAAAGACTTGTACTTAAGGAGTACACCTGAAATAAATCCGAGAAAGTTAGACATTGTATCTTAGGTTGCAGGAACTGAACTGTCTTTGCTGAATTATTTATGCATTTGGGTATATTTCCGTGATTTATTCGTCATTCAAATATACTAAGATTGCTATGTTTGGTCGAAGCTGTATCTGCAAAAAGTATAGTCATCATGATGACTCAGAGACCACTTCATCCATTGACTTGAAATTGATAGCAGAGTTTTATAACTCCCTTATCTCTGCTTCGACTACTTAGACCCCAGTTTGCAGATGATATAAACGAGAGTGTATCAAAACGAAAGTAAAAGAAGTAAAATCTATTTTAACTTTTGCACTACAAAACGGAATGTAGGTCGGTTCAAAGATAACAGTGTACCAGCTATCGATTCAAGTCAATGGACGATGAATAGTTATTGAGTTATATCGACCTCAGAGGACTACACTTTTTGTAAGCAGTTTGAGCATGCTTAGACGACGAATGAATAACTGAAATCGCATAAAAAGCTACAAAAAATTCTTTTAGCCCTTAAAACTCAAACACATAGTCCAGATTTTGTCAACCATTTACGCAATAGTCAATAATTATAATTCGATTGTAAGTATGTGGTGTAAATTAACCTGTTGCAATTCCTTCTTGTTGAGCATGGGGTCGTATGTTGCACCCTCTTCGGTTTGGACGATTTTTGGTGCAATACCTTTAGCGACGAGGTTTACAGCCTCGCCCATAGCCACGACACCCTCTGGGTAAAGAAATCTGTTATAGATAGTATCCAGGGTATCATTCGGCTCGAGAGGGCACGAACGCTGGAGTAAAATTGGTCCTGTGTCGAGGCCATCGTCAGCCCAAAAGATTGAGAATCCCGCTTCCTTGTCACCCTCGATTAGCGTCCTGAAAAATTAAAAATCATTCCCATCTTAATCAGCCGGTTCTTGATCTGAAAGGTCATTCCTCGAAGCTCGATTAACTAAGCCATAAGCATTTCATACTCGTCAGCATTAGTTGCCTAGCTTTTCGTATCTATCTCCAAAGTCTCCTAATTTACCTAGAGAATCACGTGTAATATATTTTCAAAGAATCGCGCAATGTCGAAAAGGTACGTTACAGCGGGTTTAGAATTGACCATAAGCCTGAATTACATAATCGTGTTTCAAGGTCGATTGAGTCTGTTATTAAACTTCGTCCGAAATTATTTCGAATGTTTTGAACCGAAACTCTAACAGCGATCGTATCAGGACGCCTTGTCATTGAGCGATACTATAAGCAGTATACATTTAGCCAATAATATTGGATAGCAAAATATCGAAGATCGGAATTAATGAAGCGAAAATGTGAGGCCACACTGAGTCCAGATAACCAGTCAGAGTATAACCGGATTTATGAAAATAACAAGAAAATAAGTATCGTGCATTAGATGTAGCGCAGAACCGGTTGAAACCGCTTTGCCTGTGCACCGGACGGGGAAATGCCGCTGAACTAGCAATTTACTGCCGGGATTATGTTCGCAATTTTCCTTTCACTCTACCGCCGCGACGCCTGCCAAACGCCTTTCTATTCTATCCGGCCACAAGCGGTATTCCATAACTTTGGTCACGAACCAGTTACCCGATATTTTCTGCATTAAAGTCGGGTTAACTGTCAGTCAATGAAATATTTCGAATGCATTTGTTGCGAGGAAGCGGTGACCATTTATCTATTAAAATTTCAGACCAATGTGTTTACATTTTTTTTCGCTTTTCTCTTACCAACTGATCGCACTGGCGCCACGATGTCGAGGTAATATAGACGGATGGTAGCAAATGCTTTGGTGACGTGGGTGGGTTATCACTTCCATGGGAATGAATTGACTGCAGAATGGTAAAACGTTTAAATCGACGTCGAGCCCTTTGTAGATGTTCAGAACTTCGGGGAGGGTGACACCTTTGCTTCGCCATGCTTTGATTTTGAATACCGGAGTTTTGTCAGCGTTTGCAATCGCAGCTAGAGACAAATTTACAATGGAAATAAAGCTTCTGAGATGAAAAGGACTACGTGAATCTTTTCAAATTACATATTAAAATGAGCCGGAAAAGTTCGAATTGAAAAAGTTAATACCTACGATGCGGAAAAGCTCCTTTCGTCACAAATTTCAAGTTCACTATTTCAAACTTCTCTAGTTCATTTATAAATATAATTTGAAGAGATTTATGTAGCTTCTTTTAAATCAATTCATGCTTTCTCATATTACAAATTATTCCATAATACTTAAATTGAATGTTTCTAATTTTATCATATTTATCATATAGACTATCAGAGTCCGCTAAATACTGATAATATATACAAGATAATAGTTTCTGTTCTATTGCATCTCTCATTAAGTTATTCAATAATGTATTATGTAGAGAAGATACGCGTTAAATATAACAGTCGTTGAATATTCAAGTAATTATAAAAAATAAATTAAATGCCGATTCACCCGAGTTAATTGACCGAACCATAATTGCAAAACAGGGTCAACAAAGGTTAGCGATAGCATTAGAATTATGTGTAAAGTGAGCTTGATCTTAAATTTTAACAACGTACCGTACGTCGTGTCGTTTCGGAGTAATTTTTTTATTATTATTATTATTGTTATTATTATGCTCATAGAACATAGCTCTACTTACCTAAAGGATCCTCTCGATTACCCTTGTCAGGTATCGTAAATACGCCACTAATTTGATGGCCATCCTGCCGCAGGAGTTTATAAACGTCAGCGGCAAAATTACTTTGGCCAATGATCGCTATTTTCAACTGCGCCATTGCCACCTGTATAAATATGGTTATTTTTCAATACCAAATAGATTCATATCACCCTAGTTTAAGTAAGTTAATATTTGAAAAGCAAGTAGCGTCACTGTACCAGTGTGCGATCACTACTAAACCCAGTGAATGACCAATTTTTAATTTCTTATCAATGAGTATTTCATCAGACCAATGTAAAGAAAATCAAGATTTGAAAAGACTTTTGGAACTTCAATTTTCGCGAAACATCACGATTTTATTTCATAATTCAGTTTTTTACTTCTTTTATGGATTTTGGATATTTACTGGTGCCGGTCCATCCACCGGTACACCCACTCTACGTATTTATGTAGGTACGTGTGAGACCCAGCCAGACGTCAGTAATGTGAAATATATGGCAGGTTTATTAAATTAAACTCAGGGTCTACATAGAGTCGAAAAGAGAAAAGCAAACTCTTTCCATCTCCCAAAAAGAATTTAAAAAATATGAATAAAAAAGAAAAGAGAAATAATAATGATCTCATCAACGTGGTTAGTAATAAAGAAAAAAACCAACCGTCAAGGTACTCTCAACACGCTCGCTGTTAGACAACATTTGCAGACTTAAAATTATAGGTTCTTGACAGTTTGTACCGAATACTATTCACCCTGCAGGCCAAATAGTGTCTCGAGTCAAAATTTTGATTGATTTTCGCATTTTTAATTAACTGTAGTTTGTTGCGATAAAAACCATTTGTCGGATGTCTAATAGCGAGGCCTGAGAATAAATTAATATATATACATACCTATAGTTAAAACTAAAGAAGAAGCAACCAAAAACAACAGAAGGACCCTATGAAAGCTGTAAAGAAATTGACAAAACTATTAGTAGTGCGAAAATTCAATACAAAACGTTAGTAAAGTGTGTTGTCTTTTTTTTACAATTCAATTCAACACAATAAAAAATAGGTAATGCAAAATTTATTTCAATTATTTATCATTGGTATAAGTAAGTCAAAACTGCGTGAATTATGCAGATTAAAGTCTGCTAAGCAAAGCAGGAAAAAATTAATATAATAAGTAAGTGATACTCAAGTTGATATAAAGTATGATTTATTATAATTTAGTCTTTGTACAATGTAATTTTTATTTCACATGTTTCAGCCATCAAATAATATACATTTCTATAGTATGCATTTTCCGTTCGTTCATACTTTTTTACTTTTTTGGCTATTATTTTTTTGTGACGGTACAGATAGACAGTAATTTGTACTCTAGGACATGTGTCCTCTGAGAGCACCCGCCAAATTGAGTGCACGTAAGTTATAGGATCACATAAATGTACATCAGAAAAAATAAAATAATGAATAAAATGAAATAAAATTAACCGAAGCCGAAATATAAGCCAATTGACATGAGAAAATATGTTTTAACTTGGTAAAAATAAAATTGACACGTGAAGGATATTGAAATTGAATTTAGTAAGCAATGAAATCCAACAGACAATTGATAACTTATTCCGGAACAGATTTTGACGGTAAATTAAAACCAGTGTTAAAATTGATCGAAAAAACCGTACAATGAATTTACTTTTCACCGGTAATATAATAATTTTGTGTTTATATTTTTTGTTTTGTTTTTTGTATTCTTCTACTTACAGTTGCAGTAGCAAATGTACGCCTCGACAAAAGGAAAATTCTTGTACCCAGCATCAGGTCTGTAACACAAACAATTTAAAATCCTACTTAATTTGTGCTCCGTTTAAACTATATAAATTTCTCCGATCAATTGAGGCCACTGAATAGCCGTACGGCTCCGTGTGTCAATGCGCAGATGAACACAAAGTTGACTGAACTACTGTTAAGTATTCGCCGGTTATATAAGCGACTACTATCTACAAGCCAAGACCTCGTAGGTCCCCCGCCCCACCTCATATCTCTTATAGTCCCATACAGACTCGGAATTCAGTAATAAACAAACTGTATTGTAATTTGCAAATGGTAATCTTATTTTTAGGATACCACTTCGCGTACCACATTCAATGACAACCATCGCGCGTCAAACTGCTTTTGAATATATGTATGTAGTATAGACGATTTTCGAACAGGAAAATCCACAAATATATCAGTGGTTCCGTGCAAAATCACCCAGCCTTCAATCCTGACCATTTTATATTTTCTTCACATTTATTACATGATAGTTCGCACCTCAAAACCACGAAAAAAAATACATTTGTTAAATTAAAAAAAGATTTCATAATATTGAAGCTTTTTTCATTTATGAAAAACTTTCATGCAAATTTTGTGATAAGAGATGATGATTCTAAGATTGAAATGATACTGGGATCTCGTTTTTTCTAGGTTTTTTTCAGAGGCATTACAATACTGCATCTCAATAATTATTGATAAACATGAATTTACGATCTTTGTTCGTGACTATTTTCACATCATTATTTGTTCGGAAAAATTCCATAGAAAAATTTCGGAAAATAAATTTTTTTTATTTCTAGTGAAATTATTGAGATCAAAATATTGAAATCCCTTTGAAAACAATAGAAAGAATTGGAATCTCAATATCGTTTTGGTCTTAAAATCATCGTTTTTTATCATAAAATTTGTTTGAATTTTTCCAAAAGTAAGAAAAGTGGACTTTTTGAGGTAGCCTCAACAATTTAAAGAACACAGCGGTTCAAAACAAAACGAAAAATTCTACATTTTCGGTGTTTTTTGGGTGAAAGCTATCATAAAAAAAAAGAATGGAGATAACAATACAAACATAGTAATTAATTGGTGTTGCAAAGCAATTCTTTATTAGAAATAATATAAGTTTTGAACTTTATCAGAATATTTACAGTGAGTGTAAAAGGTATTCATACAGTTAATTTTCTTTGATAGAAAAATACATATTTTCAGCATTACACAACGTCTGTGCATCATTTGCCGTTTTCAGAAGATATTTCATGCAAGCAGAATTAAAAACACTGAGAATAATTCCGAATTAAATACATACATCCATTGATTCAATTTCAAATCATTCAATTTTTTTTTACATTGCACAAATTAAAATAACGTAATCGAACAAGCTATCCATTTATTTCACGTATAGATATCATTTTACTATAGGTCTTTCGGTGATAGATTCTCTCTAAAAGACCACGTGATTATATAATATTTGCTTCTCGCTAGAAAAGTGCTCTGTAATTGCCTCGATGTTTACATTCATATAAATTGAAAACCCGGGGGATTTCCTTCCCGAGAATAATAATAATAATAATAATAATATTAATAATACCGATAATGATTTTAAAAAAAAACAGTCGGTTTCACCGATATATGCAATCGGAGTATTTACAACGTCTGTAATATCGATTATACCAAGAGATTTAATTCGAAATGAGAAGGAAGATCAGAGTAATAATAATTAGTGAGATCTCGCACGCGGCACTTTTTGATTTACCATTCTAAATATTATAGTTTCTGGTGAAATTCAATAGAACAAACTCAATTCACTGTTTTTATGACGTTAAATTCCTGACTTAATACCTACTTTTCTTTGCCGTATCCTCCAGGGACACTAAAAACTCTCTGTATAGTAATTAATTTACTCTTAATCACTACACGCTACGTAAGGCACTGGAAGGAGTCTGCGGTACAACAAAGAGGGACGTCGGTTGATGGGCATGCAGATCTAAAGCCACGCGCAACCCTTACGCGCATATGATGAATCGATAGGGCCACGTGCAACTGGAATCCACGGTGTGAAAGTACCTTAAGGATTGAAGATTGAACACCGCATGCGAAATTTCCAAGTACTTTCATAACCGGATTGCCATAAAGTCTTACCTGCAATTAGTCCTCGTAATTACGCTAAATTCAATTCAGGTCAACTTTGAAGGTTAGCTACAGCTCTATTGTATGTGTGTTCCAACGATTCTCTGCTTGGCATATCGACATCAGGGGCAGCGATTAATCATTAGGTAAAATCGATTTTACTGCGTTATTTCGACGGGGCTCCGTACCAGAATATCATGCCATTCGGGAAAAAATTCAGGGGCAAAGATTTAGAGATTTGTAAACAATCTTTCGTTTCACTATGCATTACGAAAGTCGCGTAAGCATGATGAAATATGAATTTTTTTTGCCAAATAATATTCGGCATTGGGTCTAGCGATAAGACCGAAATATTGATATACTAACAACGGAACTCATTTATTATCGCGTCGCGACTATGTGATAAGGCTGAAGAATTGCGATGTTATAAAATATTCGAGAGTCATTTATCAGCACAAAAATAAACTGGTTAAATCCAGTTAATGTAAAACGGCTATACGTATCGCGGGGTTATAGGCTATCGATGAGCTGTTTACCATATCAACACATTCCGGTTAAAGTCAGTCCTGGTCTTCCAGCAGAGTGCAATTGCCGCCGCCCCCTAAAGTGATCGCGATAAGCCCCGGGAAACTTGCGCAATACTGTAGGCTAATCGTCAACATAAACTAAATTGAAGATTATCTTAAGGTCGCACTGGTACAGCTTGTGACGAATTCAGAACATGGCAGACTTCCCCCTCCTAAGAAAATCGAAGCTGCTTGACAGAGTCGATGGACATCTCTTTATAAAGTTATATTCATTCAAATATATGTAAAAGACGTCAGCCAATACATCCAACAACTTGTTTTAGTCTAATCATTGGTTTAGCATATATTGTGAAATATACATGTATGTTATATGTATAAAGAATAACCTATTTTATTGAGAATAGTTGACGAATGTTCTGAGTCAAACGGCAAAGATTAAGTCTTGAATGATTTTGAAGACAAATTAATAGATATTTTGTAATTGAAGTACGCGTGAAGCGCTAGAAAATTCGATAAATAGTCCGCAAACATGTTAGTCGAATTTTGAGACCCTTGAGGGTGAACAAAAATCCTCCGATAGAATTGTATCGTATAATTGGACATTGAACTCGTCAAATTTAATGAATTTGTTCAGGATTGCTTTTAGTCAAAATATTATCCAATCGGTCTATAACAGGTGTTGAAGTTGAAGGAAAAATTTAGTTCTTTTTTGGCTACCGACGGAGATCTATGTAAATCCAGGAAATAGAAAGAATTCACGATTATATAAATTCCGTCCAACTATAAACCCTGATCTCACAATGAATCGCGTATTCAATTTGTCGACAGGAACTCGGTTGACAGTTTTGCAAGAATTTGCGCCTATAACCATAGTCAGCCGAGCCCTTGGTGTTTTTCCATTAAAAATAAACGACCTTTCAGGGAATCAGGTAAGTAATGACATTTTGAATTCCAGAAAAATGCGATAATCCAAAGATGTAACAATTTATGCACGAATGTGAAACTATGAATGTATATTACCTGCGATATCGGCTATACTGAAAATCATGAAATAGTAATGCGGTATCAACTTACAGGTATTTGTAACGTCGCGTGGTGCAACGATCTATTCCATTGTTCTACTGGGATTATCTTTCGTTCATTTGATATACTTACCTCAAATGACGATAGCGTCAAGCAACTTTGTCAACGGTTTTAGTAACAACAGTAGCAACAACTCGGCTAAGAATTTACAGAGCTCTTTGACGAGTCCACATTTGTTGATTCGATTCTTGAATGGTATTGCAATGGGCCTGATGGGGATTTTCAGCAGAATTAATGCCATTTCGTACATCCGGAGTTCCTTGCCGAAGGCGTTTGCTACCCTGAACTTGATAGATGGTCTTTTAGGACCAAAATTGAAGGAGCATAAAAAAAACATGAATACGATTTGGATCTTGGTTGGAATGAGCATCCTTGTTGGATTACCTGGGCAGATTTACTCGTCGATATTTATCTATTTCGGAAAATCGTATTCCATTGTAATTTACGTAATTGGAAATAACTTCAACAACTTCACTGCCGTTTCGGCGGAAGCTCAATTCCTCGCTATTTGTTATTTGCTAAAATCTCGATTCGAGATTATAAATCGAAAACTTTTGGACGTCCTGAATTTCTACGATCTTGAAAATCGTTCGCGGAAATATCCAAAGGAGGGAATAACTTCGATACACGCTGCAGGAAATCTCTCATTCTCAGATATCAAATGCATGGCTGCTTTGAAAAAAGAGTTGACAATGGAGAAAGAGGCTCGTTTCGGAACCAAGGCAAACTCCATTCATTCGAAAGTATCGATTTCTGACACTATACAAACTCTGCGAGTGGGCCATCAACGTCTGTGCGACGTATTGGATCAAGTAAATCACATGTTTCAGGTCAATGACTGATCACTTAACATGAATTATTCAATTGATCATTCGACTGAATCATTTTAGAATGGAGCATTAAAACAATGAATATTTTCTGCTGTCATTTTCCATTGACTCTCACAAGTATAGGTAAAAACGTTGATTGTTATATGATCGAATCTTTCCTCAGATGCAGGTCTTATTTTCAATCAGTGGCTGTTTCCTCAATGAATTGTTCAACATGTACTCTTTGTTATCCGGGGGCGCATGGAAGGGTCGGAAGAACACTAATCTCAATGCTTCAATTAATGCGAACATTGAGCTGCTCAGCCACCCGCTGATCAATTTATCATGGGCAATTTACTATGCAACTAGAATCGTGGCTATGGCTTTTATGGCGTCAACGACGACGAAGGCAGCCAAACATTCGCTTATTCATATCTTGGACGTTAGACGAAACAGCATAGATTTTGCCACAAAGGAAGAGGTGGGTTATGGAATGATGTGGACATTCCAGATAACTTTCATCCCACTTCCTGGATATAAAAATTGTGATACTGTCTAGCCCTTACCTGTGTGAAATTCCACATCAAATTTTCATTCCAAAACTCTGACCATTCTGATAGTTCTGAATATTTGATGTGTTAACCTACACCAAAAATGAGATCTACATGTAAAATGTTCAGAACAACTGAAAATAGTGAGGCTTCCAGAATGAAAATGCGACGTGGAATCCCCCTTTTATCAAATCACTTAATCAATGTTACTTGAATTCAAGTTGATGTTTTTTCACGACCACGTTGCTTCGAGAATGGTTGCATTTTCTGCAGCAGGTTTCTTTAATTTGGACATCGCTTTGATATCTTCTGTAAGTATAATGTTTTTCTAGAAACAATGAACTGCGATATAATAATAGCTGTGAATCATGGAATTAAGAGGTGCTCTGAAATTTTACCGAATTATAGAAGTAAAAATTTCTACGTTTAATTGTTTATCACTTTAGATCGTGGCCACTGGATCCACATACCTTGTGATGATGGTACAACTTCACGAATAGTAATCTCATAGATTGATGTCAATTCGTATCGTATGAATAAAATTATAAGAAATCCATAATGCATGCGTACGTTTTCTTCTTTTTCATTTCGAATTTGAGACGTGAAATTTGTGTGTAACAGTCTGCCGGCTGTGATAGCAGCTTGAATAAACTGAACGTCTTCTATTCACGTATGGATATTATGTAG
The DNA here is from genome assembly GCA_947538915.1 of Tenthredo distinguenda. NCBI lineage: Eukaryota > Metazoa > Arthropoda > Insecta > Hymenoptera > Tenthredinidae > Tenthredo > Tenthredo distinguenda. Next base: position 10,849,067 of record OX384537.1, read on the forward strand.
TAGCAAAATGTACTTTTAGAATACAAAAAAATACAATACTAACACGTTACAGCGACTTTGCAATATTTTGAAACAGAACTGAAAGACTGGCAGAAAATAATATTCATAATTACCTCTCCTTTCGATTTTGTTGCCGATCGTCGGTAACTATATTATGACAAAAGACACTGCGCAACTGTAACACAGCGTTGGTTAACGCCTTGCGTATATGTTACCCAGCTAACACGCAGGGAACGCGAGAAGGATAGTTCAGTCTACCAGGAAAGCTACATTTCCGCTGCAGGCAGATAAAAAAAGGCAAATAATAAAAGGAGAAAATAGTAATACTGAAACTAGTTAAACTCAAACACAATTCTCAATGTGAAGTATGAAGAATTTTAATTTTAGGTAGAAAGAGCAGAGTATTGACATTTATTTTTTCATAAACTTCGAACGCCTACGTCGCAATTTTGACGAGGGCTAAATTTTACTCACAAATTGAAAAACTCCACAATGTCGATACCTATTCTCATGAAAAGTTATATCAACACCTCAAACCGGTTTAAAATTCTTCTGGAACAACCTGTATACTATTATATTGCATAAGTCAGCGTAATTATTAAGATGTCTAAAAAAACGACATTTTATCAAGATTCGCAGTAGCCAATCATCGCCAAGTAGTCTGCGGCCGGCGAGCGCAAAGCGAAGCGACACAAGTCATAGACATATTTCGTACTTGTCCGGTTAGGGCCGTTCAAAGGTAAGTCGACTCGTTCAGATCAATGCATTTGCTGTTACACAACCTCCAAATTCATAAAGGATATGTATCTGGAAAACTTCGTGACTAGCATCGATAGTGTATCAGTACGAAGACTCAATAGCTCCGATAATTAGCCTGACTCATTTTTTCAGCAATGCCACTTGTGTCGTTTTACCACTTTACAGCCGCAGTTATAAAAGTTGCATAATAAGTAATGAAGTGATTTTTAGTTGATCTCTTTTGATCCCAGACCAACGTAAGATATCGAATCTTCTGCTGCAAACTACTTACGACTGGTAGGATCCGAGATAGCAGCAATAAGTGATGAAATTAAAAATACAAAGACTGGAAGTCGAGCTCTGTCGGAGATAACGTTTAATACCATTGATAACATTGAGCGAATGAACGTTTCGAATGTTCGTCCAATCACTCTGATTTGTGTCAACTTTTTTCACGATTATTTGCGAATACCCCTCGTTTGATGCAAATTTATTTGAGTAGGACGCAAAAATTAAATTTTCAGCAATTTTTAATTGAGTTAAAATTTTTTGCACAGTGCCGCAGTATATTATCTGTTGTTTGGTCGATGCAGCATTCTCTGCTCGATCAATATCTTTGTTCTCCAATCTGTGGCTTTGCTTGGCTTTCGTTTTAAATGCATAGATAAACTTTTATCCAACATCTAATTGGTCTATCATTCTTTCAATTCATAACATCTAGAGATATCTTATAGTTGTGAGTTGAAACACATGTTTCGAGGACTGATGAACACCTTTCTGCACTTTGGCGCTCAGTAATTACGTGGTGCAGACAGCGACATAAAAACGGATAAGACTTTCCAACAGGAATCTCAACAGTTACCGTCAAAGTTAAAAAACAATTTCGGAAATAGACGATTATGAGACAACACGCTGCGAGCAAAAAAAAAAACGTCTACACGCTCGTATGCCGATAATAAACTCGACCGACGTTTGACCCTTATACCTTTAGATTTTGATATCATAGGCTATGACATAGGCGGAATACAGTTTTAGGAATTTTTTCGACTCTACATTCGTCGTCTATAATACTTAAAAATTATTACGTCGTACTACCATGAAAAATTATTTGCCAACAAAATTGACTAATCCTATGGACGAGACGGAAAAATTCCAACAACTCGAAGTGCACTTTTTTTGACAAAAACAAAAACAACAAAATGTTATTTACTATCTCAGTGCGACACATTCAATTTTTTTGGAAAATTTAATTAAATACTCGGCAGATCGTGACCCAAGTTTTAAGACCTACCATAAGTTCCACTAGATTCCGTGAAGTAGATGAAACTCTCATAATTAGCTACACGGTATAGCTGAATTCAGGAGCTATACCTGTGCAGATAATTATGAGTTAGTTAAATACTACTTGTACTAAGGTCTCAAAAATTTCAATCATGATCTGCAGAATATTTAATCACATTTTCAGAGAAATCGAAAGTGTCGCATTAAGATTGAATCACATTTCTGTGTTTGTTTTTTTTTTTTTTTGCAAACACGCAACTTGAACCGTAGGAATTTAACGAATGTAAATGTCTATATCTTCGGTGATTTCAAGAACACCACTGACGTTAAATTTATTAACTTAAATTTTCAAAATAATTGAAGAAGTTGAGGCTACATCGCATTTTTGTGTCTTATTGGCAAAATTTAGGTTGAAATTTTTTTTTTAAATCGGTGTTTGTTTACGGATAGCAGGGAGCATTTGACGAAATTCGAGAGTGCTTTCATCCAATAGCACCGCAGCACCAAAAATCGGCATCAAAATCGAAGGGTATGAGGGTCAAGCGTGCTCGAGTCGGCATGGAAACTTTATTGAAGTAAAATATGAACCTAGTCTCAGAACTGTAACAGCTGATCAGTTATCTTCACTATTCTTCATTACTCAACAGCACCTAGAGGATATTGCGCTCGGGGGAAAACCAGTTAGAGTCAGCGCCCCCATCATGCGTAAAAAAGCAACACCTAACCTGTACTCACGCTAAAAGCGAACTTTTCGGACCATTGGCGTCGCGAAATCATCAAATACATTGAGTGGATTAACAATTGTCTCGTCAATAGATAAAATGGCTAGTTTTGTTAGCCGATATTTTCCGGTACAAGAACGCAAGTAATATTACGCCAGCTTCAACTCGTCGAAGCTGTGTTCACATTAGACCACGCTAATTGGCATAGTCAAAAATATTCGAAGAGCACTCCAATTGTTTAATAAATTGAGCATATTGAGATATGTAGCCTCATTTATTCCGGGCATCAAAGAAATCACTTCATATTTGAACTATAAGTGATGCCTCCGCGGACTGCTATTTTAAAAGGTAGTTGCATGACCCGTGCTGGCAAAAGCATCGAGAAAATGGAGACCCAGTATCGCCTAGGTCTGAGGTCATACGCTAGTCCATGTTTATTCTTATTTTCCCATATCGGGAAACTGAATACGTATATATATAACGTAAAGCAAAAGTAAGCTCGTATCTGTCTCATTATGACATCTGTAGTTGCTAGGGAAGGAATTTACAACATGCTGATTGCGAGTTGGAAATCTGCGCAATGATTCATGCATTAATACGTAATACATGGGCGTAATTTTATGGTACACTTTATACATGAATCATACATAGCATACCACAAAAATATGCGGCTTCATTCGAATCACAGATTCCTAGAGAGATTATAGAGATTGTAGATAAGGTCATGTGTATTAGATTCGAAAATTTTAACAAGAATTGGGATGACGTATTCTTTAAATCCGAAATAATGCACGTGATATAACACTGGCTGATGGATGTCTCTATTCGATATCATGGAGACGATTCCGGTGCTATTTAATAATAGCCTTTTTGTTATAAACTCGCTTTTAACTTACATGCGTATTTACACACTGCGTCACATTTCCGCTTTTGAATTTTCTTCCATCTCTCGTCTGAAGACCTGGGCTCTGCTCCTAAAGTCTGATATATCTGTACCTAGTTGTAACTGTTGCGTTATCTATCTTACGTAGTCGTCGTATATCGTTCGGTGCTTTACGCTTTCGCTTTGTTCCGTCCTACAACTATTTCTCATCCATCTTATACGAAACCGTGCGTAGGTGAGGTGATCGATATTGTATTGTTTTTGTTTGTGTTGCAAGGATCAGTCACAGTTTTGCTATTATTACTCTTATACCGTCGTACTTGTTTGGACTTAGACCTCATGAAAGCTACTTTAACAATTAACGATATAACTCAAAGGTTTTTTGCACCAGATAACGGTCTAATAATAAGTCCGTTACCTTCAAATCCGAGAATGTTTCTGATAACGAATTTCTCATTACTGGTGACGGTACAATCATGTTTTGGACAGCCGGACAAGGGGCATATTTTTACGTATTTTTTTGCCTGAAAATCTTCTTTCAAATTCAAAATGTTGAAATATTAAAAAGAGATACCAATAAAATCATAAAAGCAACACACTTCACCAAATTGCAGAACGAATAAGCCTGATGGACTAGCTTTCCAATCATTTACAGTAGATCTACTGAGTCTGTGACAAAAAGCTTATGATTCCGCAAGATTCTAGTGATTCTTATTTTATTTGACACTAAACGACTGCCTTACCCTCAATTTTCTAGCATGTGTCTTTCTCTGAGTATCGCCGGGTTTGCACGTTTCACGTTTACACATAATAGTATTTTACCGATTTTCTTAACGGTTGGCATCACCGGTGACACCCGTTGTGTTGGTCACTTTACCTTTTCAGTGATATCCTGTTCCAGCAGGCCTTGTTACGCAGCTAGAAAGAAAGCTATCTATCCGGCTTGGGCACTGCAGGCTTTCATTCAGGAAATAATTGACGAGCATATTCCCTGCAATAACTTATCATTTGCCCTTTCGCCATCTATTGCGTTTAGCTGGAGATCTGTCTCTTCTTTTCATCACTATGAAATTTGGGATTGCTGTTCCCCTACTTGAATATTGCATTATCTCCGCATAGGTATACGAAAATCTACTTCTCTGGACCCTAACCTGTTCTAATGAATTTTTCGAACACAATTTTCAAACTGTTACATATTTTCCAGGTCTCCACACGTATGATTCGGGCACAAGATCCCTGAATCTGCAAGAAAAAATTAGCTACACCGCGCCAACAAGTGCGGCAAAACACTTTTGTTCTGTTGTGTTCACCGTTTCTGTCGTTAAAAGTTTCAAGGCGTCATTCTGTTCTTCGTGGTCCCCGTCGTATTTCTTCAGATATTCGGAGCCTCCGCGTAGGACTCTATTTTCGTTTTTCTGTCGTACTTCGCACACTCCTTTATCCGTTCCTCCGTATAGTGATTTTCCGTGTAGGTACAGCGGAAACACTTGATTCTGGCTCAGTCACGGTGTTTGTGAATTTTTTCTTCTTGGCAATCGTTCAGAAATTTTCGACATTGAAAACCTGTTGTATTCATGATATGCATTGCTGCTGCGTCAACTATTTCGCCGACGTCTACTACATCTCAAGTAAGTTGGTAATCCCTCTTTAGTTTTTACTTTCCGTTGAGTATCTCTCGTGCCTTCCGGCAGCGCGCAGTTTCTGCCCGGTGGCAAGCGATGCTACCATCTTCGCATACTTTGCACCGCACGGGGACATCAAAGTGTGACAATTTTTTGAACGATGGATCACAGGACAGCAGGGTATGTTTTATACAAACGAAAACTCTTGAGCGCACGTTTACGGTTTATTACGAGCCGTAAAGCCCAAAGGCAGACCTAGGGACAGGGGTGATAACAAAAGCAAACTGTATCTAGTCATTGCATACAAAGGTGGATTTTATTGCATCACAGATGAGATGCGTGTACACATAATTCCATCTACCCATTATCACGCAGCAGCCATATTCGGAAAAGTGCTATTCTTCTCGTACTGCTCAGGCATTTCAATAGTCACTAAGTCGCAGAGATTGCGAAAATAATATAGGTATATCGAAACTTAATGCCATTTTAGGTTTCAGGTGACACGATGAGTTAAGGCATCAGTCATGCGTCGTCATTTAAGGTGCCACAGAACTGCCGTCAAATCACAGGTTTTGGATAGGTATATGTCATACCGAGACGTCAAATACGAGGAATTTCGTCGGCAAATTGAGCCTTATCACGGGCCGCAGATAGGTGAAATAAGTCTTCTCGAAACAATTGTGTATTGCTACAGGGCGCTTGCCCCCTGTGCTGAGTGATGGACGTTCTCATCTCCTAGATGCGGTGAAAGCACGAGAAGTCGGTAATGGCAGGGATTCTGATGCCCCCATGTTGGGTGTGTATAAACGTAATGTAATTTTCATTTATTCGTAATACACGTTACTGGGCAATCCACGTTGAAAATCACTGGGCAAGCGCCCTACAGTTTAATAAAAGCTTCTATAAAAAAATCATTTCCGTGAAATTCGTCTCCCCGTTTAGGCTCAATTTGTCGACAAAGATTCATCGCTTCTGACGTCACAGTATATATTTTGGACACACCACTCCTGTGGCACCTTAAAGACGTGATTTGCCAAATTTGATCAAATTCCCAGTGAATCATGAAGTTTGCGATTGGCTTTTCGTCAGAATCAAATATCGATAATGGAATTACTCCGCGTGTTAGAATTCTCAGTTTTTTTTTTTAGATGAGTAATCGACATTTTCACCCGTGGCTAAACTTATCTTGTATTTTCGATTATGGTTATGGACTATCGAACGGAAAGTCGATTAATTGCTATCTAGGTAGTTCATCTGTGTTAAAAACTCAGTGCAATTTCAGCAAATTGAGTATGACCATTACAGTAATGTGATAGTCATCTTATCAGACAGTTTAACGGTATTCTACCGCGGAGTGCGTACGTGAATATACATATATACGTACAAATAAAACGTGATAGTGTGATAAGTTGATAATATAAAACCACTCCTTCCTGACTTCGGGTTCAGTCCTCCGTCGGCGATCGACTTCAAAGTAAGTTCGAATATTCAATTCGTAATTTGGTGAATTGAATTTGATTTCGAATCGTTGGTTTTAACTTTATAGCAAAAATTAGTGAAATAGCACAATGACTTGACAAAATTTGGTATATTTTATAAAAACGGGATGCATACATCGATCAACAAAAATCATCTTTTTGCATAAACAAGCACATTGATTGCCTTAAAACTGCAACCTTGACGATACACTGTCGTTGTATACTCAAAAAATACAAAACTTTTTTGTCGCATCATGCGACGATAGGCGGATAACAACATTCGGATATACGTTGTTCGCACGCAGCATAGAGCCATTTAGAATGAAGTCGCGATGCATCACGGTAGAAAAACACGTCGACGTGAGACCTTGTGAGTCTGCCGAAAGGCTACCGCATAAACAGTCTCCAAGTCGGCTTATGCGGTAGCACGTGTTTTTTTTTGCAGTAGCATCAAATTGTGAAAGTGGTTGTGAAAGTTGAAAATTGAAAATTAAGTAGGTATTCGAATACCACATGTAGCGTAGCACCAGCTGAGTCGAATTGCAACTAAACATATATTTTTTGAGGAAAAATCCGCGTCAGTCTTCGACCGGCTCAAAATCACTCGTTTGCTACGTGATTGAGACGCGACCAAGGTTCACATCAGCTTTTCGAATGTCATTATGTGAAATTGAATAGAATTATCTTTGCGTTCTGTCAACGCGGCGCGGTTTCGGTTGTTGAAACGAATAAAATTATCCGTTTGATTATGATAATAGCCTCGGCAATTGATTAGTTAATGTCTTCTCAAACCCAAACGGTTTAGACTACTAGGCACTAGCGGTCAATCACATAATTAAGTTTTGTATGTCGGCATCACTCAACCACTTTGGGTTACAAAGACGTTCAAGGTCGTATTGCGATTGTAATACAACAGATAGGTAGTTGATATCAGAACGAGCCGGCCTTTGTTGTCTGCTATCTATAAATATAGAATTTATTATTCTAGGTGAACAACCATGGCAGCCTCTAAAATGGTTATAGCTATTCTCGGATTAACGATGTTAGCCCAACTAACATTCGAGGTACGTATTAATATGCAATCCAATTAGGTATACGCACATGCTTGATGTAAGACGCAGGAAAAGTGAATCGACAAATCGGAAAATGATGACAAAGTTGACTGCGTTCCGGATATTTTGATAAAATGAGGAAGAATCGAAGTGACTATTTGAATACCAATCAATAACTTGACACCTTTTGTCTAATTTGTGCAGGTTTCGGGCGCAGATACGATTTCTTACATAGGTGCTGTCGCTGAGTACTACCCGGTGAAAACTGGAACGAATGGAACAACAATCGCAACCGCCAATGCTAACAATTATGTCACTATTATTCAGAAAGCTTCGAATTACGTGAGTGTTTCGAGTAATTCTTTGCTCAATAATAAATTAGGTACCCGAGTATAGTAGCAATAATTTTTGAATTCTTCTCTGAGTTCACATCGTCTCTCTGGGTGGGAAAAATCCATTGGACTCTATGCCAACTTAATAATCGATCGAACCATGACATTCCTTATTTTCGCTCAAGATGCTTCCTGTGATAGTACGACCCCGGAAAACCACTCGAAAAAAATTTCCCAATCTTACGTCCGAAGAACCTCATCCCTACCTACGTACATACCTACAAGACTGCAGCCTTGCATGAACACCCTCACGCCCAAGGGACAAAGAAACGATAGAACTTACTCTTTGGTTTGCACATCACATTCATTTTCGCAAGACACTCTTCAATCAATTCTCAAACAGTAGACTCATAAACCGATCTATAAATTGTCAAAAACTACACACCTAACTCTAGAAGCTTATGATTAACGCATACATGGTTTCTACCATCATTATAACTACTTATCAATAAACAATTATAACAGTGATCATACCGACGAATACATCATATTCATTGCAACTATTCTGCACCTAAATCCGGTTATCCTTGGATGTAAACACGGGGTACGAACTCATCGAACTCAACAGAACTGACAACAGTAATCATAACAATTGTTTCTTTTGAGGTATCACAGTAACAGATTGTGATGCAAAACGTAACCAAATATTTCCATGTTTCAGTCATAAAAATCGTTTATGGCGTTTTTGGGATAAGCTTAAACGTTCACAGGCTAACGCCAGGTGACTAAATAAAGTTGACAATTTCCATAGGATGTTTTCAGGAGTCGTTCTATCATAGAAAAAATCCCAAATCAAAATCGAAAATGACATGGTCAATCATTTATTGAGTTGGTATCTCGTAAAGTATTTCATCCACGTACTTATGGGCGTACAATTAATGTTTTTCCGTTTTTCCCTAGAGCACAGACATCATCGTCTTCCCAGAGAGTTCTTTGACCGAGGGTCTCACTTTTTCCGATACGAACAGGACTCTATATCCTTCGTACAGTTCCATCATACCCGACCCAGGCACTGATATACCCTGTGACAATGCTTCGACTGTAGTAATAGAGGTTTGTAACAAAAAATGATCACGAAATCTAGTAATTAGAGTCATTTCGAGTATCGAGTTTAATCTATAATTGTAGAGGAAAGTGCATGTATTTGTGTCGTTGTCCTCAGAGGGCTCTATGACAAACGAGTCGCTCGTCATATTTTATGTACTAAATCGTTAGTGATTTTTTTCAGGCTCTGAAGTTGATATCGTGCGCGGCTAAGAATTACTCCATGTACGTAGTAGTAAACTTGCACGAAATGGAGAACTGCACAACAACGGGAACGACGGCTCGTCCCTGTCCGAGCGACGGTTATTTCTTCTATAACACAAACGTTGTGTTCAATCGTACCGGCGGCATCATATCGAGGTACAGAAAGTTCAATCTCTTCGGCGAAGCTGGCTTCAACATAACATCTACTCCTGATATCGCTACTTTTACGACGGACTTCAACGTTACGTTTGGAGTCTTCATTTGCTTCGATATACTTTTCAAAACCCCCACTCTAAGTCTGATCACCGACTACAACGTTACCGATATTGTCTTTTCCGCACACTGGTTTTCCGAACTTCCCTACCTAAGTGCTGTCCAGACACAATCAGCTTGGTCCTACGCGACCAATGCCAACCTCTTAGCATCGGGCTACAACACACCAGCCTCTGGTAGCGGAGGCAGTGGAATATACATAGGAACTGGCGGGAACTTGATCACCCTTTGGTCAGAGAATGCGACAAACACTCTCTTGGTTGGACGAATACCGAAGGTGATTAACGGAGTACGAAGCTACATTGCCCCGGCAACATATCCGTTGACTTATGTGTTCAATAACACGGAAATCACGACTTTGGTCAATATTTCGACAGTAGCTCAACAGGCTGTTATCCAGGATACCCTTACGTCCTACACAACGAGCGTATTAGCGTTAACAAATGGTACCACAACAACTTCGCTCGAACTCTGCGATCGGGGGCTTTGCTGTTCGTTTTACGTGAACAGAACGTTCAATGAATCGAATGTTAATTCGAATGTCAGTTACTACAGATATCGTATCGCAGTATTCAATGGTGTAAGGTCTCATTCCGGCGTAGCCACTACTGGCGTGCAGATCTGCAGTGTTATTCCTTGCACCAATGATACCTTGGCTAGCTGTGGACTCAGATTTGCTGCAACGGATACCGTCGTGCTCCCAACTGTATTCAACAACATTGTCATCTCTGGAAACTTTTCCACTGAATCCACTACAATGCAGATGCCAGACTCGTTGACTACAAGCATTCTGCCTTTGAACGCCAGTGACTTTACATATACGAAAGTCAGTTTCAGTGGAACATCCGTCGCTAATATCACCTATAATTCAACAACCGAGCTAAGCAACCTGCTAACTTTCGCCATTTATGGAAGAAATTTCTCTGCTGATGGGTTGGCGGAGACTGTTGCGACAAATACTACGACAGATGTGGAATCTTCCGCGATTCCATTGTCGCGTTTTTCGCTGGCAGTCACTATGTTCCTAGCAGCTACTATTAGTCTATTAGTCATGATTGGGCATTAATCACACGACCGCGGTTCCTCGATCAATACGTAAAACGCTCATCTGTAATGCAATGCTCTTCTTCCAAGTATGCAGTTAGACGCTACATCTGTCCATGCAACTTTTAGAGTAACACAGCACGGCGATAGTACCCGTAGCACATATTGTCAGATAAATTCTCATCAGGATACTAATATTGAAGGAGAGAGCGACGCTACTAGCATCAAAGGATTCGCGTGTGCTTAGGTCCCATTATCTAACTAAGGTACATGCATACGTCAAGTTATAGGGCCCAAAGTATCGTATAAATATATTTTTAAGTGACGTGATAAGATTTATTTGCGGATGACCCACAGTGGTTGTAGACCCAGCCGACCATGCTGGACAAAATAAAAAATTGTAAAACTCCCAATTTTTACATGAAAATCCACTACAATAAACATATTGCTATGTAACCATGACGATCATATTCATTATAAATGACCAACGTACTCCGGGAGGTAATGGAACATGCGATACGGCATGCGAACTGCATGACCAATCCATATTTTCCCCGAGAGTACCTTTTTATTACCCGCATGCCCTCAAATAGTCCCCGAAAAATCATTCCTGTCTGTTTTGAATTACTTATGAACGTGTAAAATTTTCACCAAAAACTTCCCTTGAATTTCTCTGCTTAAATAAAAACTACCCTATTCCCCTAAAATGCCGTAAGCATGAATTTCGATCAAGTGTCGTGTTTCATTTTCAGGCGTAGGATAATGTATCTAAGATGTGTATTGATCCCAAACGATTGATAAAAAAATAATGATTGAAACGTGGTTTTTATACGTAATATTGTAGATATTTACAGTTTTTTTTAATGAAAATATGATAACAACCGCGACGTAAATACTTTATGTAATATTAGTTATTTAATTCATCTTATCATATGAAATTGTTTACAAATAGATAAAATGCAAATTTCTGGTTCAAAATAATGTTGTCCGCAGTAAGATTCGCCTTCTAAGCTACTGTGCGACTATATGTTTCGTAAACAAACGAGTCATGGCTGGAAAGTTTTATACGCAACTTCAACACGAAAAAAAATCAACCAATGAAGTATTACTCTTTGAAGTAGAGAAGTATGTCATATCATATATATTGACCATTCATTCATCATAAAAAATCGTTTAATATACCATATACATTGAAACTTTTCATGGAAACTTCTTTCATCTTTATAATGTTCTAGTCTATATATTAGTCTAAAGATCCCTGGCTACTCTATAGGGAAATAAACTTTCCGATAACGGACGTGGACACTTCCGAGGATGCATTTTTCTCCGAAAAAAAACTTCCAAATACCGGATACGTTTACAAAATCTCGAATCCACTATTATCAATTGTAAATTTTTGTGAATCGCAGCAAATGTAAAAAACACAAAATGAGTACTTTTTCTGATTATGAACACTTCTCAATAACGGACAATATGTTCGTCTTCAAAGGTATTCGCTATTGGGAAGTTTCATTGTACCGTATCTATTGTAATCTTCTTAACTAATATATCTCACAAATTACCTTCCTAATCGCATGCTGCCATGAGAAGATATACATTATAATTTGTGTACTAACACTTATTGACGTTAAGTATTGTTGTGAGATATGATCAGATATATCATTGATGGAACATTATAATATTTATAGAACGATTACTTTTTTCTTTTCAACGTCAGATAAGGATTTTTATTCAATTATCAATTCCCTTATGCAGCTCCGATAAACTGGTCAGTTCTATAATAAGTAACTCAAGTGCATGCATTGATAAGATCACCTGAACCAACCTAAACAAGTCTTGTAGGAAGATACAATTGCAAAGACAAAATCTTGAGATTGAGATTCCTGAGATCTTTTGGAAAATAAATTATAAATAATCAGGCACGAATACAGTAAATTTAGTTTCATTTCCACATTAACGATTTTAAAGTTTCGTAACACGATTTATTCCGCTACTTACTTCGAATATGACATTACAAAAGAAAAAAAAACTCTTCGAGCACAGATATTTGCAATAAGTAAAGCGTAGATCTATACGGTGATTCCCGGTGACATGGAATACCCTGTATATATGTATCACTATAGGTGTGACCCTGTCGCATATATATACGCTGTTTCGACTCATACCAAGTGTCTGGAAAGGCAAAGAATAGGTGCGAGTCTGCCGAACAGCCACTAAATAAAAAGTTGCGAGTCTTACACGCGTTTTTCATAGCGGCAGACGTCTAAAGGTTGGTGCAGTGAAATTAAAGAATTGAAATACGTATACCTGCTCCATCTGATAGTACCCATTTGATTAATATTCTACACATGTGATTTAGACGCCTCCAAAGTTCCTGTTCCTTCAAATATACAGACATAGATTGAATACTGACATGCAATTGCACATCCTAGCCGCGATTAGTATACGAACCTGTTAATAAAGAGAAGAAGAACACGTCAATTTTTAGTTCTAGGACAGCGATCATGCGAGCCTCTCAACTACTGATTACCGTCTTCGGGTTAACGGCTTTAGCCCAACTCACATTTGAGGTACGTATCACTGCGCAACACAGCTGTACGCGCATGCGTGAGGTCGTCAGATTGAACGTAAATTCGAAAAATTATAAAACAATGTTAAAGGAACTGTTCAAAAATGTATCAACTATTTTAGAAAATGATCAACAAGTAAAGTGACGGTTCGATCATTGATCGGTAGCTAATTAATATGCGTACGTTAAATCTGTGCAGGTGTCAGCCGCAGATGCAATTTCCTACATAGGTGCCGTCGCCGAGTACTACCCAGTGAAAAATGGAACCAACGGAACAACAATCGCAGTCGCTAATGCTCAGAATTACGTCACCATTATTAAAACAGCTGCGAATTACGTGTGTATTTTTCCAATTTATATCGGAAGTTCCAGCCTACCTAGACCCAGAGAACCTCACCGACCACGATGGTTTTTTTGTTCGTTTCATGTTGTACTGCTCGATGAGCTCCCATTTTATAATTTTGTTCAGGATTTTCCAGTCAATTCTGCCCGGTGCGTGAATTTTTTGAATGATAATTTTTTCAGAATCTTCTTTTCTTGAGACAACTGCATCTCTGAAATGAAATTCCATCGAAAACTTTGGTAGGTATAAAAGAATTCACGCGCTTTGCGGCGGGCCTTCGGAAAAAATGTACTTCCGCAATTTTTAAATTCAATTATAAACGCCCAAAAATCTACTAGGAAAAAGAAAAATCTGCAAAACGCTTGTTTGGACCCATTTATTTATTTTGAAGAAATTTCACTTGATTCTTTACTAAAATCCAAGAATTTCAAGATATTCATTTAAGAAATGCAGTTGTTTCCCAAAGAGCATATTCTGAAAAAATGATTAATTTACGAATTCAAACATCGGACGGGGCTGTTTGGAAAGTTCTGAATAAAATTACAGAAGGAAGCTCGTCGAGCGGTACGACATAAATAAATGAAAAATATCTTGGTCAGTGAGGTACACAGCTGGGTCGAGTCGAGCCGGAATGCCCCATACATATTTAGATTTTGATTAAGCGTACTTCAGTGGTAGCGGCCACAATTTCAAAATTTCTGCGTTCACATTATTTCTAATTGTATTTTAAAGCAACTATCAAACGAGTTGAACAATCTCCCAAATATCAAATCTAGGATGACAAGTTTCATATGCACATACTTATACACGGATGCACTTGCAATCAATTCTCTTCCGTTTTTTCCAGAATGCAGACATCGTCGTATTCCCAGAGAGCTCTCTGACTGAGGGTCTCACTTTTTCCGATACGAACAGGACTTTATATCCTTCACACAGTTCCGTCATACCCGACCCAGGCACTGATACACCCTGTGATAATGCATCGACGGTCGTGATAGAGGTTCGTAACACAAAATGTATACGAAATCCAGTAATGATAGAGTTACCTGGAATAGTGACAAAGAGAGCTGATACTCTCCCGGGTGATGGGCTGTGCTCAAACTCCTAGAGGTGTTTCCTTGTGTCGAAATATCGAACCCATGCATGATGTGTAATTTAATCTACTGGGCCTTTCTCCGTTCCACCACAATTTATCATATTATCGAGCAATTTGTTGGTACTTCGCTATTGCTCCAGGGAATTCCGTTCAGATACGGCTTTATGAGACCCTATCATTGTAACTTCATCAGACAAGAATGAAAATGAATATTTAGGACATTATCTCACCATATATCACGTGTGTCACCGCATTACCCTCATCAAACTCCTAATATGATAAATTGTGAATGAAGTGAAGAAACACCCATTAGCTTGAATAACACACCATGGGCTCCATATTTGGACCTAAGGAAGCACCTCAAGAAGTTTGGGCAGAATCCATTACCCGGAGATCTGATACTTTCCTCATAAGTCTACATTTGTGCTGTTACACCAACTATGAGAGCATCCTGCGGCACGATAAGTCCCTTATTCTATTTTATACTAAATTTTGAGTGATTTCTTTAGGCTCTACGGTTGATATCATGCGCAGCCAAGAAGTATTCCACCTACGTAGTGGTAAACTTGAACGAAATGGAAGACTGCACAAAAACAGGAACAGCGTCTCGTCCCTGTCCTAGCGACGGCTACTTCTTCTACAACACCAACGTTGTGTTTAATCGAACCGGCGGCATCATATCGAAGTACAGAAAGTTCAATCTTTTCGGCGAAGCTGGTTTCAACATAACTTCTACTCCTGACATCGTTACATTCACAACGGATTTCAACGTCACGTTTGGCCACATCATCTGTTTTGATATCTACTTCAACAGTCCGGCTCTAACTCTAGTCAACGAATACAACGCTACCGATATTCTGCATCCGTTACGCTGGTTCTCTGAACTGCCCTATCTGACTGCCCTGCAAACACAATCCGCTTGGTCCTACGCCAACAATGTCAACCTGTTGTCATCAGGCTACAGCGCACCAGCGACTGGTAGCGGAGGTAGTGGAATATACATAGGAACTGGTGGGAACTTGGTCACCCTTTGGTCAGAGAGCGCAAAGAATGCTCTTCTGGTAGCAAGAATACCGAAGTTGATTGACGGAGTACGAAGCCACATACCTCGAACGACATTTCCGTTGATCTACGCATTCAGTGATACTGAAATCACAACTCGGATCGCTTTTCCGACTGTTGATGAAGAAGCTTTGTTCCAGAACAACCTGACGCCCTACACCACTAGGCGCCTGAAACTGAACAACGGTACAACAACAACTTCTCTCAAACTCTGCAATCGACGACTTTGCTGTTCGTTTCACGTTAACAGAACGTTCAGTGAAGAAAGTGTCGATTCAAACATCAGTTACTACAGATATCGAATCGCGGTGTTTAACGGAGTTCGATCATTTTACGGCGGGGCCACTGGGGGAGCGCAGATCTGTAGTGTGATTTCTTGCACTAATGATACCTTGGCTAGCTGCGGACTTAGGTTTGCCACAACGGATACCATTGTGCAACCAACTGTCTTCAACAACATTCTCATCTCGGGAAATTTTTCCACTAGCTCCTCCACAATGCAGATACCAAACTCCTTGACTATGGACATTCTTCCTCTAAATGCTAGCGACTTTACATTTGAGAGAACTGATTTTTTCGGTACTTCCGTAAGGAATGTCACCTACAATTTAACTACAAAAATAAAAAACTTGTTGACTTTTGCCATTTACGGAAGAAATTTCTCTGCTGATGGGCTGCCGGCTACTACAGCAAACGTTAAATTATCCAAAAGTTAATAATTGTGTTTGCTACAAATACTCATAACAGGCAATTGAATATCATTTTGGAAACGATCGAACATCTGATTTTGGATAAGCCCATAATATTTTATTTTACCAATTAGACAAAGTTATTATCTAATTTCTAGTTACATTCTCCAGCTTCTCCAGGTTTTGCAATAACTAATCCAAACACACATTTCATGATAACTCATGTGATTGGAAGAACCTAAAATTACATTCAAGAGGGTACGTAGAGTAGAAAATACGTCAAAGATTGATTGGCTCTTGCTTTCTTCTATACTATCATAGACCTCTATTTTAGAGATATTTCAAGCCATATTTACCAAAAACTTCTCCGATTTGTAGATATGTACTTCATTGCTACACATACAGTATAATGTTCTCAGTATCTTTCAGAATATCACTAACTATAGGAATTATGAAAAACTAGCTAAGAAATTTTCGTTCAAAATGTACGAATCTGTAGTATTTTTATTTATTTTTTAACATTATCAGTTATTCCCGATGAATAGATATACGTGGTGATGTGATGATGTAATGTTCATAGATATCTGTCTTATAATTTTACAATTTCCTTCATATTTTTCAGGATTGTTTTTCATTTTGTAATACAGCATAGAGCTGAGAAAATGATTTACATAAGAAATGAGCTCAATAAATTTTGAATTCCTCCACTGATAAATCTAGCTGCTGAATAAAAGTTTATTAGTTTCTTAGTTCCTCTCTACTGTACATACCCGCAAATCCCAAATCAACTAGATACAATCTCTTGCCTTCTCTTTTGATCAAAAAGACACGACCAGAACCAGCATAAACGGTATTTATTCGTCAATGAATAGCCACCGTTATCATCGAATCTCTGAATCAGACTAATCTATTCTCTTCAACTTAATACCTAGGGACTTTGAACTCCGGCGCTCCGTCCGAGCCTCCATTTGGTTTTCTCTTATTCATAATATTCTGAATCTTTTGCCACTCCCTATCCAACTCCGCCTTCTCATTCTTTTCCTTGTTGTACTTTCTCGTTCTTCTTCCATCAGCCATTTTTACACCATACTGAAAAGCAGCCTTAGGTAAGGCCTCCTTGTTGTTCATATATTCGCTGTATTCTTCAGGTGTATCGAAATCCCATCTTCCGATCGGTCCTTTTTTATTACCCAAGTCCATTTTAGTGTAATCCACCTCGTCGTCAGAGTCATCAATAGCGTCCTGCATCTCGTCCAGCCCTGGATAGCATTCAGCATAGCCTTCAGGTTCGGCGGCGAGTTTATTAAGCAGCATTCCTTTCTTTGGGGCATTATCCACGCTCTGTACAATGGTGGGTGGTAGCTGTGGAGCGTTTGCTTTATCATCTGTCAAAGTTTCCGCCGGCTTATCGAAGTACGATCCTTTCTTCTTGTCCTTTGAATTAACAGCTTCTTTTTTGCTAGTAGATGGAACATAGTCTCCAATGTCCCCGTAAATGCTATCGTCCTGAGGTCTTGGCGGTATGTCCATTTCGTTGAGTTCCTCAAGTCTGGATCTTCCCTCCTTATTTTTCTTACCTTTCTTATTGTGTCTGCTGCCTTGTCTGAGATAAGACAATATCTGAGCCAGTTTGTTTATCACAATGTCGTTTGTTGTCAGCGTCGGGGTAGTGTCGATCGTTGGAACGTCAGCCTTGCTCCTAATCAACGTAGTCGGTATATCCGCATCCGCATTTTCGTCATCAAGCTCAATGACATAGGCCATACGCCCCGGGCAATAGAGTTCGTTTCTTTCAACGTGTTTTGACCTCATGATGGTCAAGGTTTTGTGTATATTGCGACCGATTTTAGTCTTGAATTGCATTTCTTCTTCTTTTCTCTCCACCTCCTTCTTGTCTTTCTCTTTCTCCTTTTTCGGCTTCACCAATTTCTCCATTTCTATTTCCTGTTCTTGTTCCTTCGCCTCTATCTCGCTTCTCACCTTCTGAAGCAGCGCGTAATCCAACCCTTTTACCAAGTGAGTATGTTCCATGTCTCCTCCCAAGAATTTTGACTGCTGTATCATTTGTCTTCTTCTCTCAGCAGCATCCATCCCGGACTTAACATCTGGAGCAACGGCTCTGTATGCACTGGCAGTGTTCATGGGATCTTCGGATTGATAATCGGCATTAGTTCCGTCGCGTCTTTCCCTCGCTCTGTCTCTGTACTTTTCCGCTAGTTCTGCCATTTTGTCTTCTTCCTGCTTTTTCAATTTGGCGTAGAAACTCTTCTTCTTTCTTCTCAACTCCGCTCTACTTCCTCCCGCTATTACCGGAGTTTGAGCAGTCTTTGCCGCTGTATCCCGCATCGTTCCTGGAACCGACGCTGGCGTTGATGACGGCACCGAGGCTCTGGGAGTCATCAAGAGACGCCGAAAATCATCGTTTGTCAATCTCACTGAGAGAGACATATCTTCTTCCAAAGTTTCCGGCATTTTGGCGCTTAGTTTTTTTTCAAATTTTATAAAAGTTTCTCCTGTAGTTCAGCGAACAATATGAACTCGTTTACTTATGCGGAGATCAGCGCCTAGAAAAATAGACATTTTTACATTACTTTATCTTCTTATCAAGGGGAGATGAGATTAAATTTTAACACCAAGTTGCAAAAATATCTTTCCAACAAGCTTGGCATGAATGGAAGGCATATTATTGTTGCTCTCCCAAGTTTATCGTGTTTTTGCTTGAAACACCATTCTCGATTCATGCACCATCTCTTTAGTTCATGTATTCTAGTGATAGTTTATAAACATCAATCAGAGTCGTCGAGGAGTAACTTGTTGAAAATTTATAGATCGTTTTAGAGTTGGAAATTGATAAGTATTGTAATTCAATGATCGAATTTATCAGTAGACAATAAACAAGTTCCAGCTTTACGAGATAATAAACAATGAATCCTCGCGATGGATGTCACAAAATTTAGGAGACTCACTAAGAATCTCTTGAAAGGTACAACAGACGATTTCTTGATGCCACAACAGAGAGATCTCAGCTCAGTCTTCTTATTCTTGCCAGAATTTATTCGTTTATCCAGAAAGTAAACAATCGATTCGTTTTATCCAGTTTGAGGTTATGATTTTGGGCAAGAAAATGGCCGCGCAGTTCATGACATCACTTCGGGGATGCGTTCGAATTTAAAGGGCATAAGATGTGTTTCATCAGTTTACTACCTTCTCTATTACGGAAAGAAATGAAAGCTCCTTATAATTCCAGCGACGTTTTTCCGCTATTTAAATTCTAAAGTTAATCACAGTACAAACAAACAAACAATTCAATCGCAGAAATCGCATTCGTGTATCGACTATCGGACGCCATGACAGTTTGCTAAAACGTCAAACTGATTTTGATAAATGTATCAATTACTATCGACTCATTTATTACCGATAATTGAACAGAATCTTTCCGCTATTTTTAGCTGGAAGAACTGGATTTCCAATTAAGGAATTTTTTAACCTTGTTTCACGCCATGTAATATCGATAGAACGACATAATAATATACGTACACACAGTATGCAGTCTAGGTTACTTTACACTTGTCAAATTCCAACTCGTTCTTGTATCTTTATTTCTCACCATTGAACAGTTTAAAGAATATTCCCTGGCACTTTGTCATTCACGAATGATTACACTGTCATCGCGACTAGCGCCGTATAGAAACATAACGCGATTTACAGAATTGAAAGAAAAAATCAAAATCAAAAACAAAATGATAACAACCAGTGAAAGGACTGCATTCGACTACAATAGCTCTTTCAAGGAAAGAATGGGTGTGATAGGATCTGAAATAAATCAACCAGAGGATTCTGGAGAAGATATTAAACCTGACTCCTATTTGGGAATCCAAAGACTAGAAAACAAAACTTTGATTAGTCCTCACGTAGTCAGACCGTTCGAATGTTATCTATGTGGTTTGGTGTTCGACAGAATTTCACAATTCGATAACCACAGTAGAAGCGTACATCGTCAAGAAAGGTCTCAAGTTTGTCAGATATGTGGGAAAGGATTTTTTCGACCAACAGATCTGAAAACTCACTTGAACATTCACTTGGGTACTAATAGATGCATGTGCAAAGTTTGCGGAAGAAAATTTAATCATGTATCTAATTTGATCAGACACAGTAGAATACATTCAGGTAACAGCGCATTAAACTACTTATTGTATAGTTTCACTCTGACAATTATGTGCTCTTTAAAAACTGATCTGAATCGTCCAAACTTCTATCAAAAAAATCTAACACACAGGTTTCTTAAGTTTGCTAATTAGTGCTTTATGAAATATGTTATACTCGTTAAAACTTTGACCTCTTTTTGCCATTCATTTGATAAAAATTACAATGTACAATTTTATTGAGGAAAAGGACCTAACTTAATCACATGGTGTCTAGCGATCCTGAAAGTCCTGGCGGTCCTAGAAATATCCTGATATTGATGTTCTCCTTGAAATAGTTTAGAATTATCTTGGGATTTTACCCGTGTCCTGGAAATGTTCAAAAAAATTTCAATATTTTCCATCCCAAGAAAGTACGAATTTCAGCGCTCACATATTTAATTCAGAATGTTAACTATTGATTCCGAAAGTAATATTCTGAATTAGTAGGCACTTGAACTTTGTTCAGAGTAATTGAAAATAGAGTAACATAACGGCCTTCATGAAACTAAGTCTCGTTTACTTTTTCATCCACTGAAAAATCGTATGAAAAAACTATCCTTGAATCACAATCTCGTAGTCCTGAAAAAATCCTGGGAAAGTCCTGCATTTTGATACTCCAATTGTGCTGGACACCATGGATCAGCTTTCCGACTCTTTATTCTAAATGTAAAAGTCTATTATAACTGATGTGAGTTAATGAATTCTGAACTTTTGATTAATGATCAAGCAATATCCTGTTTATTGTTGATCAATAATTACTAATGACACCGAATGGATCGCAGGAGTGAAACCTTACCCATGCAGTATATGCGGTAAAAGATTTGCACAGATAAATACACTGGCTAGACACAAAGCTATTCATAAAAGAGGAGATGAAATAATGGACTGCTGTTTCTGTGATAAAAAATATAAATCTAATAATGGTCTTAGAGAACACATGAAGAAATTACACGGTGTAAGTAAACTGATGAAAAAATTTTCGAAGCCTTGAATAATCTGTAAGTTATAATGATAATTTTTCATTCGCATTTATAGTTTACAGAAAAGTCTAATCCTAAGGATATCGGCAGAATCATTAAACGTAAACATTATTGTAAAATTTGTGGAGAGAGTTTTCAATTCGTCGAACTTCTCAGACTTCACGAAGAAACTCATCGTAATTTAGAGTCATTGGAATGCAGAAGCTGCAATCAGGTGAGGAATCAACTTTGAATTAAAGCAGGGTATATATTAAGATGAAGCCTTGTTAATTAAAATATTGATGCAAAATGTTTCAGGAATTTCATAAGCCGGATGAGATTAAAGAACATAGATGCGGAAGACAGAAGTTAGCTATCCCAAATACAGTTAAAACTAGAAAAGTAGCTGATGAAGAATCGATTGTAACAGTAACAAGGGATAAAAGTAGTTCGAATTTATCGGGAGAAGATGAAAGTGTTCTCATACAACTTCGCGGAATCAATGAAGATTTTAAAGAGCTTAGGTCTAGTGCAGATGAAATTTATACACGTGCAGAGAACTCGAAAATAAATGGACTGAAAAATGTCATTGATAATGAACTTGCTGACAAATTATCTCAAGCTGAAATCACTAGCTCTAATAAACTGACAGCGGATAAACAGACCAAAGAAACTATTGTTTATGTTACTACCGGACAGGTATGAGTAAACATAAATGTTTTGTTGAAAAAAAGAAGAGCTGTTACGTAACTCACTTTATTTTATACTTTACATGATCTGAATGACCGCCTGTTCTAATCCCTTAATATTTCTGTCTCTTTACAGCTTGCTCATATGAATACGGAACAAGTAGTTGATACAGCGAATCATTTTCTCCATCAGCACTTGATGGAACTTGCGTCAGAAAATTCTTCACAAACTGAAAATATCAGCTCTCGAGACTGTGACGGAGAAACGGTTGTATCTGAAATGATAAAGAATTGTTGGAAAGAAATTGAAATGCCATATGTGAATGATACGGAAATATGTGATAAGAGAGATTCTTCCCTAAATTCCAAGAATAATACGCAGAGTATAATCTACATACATGCCTTGGAAAAAGATGGTCTCATATTATTAAATGAACATGGGAACTTAGTTAGCAATTTTATGCCTGATATTACGCCGGAGAAGTACGTTGATATGAAACATGATTCATCTTTAATTAAAACTTTAAGCTTACATACCGAGCTTGGAACCTCCCTGCCTGTAAAAATTGGTCAAAATGATACTATGAGTAAAAGGTTATCCTCTAACTCTGTCTTACATGAAAACAAAGATAGGAACTTTAGAGAAAAAAATCATAAACATGTTAGAGCTATTAAAGGATTTAAAAATCATAACAGCAGGAATTATTTTTGTGAAGAAAATTCAAACAGAAACCATAATCTTTCGGTTGAAACCACAAATCCTTCCCTAGCTAATAACATATTTAAAGAACTGCTAGGGCATGATCCTGACAAAGTTAACGTAGCGATTGGTAAATCGTCGGATAACAAAGAGCCAGCGCTGAGATTAGTCCAGACCGAAAATGGACAGCAATTTTATGAGCTAATGATAACAAATAACAGTACAGAAAAATTTGAAAATTGTTTTGCGACTGATAAAATGTCAAGCGGAAGTGAACATTTGAGAGCTACAGAGAACGAGCCTGTAACAGAATCTTTATTAAAATTAGTAAAATTAGAAAATGGTCAACGTGTTTTGGAATTAACTGAGAACAGTTTGTCAGATAGAACTAGAGAGTTGATAGAACTGAAGATAGAAAAAGAGGCAGAAGATATTGACCAAAATACTAGGAATAGTAAATTAAATGAAACATTAGTATTGGAAAATATTGAGCATGACGAAATGAGAGGAAAAAATAAATGTGAGAAAATTTTCTACCTGGCCCAAAATAACAAGGATAATAATATGATCGATTTCTTTGAAATAGAAACACTAGGGGACCAAGAACAGAGCAGTTTTAACTTAGCATCTGACGAAGTGATGGAAAATGTCTCTCAAACTAGTTTTGATCATCTGGAAACGTTGGATAAAAACAAGAGTCTGGGGAACGACCAATCCCTAATAGATAATGAAAGCTGTGAGGAACTATTGGGACTCATTCAAAGCAATACTCTGAGACAGAATGAGAAAAATAAAATCGAATCTAGAAAGAGTAGTAGAGAAGATGGTCCAATGGTCAGACTCGTGCAAAACGAAGACGGAGCACAATTTTTCGAGCTTATTAGAGGTGATTTAGAATTCGAGGAGACACAAGACTTTGAGTTAGTAAAAAATAACGAATCTGATCAAATGCACAATCCCCAGCTTTCAAACAATGCTAAATGCTCCAAGAAATTGCTCCTAGACTCTGGTTGTACGATTAACGATAGCACCAAGTCAGGTCCTGATATAACTCGTAAAAAAAGAACGAAAAACAATGCAAAAAAGTACAACTGCGATGTCTGTAAGAAATCATTTTCAAAAGGTTACAACTACCGACAACATATCGGAACCCATTTTGCCGATAAACAAAAATTCAAGTGCGAAGAATGCGGCACTTTTTTTGCCTGGAAATCTACTCTTAACAAACATATGGCCACTCATAGAGCCGGCGGACAACAGAAATTTGTTTGCGAAATATGTCCAAAAGTGTATACAACTTTGTCCCAAGTGAATGTGCGTAAATATTTTTACTCTTGCATCTCAAATCCATTCGCATTTTGATCTTAAATTCTTTATATGAAATTACTTTCTCCAGGAACATGTGAAGAGGGATCATCTTAAGGAGCGTAATCACAAGTGTCTGCACTGCACTAAGACATTCTTCAAGAAATTCGATCTCAAGATACATATTCGTACGCACACCAAAGAACGTCCTCATGAGTGTCGGGTTTGTTACAAGAGCTTTCATCACCAGAGTCATATTATTCGTCATGAACGAATTCATTCCGGGGAGAGACCGTATGCTTGTAATATTTGCGAAAAGACATTCACACAGCTAGGATCATTGAAAAATCATAGACAGAGGCATCAAGAGTTAAAAATAGATATACTAGATTATCAGATGGATGAAGACGATCCGTTGCCACGAACGACTTTTTAGATTATTTTTACAATTATGTGTGTATGTACATACCTGCTATACACGAATGAAGAGACTTTTTCTCTTCGATTATTTCTTCTATTCTTTTTTCCAGCTAAAAATGAATCCATCGATACAGATTATATTATCCTGTTAAATACAGCAATAACAGAGAAAGATTTTTAACTCATTACGAATTGTAGCTCAACCCATAAGAGTGTTTACGATACATGAATTATCGAAAATCTTCATTGCATGACTTTGAAAACTTGACCGTATATTATATGTATCTGACTAAAATTGAATGATTGCTCGGAAAAAGCAAAGCAAAGTAATGAAAAAAGAATGTCAATTCTACTAGTTTGGGTGCAACAAAATAATTTTTATTATTCAATTTTATTAGTTTAATTTTTATATGGCAAAGGCTTTTTCGCGAATGTTGTATATTATATATTTATTTTATCATACATTTTCACAATTTGACATGTATGTTTACATGAGCGAAGAGGTCCATTTATAATATAGGTATATAATATATTCTGAAATGTCTATAACTGCGTTAATGAAATTGTAAATAAATTATGTAAGGTATTCAATTGAAGAATTTGTTTTTGAGTTGAGAAATAGTTTGTGTATACTAGGGTGTCTAAAAAAAATTAACATGCTACTATTTCTACTCCCACCACTTTAAACGTTAGTTTTTGACATAAAACAAATTCTTCTTCAAAAGGAACTTTGCATCTCAACCCTAAGAGATGGCACAAGCCATTTTTGAATGTTTATTCAACGTTTTGCAGTCTGCACTTCTCCTGATATCCGATCTCACTTGAAACTTACTTAGAAGGGGTGGGAGTAGAACTGAAATGTCTCCGAACAATTCCTCGATACGGATAATGCTCTCCCAACATTCAGACTCCTTAAGTTTTTCAATTAGCTAATCAATGAAAATGAGAGAGCACAGAATTGTTGTGATTAAAAAAAATATATTTTTATCACACTTGTTACAAGAAATATGACCCAGATTAGTTAAAATAGTAAAGTTCGTAAGAATAACGACCTATATACGCAATTACTTCAGTCACATCTTTCATCCACCACAAGTTATCGTTTTTTAAATCTCTTGGCTCCCTTATTTCGAGAACCACCCTTAGACCTCGGTTTCCCTACACTCTTATTATACCCCTTAATCCATCTGTGCCTTTTCTCTTCCCAGTCGAGTTGTTTCACTGCTGCTTTGTCCGTATTGCTCATAGCGTTTGCACCGCCATGCTTAGTCTTTGATGTACCTTCTTCGTCAAGGATTTCGGCAAATTCTTCAGCAGCAGCGAAGACATTTTGATCGTAATTAGGTTTTTTCTTCTTGTTGCTTTTACTTGTCTGATTCTTGGATCCTGAATTGTCAAACTCTTCATCGTCATCGCTGAAGTCCATATCACTAAGATCCTCATCATCGACACCGTCTAGGTCATCTTCATCGATCTCTTCCAATTCATCCTCAATCTCCTCATCAGAGCCAATATCATCTTCGTCCATTGATTCATCGTCGACATTTCTATCACCATCGCTATCGTCAGACATATCATTCTCACTTTCGTCATCATCTGAAAACCAAAACGTGTTATTAGTTGCAATTGATCGATTTTTGGAATCCATTATAAAATTTCCGCATGCTAATCTGCCTCTTACCCTTCTTTCTCTTCTTTTTTGAGGCACTTATGTCACCGGCAATATCCATATCGTCAAAGTCTTTGTCTTTACTTAATCCGTCGAGCATGGTATTGAATTCTTCACTATTTACGCTCTCTAAATCATCGTCATAACCGTCATCGTCTTTGTCCTTTTCCTTCGGCAATAAAGTCCTAGTTTTCAAATATCTATACAAGAATAATTCGTCCGCCGGTATTTTATCCTCATCTTCGTTTATATATGTTGTACTATTCACTGGGATTGCTTTAACTCCTTTAGCCATATAAGAAGCGCGCTTTGCAAGAGGATTTTTACTGTTAGTCAGTATTGTATGCTTTTCTAATTTCTTGGGATTCTTGAATACATATCTATCCAAAAATCTAATCATTGTGAAATCCTGTAGTGGATCTCCCGAGTAGATAATCGGCCTTCCTGAAATGATGATATCTCGTTATTATCAATGATTCATGCTCAACTGTATTCATCGATATAATCATCGATACCATTTCTGAACATTATTCGATTACCTTTGATGATAGTGTTCGCAAAAAGGGTGACGGTAGGATGGAAGTGATTGGACAGCACCATGAGTTCTGTACAGTAACTCAAATTTGATCCAGAATAAAGTGGATTCCTGTTGTATGGATCATAGGATTTAACATCTTCCTCTTTAACGTCAATTTTTGGCTCAACAGTCTCCACCATCGTGGCTATTGGCGTTATGTTGAAATTGGACAAAGTGATACTGGATTCTTCTTCCTTTCCTTCTTCTTCCGCATCTTCTCTTTCTACTTCTGCTTCCGGGCTGTTTATACTATCATTGATTTGTATCTTTTGATGTGAATGCTCGTTATATATCTTGAGCATATCTGCTCCGATGTTTTTCCTTACTTTGAATAGTTGGGAGATCATATACAAGACTGCACAAATCATATTCGTTGGTAGATAGAGTGAAATGTGTAGCAATCTTTTGACAAAAGCCTTGATGCGTGTAGCACTGGTATCTTTCTTTAGAACTTTGAATATTAGGCTTAGAAACATGGCCTGATGACTAGTGGTCGATATTTCCGGATCCAAGAGTTTCTTGTACAGGGCTGAATAAAATCTATTTGCTTGTTTAACATCTTTGCCAACTATCTGATGCAGCAGGCTCAGAGCGTTAAGACTGACATTGAATGAACCGATGTGAATAACTCTGTATATAGTATCGACGTGCTCTTTAAGCTTATCAGTATCCATTTCTGAAAATGGATAAGCCCGGTTCACTCCCATCAGCAATGCTCCCATCATTCTTGAATCGACTTCGCCCTTTTTTAAACAGGCTTTAAAAAAGCTAAAATAGACTGTTATCATGTTGTTGGCTACTTCTTTGCTTTCGTCGTCAAGAACGAATTGTGTTAGAAGGCAGATTCCGTAGTACTGAGCTTTTTGGGTCACGTTTTTTCTGAACAACAATTTTTCTATCTCATTTAAAACGACTTGTTTCATGTTTGGATGTTCGTTTAGTAATTGGCCCAAACAAAACACGGCTTTGGATGCTACTTTTGAGCTTGGGTCACCGATCTTGTTCACAATATTAGCCAACAATTTATCTTCCTGTTCCGAATTCTTTGCCAATAATTTGTACATGTTTGTTATAGCTTTTTCTTTATTTGCATCTAGCGTATCATGAGCGACGGTGTTTAATGCGTCGACAAATTGAGAATAGCAGAGTTTTAGCTGATCTTCAAAGTACCAATGCGCGAGTAGCTGCCTTCTCTTAACAGGATTATCGGCGAATAATTTATCGTCAATAAGTTTTAAATTCTGTTCCTCAAAACTGTACAGTTTTGATTCGGGGTGTAATAAATCGGAGGAAAATAATTCCTGCAAATTATCTATTATCATAGTGCACTGTTTTTTCTTAGCCACTTTGACCATTGATACAAGATTGCCGAGCCTCGATAAATTGTACTTCGGATTATCCTGAACGAGTATGATAGACGCGGCTACTTTATCGCCGACTGTACCTTTCGACAATAACGTTTTCATCCAGGAGAAATCTGACCTTCCTACCTCGGATTGCTTTAAATTAAAGGCTGCAGTATCTGAATCTAAACATTTTTTAGCCTCGTCTTTCAACTCCATAACCTCCAATTCGGTCTTACCAGATCCTGAGAAATCAGAAGACTTCGGAAACTCTTCGTACCATTTCTTAAACTTTGTTTTATTCACGTCTCTCACGATCTCCTTCGGCTTATGCATTATCACCTTTGAGATTGTTTATTATTAATTCTATCAACGGCAGACTAGTTGTCGATCAATTCGATTAGTGAGGTTAGAAGCTCACACGTGTTGGTCATGTGTGTTCAGAGTTTTAAATGGTTTTTAACTAAATATGATGTTCGAAGATATGACGGTAGGTGGTATAGTACGAGGTCGAGTTGTCGTATTAGAATTCGGTTGGGGTTGGCCGCAAATCTGCAAGATGGCGATAATGTCTTTGCATTGAACCTAACCTAACATCGATCTATGGCACGAAGGATTTGTTTTTGACAGATCTGTGTGATAGAAGTTATATTAATTTAAAGATCAACAATGCCTGGCCCGATAGAGCACCGTGCCTCTAGTGGACTCATTAAACTTGTGCGTAAATTGCTTCGTGGGGTAAGTTCTTTTTCTGCATTATAACATACAAATTGAGGGATGAAACTGATATTTGGAGATTAAATCTGAGGCTTATGTAATGAAGCTATTCCGACTTGCTTCTTTTCCCATGAACGAATTAACTTTATTATTATCTAGGGCGATTTTACAAACGCTTTGCGCTACGCGGACCTGATTGCCGCTAGGACACAACCTCCGCCTGAAATTCCCGGAGGTCCTTATCATAAAACTTCAAAGATTTATTACTTCACACGAGATGGTAGACGGGAGGTCGGTCCTCCAACGGTTATTTCTACAAGTCAACAAATCGGCACGTCGTAAGTTATTCACATATCTTTACACATTAGTATTTCAGGACTGTATTAAATTTTGTATTGAATATTTTATCCACCTATGATAATGAGACTATTCACACTCAAGCTGTATTATTGTGAATTGAAGTTTTTACAAATATTTTTTCATAAATTGTTAACTTTTACTATTAATAAACTTTCAGAAGCCAAGCGTCAACCGAAGTTAAGCCAGCTACCCCCGGAAAAGTTTGGGAATGGAATTAAACAGTTTGAAAATAGTAGTTGGAATAGAATCGCATGGTAATATTCTAGTGTATAAAGTAAACAAATTAAATGAGTGAAAAGAAAAACCTGGATACGACCAATTATTCGTATATTTCATCTGAATTTTTGATATTGATTATGTAAATAATGGAACTACTGCTTATTTCATCATTCTGTTAATAGTGTTGATTTTTATTTAAACAGGCTACAGGTTTCATCATTTATTAGGATAATTAATAAATAATGTATAAAGTATATATGCTTTCTTTTTATTTCCATATCCGAATATGTATGTCTGTATTTATTTACATAATAATTACCACTTACGATAATTGTAATAGTGTAATAAATACTAAGAACATTAATTATGAAGGACATCCAGGATCGTAAACCGAAATATATATAAACAAGATGACGAATAATTATTCATTTCCGCAATTCATACCTACACAAATAATGTATGTATGTTTGATAATATACGAGAAATGAAATGCACTGTTGAATAGAGAAAGAAATAAATAAAAATACATTTAGTTCTGTACATGATCCTAACAACATCACCTGAGTAACTGAATACTAAAATGATAATACTAAGAACGACTAATTTACATAACTAAATCCTGACTCCGATATACCCAAATAGGATGAAGTTTAGTGTGTATGAACGTAACATATTTCCTCTAGCTATATAGATTAATAAATAAATCGATGGAATGTACACAGTTTTTCATTAACATCTTAAATAATGGTAATATCATTTCGTTTAACAGTTACAACAATATAATATAGTAATATCCTTTGAACAATGAATAACTAATACGTAATATCTTTATTTTAAGGTGATATTTCAAGATTCAATTTTGTGTGGCTGGTAGTTCGAAGGCTGTAGACCGTTTGCTAATAATAAATAAAAATCAGGAAACTACTTCGGCAAACTCAAGTTCTATCCGCTCGTGGTTACAATTTCATTCCACAATTCAATCGATGAAAAGACAAAAGGAAATAGGTTTTTCAATATGAGTGGTCATAGTAAAATATTGAACTCATAAAACTCACTATTTGCATGCCCACAGCCACTCAACATACACCTGGAAAAGACAACATTCTTATGGCCCATCATAGAGGGTTTTTCATTCAAAAACCACTTTCACTTACTTACTAAAACTTGGAGGAAATTGGACTATTTTACCCGAAAGCAATATGACAAAATCCGTTACCTCGAGTTCAGAAAGTAAGAAACTTCGGTGGCTTTGTTCGTTAGTTAAAAACGAGTCAGTTTTCTATAATATTTTTGAAAGATTGGTGCTCAAGTTGGCAGGTAGCTTAATACGGTATCTGATTCTGGTAGTACTGTATCATGTCATAAGTTTTGGTACGGAAATTGAGGAAGCTGCTCCGAATAACATTGAGCATGAAAGCTGCAGCCTCTCGGTCCGTAGCTGCTGGATTGAACCGACTACGTAACCACTTGATAGTCTGGCCTCTGAAGCATGGCAATCCGGTATCCAACATCAATGAGACAAGCGATATAATTGCCTCTTGATATGGTCTGAAATAAATAGTTTGAACAATTGAGAGAGTGAGAATTGGAGAGAGGAAAATCTCAATGCTCAGATTAATTTCACCCACCTCACTGCCAAATATGCTTGAACGCAGAGTTCCATGAACCACCTGAAAGGCGCGGCTTCCATTTTACCTCCCATAACATAGACCATTTCATCGGTGAGTTTTATGTCTGGTTCAAATCCCAGATTTCCTCCTGGTGATGATTCGAACATAAATCCAAAGTCGATGTGGATTATGTGGCCCTCTTCGTCCAGCATGATGTTTCCGTTGTGTCTATCTTTGATTTGTAATAGATATGTTATAACGCTGTATGCCGCCATAGACTTGATGAAGTTTCTTCTCGCATTTTGAAACTCTTTCGTTTGCTCGTCTCCGTATTTGGTAATAAAATATTCATACATCGTTATATCGGTTTGCCGGCCAAGCTGATCCCGGGACTTTGCGTGTGGCACGCATTCTATCACGCCGCACTGTGAAATAACTCGTCATTCAATGATCTTTAATTTATTAGAATTTGAAATAATGAGTATTATGTATTTTAAAGAATTGCTCACCCCTGGCGCTGTAGCGACGACTCTGTATGGAAACAGGTATAAATCTAGACCGACTAATTCGAATACGTTTTTGAAAATACCGATGACTTGGAGCGCAAGCATATCTTGCCTGACATCATCACCTACTTTAAATATCGCTGCTTGCCACATTTCTACACCCATACCATGATGATCTTTACCATTTTCAAGTCTAGCGTTAGTAGACACAGCCATTGCGATATTCTCCAATTCGTTAATGCCATATTTTTGTACTTTGAATCGGGCGAGGAACGGAGCCTTTGCAGCACTGAAATTTGCATTTAAGAGTTGAAAATAAGATCGTATTCCAGGGGTCAGCTGCTCTTCAAATCTGGTGTACATCCCTTTGCGAAATCTTTTGAAAACATCCATAATCTTCGAAATCTTAAAATCTAGTATACACCAGAACTTACGAGTGGCTGACCCCTTGATCGTATTAGACTCGTAGCCTGATAATGAATCCTCAACATGACAGTCTCCGTCTCACATACCTCTGCATAGGTGTTCCGCTGTTATAGTCAATATCTAAGACAACTGCTTCAGGATTTGAGGGCAAATAGCAGCCTGCTTGCACCTTTATTTTACTTAGTGCCTGGAAGCAGGCCTGTTTTCTCTCTGCACCCTTTGGAAAGGGTCTTATCTCACCAGAAATGCTAGTAATTTTACCAAAGAAGTCAAATTCCCTATCGTAAAATTGTTTAGCAGGTCCGGACAAGGAGCTGAGAATATTTTTAATCAGAGAATCAAGAATGTCAAATAGCACCGGGTCTTTGACTTGTTTGTCTTCATCCATATACATGTTTGTATGCATGTTCCAGATCAATTGATGACCTACGACCTAGCAGAACAATCAATTGATTACATCCCTTTATCCTAAACTTCACAGAGCATCGTTACTTCGGGATATACTTTCCATACCTGTGATCTTTTAGCAATTGCTTTAATAAACTCTATTACATAGCCCATAGCATCGTGTCGGACAGCCTGCACGAGTTGTGGGATATAAAATAGAACTGCGTCTGCGGGATAACTGCTCAATACTCTTACCGCATACTGTGCGGAAATTGGATGATGTGGAAACTGGCGTGAAAAGTAAGCCAAAGCTTGAATAGGGGAGACCCTAGACCACGTCAACATATGCACCAGCTGAAAGGGCGAAAATTTTTCAAGGATCAGAGTACAGTAAAACCTCCCCAATTATCCGCGATCCCGATCTCGATTTGTCCTCGATTACAAACGTGGACAATACGGACGGCTTTACTGTACAAGAGATCATTAACTTTACATCCACGAATAGACTCACTTCGGGAGCGTCGTTAAGTAGCGTATCAGTTGTGACTAGATATTGAAGAGCTTCAGGTATGTGTGCAACTGATATTGGGTTCAATCTAACTTGCCGCGATACTTCCCTCACAATACTTTCGGAATTCTTCAATCTGACTGGTAGGAATACAGCCAAGGTGGGACTGATCTCCCAAGCCAGCCTCGTGTAGTCTCTCCATGTCTTTTCATTCATTGCCTTAGCCCTCCATTCAGTGATATGGTTTTCACCTATCATCACTAAGTCCTGTCTAGCCCCGGGATTTCTCCAAACCAGTAGGAGCTCTATTTCAACAGCCATGAGTTCTAATATAAGATTACGCTTCTTTATGTAATCTTTAACAAACACATCGGCGTTAACGATTCTTTTGCTGCGAGTACTTCTTTTGCTAAGAGTATTCGTACTGGCTGACAAAGGTACTGTATTTATCCACCCAGTTACAGGCTTTGTTAATTCGCTGCTGGTCGTCGTAGCTCTTATATCAGATTGCAGACTAGATGTCAAGTTATTGTGTGGTCCATATAGATCAAAATCCCCGACTCCGTTAGCAGTCAAGTATTTTTTGTCGCTGTGCATAATCTGCCAGAATCTAATCAATGTTGCTATGTCCTCGCTAAGCTGTGATATATTTTGAGTTGGAGTTTGGGGAGCTCTGCAAAAATAGTCTAAACAATTGCAATAAATTCTTTCCCTCAGAACGTTCTTGCTCAATGATTTTGGCAGGATATCACCCTGGAGGAGCAGCAAACCGCAAGATAAAAGCTTGAATCTAACTCCAACTGCAGCCACATGTCGGTTCAAATGATCCTCCAAGGTTCCTACAGCCATTGGTAAAGATCTATGCAACAGCATTGCAATCATTTCTACAGTTTCCTGGCAGCAATACTTTCCGGTTTCGATTAATTCCGCTATAAACGTTACCCAAATATCGTGAGGCTTTACATAAGGCGAGTTTGGCTCCAGTTGACAGCCTTCATAAACAGCTAACGGACTAACTTCCGGTTGTTCTAAGGAAAACAGTCCGATTCTTTTGTCCACAGTATACTGCCAGGCGGCTAACATTTCCTGTAAAAATCTTAGTTTCAAGTCTGGTCTGGCAGTAAGAATCCATTGCCAACATTCGACAGCTGTTTTCATCGCGTCGTCAGTGAATAATTCAATTTGCGAACAGGCTACTGTGTGTAATAATTTCCTATGAATTCCAGGCGTACATATCAGCAGAGCTGTAGCTCGCCATAGAGCTACTCTGTGCTGAGAGTCACTTCTGTTTCTGCACGCCTTCCAAACGGACGATATTAGCTTGCTGATTACTTTGTTATTTTGTGTTACGCTAAACGTTGATAATTCGGACGTTGGGGAGTCCTCTGAATCCAGTGCTAGCATACCTGATACTTCACCAGCGTATCGAGAACGCATTGACATCATAGATACTAGCTTAGAACTGTTGCCTTTAACACACCGCGGCCTTTTGTCCAATGAATTTGTCTGCAAATCGAAGACCAAGTTAAGTGCGGAATTGAAACGATAAAAACGATCGACAGAACGAGACAAGTAAACTCACATTTATCGGAGCTGTGTGAACCGTAAGGTCAGTGAATTCTAATACTGAATCAGTTGCCAATGCTAGTCCGGCGTGATGCCACATGCCGGATGATGGTATTTGATTAATGTACTCTTGTAAGTGTGACCTGGTTGCGTGAGGCGCCCATTTCATAGCTTCTTGAACAATGCCTTTGCATCTGGCAGCAAAATCCTTCACAATACTCTGAAATAAGTATTTAATCATTAATTGGTATTCGACGACGGTATCTCAGAATAGGGATACAGTAAAACCTTCCATACTGTAGCGAATTCAAAAGTGGACAATATGGGAAGTTTTAGTGTGATTAGAAATGCTTACTTCTCTAGCTTCCAGTGTGTCCATCAATTGAATGCTATATGGTGTGGTGGGTATTTTGAGAGTAGGTGTTTCCTCATTTGGATCCAGTTGTAATGAGAAAGAAAGAACTTGTAGTATATCCAGCATGCTCCAAAGGACTCGGCAATTCCATAACAGATGTGGAAAGGCGTCAACAAGAGCGCTGAGATATTTGTCAGCTACTCTTCTGATTTGTTTATGAATATGATTGAAGTTAACCAGGAGAAATTGGGCGTGACTTTCTAGTTCCTTTTCCCTGTGGTCATCCTTTGGCTTGTGTTGCATAACTTCTTTGAATTTCAAAAATACTGAATCGCTAACACAGCAGATGCACTGCCACATTCCACTCTTGTCTTTCAGGAGAGCAGTGTCGCTTAGATATTCTAACATCGGTTGCAAGCTTGGCTCAGGACTGTAAGTTACTCTCAAAGTTTCCAGCCAATAGACCGAGAGCAGATACGTACATTGCGCAAACTGTAGTTTATTAACGTATGTTGCAATGTCGCTTGATCTGTTCAACATCTTAAGTATCTGGGACTTTAATTCCTGTAATTCGTTAAGAGACACGCTATCGTTTCTGACTGCAGACGTGTATTGTAATTCACGCATTTCCAAGCGGGTTGAGGTCTGAGAAATTAGGTAAGGGGATTTGACTCCGATCTCTTTCACCCCTTCGTACCATTCCGACGGCCATAGTCCGGAGTCTGCCGCCGTGAATCCCATAACAACGCAATACAACCAGAAGTCTTTGAACAGCTTCAATAGTCTGGGTTTTGGGAGTTTTATCGGAGGTAATCTCCGCATTAGGACTGCGATTACAGGAATTAATACACCTAGATTCCCAGCGCTACTAGACGCTTTTTGTGGATTGGGTGCTTTGTCGCTGGCTCTTTTTCCTTCTAAACCAAGTTGTACAAATAGTTCTAGTAGTCTGACTAGTAGATCATTCAATTCTGATTCTCCTTTGAGATTGGCAGCGATATTAGCCAATGCATTTATCACAGCGCCAGATACGTGCCGATATTGTTTTCGCTCATCATTTGTAGTGTAAGCCGCGCTACCTGACTCTACAGTAATTGTAGTAAACATTCTCATTATTTCTTCATAAACTTGCAGCTCGCATTTAGAGATTATCATGCATCCCAACTGATCGACTATCAGAATGTCTAGAGCACTTGGGACTCGGCAAAATCTTTGTTGAAAAAATTGCAGTATCGTATCCGTAGTTTTTGGAGTGTCTTTTAGCGCAACTGCCACGTGCCCCAACATGATGACTATGTTTGTCGAAATCAGAGAAGTTTCGCTAGAATAAAAAACCAGTCATTCAATGGGTATCTATAAACGAAACAATAAGACGGCCTTATGTATAGTAGAGTGACTTCTTTTTGACCCCAAATTCTTGATATTTGGTCTCACCCAAAATTGCATAGTCTTACATTTTATAGAATTGATTTTCAACATTTTTCTAATCACGACTCTCAACCTCTGTATTTATTCATGATCAAAATCGATAAAAGTACTCATGCAAGAATTTAGGAAATAATATCCATATTCACGGGTTGCTCAAGAATTTATAAAATAAAGAGGCCAATATTTTAGAAGTTTTCCAACAGCCTTTAAACATTATTATCAGGGCTTGACTTCTTCTCTTCTTTCATAGGTGTGGCAACTGAATGGATATAGAGGGTGAGAGTCACGATTAAAAGATTAAGAAACCATTTTTTTTTAATTAATTTTAACATTTTCCGATCCCACCAAATTTTCGGTAGGCTTACTCAAATTTCAGACACAATAATAGTTTCGGGTGAAATGGGAAACTAAAAAATCTGAGATAAAAAACGTGGTCACCCTAATGTACAGTTGGACCAAAAATAACAGATTGTTATACCTATCGCTTTTTTCTGCTGTGAAAAGCCTATTGGATACGCTCGCGACCAGAGCAGGTACACAGTAAGGATCTACTGAATGAGCAGCTTCCAAAGCTATGCACAAATTTTCAATGGCAGCGTCTCTTAGTTTTTCAAAAGCGCTTTGTGTCTGAGAAGTTGTTTGCTTTGTATCGACAGTTTTCATTTCCTTTCCCTGAACTGTGATATAAAATAAAAGTAAAAATGTCTGTAAATAATTTAAACAAACGTTGTTGTTCAAAAAATCAAGTATTATAAACGCACTTGTTACTTTGAATTGATGATCTTTTCCATGTTTATCGTTATGTTGACGATGAAGTTTGAAGAGAATTGGGGACGGAGTCACCAAAAAGTCGCGTAAACAGTAAATCGAAGTTACCGCTATGTTAGGAAACTTTTGCGCTAACTTTCCCAAACCCTCTAAGCAAACCATTAACAAAGGCATATGTGCCAATACCAATTTGTGCCCGTGATTAGAATTTATCTTTTCCGTCAGCCTTCCACAAAGGCTATCCGCACCTGTAAAGAACGAAATTGTTAATGATCCTAATCACAGGATTCATCTATGCCTATCAATCTCCCAGTCACGTTTTTTCTTTGTGACAAAAATTTGATCATGCCTACACTTGATTTTCAGAACTTGTTTTACAGTAATTTATACAGCTTCAAACAATTATTTTGTTTCTTGTATTTTAAGAGCAGTTTCAAAAGCATTTCTGAATGGACATGATAGGTCCAATAAAATGAGCAAACAACATTCTACGATTTTGATAAGTGAGAATTTCAGATGAACGAAATATGAAGAGGAAAAATTTTGTGAGAAATTAAAATCTGCTATTAGCAATGCTAATATTAGTAAAATTACTACTCAATTTCTAGATACAGGTAACTGAGAGTATTTATGATCATTTCAAGGAGATATAAACACCTGGAAATAATTTTTTTTTAAAACACTGGTATGCTGTGAGGAATCATTCTATTGACTCGGCTTCTTCACAGCTGATTACTAAATTTTTTGATTTCAAGCCTTTTTTTTTTAACGTGAGGAGCAAAGGTATGTTACATGCTTACAACCATAGATGGCTGACCTTATCTATTGGGCTTATCTATACCTACTAGTAGGTGGTAGGTAGAATGGATCTATGTACAGCGCAGCTCCACAAAATCTAAAATGATGTCTAATTATGTCTCAATATACAAACAAACAGCTGTGAGAGGAACCAAATCAGCAAAATATTTCTCCAAAGCGTATCAGTAATTTGGAAAAAATTATTTCCAAGGTGTATATACTCCCGGTCAACAACATTGATTAATTTTTCTAAACTATCTTCACAAAAATGGTAGTGACGTTGCATTTTGTAAATCTCAAGAGTCTACTGAGGTTATTCAGAATTATTACTATGACAAATCAGGAATTCTATAATTGCAGATACTTGTCCACAAAAAATAGCTGAATTCCTCTACGATCGAGATATTGGATACAAAATACAACAAATTGTTAGTCTGGGAATCATTCAAAACGCAACACAAGGGAACTGAAATACCCTCGCCGATCAGCATAGAACTTATATCTGCGTACAATGCGGATAAATCATACTCCTCATTAGCTGGAAACATATTACAATCCAATAAAGCTTTATTATTTCAATGAATATCTTCTCCATAGAATTTTTCTTTGATTTATGCATAATTTGAAAGAAGAGTGAAGTGATTAGGTCTTCTTACATATCCATTGGAAATTAAAAACATTTATCAATACAGATATTAAAGTTGTGAATTCTTTCACCCGTAACGATGTAAACAATGAATAAAATTCAAAAAATATTTGACTTAAAACTCAAAAAGATATTCTACGCCGAAGTTTATTTGCATAAGAAAATTGTCTCACCAGTTTCGTCACCGATCGCCCAAACCAAGAGATCGACACAAGCAGAATTGGCCATAACATTGACTTTGAATTTATTTACTGTCTGAAAATTGGTGTCCATATCTTCTCTCTCGCTAGCATCATGATTTCTAGATTGCAGCTCTGTTTGTCCAGACAAGAACAAGCCCTTAACAAACTCTTGTACATCTCTAGTGAAAGGGGTTGGTAAATCTCTTTGATTTTGTAGTAGCTCTCTGAGCAGAGTTACCATTACTAGATTCATTGTTTCGCTGAAAGTTCTGTAAGGGAATACCAAGACCTGTCCAGAATTATAAACTTGCTGAGCCTCTTCGTCAAGGAATGTTAGCAGATCTTTGGTAAGTAGTTTCTTGGCCAATGCAAGAACGCTTTGCAAATGTACAATACTGAATTGCAGAGTAGCACGTTTCTCTGGACTCTCAGTGAACCTCATTTGTGGAAACTGGTTAAAACTTGAGCCGTATCTGCTGAAAAAGTAGGTAGTTGCGTCATATGGAACGGACGAATATGACTGTAACGATGGCCTCTTGTTAGTCGACGCATAATCCACGACGTCCGTTAACTGCAATATCTCCAGAGTATGTGGGTTCAAATTCCCGCTCAAAGACCTTGGTATTATTGATCTGAAATTATTAAAACTCTTCTTCTTGTTGACGGGGGATTTTTCTGTAAAACTTGGAGCTGGAAGAACCGGAGGCTCTGGACGTGGAAATATACGACCTAGTAGAGGCGGATCTGAACTACAAAAACGTCCCATTGAACGGGCCAGTCCGATCAGTATAGGCACCAAACATTTGCACAGAGACACTGTCGGGGCAAATTTGAAATTCCTATTAGATTAGTCGAAGCTCGGTGTAGAGATCTAACAACAAGTTGACGATCTTTGGCTACTCACGTTTTGCTTGCATGCTCCGATTCCCATCCTGATCTTTACAGCCTCTTATTAAGTTGGTAAGAACGGCTAAGATTTCTACCTGAGTAGAGATAATCTCCTCTCTGACCGGTTCGCATTTGGTAGCGATATCGCTGAGCAAGGTATTCAAACAGAAGCTGAACCTTTCAGCAATTGGAACTCTGTCGCTTGGAGTGTTTCTAACTTCTGTTAGCCACAGAGCTTTCGAAAGACCTTTTAAAAGCTTCAATAAATACGGTAGAATTTTATCTCGGTGTTGAAGATTTGATTCTAGGAAATAAATTCCTAGCGCGATAACTGCGTCTTGACCACGTTGGTCTAATCTGTAAACACCTTGCGCAGATTCTTGCGGACATAGTTTGAACAATCTGTTTATCTGAAAAGGAGATAAAGGACTAGCCATCAAAGGAAAGAAGCAAAAAAATGTAATCGTGCTTTTTGATATTGAAAATTATCCCATATTTATTCAAAATCAATTTTACAACTAAATAAATCGTTTGGGAATCATCCCTGGATTCTAAAGATTTAAGGATGTATGTATGGGACGTGTAATTAGTGTCAAACCGATAAGACAAATAGGAACCAGATTTATTTATACTTGAGAATATTGCCGAGAAATATTAATGGCAAATACCATGCATTCTTGGATTTATACGTATACGTAAGTACTATTATTTTTTCTACTTATATGAAAGTGGTTCTGAGAAATTTTCTTCGGTAAATTTGATTCATCAGTGATTGCAAGAATCTGTCACTTGATTATACGTGCTTATGTGATCTTACGATTAGATTGGGAGAGTATCCTTTTTTCTGTCATACTTTCTTAATCTCGAAATTTGGTTACATAGACATTTTTTTAAATAATTGCTCGTCATTTTTCTATGACTTCTGAGTATTAGAAGATTGGATAATTCTCTATTATTGTTAATAATTATTGTTTACGACACATAGCCGCGAATTGTAATAACAGGATGTGCTGGGTTATCACGTCAATGACGGTAATTAATACGACTGAATATTAATGCGGCATAAATGATTGCCTGAATAACGGCAAAGTCATGATTAGGAATATAAGATCTTGTTACGAAAGTATGAAGGAATTGATTTCCTAAGTAATTATCGATTAATGATTAAGAACAGGTATTTAGACGAGAATTAGGTTATGAAAGACGGAATGTTAGCTTTATGATGTTTGTTGTCAATTGTACAAATGATCGGTGAGTGGGGAATCCAAGAATAGAAATTTACGTAATAGTTTCGCATGTGTCATCGAAAAAGTGACAGAAAATTGTTGGGATTTGTCGAGA
This sequence comes from Tenthredo distinguenda, assembly GCA_947538915.1. Classification (NCBI taxonomy): domain Eukaryota; kingdom Metazoa; phylum Arthropoda; class Insecta; order Hymenoptera; family Tenthredinidae; genus Tenthredo; species Tenthredo distinguenda. The sequence goes on from OX384537.1 coordinate 10,890,110, forward strand.
TAACCTAACTCTGTAAAGAGTTTAAGGTTAGTTCGAGATCGTTATGTAGTTGCGTAGTGAATCGGAGATTTAAAGAACTCACCTTTTCCCATGGCGTTGGCTTTATTGCAGCTAACGATCTTGCCAAATGTTGGACAGTGTTTGAGAAAAATAATTTCTCGTCCGCTGCCATTTTGCCCGTATCTGTCAGGCAAGCCCTATCGTATTCTAATCAAAACTGTCTCTCATCTGTCCGCACTCCCACATCCGCCTACACTCTCTTCTTGTAGAACACTTGCAGACATGTTTGTTCACGATCACGCGCATGCCCGTTTGGCACTTGCGAAACGTGGACAAATAATAGCGCGCTTCCTTCAAATGATAAAGAATAAGAACGCGCTTTCCGAATAACGCCGAATGTAAACGATTGAATTGAATGTTGTACTTGAGCGTAGAATGTAAGAGTGAATAATTGTCCGGAGTAGAAATGGATAATATTCTATAATATTTCGTAGAATACTATTTTTTTTTCAGGCTTGGAAAATCCGGGCGGAAAAATCCGGGCCAATCGAGGTCAGGTGACCATTTGAATATCGAAATGAGTATAAAAGTGTTCCGCTTTAAAAAAGGAAAGTTGGGGGTTGGATGTGCATATAGGGAACTGAATACACCAACATGCAGGCACTCAACATCAAACGATCGGCTTTTTGTGTCCTACCCACGTATTACTCAGCGATCATAGTGGTAAAAGATATGCCTATGATAGTCTTGTTTGAAGTAGAAATATAAACTAATCATGTGTCGAACGTAAAAATAAGAAGTATCGTAGTAGGTAATGTACTTCAGTCAATGGAATAAGCGATAGCATCTCATCTGGAGGTATAAATAAATAAGTAGTGGCATCTTTTCAAAATGTATTGTACAGAGATAAGCCATCTTCTTATTACTGAGTTCATAAATTGTTTATTTGAAGGTAATTCTTATTTTCGATTGCTTCCAATTTTTAATTTTCACAACTATACAAGTAGATCAGGTTAAATGAACAAGTAACGAATAAGAGGATGCGGAAATCGTTTATGTATAAAAAAATTAAATAGTTTTATTCCCAGATGAAAATTACATGTACAAGTCTCTGATTCCATAGCTTTCAACCCAAGACAAATAGTACTCAATCTTTTTCAAATAGAGTCTTGATTTATCCCTGGGTATTTGGGTAGTAGACATGACCGCGTGGTCCGGAAATCTTTTGGTGAATTCGCTGCTCACACTTTTAGATGGGTCTTTCTGCTTGCTGAGCTTATGAGCCTCCGAAATAAGCTCGTGTATATCAGATAAGGCTGCTTTCAGGTAGAAACACTTGTTAGAATCTTCAGGTCCTTGCAGGATACAAATAACCGCTCTTTTTGTGGCTGATAAATTTTCGGAGTCTGCGACCAGCGATCGGCACTGCACAACAAACGAAATGTGATTTTTTTTAGTCATGGTTCATGAATTTCAGTTTTTTAGGAACCAAGAACAGAAAATTTGATTGCTCGAAATCGCGAAAATTAAATTTCCGGTTCAGCAGTGATTCCTAGTTGAATTATATAGGTTTTATATTAGACGATCTTTGACTAGCCGAAAAAATATTAATGGGTTAAATGTTTGTCAAAATTTGGGAACAAAGAGAGAAATTCAAACTCACGTTCATAGCTTGCTGGGAAACAGACTCAATGGCTAAATCTGCTTCAGTGAAAACTTCATTTTCTCTAAGATTATTGGAGAGTTGTAGCAGTATGTTTACTGCTTCTCTGGAAAAATCGTGATGGTCTCCGTTAAAATACAACGTTGTGAAAGCATAAGCGTGCAGAACGTTCAACACGTTATTCCGCACACAGTCAGCTGGCGGGACTTTCTAGAACGAAAAATAAAAGGAAGAGTATAATTATCTGTTAAATCGAAAAAATTGAAAGGAAAAAACCTAATTACAGCTAATGAAACAGAAATTTATGGTCTCTTCTTTTTTTATGAACACCCTTTGATTCCATAGACAATGAATTACCGATATCTGATTATATGGTTTGATCTCTTTTATCCTTGGGCATTTTTCTCGATAATCATACGTGGTGCTGGTTTTGCTGAGGTCCTCAACCAGTTTAGTTTCTGCTCTATAAGACCACCAAGGTTTCCACGGGGGTAAAAGCTTCTCCATTTCACCATTATGCAACGATGCTGCAAATTCCTGTTTCTCAGCTTCAGTCAAAGCTGCCCAGACAGAATCAGCGTCGTCCAAATCAACGTTTTGCAAGCGGTCTGCCAAATCCGGTACCTAGTTGAAAACGAATCCTGATAATCCAATCAATTATTTAGAACGGCAGACTAAAATTCTTGTATTTACTAATGAGATTGTCAATTTTTCAGTTAGATTCTAAGTAGTTAACAAATTTCATTGTACATTTACTATTGCAGAAGAGGTTTTTGGGGATTTTCGAAAAAGTATTCGAAGTATTTTACGCTAACTCAGCTGACGTCTGACCCTGACCATCTCGGATTTGATCCCTGTTCTTTCGTATCAATTTTCCAGCTCCAAGAGATACCTATATTTTTTCAGATTGTTTCCACAAATCGTTGTTTATTTCTGAAATTATTGGACCAAAACAAAACCGCCGATTTTGATTTTTCCTAAAAAAGAATGTAAGTAGCTCTTAGTGTTGGAACAAAGATATAAAATAAGCACGGATCAAGATGATCAGGGTCAAGCGCTGGTCGACTCAACATGGAATGTTTCTTGTATTTCACGCAAAACTTTTTGTCTTATTAAAAAACAAAAAAGGAAGAATTTTCTCAGACAAGAAAGCTTCTTTATTACCTCTTCGTCATCGTCCGAGTCCAATCCTCGATGTGCCAATTCTTCAATATCTTGCATATCGTCTTCTTGTTGTTCGTGTATTCTCTTCAACATATCGAGCATCTTTTTTCTAGTTTCAGGGTCCTTTTCGTCCAGCCTTAATTCCTCCTCAACACATTCTTTGTAGAAGCTTTCCGAACATTCGGAATGATTTTCGGACTTGTAACAAGCCACCGAACAATATTCTATGCCGCATCTTGGACAGATGTATTTCTGCATTTGTTTTTGACATCTGTGACGGAGATTTCACATTATTGTAGTTATTGAGAGGAATAAAAACGTAACATAACATAACCTATTTTAATCACTGAACCAAATTCATACATTTTGCACAGCTTGGTATCATTTTCACTAGTTTCGGTGTCGTTCATTTTATCCATTTGTTTTTATCTACGGATAGTGACTTCCTTTTGCATAAACACTGACACTCTTTTTCTTGGTCAGTTATTTACAAATATAACCTGAATAGTATGCAGTGTGTATGTCAGTGGAACGAACTTGGTCAACAGTCGCTATTGATGGTCGCAAATCGAATCACATCGACGTAGTATAGGTCGAATCGTGCGGTTGCGATATACACCGATATCTCCTGAAAACTCCCCGTTTTTACCGCCAGGGTCCTATATGTATATGTATGCAGATGTGATGTCTATCATTCACCGCGCCTTTAGCGCTACTAACAAGGAAGGTGTCCCAGGTCGGTCTCTCCGATTTGATTTCTTTTGTAATATGTATAGTAGATTAAAAACTAAGCGACGCATATTTTTTTTTATCTGCCAATGAACGCTTTAAGGGAGTGAAACCAGCCTCCAAAGTATGGCATGTCAAGGGGCGATTTGGTAGTTTCACCCACAAGAACATGATATTTTTTAACCAATCCAACTGGAGAAGTTTTCTCATAACGAGAAATGAGAAATATAATTGTCTCAATTGAAAAAAAAAAAAAATTAAGGGGTGAGCCACCCACGAACTTTGGAGGCTGGTTTCACCCTTTTAAAGTGTTTATTGGCAGATAAAAAAAAATACGTGTCGCTTAGTTTTTAGTCTACTATGACATATTACAAAGGAAATCAAATCGGAGAGATTGACCTGGGATACCTTCCTTGTAAGTGAAAGCATATATTTGTTCGCCATCTCTATACAGAGAGGTTCACTGGAAACTTGCCACGCCCTATGGTAGGCAACTCGTGTTTTTGAGAAATTGACAACTGTGTCGTACGACATCCACAGACAGCCGCAGAATGACAGTTGCCGCTACATTGTTGCAGGTATGATCGTACTTTGGCGTTGTCAATTTCTCAAAAACACGAGTTGCCTACCATAGGGCGTGGCAAGTTTCTAGTGAACCTCTCTGTATACCTATTGGTTCTGGCTGCCGCTAGAGGCGCGTCGTTTGATGAGCTATTGTGTGTATAGCGGGTAGTTTCATGAATGGGCAGCAGAAGAACTTAAAACGCCTGCACGCAAGCAACTCAAGTACCAGTGATTCGGTTGCAGTATTATAGCCAGACACGTTACAATATATTAACTATAGTCATAAACTTAAAAATAGTCATACCACCGCAGATCGTTGCATTCGAACGCGTATCAATAGATTATAGTATTATATAGCTGCGCTTGTCACCTTGATCCAGTCGCAGTGTCCAATATACCTGATTTCAATCATGAGTTTCTGCCTGTTCTGCTTATCATTCCTAGCCACAATGAAGTTACATTATAGGTATTTTCTTGAACATGCAGATGTGTACATACATAAAAAAGGCGACAAAATGTGATTGGTAAAGAGCAAAGACTTTTAGGAATATAAGTACTGTAATACTCCAAAAGCTACAGTATGACAAGGCCCGGCTGTCTCATTGCTGCGGTACAATTATGGCTAAAAAGAAATTCTCCTTGTGATGAAGGACTTCAACTTCAAGTCGAACTACAATGAATGGCACCCCGTCGGATCGTAGCGGCATTTGTATATCTTTTGTTAAAAAAAAAAATCAGTTGAAGCAGACTACTTTTTATTTTCGGTCAATTTACACAAAATTATTAACGTCAAAATTTTGTGGGGAATATTTTCCAGCGGTTTGTTGGGACAGGAGAGTTTCATCTGATCCAAAGGACCAATGGCCAGAGCTACGAAAAGTTTGTGGTCCAGGTTGATGGAGAGTGGCAGTGGTCAGAAACTAGAATAGTATATTGTGTGACAAGGGAGGAAAGTTCGTCTCGCCTCTGGCTCGTGCGGAAACTTCACGCTCGTTAGACAAGACCATTCCTCCTGAGTCACACACGATATTTTTTATTACATATGCATGAGAGCCACTCTTGTATGCACACTTTTTTTGTTTTATTATCCGCGATATGAGATTGCAACGAGTTACACAATAAGGGTTATGTCATAACTCAGGTGGCGCGCAAGGCGCACGCTTTATGCCAGCCATATGCTAGCTCTATGCCACTTTCGTTCCATTATATATCTGTGACATCACAGTTTTTCTCCCTAGGGAGTAGACGTAAGTTTTTGCTACCGCTTACGTGACGGGCTCGAAATGGGGTGCTTCCATCCCGCTCCACAGGCATAGAAAAGTGGCCTTTTGATGCATGTGTGATGAAAAATAAATTTTTGCTGTTTTACTGCAGTTAAGTATATGTAGTTTTTTTTTCGCCTCAAAGGCATTGATGGCTATTATGCATCCAGGCCAATATTCCTGCTTCTTTACAGAATATGAATAAGTATTACCATATCGCAACTACTTTAAATGTTTATTTCTTGAAATTGATGAATCAAATTTTGATGGTTCAATTGAATGGCTTTAGTTGGAAATTTCAAATTAGATCTCTATATTCGCTGCTAGGCCTCTCTGGCCTAATTAGAATGTTGGTCAATAACCGTCACCAAGGGTTGTTTTCCGTCTCCGACGAATCATTGTTTGACAGAGAATTTATCGGATGATGGAACCACCAAGAGTGCTTGTCCGTACGATCGGAAGTCCTGTACAAAAGCGCAGGACAGAAACACTGGAGACTCTCAAAGAAGTTCAAGCCAGGAGTGTCATTCGGGATGTCCGAAGCCTAAAAGACCCTTACAGCCTGAAGAGTTTTGCCCGGATCTCGGCAAAGCTAAGCTACCGCCGCCACCGCCATGCTGCTTCATTCGCATGCAGGTATAATTCATACAGAGGGTATATTGCAGCTCGATTCAGCCAGTCTCCGACACGTACATTACCAATTGCTTTTTAGAAGAAAAAAGGACATATGTGGACGTTTATAACGGGGGGGCCCACTTAAATGTCGATATATAGAGTTGTACAAATGGTCGTGTGACGTCTCCTACCACCGCATGATCCTTTTCTTCTTATTGTTTCACTTTTATTAATTTTAATGATCTATAATTATCGTAAATATATAATATGCTATACAAGATTATCAACGACTTTCAAAGCCTCCCAGGAGACATGGGTGATTATCATACTGGGTTGCGAATAGGTGAATCCAAAAGCCACAACGTTACTTTCAATATAGTAATTGAATCATTGTTCAGCATTAATAAATCCCAAAAATAAATCCCAAGGAAACCACTTGTCAGTAGTCAATGAAGCACGCAGCTTTAGCTATGCTCTACTATAAACTATAAACTAATGAATTCGTTAGGAACAATGACGATCAGCATAGTGCTTATTTCAGATGTTCTTAATTCTTTCGTATGTAACACAAGGACCCCTGTGCGCCATGCTGTTGTCCACCACCTGACAATTGTGAAGATGAGTGCCATCCCGGTCCAAAGAGAAATCCAATCTGTGGTTGTGACCTGTGCAAGAAAAGGGAATGCCCAGACGGGAAATGTTGTGGTCCTACCGAACCAAGCTGCCAGAAAGGTGTCAAAAATCTAACTCATTTCGAAAAAGCTTGAGAGGTGAGAGGTCAAAGATAGAAAAATTTTATCAGATAATTTATATTCACCTATTTATTCATTAGAAATCAGTGGTCATGGTTAGCGATAGAGAACACGCGTAGGTTGAAAATCACGCTGATATAAACATAGTTCGTAAAAAATTTGGTAAAGCCATCATTCGTCGTTGCATTCATCAGCGAATCGAGAGTAAGGAGGATTCTTATTTGCCCCACGAGATACAATGCCTCACAGTCGTCATTATTATTCTCCTTGAAAAAGTATCGTTTCTTGTGATATAAAGTCGCAACAGCTATAACTGTGTAATCAACATTTAATAATTTACTCATAGACCTATTCATCGCAGAAGAAAAGCTGAAATCACAAATAAAAACTTGGATTTAATAAAGTGGCTACATCGCGCCGAATATTAGCCGAGGATTATCGATAAAGCCTATGGCGAATAAATCAATCAACATCCACGATTTTTGACGACTCAATTGGACTAATTTCATCGTACAACTGACAGAACCTGTCAACGGGGAGGTGGCAAGAAGTATTTCCAGCCTGTGCGTAAGGAATCCAACATAAAAGTAAGTTATCTGGAATTGAATACCAACGTTTACGTTTCAACTTACATGGATGGCTATTTCAACATCTTATTAGAATAATAATATGATGAATATCAAATATTAACAGACTTCAAGAGAAGTAAATGAAAAAAGGCCTATTTTAATCGTGTATTGTCTAAAGGTATGAATGACGTGTGATATTTTTCGTTCTCCGTTCCTTACTCATGTACCTTGAAAAGCTTAAGACGGAAAGAATAAATGAAATTGATTCTTTGACTGGTAATAATGAATGAGCCATACCAAACTTTTTCTTTATAAACCCTTCCTCTGTGCTATTCCTTGAAAATCTTGTGCAAAGAAATCTCCTTAAAAATAACATGAAGTAAATGTTACAGTACTCAAAATAAAAAATCATCAGCTCTGTGACAACCAAATGACAGTCATCCCTCCCTCACCCTTAATTACCAAATTAAAACTAGAAGTTCTCATTTTTTTTTCAAATTAATATTGAGATTCCGTACACGTGTCCAATAATCTATTCAAAACTGCATTTTTGGAGTTAAGAAGACCACATACTCAACGTGTTGACAGATCTACAAACTTAACTTTCTTCAAATATTCTTCGCCTAATATCTTCATTATCGAGAAAAAGAACCGGGACTACCACGAAGGGCAAAGAGCCCTTTGACGTTGTTCAATTCGTCTTATTGATTATTATGTTGACACAGCCTGTACGGAACCTTTGAGTTCTTTAATGTGTCACTCGGAAGTACAAAAGGTTCTTTGTATTTTAGTCTGGTCGTAAAAAATGGACGAGGCTTCTAACTTAGTCAGCGATTGCGATAATCTAAAAAAACTAGCAGTCTAGAATATTTCCGTTACCTGCAGCACCTTCTTTTGGATTTCGCAATACGGTGTCTCATCGTTGAACGTATACTTAACAACTACCGCTTATCAACAAAGTTCCGAATATCATTGAGGAACATGTCTTTCCTTAATCTCTGTGCGTTGCATTATTCTATGCATTGGATGGGTGAAACGCTTCTGACAATTCATTCTTACTTTTCCAAGAACATTGTGCTGATCATTCAAGGTGAAGATGATTCAACTGAGAATAGAAAATTATTAGTTTACATACGTGTCCGCCCGAAGTCATTTATCTAGTACGTGAAGCCAATGACACACTACTAATAAGTAACGGGTTCCAGAATTATAAAATCTCCTTTAACAAACTGTGATTTTTTAGTCCCGCGTTGGTCGCACCTGATGATATAAACATCATGGAAAAATGGGTTGACGACTGCGTAAATATCTTAGTAAACTAAGAGTTCAGTAAGAACTTAAGAACAAATTAGCTGATCCTTCAGTATCAACTCGAGAAATGTACTGCACATGTCAGTACAGTGGCATGTCTACACATCCAATATTTTATTTTTATTTTTATTTTTATCCTCCCTTCCAATCCAAGTCTCACAAGAAAGCTTTTCTGAGAAATTAGGGAACATTTCACGGGCAGAAAATCGCCTAATTCTAGAGTGCAAACGTAAATCTGTCGAAATTATACATAGAATCAGCAGGAAAAGTTTTATATATTTCGCTTTATATTTCATATATTAAGGAACGTCGCTCATGCCTCACCTTGTATATCTGACTGTCATGCCGTTGAATCAAGCGCCAAGAGGCGGTAAATGAATGAAAAGTCAACTGGGGACTGTCAAGAGAGCTAACACTTTATGTTGATTACTAACGTAGTATTGCTTTATATGAAATGGTGCGTAAAAAAATTCTAGCCAGTCTATGACAGACCTGTTTCGTTTGAAGGTGTAGCTATGGACCCGAGAGACTCCGTTTACTCAACTTACGACACCGAAATCGTGAAACTTGTTCTTTACATACTTAAATCAAAGTAAGTACTTGCACCATGTATTACAATGAATAGCTACTGCATAAGTGTAGCTGTTTCAATTAATTCCCCGGCGGGTACTTCGAGAGTTTCTATTGCATGGAAATAAACAAACTGTTTAATGATAAACTTTTCAATTTGTTGAGGTATAACTTGCACGTGAATTCGTCTACATCCGGGCTTGTGAACGATGATGGGAACGTCGCTGTTCTTGGACCTGGCTCTATCGCGACAGCGGGACACCAAACGTTTCCAATTTTTAGTCATCGGTTATTAAGCTTTAAGTTATTCACTTAAGGGGGTATCGTTGAAAGGCCGTCGCATCCCAAAAGAATTGTTCGATAAACCTATTTTGTAATAGTTAGGTCTTTTATTTTCGAAATTTCAGGCCAACAATCTACCACAAAGTAAACATCGTTAAGCGTTCGAACGTTATTTTTTTGGCTCCTTTCGCCAGTGATGTTTGGCTTGTATTGGCGATTGTTCTCATTGCAGCTACCGTTGCCTTAACTTACGTTCTAGCAAGAGAACTTCGAGTGTGTGATTCCGAAACAGGTATTTTCTAGTCAGTGTATGAAGAGTTTCAGGCCATTTCGACTTGCAAATTGTCAGTATACCCGATACGCTTGATTGATGGTTGGATTGATTTTCAGGTAGCCGTCCACAGGTGCGATTGGAACTGAGCGAAATGCTTCTCGTTTCTATCGGAGCACTTTGTCAACAAGGCACGACACTGAATCCCCAAGCTCCGTCGTCGCGGACCCTCTTCCTGACGATATTTGCTATGGCAGCTCTCGTCTACACGGCCTATAACGCAAGCATTATCTCCATCACGGAGTCTTTTGTCGGTTCCGGGACGGTTGTCTCTGCCCCTTCGCTCTACACCAGCGATCGTCCTTATTTTGTACTCAAAGAGCAGGTGAACTAGTTCGTTTCTTTGCACGTAGGTTTTACCTTTACCAAAAAATTATCGGTTTAAAAAAAAAAAAAAAACTCTGCAGGACGAAAAAAAAATGAAACGACTTTGTGGAGATAGTAATATGGAGATAAAACGAACTGCGCCGGCTGAAGTATTGATCGGAGTGCTTGAAGGATCAGCTGTTTTACTGGCGGATCAGACGTCGACCAGAGATATTTTCCATCGCCGTTGCCGATCCATAAAAAGACTCTGCAAGATTAAGGAAACTTCGTTCGCCATGGAAACCTATCACAGAGTCTTTAATCTTAGCCATGCCAAGTACAAGAGACTTATTGATCACAGGTGAGAATTATTCGTACACTTTAGATGTAATTTGCGATGTTCGTAGTTACTCAGTCTTAGGCATTGCATAAAACAGTTATTATCGCAATCCAGATTCATCGGCGCGCGTTTCTGTGGCAGACTCAATCGGTGTTTTCGGACAGATCCCATGGTGTTGTTATACTTATATGATCATATCTGATCATTTTTTCCTGAATTGAAATTCGTATGTGCTCTTGTATTTTGTTTTGTTAATAACCACTAATACGTTCTGGACGTAGTGGAACTAGTTCCCCATTCTTGCTATACCTGTATCTTATGCACATACAACTTTCCAGAAATAGTTGTATTACCCAACAGGTTTAAATTGTCACGCAACTTATTGAAGCGCGTCTTTTTTACGGCGATTCCAGTCTCTTGAGTCTTCGAGAATTCGGGCTCCTCGATCGGACCAAAAGAATGCTTTTCAAAACATGGCCGTTATGCGAAACCCACGGCGCTTGCTACAGTGAGACAGTTAGCATATATCTTGACGACGTCTATACGGCGTTCTATCTCCTTGGCGCCGGAGTAGCACTTTCACTGATACTCTTAACGATGGAGCTTCTATTCTTCCAATGGTAAGCCGCTTTTTCTTTCAGTCGAAGGAGTGAGTATACTAATCCCAAATTGTTTTAGCTCGAAGTTTTTCCATGGAAAACGAAAGAGTATCAAGAAGACACTTCCGAGTCGAGATAGATGGTCGCGGTTGAAAGACGTGCTGCTATGTATGACCTCCACTACAGAAAACAGGAAAGAAGGCATTTGAAAATTTCAGTTCGACTAATACGCTGATTATACAGAGTACCATAAATTAATTTGAAAAACTGTACTGTTGTCGCACATACACAAAATCCCAAACTCAATGCCCAAACCACTACTGAAACTTATAACTGAGTCGTCTATTTTCAATACTGGCCATGTCCAAAAAGAAAATTTTTCAATACAATCAATTTGAGTGGAAAATGGCTGTTGCTTAACTTGAAAATCTATCTCAAGTTTAGAATAACATTTTCTGTCTTTCGATATCCACTGTCAATGAAGACTGCAAACAACTATTTCATATTGATTGAAGAAATGAAAGTTTTGCCTATTTTACCAAATTACATTGATGGGTAAAATCAGAACGTTCAAATCCAGCTTATAGGACGAAAAATCGCAGATTTTCGCCAAATTTGATACTTCCAAGTATTGAATTGCTGAAAATAAGTGGTTTTCAACGGGAAATGATTGTATTTCAGTTTATGTTTAGGGTATATCATCGTCTTTAGTGTGAATGTAGGAGAACGGAATGATATAATGTTTTGTCAGGGTAATAGAGGAACTGCTGTGAGGCCTGAGTAGTTCATTCATGTGAAATCGACCTACTAGTTTTCAGTGGTTATCTTACTAGTGGTTCCACATGCAATAATGTCTACTCGAGTGGTAATTACTCAACCTTAGTGTTTGAGCTTAATAGTGGTTCTTCGAAAACTTCGGTGTTTAAGCTTGATAGTAGTTTTACGAAATCCTTAGTGTCTAAGCTCGATAGTAGACTCGAAAACCTTAGTTTTCAAGCTTGATGGTGGTTTTGTGAAAAACTTGAATTCAGTGATTCTCGTTATCGTGGTCAATATTGTAATCTCAGTTAAGAGGTACACATATTTCACTGATGCGATAAAGCTATGTATTTAATGACATTGATTAATCATTAGCAGTAGTACAAACAGTAATTGAATGGCTATAGGATTTTGACTATAAAATCAGCTTAATCAAAATATGTGAGTATCGAACCTTTCGATTCTGGTAGCACATACATTGGCAACAAAGCAAAAAGTATACGCAAGGCAAAGCTGCATGCACTCGTGTGAATTATATGACGGGAGTTTCACCACTAGGCAGGTAATGGATATTTTAAACATTTGTCTATGATTCAGATTTTCATACTTTTCTGTTTATTATTACAATATTGTTTGGGCATAGCTAGGCTACAGTGGAGACATTAACTGGCAGACTAAGCTATAGTAAGAGCGTGCCGTACTATGCAGTGTCACATACCAAATACCCGAGCGTGCTGTTGGTCCCTCGATTTCGTCTGAACTACGTACAGTTTTTCTGCGTGCTCGGTTACTCAGAAAGACTTCACAATATCAGATGCCTTGTCAACTCTCGAAACATTAGGATCCCATTTTATCACTTTTACCTTTACTGGTGTAACTAGATGCCTGTAGGAATGCTCTTTTTTTTTTTGATTACACATGGGAAAATTATTGAACGAATAAGCTGTAAAAATTACGATATTAATTGGCAACAGCTCAGATTTGGATTCGTGAACTCTTCAATTTGATAAATAATTATGTAGAAATAAATTGAAAATTTCTCAATTTTTAGAGATATCTAAGTATTAGGACCCCAAGTAGCGGCGTGGGCTCATTTTGGTGTAGACAATATGGTGATAGATGAAATGACGCGAGCTTCGCTCTTTACGCCAACCTTCGTTGTGGGGGCTCTCGAGTCGGCTATTGCCTACAGTATTGCCAACTTGAAACAAGATGTACCCTCGGTTACCTATTTTTAGGGGCGACTGATTCAACTATTGTTATTATACAAAGTAATAACGGATAGCTATCGCAACATTGTCAGTAGATTTTGTGTCCAACAATGTTGTCAGTTTCGGAATAAAACCGAATTGCCTACCGCAGGCGTATCAACTTTGCTTCGAACTCGCTGTAGAAGAACGTGCAGCAGACCGGCCATCCCGAAGGTGCTACACATTTGTTTAAATAAATTAATGGAACTATCTAGACTTTGTTTTTATTCAATGAATATTGTTTTTCGTTATATATTGAGGATAAAATATTTAGTTATAATGGTCGATGAAGATTGTTGCTTTATCTTTTTCCCCGCTTTATTATGACATTCGACGCTTCGACCGTTTATATATAATATTCTTGCGAAAGAAAGACAAATGTTCTTCGTCGTTAATAATAATTTATTTTCTTGTGTTTGGTCTTTCGTAATATCTCTGTATAATTGGTTCGTTATCGATGCTTCACATGTATGGTTTTGAATTTTTTGTCCCTGTGAACAAATGGATGACAGGCTATGCATTCCAAACTTATAGTAACATCGTCCAATGGATTATATTCATGAGTGTATCACTGTTTCATCATCTATCGTAGAAATTTAGGGAGGACCGGGGTAAAATGGGATACCGAAAAAAAAACGCAATAATAATAATTTGAATTACGATTTTATTAAAAATTTTCTTTACCAAATTATTCAGGTAGCCCATGTGGCCCCGGTTTACCCTATGTGCAGCTCTTGAAGTTTCCAGACTCCTGCTTATAAATATATATAATAATATACATATATATTTATCATTCACCACATCGGCTTCAATCGTTGTAAGCGGAGTTGATGTCAATTTGTTCAAATACCGTTATTTCTATGTATATGACGACCGCATATCGACAAAAGCAGTTAACACCGTTGTTTTCAATCGTTACACCTGCTTTCATATACCTTCGTGCGAAAAGCTCGACTCTATCGGACCTGGCGGTTCCATATCGTACCAAGTACTTCAGTTTTCAAGAATAGTTTAAGAAATTAATCAAATCAATATTTTTATTATTTTGATGTTTTTACAATGTTTATCGGAATCACCTAAGGTCAGAGTGTGGATCGCCCAAGTCTGCAGTTTATTCGAATCTTTGCTGGAAAGTTGTTTCAATTCTGGGTCACATTGGGTCAATCGGATGAAAGAACCCGATATATTATTTTATACAAGTAACTACGAATCGACAATAATTACATGCCGATGCCAATTCAGTTTTGACATCATAGAATCGAATAAGTGTTCTGTATTCCTTTCCCATTTCATTTATCTTGATGTATGCAGTTTCATCATTTTTTTCATCTGCAATGAATCACAGTTCACGGCAACGCCAGGTGCACGTCGTCGGCTGATACTCTCACGTGGGTCCGATGATTCAGGATTATGTTTCGTATCTTCTTGGACATGTAGTACCAGGGCCGACTTCAGAAAGTTTTTGCATATCTGCTGGAACTGTAATGACAAATCCCCCCATCAATCAATTGGCCTCGCCAATCATACCTTCGAATATATATAGCACGGCCCTGTATAGGGTTGATCAAAAAAGACCCTTTGTACCGTCTTATTGTAATACCAGTTAATAATGGCTGACTAACTCTATTTGGCCAGCTGAGCCCGTAAACCGCTTAACTATGTTAACCAGTTAGTTTTGGCTTGATGACCAAGTTACTGTCTCGGCCGGTTGAACCAGTTAAATGGTACAGCACTAGACTGAACAATCATTTTATCGAATTCGAACTGATCTATACGATGACTTACCTGCCAGAAAAACTTATACGCAACTTTCAGGACCTGGTATAGAATTCGCAATAATTATTTCCTTCATGAGGTTTCGATCAGCTTTGAAACTGATAGGTTCCCACGACTTTGTAGAAAATGGGTTCAACTGTGAAGTAAACATATGAAATGAAACTCATGTTTTTCGCGGAAAATGTGATATTTTATGTATCACGATTACATGCGATCATTCATCAAATTACTGTAGCTATATCAATTCCACTATCGTACTCACGTTGTAACCATTGCTCTGTAAACTGTGTTTGTGGATATCACACGGAGAAAAAAGTTTGTCTGGTCGAACAGGCAAAAATAGTTGTGGCTCACGGTTCAATTTCCCTTGTTCTGAAATCGAACGAAAATAATACATCAAAATATTCTGAAGAGGACTGCATATCAATTCCATTGCGAATGGTGTTCAGAAAAATATCGCTGTGCGCAAGCTCGAAATGTGCCAAGGTCGTAAGATTTTGAAAACGGCATACCACGCATGAGATTCTAAGGAATACGTGGAATTATTTCAAATTTTCATGTACAATTAAGGAAAAAACACGTTTTCTAACATATATATGTAGCGATATCTTCGATTCTGATTTTTTCACCACAATTATACAGTAATACCTCGACGTGGCAAGCCGCACTGTTTCAAAAACTGTATTGCACGATGCATTACGATTTTTTCACGGAGAGCAATCGAATTCTAAAGCCACGTGTCTCGATTTAATGGCCCGATATAGTCAGCTTACAAACAACGTACACACCTAACGGTTTTGCAATATCTGCGTTATGAAAAAGCCGAAACCGGCCATTTTCTGAATTCTTCTTGGATTTTAACTTTCGAGAGGCACTAGTAGAAAATTTCTGGCAAACCACTCCTTTCGCATGAGCTGTTTTTCGATTTAGAGTACAAGAATCTATACGAGCAATGCAATCTAAAATTGAAGCGCTACTTTGAACCAGTCTGATATAGAGCCACAAAGATAAATCACCGATTGTTTACTACTGAGAGTTGAAAAATAGACGGATTTCAGCTGTGTATAAATCGTTGCAAAAAATGTATAAATTAAAAGTATGATTCAGTGTTTACTTTGCTTAATTAATAATACATATGAACCTACCTTGCGGAGATTGTATGATATCTGGTTGAATGTTGAGCGCGTAGTCGGTGACCTGTTTGAGCGTATATTCAACAAAATACGTGTCTCCGTTTGTGATATCAAACATAGAATTATTCTTGGAATCTGGCGGTGTGATTATAGGCTGTTTCATATACGGCTCAATATGAACTGGAGAAGTAGTCCCACGTCGTCGATACATCATTAATATTACAGAAAGTGTTGCAATACCAAGTGCCATCAAACATCCAGTCAACAGTAGAACGAGCGGAATAAGACTAATGCCGCTGTCTGTAACGTATAAATTTATACGATTATTATTTTCATACAACTCATCTGATCGTCCATATCGCAGATTTTATTCATGCCAATTGTCCTCTAACTTGTATAAATTCATTCCTAATTCATGAAGAATGGGTTCGATCCAGCACGCGAGATTCACCAAAATCTAACAAAAAATTATTCTACTGGCATCGTGAAGTAGGGCGTGTCACTTATTTTGATTATTATTAAAGCCTAAGCGTCTCTGAGGTGAAAAAGCGGCAGTTGGTCCCACTCTGTATACAATTATGAATATTGCTATCTGAAAATGTTGTTGTTTAATGCAAGCCATCAAGCCACTTTCGATATGGAACAAAGTGCCTGTTTGGAGTCGAAAAGTTTACAGCGAGAACAGAAACCGCGATCTAACATAATGGAATACTGGAACCAATTTGTGACGGTAAATTATTTAGTCGGAAAAATTCTGTTGCAATGGAATACGGAAAAGTGGCGATTTTCATTCGCGGCATCTTGTGAAAATTTAGGCTCAGGCCCAATCAATGGTTCTGGCTCTCCATCGCTATTATATCTTTAATGGTCGCTGTCAATAAAGGCCAAGATCCTATATCCGTATAGCATTGACTATCCGGGACAATAATAAGATAGGTTTCGCTTATTTCATTGCTTACTACCTCTGGGAGCACATCTATAATCTGCACCAAAAGCTCTTCAAGACCGATAGCGATGACGAAATTTCGGAAGAAGAACCGGTTCGCGTATTAGGAGAGGTCTCAATCGATCTAGTTGGGTCAGTGTCATAATCGTTGCCTGACGTTTCGGCAGTCATATTCTGCACTCATCAGCGGCTCAGGCTAATTGATGCTGTTTGTAAAACCTTGATGTCCGTGGTTGTCCATTGTCTCACTAAGAGAATAGTTACAGTCCTCTTGTGATTAACGACTTATGATATATAGGATATAATATAGGATAGTTACTGTCCTCTTGTGATTAACGACTTATAATCACAAGAGGATAGTAGCTATCCTCTTAGTGAGACAATGGACAACCACGGACATCAAGGTTTTACATACGGCATCAATTAGCCTAAGCTTCTGATGAGGGCAGAATACGACTGCCGAAACGTCAGGCAACGATTATCAAACTGACTCGACTAGATTGATTGGGACTTCTCCTCATATTTAAAAAGTTCGAGTGATACCATCACAATGTTGTCATGGAACAGGCTTCTAATTCTTCGATAAAATAGACAATAGTACTAAAAGTAAATGAAGTGTTGACATTGTTATACCCTGCCCAACGATAAAATGGACTTAGGATCGCGCAAACACTCTTCGGTTGCGGTCAGGATTCAGCCCACGGACTGCGCATTCAGGTCCCTCCACGCCAAACTCGAAATTGGGCAGCTGGCCAAGACTCGCCACGGGTTTTCCTATTCTGCTCACTATTGCGCGAAGTGAGTCCATTGTATCATTGGACAGGGTAGAGTCAATTTAGAATAAAATATGAAATACCTGTGTGTTTCTCAGAATCTCTCAGCATAATATCGTCGAGAAGACAGATCTCACTTCGCCCCTTAGCATTCACAGCATACGCAACCATATAAAAGTGAGTAGCAGGAAGAAGGTCTGCTACGGTTATCCTAAAGATCGGAGCATCCAGAGATACACTGGATATATTCACACGCAAATGATCAGAAGGGATTTCGTATGCCTCCAATCTGAATTCTTGGTGCAGACCTCCATCGTAACCGGGTACACAATCCACTTCTAAAATTTCTGAGCTTCGGTTCAAAGATGCTTTGACCGTACAATTATTCAAAGGCCCAGGCTTGACTGGAAGCACAAATTTTCATCATTGGATATACAGGATCATTCACGATAGTCTGGGCATGGGAAGTATGGTGTCATTTCAAAGACTCATAAAATCTAATAATCTAATATCTATAAGATAAAATTGGGACATTAAAAATTCCTGTAATCATAATATTGAAAGGATCAGTATGATGTATGAACGCAGGCTCATTATATGCACGAATCATAAAATTGAGGTCACGAATTATCAATTTTGAGTTTATATAGTAGTGAATTTTATAATTGATTTGTTTTCGATATCCTGCTCTTTCCCTTTTCCTATACAACCACTTCATCGGTCATTTGTCACCGTGTACATAATTTACCAAAAAAAGAAGTAAAAATTGGTCGTAATTTCTATATTTACAATGATCTCATATTCCTTTTTCCAAAGAATAATAATTTGAAGTTTGTCAGATAATGAAACATTTTTCGGTACTATAACGAACACTTTTGAATAACATTTAATGATATCTCAAAAGTCTCACGTGCCATCCTTTATCATGTAATTCAGATTGGCAGAGAAAATACAGAGCACTCTCGCAATATACAGGAGAAATTCTCAACAGCTATACACCCCGAATCGAGTGAATTTTCTCGGTCCGCACATCCGCAACTGCTTGCTGAACTCTTGCGGGTTAATATTTGCCTCGTTACTTTTTCAATATAACGGCTGTCTCGTTTTTGTCTTTTCTTTCGCTCTCCAACTTTTACCTCACTTCACTCTATATATAGCATAAAAACTCACCAGCTGGGATAACTTGATAAACGCACGGTGATTCCTGTTTTCCGATAGCATTTTTCCCCCAGCACGTCAGACCGCCGTAATCTCGTTCAGAAACTGGGGTGTAGATTAATTCACTTGTCGTTCCATTATTCCCGTCAAACGTTATCGGAGCCGCATCCAAATTTTCTCCACTATTATTAAACTCCCATATAAAGTCGATTTCAGCGGGGTCCGCAATCACCTGACACCTCACTTTTACAGACTCTTCCAGAGACGCACCGATAATGGTGACCTCTTTAGTTTTGCAAACTGGAGCAACTGAAACATGAAAACCTGAGCTTATAATATTCACTACAATATATAAGTTACTTTGCTTTTCAGCACGCAAAACATACATGGATTGTGCGGCCGTAGTCGCACGTCCTTTGTGAGGAGTCTGGCACTATCGAATAGAATGGAATAGAATGGGATTTATTGATATTCTGGTACATTCAAGTCCCCTCATAAGAAACAGCACCGAAACATAATTTTACTTTTGGAAAAAATGTTGTGACGTTTTTTGTATCGAGTGTGTTTGAATTTGAGGTCGCGCAATCTCCTAATTCTATGTTTCTGTTCCTGGCCTGTTGGCTGTTCACATTGACGAAGTTCCACGTTAATGTCACCACCTTCAGCTATTACTTTAGTCGTCGAATGTATTATTCACTGTGTGAATGTGGACTTACATTGAATTCTAAGTGAGACGCTGGGACTAGTTGTTTCGCCACGTTCGTTAGCTGCAACACACGTGTAATTCCCAGCATTATCCCTTCCGATACTCTGCAGAACGAGGCTTTTCGTGCTCATTATTACTCCAGCAGAATAATTCTGTAGCAGCATCATGCCCTGGAGATGAAAATAAGCATAACGGTTGCGATTATACATGAGTAATGCTATTGGATTCCTAGTCGGATATTTCGGGGAACTAGAAGGAAGCAATCTGGGTCACTTGGGAATTCTCAATACATTGTTTGCGTGATATTGAAAAACTACATGAAATCCGAAGCCATTTTTGAGAAAAAAGTTTTGGTATTATTGAAAATAAAAATGTTAAAGTATAAAGAAATGCGTTCGAAATAGGAAGAAAGTGCTACATCCGGCGCGAAGTTATCCCCTCCGTTCCTAAATTCAGTATCGGAAAACCTATGTACAGTAATGATCACGGATTCTGTCGCACCTGAAATCTGCAACCGAGGGTACATCTCTTTTTAGGTTGGCAATACCCTAGGCAGTAGCTGGCTAGAGTGCTGCCGCGATAGTGAGCGGCGAATAGCGAGGTCTGTATCGCTTCATCAGTCGAAAGCTCAATTCACATAACCATGAAATGCACAAATGCCAACTTAAAAAAATGTATCCTCGGTGCAAAGCCAAGGGATTTTTGCTCAGGGATTGTACTTATTATTGAGTTGCTTATGAACCGTGACATATAGAAACACGTGAAAATAGGAAAACGTTGCTTTTCGTAAATTATATGTCAGTGTCATGTTACTATGCACGGGCTCTGTAATGGTGGCTCGGACGACAACGCCGTGTATGATGTTATATTATCCAAGTATCTTACATGGTCACCGAAACCAACTAGCCTTTTGGCTTTGTATTTCCCGTAAAATTAAAAGCATTGGATGTGAATCAATAAATCGTTGGCGTTCGCGTGCAGATGGCAATGATTTGTAGTACATACATGTTCTCGCTAGATAGCTCGGACGACAACACCTAACGCTACCTAACTTCAGGAAAACCGACTGATTATTGAAGATTATTGAAATCCTCAAAGGGAAAACCTGCACATGCTGAATCGGAATTGGTCCGGCCATCAAGTAGATATGAAAAGGACATGTCTATACATAAATTCCTAATGTTCCTATAAATAATATGAGCTATTGCGCTAGGTACTATCATAACGAATGCATATAAAAATTAGTAAAATCTTGAGCGAAACATTTTGAAGGTAAAAAAGATCGTGAAATCAAAAATCGCTTGATGTATACATCAGATAAGATTAGTTCTTTATGAGATTTATTTTCACAATTACACCAGACATCAATATGATCATCTGCTACTTGTTCTTGAATGATTATTGACTGAATGCTAGATATTTTTTTGAAATAGTGATTCGCGTTTGGAAAAAAATCTCTGGCACGGAAATCAACTGAAGACGTTCATCACGTCAATCATATATGTATGACTGAATCATCAAAATAGCTACTCACATTATGCTGCCAAGTAATTTTATGTAGCTCAGGGTTCGCGCGAACTTGACATTCAAAGTAGACGTCATCGCCTTCTTTTATATTTTCTGCATTCAATGTACTTCCGAGTTGTAGAAACACCTTAGGGGAAACTAAAACATAAGGTCAATTTATTCAAAACGCGTCGCACGATAATTTGAATTAATTGTTGTAAATTTATAAGTATCAATTTAGCGAACTTTAATCTTTAAAGTGTTCTCATTATCTTTCTGCACGTTGTGCTACCGCAGTTGTCTCATTCAAAGGGTGTAAATTTGATTGTAAGTATTCATGATGAAAGATACTTACATACAACATTTAGTTGAAATGTGTCTTCTAAGAATGCACCTGGTAAGGCTGGATTTTCTCCACGACATTTGAGAGTTTTACCGTCATCTTCAGGAACAGGTGAAAATGTTACAGTATTCAAAACTACTGTAGCGTTGCTGCTCTCTCGAAACTAAAAAAAAAGAACCCATTGCAAAGAATAATTCCATGGAAAGGTCAACCAATTATGAGTCCATATAATTCGAGACCAGAATTTTGATTTGTTGGTCAATTTTACTTTTCACATCGTCCATTATCAAGGAACATGTGAAGGGCCTCCGCCTCCAGTTATAATTAAACTTTGCATGGATGTAAAGTAGCCGAATAATAATATACACTTTTAATCATATATCAGAAATGAAAAGCGATACAATGAGAATGTTCTTATCAAAATGTCCCTGCTCTACTCGATGGTACAAAATTTTGAAAGTATTGCGAATTTTTCAGATTTTTTATTGCCGTTTTATCTACTGAGCGAAACAAGATAACTTTGATCAGAATATTTTCACTGTATCCCCCTTTCGACTTTGATATAACATCAAGAAGGTGAAATTTTTAAGGATGGTGCAACCTCTCTCAAAAAAAAAAAAAAAATTCATCTTCGCCGAATGATCATGACGACAATTGGATCGAAAAATCTGAAATTGACAGGATTTTATAGGATGACATTGGATTCATTGGACGACATAGATCATGTCTTGTATGTACGACAATTGGATCGAAAAATCTGAAATTGACAGGATTTTATAGGATGACATTGGCTTCATTGGACGACATAGATCATTTTTTGTATGTCTGTATGTATTTAATAGGAGTCTGGCTCCTATACATTTCTGGGCATGTTCCCATAGATTCCCATAAGAACCCACCGAGGTTAATTTATCGGGGAAATGGTGCTAATAATGTAATCACTGGCTTATTTAGACATCGATTTGTTTGTCGACTCACCTGGGCATTGCGGAACTCCGCAGTTCCGTCGAACCAAACAACATGAGCACGGGGATGAGAGCCAATCACTTCACAGGTGAATGAATACTCGCTATCCGCCTCCAACATAACCAGCTTCGATACGATTTTCACCGATAGTGGTTTCACTGCAATTATATGAGCTTTAGGTCATTTTTCGTAAGGGTAATTATCAAATACCTGGCAACATACAAAACTCCGAGAAACAATCTACTTCGCTGTTCCGTTCCTTACATTAATTTTCTCCTGACAATCTCAATTTTCTGCGGAAATTAAGAAATCTTTGATCATAGTTCACATTAAGAGATGAAAGTCACGAAACAGATGAAATTATGACCTCGCCTTGTAGGCTCATTATCCCCGCGTTATCGCTTGTTTATGTACAGTATTCGCGTTAATCAGTGTGACTTACTGGAGAAGTAAGATTTGAGCTGAGCCACAATTTGTTTAGAGAATGCTTTGATTCATTTGTTAGCATATACTTACAATAAATATCCAAAAGGACAGTTTTTTCCAGTGGTGGTATAAGCTCCGTATTGGCAGCTCGACATTTGTAAGTTGTATTGAGGTGCTCTCTTCGTAACTTAGGCACCGTTAGCTTACTAACAATAAGGTTGAGGCCGGTTTCCTCTGGCTGGCCATCCGTCTCGTTCCCATTCACATACCATGTGATGTTTGGTGTCGGCTTTCCTACATGACAAAATTTCTGCGTTGTAATGAGCCTAATTTTACCACAGTTTGATTCTATCATAGATACCATAATTACATTGCTATCAGGTTTACCTAGAATTGATACCTATGTATTTTCTATACATTTTTTCTATATATTTATCGTATATTTGTTGCTGAAAATATTTCTAAATGTTCTATGCACAAGTAAATATACTCTTGTTGCATACCATCTTAAATAACCTCAACCTAACTGAAGATACAAAGCTTGTTTAGTCAAGAGGTAGTATTTTGGATTCCCACAACTTGCAAATATTACCTCCGCGAACCTCACAGGAGAGTCCAAATTCCAATCCCACTTGAAAGGGTCCAGCAATATGATCCACTTTGACACCAGATCCGTCATAGATCAGGAGTTGATGAGGCGGTACTGTAACATGATAGCCATTAAATAGGATATTCCATAGGTACAGATGCTACCAACGTGCGTTCTGTTACATTTATCTTCCATATACATGTGGGCTGAGCCTGCCCATTTTGACCTAAGCGTAGCCCGCACTATATCTAATTTTTCTCTCTCATGTTGTAGAGCGTCATAAGAAAGCATGATTTGAAAAGTCTCAGGTCTGAAATTAAATCAGTCTGCCAGTAATCGCCGAAATATTGAAATGACAGTTAGCCATTGATTTCGTTAAAATTTATTCATTTTTATTGGATTAGCAGTTGAAAATGTATCCTCATAATCAAATAAATGTATCGTAAAAATATTCGAGGTTAGATACATCGGGGCGATCTGTCGTGTATAAATATTCATATTTCCGACGGTTGGCCGGCCTGAAAAACAGTCTGCGCTCGGAAGCCTGCGCATGCACACTTGGAATTCGCCTGTCTACCCCTGTCTATCCATTAGAAATTCACTCTGTACATCTGTAGTCTTTCGGAAAGACCTTCCTCTATCAGAAATGAATATTGCTCAAGTGATTCTGTACTCGCAGAGAGAATGAAACATTTCAATGCTCATAATTTTTCTCGTGACCACAGAATACACGTATTTTTACAAATGTAACACTCTCACGCTGCGAAGGAGACAGAACATGAGTCAAGATAATGATGGAGCAGGTTAATACAACGAAAAAAAATGAAATCAGAAGAAAAGAAAGAAGAAAAAAAATGAAAACGAAGAAAAATGAATCAGAACTCTTAGCGAGTACAGAACATGCATAAAACTTACCGATAACGGTTAGATTAACTTGAAAATTTCTAGTTGGGGAATTTCTGAAATCCACACGACATCTGTAAATTCCTTCATCGTCCAGCTGAACAGCCTCGAGCCATAGCTTTGCTGGCTTTGAGAATGTAACAAAGCGGGCTCGGGGCCCGAAAGCATTGCCGTCAGACCAATACAGCGCCGTGCTAAACGCTCTGCCACGTACATCATACCTATGATAACATCAAAAGTTCATCATTCTAAGATTCTAACAGAAAACAGTGAAAACGATTAGGAAATATGTAAGTAATGTGCAGTAGCAGAATCATGATATGGCATACTGTTGCAGATGTAGATAAGAAACGAATCACTTTTTTGTACGGTATTAACTGATTTTCTTAGGTATTAAATATCAGAGGAAGTGGTAGCATTATAGACCATGTCGGTAATACGAACCATCTGCTTAAATAAAGCTTTAGCCTATTTGTAGCCATTTCTTTTTTTTTTTATTTAGGAACTATACTTTACTCTCAAAACTTCATCTCTAATATTGAAGACAATCAAGTAGTAATTCTATTACAAACAAACTCATACCTGTAAATAGGTTTTACTGTATAGTCACGAAACCATAGCACTACGTATACGCGATCTTCTCGGGTAGATGGTTCGATGTCACAAGGTAGTTCTGCGGTTCGACCAAGTACCGCCGTCACTTCCAATGTAGAAACTGAAATTTGTTGTAAAACTCAATTAGTTTTACTCGGTTGAGGACACTGTGAGAACAGTTATCCGCATGAAGTACCCATTAATACTATATCGTGCAAAGAAAGAACTAAGAATTGAGTCTAGTCCACAATAGACGAAAACATAGAACTTACAAGAGCATCGGCAATTACAACTAAGATTTAGCACAATTTAATTGCATGGAGTGTTATTGATCATCCTGAGGCCTCTACAGTAAAGGAACAGTTCACAACCCGATGCAATCATAACAGGGCGTCATGCCAAGAAGTTTCGACTCTATGAACGTGGAAATACTGCAGGGTAGTGAACCGAATGTGACCAAAGTTGGCAAAAAAAAATTGGCATAATTACAATAAACGAATTCTAAATCGTCTGTCAAAATCTTAGTCAAATCTGCCTGGCGGTCTGTTCGGATATTGTGGATAAGAAAAAATACAAAAGAATCAAAAAGAAAATAATAATCTCAGCAGCTGCCATTATAAAGTGTGAGACCAAAGTCTGAAATTGTGTTTTGATAGCAGGAAGTTACGTTCCAAAGTTTGTTGAGTTATCATCTCAAATGCTGAAGTTTAGAATTTTCTCAAAGTTTACATGTCGACCATTTCAAAACCGGAAATGGTGTGGGTCTGAAGTTTATTAGCACATTATCATCACGGAATATACGATTTTCTTCGAACTTAATCCAAATTGGCTATGCACCTTTTTCAAAATTTGAATTTTCGTCGATTTTGCAGGCACACGTGGCCTCAATTGCTCATATCTCGTGAACGACGTGGTGATAACCTGATGTGTCCCATGCCAATCAGCAGCTCTAGAAACCACGTATGCGAATTTACTATTTTTCAATTTTAACAAAATTATTGCTCTTCTGGCAACGCTGCGAATCCCGGGTAACACCGCCTTTTTCTCTCGCTCACATCTATTCACCAGCGCTAGTACCCATAAGCCTTGTCTCCGCGCGCCAACTGGCGGAGGTCTCCGTGCAATTTTAATGTTTAATGACGCCTATGAACCCATGGTAATCCCGACGCTCACTAGTGATCCGGCGCTTACGGAATAGCCTTCGCCGCCCTCGCTACGACTCGTGCTAAAAACCTCTTACCCTCGCTCGAAACAGCCAGTTTCTCCCCTTAGTCACACACTGTATTTTTTATAATAAGGCCACGAAATGGGCCTTCTTTGACGCGTGTCGATCGGATGGCGCGTATCGAGCGTGAGTCTCGAATGTCCATTACTTGTACCACTTATCATTTCGCTTTGTAAGTATTGGGGGCATTTCATGTAGTGATAAGAAGCCGGATTTACCATTAGAAATAAGTTCATACCAGCGGAAATTTCAAATTTCCATTTTTTGCAAGGTGTTCTTTGAAAATTTACATGCTTTCCAATCAAGGGGGGCCAGGACTCTGAACATCTCTCAAAATCAATTCAGTTTCTTGGACATATTCTTGAAGATCGATCTGTTCCGAACAATTTACGGCCTCGCTGATACCGAATTTCCGACAATTGACGAAGTTATAGCCACATAGATTCAAGCGAAACATTAGCCAACGCTAGCTAGCACAAGAAAGCACTAAGAGGCCAGCACTGCTCACAGCTGTAAAAAATTAGTTGCAAAAGGATTACTTTATAGCCCAGCAGTCACTGATCAGCAATAAAAAAATTTTCTTCGTCAACATCGATGCGGCAGCGCCAAATATTACCCCACTGATCTCTGCAGTGGCAAAACCTATTCTAAAGTAGCAGTTCAGCACTGATTTCATCGTCGATGAGGCAGTAGTGAAGATTATCGTATAGCCTATAATCCCCGCGAGAACTATTTTTCTGTGAAAAAAAGACGCTATCGATGAGCAACTAGTTATCTCATCCTGTTTCGTTTCGGATCGTGGATTAAAACCAATCATCTTGGATATAGTTGTAAAATAATGTACACTAAATGGTCATCAAATCCAAGATAGTGAGGGAAGTCCCATATATACAACTAATGGATGCTTTGTTGAAAACTACGAAGAAAATGCTTGATGAAAAAATTTGAAAAAACTAATGGTTCTAAAATGGGATCTGCATTTGAAGTCGGCCTCCATGTAAGTCCGCGTCGGGGCTATACAGCTCTACTGGCAACTTGAACGGCCTAAAGGCTCCAGATTTTAACATCGGAAGCGGCAAAGCAGCGAGTGCTTTGAAAAGAGCAGAAGACGGTATATTTTAGATTTTATGATGCTTAGAACGTTGGAAAGTCCGAAATTAGAATTTATTCCAATTACTCTGTTACTTCTGTAATGTGTAATTAGTCATTATTTCTATTACAGAATTTTATTCTATTCCATCCTATGTAATATGGGTGTAATGGATGGTTGGAATGAATTTAATTACTCATTGAGAATTTAATGCGTATAATTAAAATGAATTTTTAATGTGTACCTAAAAAAAGTTTAATTACACGTTGTAAATGTAATGGGTAATTAAAATCAGTTCAATTACACGTTACAGAAGTAATGGATTATCAAATGGGTAATTGCGTTACAAAAGTATTTAATAACTCGCAGCAGTGTGGCTAAACAAGCCCTCGTCAAAGGTCTGAGAACTAAAGAACTTACTTTCGACGAAAACACATATTTCCCTTTCAGAAAATGGCGAAATGAGTGTACGAGAATGTTATCCCTCACACTTTCATTTGAAAATTCACCTTCTTCTAAAAATTTAGAGCAGTTAGTGTCCAGAATCCACATCGGAAACATGACACATATTTTATTTACACGTTATGTAACCTTCGAATAAAAAACTTTATTCTAGACAAACGAGTCCTGATCATTTATCCAATAAACCAGAATTACCAATTTACGTTTCTAATTCTTATCCGCAAAATGTAGATTGAACCAAATTTTGTCGGATAGAAATAATAACCGGTAAAAAGATATAATTTGGCAAAGATTTTTATCGTAGTTTACTTTCAAACGTACTACGAATCAAAGTGCAGTGCTCGAATCGCCATTTTGGAAAAAAGTGCTCAAGAACAGTTTTTCAATGATATCTCGAGTAACGTGAATGATATGTCGATGAAGGTGATCCTCAAAAGTGAATTGAATCAAATTTTTTACGAAAAAAGCAAAACAAATTCTCCCTGTTTTTTCATTGACTTCGCTGTATTCAACGTGAAATGAGTAATGGTCGAGTTTATTCCAGGCGCCCTTTTGAAATTTCAGTTTTTGCCAGAACAATGACTACAACTGTTTGAATATTCGGCCTCAAAATACAGTGGAACCAATGAAGATACAGGATGAATGTATTCTACCTTACAGATAACTTAATTACCTTAATTTTAATAATTAGTTCTATCTTTATATCAACACTGGCTCCGAAGATATCATCGAAATACTGGTTTTCAGCACCTTTTTTCGAAAATGGCGGTTCGAGCACTGTACTTGGGGGGGGGGGGGGGGGGGGGGGGGGCTGATGTGATACACAAATTAAAAGTATAAGGTTTGAAGAATATGTTTGAAAAGGTTTATTTTTGAATTTATAAAACTGATGAAGTTACAGCCCCGACAGTGAAACGCTTCTAGAAGGGTGGACGACCAAGCGCATGTAAGAGACGATTCAACAAGGATTCTTTAAAGAAGATAGGTCTGGAATAGCGGACTGAGGAAAATATCAACAACTCTTAGTTTTCTAACTGTAAGCATCGCAAAAACATCGACAATTTAAAATGCTTTTTTTTCGAAACTACATATTCCAAAATGCGTGCAGGATAACTCACAAAATAATCAACCGAATAACATTTTTCAAAGCATGTTTGAATTCTTATAGTTTTCTCTAGGGATTATACCTAGCGTTATAACTTTATTATTCATTCATTATATTTTTATTTGCAATGGAAAATCGGTTCTTGCGGATTACAAAATTACCTCATCTCGCGATTCCTTGTTTTATTTTTCATATACCTACTTGCAAAAAAGTATAATCCCTACGTAGATTTCAAAAGAAACTTGGATTTTTGCTTTCAGATGACTCATTTCGGCGATACACGGCACACCAATAACCGATGCGCCACCGACGTACTATGACCAAGTTGTAGGTACGCCTACATCACAAAAATTGAAAAATTGAGAACAATAACATATCTCTTCCTTCCTTAACCCTTCGTTGTCACACTGATCAGAAGTTCCGCGCTTGTCACACTGGGTCAAATTGATCCGACCAATTTTGATACCGTTGGGATACGAAATCTACCGGTCCGACTCCAATAAAAATTCATGAATACACTGTAAGCATTGTAACAAAAGTTGCTATGCGAAAAGTCAAATGAAAACATGTTTAAAAAAATGGGATGGAAGTAAATTTTCAAAAAATATACTTTTTTACTCGAAAAATCATAAGTTATTCAATTTTGCACTTTTTACGATAAAATTTAGGTGTGACACTCATCAGATATGGTACTTTGAGCAAAAATATAATTAGATACGGCAGTACGTTTGAAAAAAAATATTTATTCAGACCTCCGAAGCGAGACCATTTCGGAATAAAAAAAACCCGCATATCGAAGATAAAGTATAGTGTGTATTTTATTCTAAACGCTATTTATCAAAAAAAAAAAAAAAACAGCAAAAGTACAAAACGTCAATTACTCGATTTTACCGCACTAGTTACACAAAAAAAACTTGACGTTTATCTGAGTAAGCTATAATGAACATCTTGGCCGGGTTACACGTGTTTACCGGTTATATTTCTATCTCGCCGTACTCCACTGGACTACAAACCTTTTTGCCTCCCCAATGGCGCTCGCGGCGTATGATTTACCAAGTACACGACCGCGCTGGATATCAAATTGACAAAGTTTCGTACTGGGTAGCTGGTGATGTACCATGAACCCTACTAGAATGTTCCTACTTGTACATTGACCTATTAAACAGCTCCCATTCGGAAAGTGTTGATCACTTATTCCACATTTTTGCTTCATTATTTGCGTCGTTGTTTTCTGCAAGGAATTCACATGTGCGAGGACCAGGGTTGGAAAAAATACTTCATAAAACACATTCGAAATGCAAAATGTGAAATAAAAAATGGTTTCCAAATAGCATTCAAAATTAAAAATGGAAGATCAGTATTTAGAATGGTTTTCTAAATGTGAAAACGCTTACCAAAACATTTGTGTATTTAGACTTGAGAGAAGATTTGGTTGATTACAAATTACGAAAAATAGCATAGGTCCATAAAAAAGTTTTTTTGGGGTTGACATGCCGTTCAGGTTTTATAATTCTAACAGCATTGTTTTTTATCTAGTTTATGGCTTACCGTATGAATATATAATGTATGCGATGTTCAACCTTGAGGCTTTAGTACCTTAATATGGATTTTCCATTAATTAAACGACTATACATGCAGGTCGAAACAATATAATAATTTCAATAGTGATTAGTTATGTAATAGCTGTTAAGTACGCAGTAATATATCTCTGGGACGCTGGCGTAGCTTGATTTAATTTAATTTTTATTGCAGAACGCAGTAATATGAGCTGCATTTTATATGCAATTGCTTCTCAGAGTCTTATGATTCGTGTTTCTTCCGCTTGGTCGCACGGCTATTCCATCAATTGTATTTTTCATAAAACAGTGATTAAAGTAGCGAATAACAAGCATTCAAGCATTTAAAATCCTCAGTAAAGGGTCGAATGGACACAGATTTCCACTTGTAATGTAAATTCGAAATGCCGTTTGAACTTCTATTGGAAATGTAGAATGCTAAATGCCATTTTCCATTTTAAATATGTATTTAAAATAAAACCATTTCAAATGTACCCAGCCCTGGCAAGGACGAAACCGCGTTCTGAGATTGGTACATTCCTATGCCCATAATATAAACGGGCAATTCTACCAATTCTCTGACAACAGTCGAGGGATAAAACTGTGATTTGTCTGTCATTATGGTCTCTTGTAGTGTGCACTGCGAGGTGGTCTCAACTAGCAAATGGAGAAAATGATTTCCGTCACTTCCAATAATTTCCGATTTCAAACTTCAAATAAGCTAGAATGCTAAGAAAATTTGCCTGTGGACGCACTAACAATCTTATCTCAAAGTCTGCCAAGTTCTAAACCGCTCCGACTTACTGTTTTCGTAAAACACCGGATCATCTTTTTTTCATTGAACAGATTGGGCTTATAATTAATCTTATATTTATATGATAATGACCCTTGTCTTTCGTAGTATTTTTTCTGCAAAAAAGTCTCATTTTTCATACACATTATTCATTTTTGTATAGATTGTTGGATAATTAGCCATAACTGGATAAGTGATATTGAGAAACGTACTAGACGATGGCTAGTGGCGGATATAAAGAATAGAAATCTTCCATCATACCCTTAAAATTCATTTTTTGACTCGAAATGACTATTTTCCAAAGTAGTACTATTCTTTGACGGACTACTACCTGGAGACAATTGGCAAACAAAAATCTGGTTATGGATACATTTATCAATGAAAAGTTGTAGAAAAATAACGAAAATTTATGAACTTAATTCCGAATTCAATCCAATCGCGCGCCTTATTGTTTTTGCATTGAATGTATTTTTCTGGAATAAAGTTTTATACATACAAATTCGAGCTCTAGTGACAAATCGTTTTTTAACAACTGGCGTTAGTGACTGATCATTCTTTGTTCGCATTCCCTATAGTGACCACGCACTGAGCTTTCCTCGTCCACCCAGCTTAGAAGTGTGTTCAGCGGCAAAGTGCCGGAATGAAAATGCGTAATGAACTCGGCAGCGCTCGGCCTTGTGTAGCTCTAGGTATATATGCATACATCGGAAATGTCTAGTAATACGTCTTAATATTCAATAACTATATTTGTCCATTGACAGTAACTACATTCTGAATTATGTGTAATTTTCTTGTTGTCTAATGTCCCATTTGAATAAAACCAACAACTTTACTCGGCATCGGGCCTAAACTCTCTTCAGAGAACTGAAACGTTTATTTTCTTTTATATTAAAATAATAGATCAAAATATTATTCAAAAATTTTATATCAGAGTAATTATTCCCAGAAAACGACATAAATACAACACATTTGCAGCAAGCAAGATCGTAGGTCTGGACTAGACAATCATCTGTCGTATCTGTAATTGCGAGTTTTATCATTATGACCCGCCTAGCATGAATATTAGCGTTATGGAGGTGACCGCCGCGTTTTGTAACGTCTTACTAAAAAGTGACAGTTTCCACGCTGTAGCAACTGAACAAATCCACGATCTATCACTTTCTCATAGGGGGCGGTTAAGGGACGCTAAAAATAATCCTTAAGTTGGTTGGAAGAGAAAAGTGATTGTCCGAATTTGAAAAACTTCCGAAATACCTTTTCATCGGCGATTTCAAATGCCGAGCGAGGCAGATATGAGAAATTATTTATATTATCGCAGAGAAGCGTTAAAATAGCTGCGGAATAACCACTCTGAGGTAAATGAAATCTGGCATATTGACTGAGATATAGGGTGGGTATTAAAGGGCTAGCACGTGATAAGCCCGAACTTGTAGACCCTGCAAATAGATGCCCATGCATAATATGGACTTATGGTCGTGCAGGGATGCGAACCTATATAAACCCTCGGACATATTCCAATTTGGGCGAGATCTGAGCTGCGATGCAGAAGAGTGGCTGATGTTACGCGGAATGCCCCATAGATATTTTATTTGAAAAGTGCTGACTGTTTGACATTGAAGAAAATAAGCGATGATTTTCAAGAGAAAATAATGAATTAACTATCGTTATGCATTAACCTTTTAATAAGTTATGAGTATGATGCCTGAATCAAGGTTTTCTCAAATACTGCAAACCCTGATGATTACAAATTGGCAATCTTAGATTTCACTGAACTCTAAAAAAGTCAAAGTCACACGCAAATCAAAGTTTTTGATCCTTCGCTAGAAAATATATTTATCCATATTGCTTATTCCGTTACAGCAAGGAAAAAATACTTTATTTTGGGATACTATACGATTCCACTATTGCTGAACATTATTTTTAGTCCAACGAGCGCTGTTGTTGCTCACTAGAATGACAATTTTGTGACCTTAAATTCTCAAGTCTCGGTCTCACCCCAAAATTTGATAGTTTTGAATATTTGAGTAAACCTCGTTGTTAGAAAGTTTCAGCGCGACCGAACAATATCTAAAGGTCGCTCAATAATTTCTAAAATATTCAAATTTACGGTGAATCGATTTTTCAATTTTTTTTAATCACGAATCTCACCCTCTATCTTTGTTCATTATAAATTTGCATGGAAGTATGCAAAGTTATGGGAAAAAATATTGATATTTAGGGGTGGCTCAAGAATTTCTAAGATTGAGAGGAAAATATTCCAGAAGTTTTCGAACAACGTCTAAATATTAATATTGACGTTTTACGTTTTTTGTGCTTCCGTAGGTGTAGCTAATGAACGGATCTGGAGGAAAAATATTTATTTACAAAAATGAATATTTTTTAGTCCTTGAAATAATGATTTTTCTTTCTTTCATTCATTACTAGTTTCACCCTCTATATTTGTTTATTAGTCACATCTGTAAAAGTACAAAAAATGTCATACCCTAATATTAATATTCAGCGGTGGCTCGAGAACTTCTAAAATATATACTATGAAATGTGATTTTTAGAAATTCTTGAGCAGCCCCTGAATGTCAATACTTTCACCTGAAATTTTCAGCGCTTCTACGGACATCGTGATCAGAAAAAAAAAAGAGAAACAACGATGTTTTTCAAATTTAATTATTTTCGTAATTCTTGAATGACCTCTAAAAATTGTTCAACTCCACCAAAATATTTGGGGGGGGGGGGGGGGGGGGGGTCAAATATCACATTATAAAATTTTGGGGTGAAACCTTAAACTCAAAATTTTAGGTCCGAAAGTTGTCACCCTATTGCTCACTCAATACTAAGTTGATCCCCAAAATAAGTGTGGAATCAGTGATAACACAGTATTGCGGTAGCCTAAACAGCAAGAGAATATTTTTGGTAGTTATTCATTCAATAATCTAAATACATCATACGTGTGCCCTTACCTCGCATAGTATAATTCAAGACAAGAAATGTCTTTGGTCTGCAGATTCTAGTTATGATAATGTATACTCACGAGTAATTACTATACTTGCATGTAGGTGAATATATGTACCTGGATCATCGTCCGTATCCCAATTACCAGTAGCGTTAGCATGGCCGATAATTGTGAGTAAATATCCACTAATAATTAGGTTGACCACTGTCACCAACAATACTCCAAGTGCCATTCCAAACTGATGTACTTTGCGCCAGTCCCGAACATGCATCCACTTGCCGTTGCACCAGCACGAGCACGAACACCACGTCTGCGATGTGGTAGTAATTATTATTACGCACCGTAATACTACTCTCACATTATTCGAAAGTACTTATCGCCATCCCATACTCGAACATTCTTCAGTGTTTTTGTTTGATTTTTTTTCCGGTAAAAAAACGCAAAGCATGAATATAGCAAGTTCCGGTTTTATTCCAGGTATTTCCGATGGATTTGTTAGAGACAAAAATTACATACTCCAAGTTCGGAACGATGTCTCGACATTGTATTCGGTATTATATACGAAAAGGTATCCCGTATATATATATATATGTATATATGTACGTATGTATGTATATTTTTGGAACAAAATGTGCGCACGCGTTTTACTCCAATATATATTACGCGTGTCTAATGTTACTATACTCTATCAAGACTTATTAATTACACATTTCTTTCAGAAAATCACGAGTATTAAAAAATCACACTTTTATCAATTAAATAGTCCGTTGAACTGATCTGCAGTTTGCGTAACTGTATGGCCATATAGCTGGCTTGCAGAATGTTATCATACATGTATATTTGACATGTTGTTTTGCACCGCGTATTCGAAATCTGTTCCAATATACGAAGACTTGAGTGGCTGGATAATACTTATCATTCACATTGAGACATCATAATTTCATAGAGAACCATCATTCGGCTAACGATTGATCACAGTTCGGACAAGCATAAATTTTACAAGCTTTGCTTGGACCGATATTTGAAGATGGACTACACTCAACAGTATTACATAACGCTAAGTCACCTGGGTAATGCTGGCTACGTCTCACTTTGAAGCGAATCGAATATTTTCACCTCTCCAATAATTTCTCGTCGAACGTATATTTTAGTAAAATTAGTTTAGGACTCTGCTATACGGGTTGTATTAAAATTACTGATCATCTGACGGCAGTGTATTTGCGAGGATTATGAAGTTGTACGAGTGTGTATATTAATTGCAACTTGTGAGTAAGGATTAGATAGTAACTGCTCAATGCACGTATACCCTACTGTTTAGTTCGAGTAGGTATGCTACGATTGAGCTCAAGTTAGTCCCGAAACAGCGTTGTGTGATAAAATCACATTTTTGTATTCACTTCCAAGAGTGGAATTTTGTAAACAGTTGATTTGGGATACGGGAATCAAGACACCGAACAAACCACCACCATCCCTCACTACACAAGTAATAACACATTCGGGCGTTTCCGTAAAGCGATCGTTAGATGACTACGCTCGGAGTTCCAGCGCGACGACGCAACTCATTTTCTGGTACAGGAAGGAAGGGTGGAACAGAGGGAATGAGGGCGGAGGCAAAGCGACAAGAGGAGAGGAGAGGGAAGGGAGCAAAGAATAAAGAAAGATCAAGAATCGCTAGGATTCTCGTATCTAATCCATGTATACGGGAGCACCCTGTGCAATATAGGTGCACTGGGCAGTCGTTTCAAAAAATAACGAACCGATGATTTTCAACGTCTGGCTTGCATACATATATGTGAATTTTCAACACATCATTTTTTCCCGATGTCAACTACTGCATAGGTAGTTCTACAACAAATCGCACAGAGAAGAACATTACATTTGTTTTCTTTGTTTCTCATTTACAGAAACCGACTTTGGCCGGTTTCAGCCCCTCGCAAGTCAAAAAATGCTCGAGCTGTGACATTTCAAATTTACACTGTTTCAGTTCAAATTGGAACTTTTTGAGCCTGCATTTTTTGAACGGTTTTACATAAAGGCCCCGATAGGGGCTTATTTTGAAGCTGATTCAACATCCTTTTTACTTCTTAGCATTCGCATGAACATTGAGATATGTGGATTTTTTCCTTGAAAAGTGCACCCCTAAACAAAGAAGATATAGGAAGGGCACACTTCGAAAAAAATTAAAATTCATTCAGCGAATCTAATATGGTAGTCGACCGATGGAATGTGTTTCGTAACCCGCTCGATTTTCACTGGAATTGGTTTCTGGAGGTTTTCGGGGTCGCTGATTCCAAAACTGACCGCGAAATTACGAAATTTAAGATGGAATTTCGTGGTCGAATTCGGGATCCCCCACTCGAAAAACCTCCACAAATCAAATTCAGCAAAGGTCGAGCAGATCTCGATATTCGGTTCATCAGTCGGCCACCACATTGAAGCCGTTGAATGTATTTTAATTTTTTTCAAAGTGCTCCCTTTCCCATTTAAGTCAGTCCATGTAGTCAACCGGAACGGAATTTGGCCTCGTAGTTTCCGATTTCTGTGTATTTTTCGCAAAATCTATGGAACAAATAAACTTATCGAACAATTTGGTTTTTTTTTTTGTTCAACTTCGTACTTTGGAACTCACAAGAGGTTGAAGTTTGGCAAAAACATCTGAAAATCGACAACGTGCCCTGTGTGAAACGCTCATATCCCTGGCTCCTTTTATCCTACAGACTTGATTCAGTACTCATTTTGAAGCACTTGAAACGGGCCTTCATCCTATCTATATTGATTTTGGTGGCACCAATCATAAACAACGATATTTATTAAACACAATTCCGGAGATGACAACACGCTCAGAAAATTTCGGCGACGACAGGTCATGTGTGTCCGACGACCAATATCATTCATGTATATTAATGCCCCCATATAAATTGGTTTGCTAACGCATGCCTGTAATGGTTTCCCTGCTCCTGAGCAGGTATATCCCTTCGCTATCAATTCTTTTTTCGAAATTAGGTGAATAGAATGTAATGTTATTGCTTCGTCTTCTTTGCCTACTACAATGAAGGCGAAACAAATAAAACCCAAGCATGAAATCTATATCTTTGCGATAAGAAGAACTTTGAGTTCGGACGGAATGAAAATCTTTTTGCTACTTCGTATGAAAAGTAGTGATTATG
Organism: Tenthredo distinguenda; assembly: GCA_947538915.1. Taxonomy (NCBI): domain Eukaryota; kingdom Metazoa; phylum Arthropoda; class Insecta; order Hymenoptera; family Tenthredinidae; genus Tenthredo; species Tenthredo distinguenda. The sequence continues at coordinate 10,927,340 of OX384537.1, forward strand.
GCATCAGAGAAGCCGTAAAAATTTTCAGCCGTTTTTGTTGGACTTTAACGACGTTTACCTTCCATGTCACAAAATGTATAGTGTGTTGTGTGACTTTGCGTAGAATAGTCCTTATGCTATATAAACATATGTCGAAAAAGAGCGCATGAAATATGCATCATTTTTATATCGCCGCGGCGAATTGAATACGTGGATGCAAGAAAAACTAAAATCGTTTCAGGTATTGGCAGCAAAAACTACACTCACAGTACCAAACCTGAATCAAATCTATATCACTAATCACAATGAACTTGGCGAGGTGCCTCTCTCGAAAAATCATTCCCTCCGAATAAGTAACTCAATAATTGTTCTTCGATGTACACTGTACACTGTACAGTGCCGTTCTTAAGTTCGGGATCACCTTCCAAACATCTGATCTGGACAAACAGGTCGATATCTCATGTCAGTGAAAACGTATGTTAAAAGAATTCTCAATATAGAATTTCGGAGTAGAAAGAATGTAAAAGAGAAATTACTTACAAAGAACAAGGCATAACATTACGATGACATTTTTTTCATAAAGTCAATTTATTTCTCATTAATTTCATACGCTTGTTATTGTAAATCCGACTGATACAACGGAATATACAGATGCGTAGGCATTCGGTAATCATCTGTCACGGATATGACATTTTCGAAAAACAGCATCACGAGACCCACAAGAAAAAGGAATTGGAAAAAAATCGTGAGCATATCTTTGGATATGTTTAACGTGATGAAAAATCAAAAAGGAAAACGAAAGGGATCAAGGTATAAAAAAAAGGTGGAATTCCCCATATATGTTTATGTATTATATGCATTGATGCTTGTGGTTTTTAGGGAGTTCGCTTCAGAATTAATTTATCTCTCGCTCTCCGACTCTCTTCACTGTCTACTTTACCTTCAACATCTCTATTTGTTTTCTGTTGTTGGTCTAATGGGTCTCGACCTCGGCCATAATAAAATGATTTCTTTCTCTCTCTCTCTCTCTCGCTTCCTCTCTCTCTCTATTCAAGCTAAAGAATTTTTTTTCTCTTCTACATCTATCACTCACTCTCAGTTCATCAAACATTCTCCCGTACGCTCGTCGAAAATCAGTAACATATTTCTCAGAGAAATACAAATCTTGCGTATGTTGATATGCTTATCGGGTTTCACTCTCTCTCATAGAATTTTCGTCATGCGATCAGTCAAATAAACTTTTACCGAACAAATAATTCAAACCGCCATTGAAATCTGCGCTACTATCATTCTTGAGCCCGCTGGCGGTTCTAAACAAGTTTCAAATCTAGGTCCAAGAAGTATCAACCTACAGCTTGTCCATTCGGTTCAGGCGAACGGCGGAAATTGGAACTATCTGAAATTGACGAGATTAAAACCCATTTGAAAAACATCATTCCGAGCTGCTTCGACACCCGCGATATTCAGTCGCCATTTCAAACAGACCGATGTTTTGAGTTCTGAATTTACTTTACGATTCGACGGCAGCGCACAAAGCGACAGAACCCAATAGACAAACTGTACTGCTATAGGTATTCAGTTACATGCAATATGGTATTCATTACTGCAAGCCGTGTTCTTTTAAACATTTATTTGGCCAATGCGCAGGCTAATTATTTTTGACCTCAATTGATTATTACAATAACATATAAAATTGGCAACTACATCGTTAATTTAGGGGCGATCAAATTGTGGCTGCGCAGTTGAAACGTTAGTTGCCTTTCGCAGTCAGAAATAAAGTAAAACCTTGTATACTGGACCACTTTGCCCTCTTTGCTCCCTCTCTGTAATTTCCGCGTTACTTATTCCCGATTCGAGATATTAAAAGTGTCGACCAGTATGTTGTCCGAAAAAAACCTTACGAATAAATCAATCTTGATTCACTGCTCCATCCAGGACATACAATAATAATACATGAATTATTTATTCATTTTCAGCTGTATATATAATATTGTGATTTCCGTGTATGTAAATATATGTATAATATATATGTATACATATATGTATATGTATATATTATTCGAAATCGATTTTTCTCACTGTACACGTTCATACAAATAGTATATGCACCCGTATAGGCGTCATTGTAATGATAAAGATATATCGATGCTCTCTGATCAACCCCTTGCCTAGAAGTGGATGGTTTTTTGTTAAATTTTGCTGATATAACACTGTTGCATATACGAATTTGTAGGGTAAAGTTAGGGGCATATCAGAGGTTCGACAATTGTTTTCACATGTTGGAAACGAATTCACCCCTGCCATGGTAGGTATATTGTAGTACGCGTACGTGAAGGCGTGCGCACGGCGCATGCCAGGTAAAGGGTGCGCGCGCGTATTCTGCTCTTTTCGATCGTCGCAACTGTAGAGAGGGTCTAGCTCATGGCGCCTGTATTCCATTATTAAGCATTTTAAAAAACTTGCTCGTGAGTAGCCAAGCAAGAATATGTGTCCGGTGAAAATTGATGAATTGAATCGAAATAAACTGACGCGGAGTTTCGTGAATTAGAAAAGTATACGGAATCCAAGACGCTCGCGATACGTGCAGATGTGAATCGGAAAGTGTCGAGAAGATCTCTCTACGTTAGTTATATCTATATCTATACACGTATAGATATACGTCTTTTTTCAAAAGCATATAAACCGTACGCTGTACTGTTACTCCGAAGTACATGTTAATGTCAATATAAGTCTCCTGATATCAGTTACAGCCCCTTATATACGATACGAGAGATAATAATTTACGTGAACACTTTTTCATAATTATTAAACATAACTTGAATTATGATTTGAACACCCTTGTAACAATTATGCAATGATGATGATCCAACTTCATTTGTATATTACAAATGTACTGTGCATTTCGAATAGTAGACATTTCAGGATACTAATTCCATTGGTTCCACTATGGATTACTGGTGCTCTGTGCGTCAAAGACAGTGAGTTAAACAATTTTCATTCCTATTTTTGCATTTATTTCCTAAGCTCTTACTAGAAAATAAGAATCAGTAGCATATCGATGTAACGCGTATACCAATGGACGAGAAATGAGGCTGCTTTTTGAAACATGATTATAGTTAAACGATGTAAATAGCGACTATTTCGTGAGAACTGTTGCTGACAACGAGCATAAGTGATATTCTGAAAAATACATACCTACGATACTACTTTTGTTCGCATCATATACCAATTTGCGACCGACATTATCAACACTTACATTCTATGGTCAATACTCATATAAGAATCATTATGCAAACAAAAACATTGCCATTTATCCGAGTGAATTTCGCGAGAACTACCGATTAGTAGTATTCATTTGAATATCGGTACAGCTGGAGGAAAATGTTATCCATCATACGCTTTGGAGGTTGAGAGTTTATTGCCAAAACAACAGAAATTAATATAGCGATATTTAGTTTATGATATTCAATGTCAGTCCTATAATTTCTGCAACGGTAGTTCCACCCGCGTATAAACTGACTATCGAATTTGTAAAAATCTCAAATTATCACGACATTTTGCAAACAATTATAATTTCATTATACCTTCCTGTGCAAAACTTTTTGTCAGAATTTATTGAGACTTCTCGTACGACATCAATTATAATGTTATTTATTATTGTACTATAATCGATTCGCTGCATTCATGTCATATCTGAGCTTATACCTTGTATGTGTATCTGTCACCCATTTTTAAAGTGACGTTTTCATGTTTTACCCCGATAAACTGTACTATACTTGTACAACTCATTACTGCATATGTATATCCTTCGCATTGACCTGATCAATAACCGAACATTATATCATTAGATTGGGTCCACAACAACATATATTATGATATTATACCAATATCTGTGCTTGAAGTATCATCGCTATTTGCTTTCCAATCGTGAACTTGAAAATTGATTGCCCCAACAATCTGATTATTGAAGTTGAAGGATTTTCCTCTCACGCCAAATAGATGATTCGAAAGGGACCTAAGATTCTGAAGTTTTGATTTTTCCAAGTGCTGCCATTCAGAAGGGTGCATTTTGTCAAAACAAAATTCCCCGGAAGTTTCGAAACCAATCGATTAATTATCAACGTTTACAAATGAAATTCACCGAGCAAATGAACAGATGTGTAATAATGAGTTATGGAACATTGAACGACTAGTCAACGAATTCACCGATAGCTCATTTGCCTTCATAACATTTCCAAATTCGTTTGAATACTTACAAATGAGATGTGTCGTTCACGTACATAATATGAGATAGAATTCGCGATTTCGTGATACACCAGGAGTCAAAAGATTGATACAATCTTCAGTTCTATTCCGCTATAAAAATCTCTTCTCCATTGAGAGGATGATAATCGAGAACGAATACCTCATAAATATGATTTGGATTATACTGTTATGAAAAAATTGAATTGAATACCTCCCGGCAACAAACGGTTTGCTCGATTTTAAGCTGTTACAGATGGCTGGTTAACTTGTTTCGTGCAACGAACAGATAACTTTTATTGCCTCGCATCGGCAAGAATCAGTCATGTCTAAGTTGACCGGTTGTTACTTCAAATGATTTGATGAACATTGGGGTACGTAATAATATTTTTTTTCAAGTCACAAGTGTGCAAACCCGTATATATTAATAATAATAATAGAAAAACTTGTTGACTTGTTCCCAGACTTTGAAAAGACTAAAAATAGTCGGCACATTTTATTTATTTTATTCTCTGTAATTTATTAGTATTGAAGATAATTTATTTTCTGTTTACATCAATGAAATCACTGTGTCGTCTATTTGCATCATACTCCACGTAAAATATATGCAACAAAAACAAATGTGAATAATACATTATGAGAGTATGAAATTAGATCCTTAGTTTTCATCATTATTTCATTAAAACACGAATCATACCAGAAATCAAGATGTTAATAAGGCAAATGCTGCGAAGTACACATAGCCGTCCATTGCTCGAAACAAATAAGCGTTGAATGTAAAAGTCGAACGCGCAAAATTTCTCACGTTTTGGGCATTAAACGGGCAAAAATTTCTTGGAAGTTGACTATTCGTTGCGGTGACTAAATTCCACTTTTCGTGTGACGGGGTCACCTCGAAATCGAGCTGACCTATTGTTGCAGGGAGATATTCAAATAGAGTATGATGGCTTCGGCGTCACTACTCATGGATCACTCTCGCAGCATTTTCTGCTGAAATTCGCGTATTTGTGAGTATCCTGAGGTGTGGGTAATTCAGAAGATTAATGCTATTCGCTTATTAAAAAACGATGTGTGGGCAATTTCACTCATGCCGTCGATGAGCTATCGTCATCGATAAGTCGCGGGATAGTTCATAAGCGGCATATATCAGTTAAAGACAGAATCATGAAGAACAGAAAAAGGCGCGACATGTTCTGATTCGAGAGTAATTAGCGGTGTTTAGATATTTTCTAATCTGGTCCAGATTTTAACGAATATTTTCCTCATTTCTCGGTACCCAATGAGGCGGTAGTAGTACGCCGATAAATCAAGGGCGCGTGTTTTTGAACTGTTCTATTGTACACAGGTATATCCTACGCTATCCCACATCGTATTCCTTTTAGTTTCTACTGCAACAAATTCTACTATAGGTGATATCGCTCTGCCCTGATTCCGTAATAATTTCTCATCATTAGTTTGCCTTTTCGAGAACTTATATAACGTATATTTCTCGGCTTATTCCCCAGTGCAATCAAGCTTGTAATATTAAACTGATAAAAAGAATACATGACGAACAAATTCATTCTATTCATCGATAAATACACACGCTCCCGTAAATATGCATATTTTATGTAACTATTTATGTACATATCAAATACATATTAGCTTCTTTCATATAGAGGCACGAAAACCATTATAATTATGCTCGTGTATCATTTTCGAAATGTCGAATCACACAATGGTTTTAGAACATCGTAAATGGAAATATTCTCATTGATTCACGTATATATAACGTATATAGGGTCCAAAAATCCAAATTCAAAACAATTACCATTAGTCTGAATATTTGAATAATTCTAATATTGAGAATCCTCCATTTTGAATTTGGAACCTTAGACCTACTCGGAATCAGCGACCCAAAACACCCCCGAGCATCAAGTTAGACTTGCGTACTACTTGTTCCGGTCACGTTATATGGACAATAGCAAAACGACGTAAGATTCTGCGTCAATCAGATGGGAATCCTTATTGTTGATTGAGGTACCACTCAGTCTTTGATCTCAGCGCTGCTCTTTTAGGAAGTTGATGATTGACGTCACTGTAGAGAGTTTTGTTGTGGGAGCTCGAAAACAAGGTTGATCTGCTTTGGCAGATAGGAAGTCCAATGCCAACTTGATCAATGTCGGATTCTGACCATCTCCGATTCCATACATGTTTCTTATTTTATTGTGCCAACCCTAAGCGCACTACCAGTTTTACAGGTTTTTTGTCAACTCGTCATGTATTTTCGACTATTCCGAAATAAAATTGAAACTTCTGTGTCACATGACGATAATCTTTAACTCTCGGCTGATTTCTATGTTGGCCACTTGTTTCAAATCGCTGTAACTTCCAAACTATCTGACTAATTGTCACAATTTTCTCTCAAAATCTGCCAAATTTTGTACCCGATCGAAAAGTTTCAACTCCGTTCTAATTCGTTCAGTTTCGGTGTAATTATGAAGCGTCGTGTCAGTCAAAGTCAATATTCTCCAGGGGCATATATTTTTCTTCTTATTCGTCGAATATGTATGTATATTCTGATTCATGTCCTTCTTGACCATAAATCCCAACTTTTCTGAAAATCCCAGATTTCTTGAGATTTTAGATCTCCAACTTTACCACTATTATATTGTTGGATAGCAGGAAATGCTTGACTATGAATTCAACGCATTTACAATTTTTTGGACTCATTTTTACCGTCGATGCTATTTAATAACAATTCGTCCATCTTTGAGAACCGTAGACGCCATTACTACTCTTCATCATTGAAATTCGTCGAAATTGGTTAAATAACGGAAGAGAAATTAGTCTCACTTTCAGATATAAACCGAAATTATAAGAATGCAACACGACATTTTTGAGATTACTCTTCAACAAAATTGCAAAAGACGTTGTTTTCGAGCTTGAACAAATGATGAGTAAATAACGGTTTGATAAAAAAAGTATGACAAAGTGTGTATGCCTTTTGTTTTACTATGAAGTGAGAAGAATAATATTGAAAACATGGATCGAATCCGTAATGGTCAGTGCCAGACGTTGGTCTAATTAATATAGAATGCCCTATGTGTGTATGGATGCTATTGTAACACGCGCACCTTTGCGAATAATAGGAAGAGAGGATATGATTATTATTACCTTATTTATTCCACGCTGCAGGTAAGCTCCGTAATAAGTTTCAAAAAATTCGAAAAGCAGATGTGAATGAACACTATGAAAATAAGGATTATTAATCACAGCTTTCATGACAATTTAATTTGGATGAATATACTTAATTAAATTAGATTGTAAACTAAGCCAGGCTTATGCATCCAACCTCCTCGCGGTTAGGTATTAGTTCAGCAGATTAAAAATTGTTCAGAGTCACTGCAGCTAACATTTGAAATATGGTATGCGACTTCCGTGGCCAAATGACTAAATTCTTGATGCTAAGAACTAGCAATCAGAACTATGAGTTATTATGTTCGAATTACACTCCTATTAATTTATAATGAGACACAGTTTCAAGCTTTCTCATTTTCATAATTTCGAGTAAAAATAATTCCTTTTTTTGTCTCTAGTACCGCTGTCACAGATCGTGACACTCGTTGGAGATCCCACGTATCTACCCTGCGATATATCGACGTCCCATGACGGAGATTCCGTATTACTTGTATTATGGTATCGCGAAGATCTTGGAACACCTGTGTATAGGTAGGTATATGTAACAGTACCTACAAATTACATGACTGACCATTAACTCCTGGAAATATAATAACTTATTCCAGAAACAGAATTCTTTAATGGAGTTGTTTTAATGAGAAATGAAATTTCATCGAACTCTATACAACCTTTTTCTCTCGAATACATACTTGCAGATACGACGATTAAGGAATGTACTAAGCTTGTAGAAACGATATACCACGGACCTGAAATCATTATTCAATGTAGCTAGGTCATTAAATTCCTTCTCGCGATGCAAAATTATCAAGCCGGTTGTAATTGCACAGAATAGCTCAGGTAAAACTCACAAGTGACCTAGATTCGCAACAACAGCGAACAGTCATTGTAGAAAAAAATTATGATTTTCAGTCAACTCTAATAGGGTGCTTGACACAAAAACAACATTTATACGTGCTCGCAATTAAACTTTTACTACTTTAGACCGTCACCGTCATCAAACCTGAAAAATCATTACACCATCTTCAACTGGTACTTGATCTACAGAATCAAGTTTCCATCGTTCAGAAACCCGGTGAACAAGTGAATCGATGCTGCACTAAAGCATAAAGGCGTGTACTTTGGTATTGTAAGAACTCTGGACACTCCGAAAATTTCCCAGAAGTGCCGTAGCGAACCACATGTATAGTTTAGGTGTAGAATGTGACAAACTTGCGAGAGATCCCCAATATACTCACCAATACTATCTAGAGCGAACAATCAGCTATCGAAATGGCAATCGACACAACAATTTTGTGGAAAGCAGATCACTTGCAGCTGATGAGCGATGACGTCCACTCCGAGAAATATAAAGCGGAATATTTGATTTCATGATTGTTTAAAACGCTTATATAAACGCTCATTCCTTCTGAAATCTAAAGAAGAAAACTTTACTTCGAACTGCTTACTCTGCATAGAGGTGAATATGGGGCAGAACGGAACCCTCGAAAATTTTGGTGAAGTCAACACAAGAAATATACGAAGACCGGAAATTCATGAATCAGATTATTTACGTATTTATAAAAGTATTTCATCTCGCCCTACGTTTTTCGTTTTTACATTTTCCCCTTCCATAATGGTCCTTGATATCATGGTTATTCAATTGTGAGACCATAGAGAATGATATATTCAATTATTCGAAACATGTTTGGAATTATTCTAATTGCATGTATGTTTTAGTGTATGTAATGTATGTAATATGTATACCCATATTTTTCCAGCGTCGATGCGAGGGATCGCGATTTCGGAATAGCTGAAAGATGGTCCGACGATACAGTATTTTCAAACCGGGCCTACTTTATGCCTGATAAGAAACCCGCGGAGCTCGGAATTGATCACGTGAGAGAGGAAGACGCTGGACTTTACAGATGCCGCGTCGACTTTCAAATCGGCCAGACTCGAAATTCAAAAGTCAATCTAACTGTTATAGGTATGTATCTGTACACGGATATCTAATCAATGCTAAAAAGTACAATAATTGTTATTTGCTCACGTTAATTGAATAGGCTAGACAATTTCATATCATCTATCTGAGAAATTATATAAGTTACGCTACAATACATATACACCAAGCGTTCAGAATAATAACCAATATCGATTATCCTAAATACACATTGACTATAGAAACTGCAACTTATATTGATAATGAAACTGTAACTGTAACTGTTGCTATCATTATGGTACACGAATAATCAATGTCAACAAATCCGAATAATACTTATTAAAAAGTAAACATAGGTATGTCTCATGAATATCTGACCTCTAAAATATTTCTTGCAGTTCCGCCACATAGAATTGAAATACTAGATGATACCGGACTTCTGCGAAAGTCAGTTGTCGGACCATATTCGGAAGGGGAAACGTTGCAGTTATTCTGTGATGTTTATGGCGGTACGTAGTAATTAGTATCATCAAAATACGTCAGTAAGTTTCAATTTTGTCGGCACTGCGTATACGTTACTCAACGAATATGTTGCCATAAGTTCAGAATCTTGTCTCATATTTCAGAATAAATATGCATCAAAGAAGTGAATTAGATCTTATTATGAATACCTGTAATAGGTAAGGTTCAATTAATATGTAGATAATATATATTGCTGCTTTTATTCTCTAGGCAAGCCTACACCATCTGTTATTTGGTACCGGAATGACAAGATGAAGAGCAATGAAACTATAAAGTTACATCACGATGCCATAAGAAGCGAAATCAGAATACCAAATTTAGGACGCGACGATGTTCGATCGGAAGTCACTTGCATGGCTACAAATAACAACAAGTCTATACCTCTCACGGCATCTGTTCACGTGGATATGAATTGTAAGGAATTTAATATAATACATTAAATGGCAATAATTGCGTAATGTTAACTTTTCAGTTACCGTACGTAATAAGATATTTATGACAATGGAACGTGACAATGATATTTTCCCCGAATAGTAGCATCGATGCCCACTAACTTCTCACAATCAGATTTTTTTGCAAATAAGTTGTCTCGCGATGAAATATATTCTGAAAGTGTAGCAAAAAACGTATGTATTACAAACGAAAGAGTTCATCGCCTCTGATCAAGGGTCAAATATTAAAATAAAAATCTGAATTATTCACAGTGTTTTTTTTTTAATTCGGTGGAGGTAATTTGGGGAGCGCCCCGATAAAAATTCTTTCGGACCCCAAATAACGACCACCCTAACGTCCGTCGACTGAGAGTCGAAATCGGCGATTGTTTTTAGTGGTTACCGAGTCCTTGATTGGCTGGTAGCAAACTCATCAGACATTATTATTATTTTTTTTTACGTCCGTACTTTGGAAGTTACACGGGGTTGAAGCTAAGCAAACACGGGTGAAAATCAAAGACACGGTCTCTTTCAAATGGTCGTATATTTGATTTCTTTCGGCCGACGGACTTGATTCGGTACTCATATCAAAGCATTTGAAACAGACTTTCATCCTATGTATATTGATTTTGGCAGTCATCAACATTCATATTTATCTCCAAAAATTATATTATTCAAACCTGATTTTCAAGATGGTAACGCGCTTCGAAATTTCTGATAAAAATATGAGCGGAATCCTCGAGTGATTTTCTAAAAGATTGCCAATTTTCAAAATAGTACTCTAACGGAAATTATTCAAAAACAGCGATTAATTCTATCAATGACGACGTCCGGTTCCAGTGAAAAATGTATCACACATGTGTATCAATGTTTCTACGAAATTTTGTTTGCAAACGAATACATTTATTGATTTCCCTGGTTTTTAGTATATATACCCCGGCGCTATTAATTTTTTCATCGAAATTGGGTGTATAAAATAAACTATGAGTGTACCCTGTACTAATTCTGTCTTTTCAAATCTAACTTGTAATACAACTGCTGTCCTTTTACAATCGTCCTGGCAAAAAAAAATTCCGAGCTAATGTTTGTAATTTTATTATTATTAGAACAAGAAACAAAAATTGCAGGGTATTTATTGAATCTTGAAATGGTTCAATATTGCTTCTCACGATTTGTCTCGTCGCGTCAGCTCCTCCGATGTATTCAATCCTTTTCATAGCCATATACCCACCTATTATTCGTCGGATACACGTGACACGTCGAAGTTCCATTTTGAAAATTAGCAGACTTGTAGAGAATTGATCGAGAAATACGCTCATATTTTTTTGAGAACTTTGAAAGTATGGTTCCACCTTGTAAGTCATGTTTAAATGATATAATTGTCGATGATAAATAGAAATGTTGGTTACCAACATAATAAATATACACAGGATGAAAGTCTGTTTCAAGTGCTCTAGAATGAGTACCGAATCAAGTCTGTAGGATAAAAGGAACCAACGATATGGCCATTTGAACGAGAGCGTGTCTTTTATTTGGAACCGTTTTTCCTAAAGTTCAACTCCGTCTAACTTTCAAAGTATGGACGAGAAAGAAAAAGAGAAATTGTTTGATGAGTTGCTTAAAAAAATTGTTACAATCTGTGTAAAAAAATTACGCATAAATCGTTCCCGTTGACGCGGACTGACTCCTATACAAGTCATCAGGAATATAAATATTTGACTCGAATCTAGTAGGAAATATGTATGTAGTGGGTCCGGGGACCGAACGGATTGGCAAAACGGTATACCACCCTGATACCAGAATACCTCTCTCAAGTATGACCGGCAGTACTGCATTGGCTATATTATATTCTAAAAACACAAGCGCATGCATGCTGGCAACCCCTTTGTATTTATATTCATCTATTGGTATGTCAAGTATTTCGAAGTGCTTATTGTAACTTCAGCGTAATGAAAAGCGTGCAGTGAGTCAAGGTCACTTGATTTTCCTGCAATGGTGAAAGTATCTGTTTGTACAATGGCATAAATGAAATGAACTTGACTTACCTTGCACTTTAATTATACTGAAGTTAGAATGAAAACCTCAAGACAAAAATCCCTGTGCAACTCTACGAATATAACTAAAGGCGGTTTTTTAGTACGCGTTGCCATAGTCCTTTGTCAAGTTCTCGGAACTCAACAAGAGCGAGGTCAGAAGGCTTTTTGAAAAAAAAATGTGAAAAAAATGGCATGAACACGTTTTGTTTGGTTTAAATAAAAGAAAAATTACCGGTACACAAATTCACGCTTCTCAATCACGTCATAGTGCATTTTGCAGAGAAAACTCTAAGCTACGTAAAAAAAAAAAAGAAAATAGTCACAATTCGGAGCCAAAATATTAGAAAAATACCTTGACTGAGTCTAGTGGGCCCTAGTGTGTCATTGGTGCGGGTGAAAAAATATGTGTGTCCGCCAGTGTTATGACTATGTCATCTACGGGTAGGCCTATCGTTATTTTTAACGCTGTTTAGGTGTTCCCCGTCCTGTACGCAAACACCGTCGTTGTACAGGTAGTTCAAATGATTATAGAGATTTGGTAGTAAAAAAGGATTTAATATATTGTTTCAGATATATGGATATAATAGCGCGTTCTGTTGTATTGAACAATTTTTATATATAAAATCGGGTCGCCTTAGCGAGCCTTTTTCTTTATTTTAATTACCGCCGTGACGGATTTTTTATGATATGATTTATTCGGTTACCTTAGTAACTTAGAAGTTTAATTAGTCGCCTTAGCGAGCTTGTTGTATTATTGTGAGTTCCGATCGCCTTGGCGATTTTTGTGAGACTAATGTTATATGATTTTTTTCAAAAACTATTGAGTTTTCCAGGACTCTTCGTGGGGGTGGCTACGTTTTTTGATTGGCAGAGGATAGTTAAGCCATCCTCCTTATGGGGGTGACTTAGAACTTCCCCTGCGACAATCACGTAGGCCTTCTTCCCACGAGTCCTGCACATTTGTTTTATTTCCAGAGGACTTGAAGAGTCCGTCTGGTTATTTTCTAAAACTAAGAGCAAATCCGAGCGGCCACCCGCAGTGGGTATCCACTCGAAATTTGCTCATAAACTATTCTATTTTATGTACAAAAGCGACTTATGGCTAATGTTATTTCTAGGTTTAGTTCTAATAATATATAAACAAATACTTATGAAATTTACTATAACGTGGCTTGACACGTAACATGCTGCCCCTGGTTGGGTAGGTTACGGCCAACCACCTAATTCTAGTTTTGTAAAATGTCATTGTTCTTATTAATAGGTTAAGGTTCCACTGAAAACTGTCTTTCATTTTCTTAATTTTAGTTATAGAGTCTTTGAGAACTAATTAATTGAACTAGAATCTATATTGTCTTTTGTTTGAGTGTCAATTGCACTTGATTGTATCGGTAAGGGAGCTAACTTTTTCACATTTCGTTTCAAAACACTATTCGCGGTTTTCACTGTAACTGTTCGTGTCACACCGTCAATGCCTGGATGTGTTTCGATAACTCGACCTAGGAGCCATCGTAAAGGAGGTAGGTTGTCATCCTTAATGACGACAATTGTTCCTTCCTTGATAGAATGGTCTCCGTTGTACCATTTTCGTCGAATATTTAATTCGTTTATATATTCTTTATACCACCTGGCCCAAAAGTGTTGCTTTATTTTCTGGAGATGTTTCCAAACCAACAGTCGATTGGACGGGATGTCCGTCAGGTCCTGCTCTGGAAAACTAGTTAATGATTCACCAATCAGGAAATGACCAGGAGTGAGGATGGATAAATCATTGGGGTCGGATGAAAGAGGAGTAAGTGGTCTGGAGTTCAATGTTGCTTCAATTTCGATGACTAAAGTGTTGAACTGCTCCAGCGTAAACATTTCATTTCCTATAACCCTTTTTAAATGATGCTTGAAGGATTTTACCGCTGCTTCCCAGATCCCTCCGAAGTGAGGAGATTGAGGTGGAATGAAGTGCCAGCGGATTCCTTTTTCTGCCAAGCGATTTTGAATTTGATCGTTCCATTCTTTGGATTGTTGTATTTTATAGAGCTCTTGTAACTCCTTATTAGCTCCGATGAAGTTCGACCCGTTGTCTGAATAAATTGATCGACAGCGTCCTCTTCTAGCGACGAATCGCCATAAAGCTGCTAAGAAAGCCTCGGTTGTCATATCTCCAACTACTTCGAGATGGACAGCCTTTATTGCTAGACATATGAAGACTGCTACATAGACCTTGACTCGAGTTTTATTTCTGAATTTCCGTTCTTTGATAAAGAAAGGTCCGCAATAATCGACTCCCACGTGTTCAAACGCTCTTGCTGGCGTAACTCTAACCTTCGGTAGATTTCCCATCAGGTAGTTTGGTGTTGGAGGATTAAGTCGGAAACATTTGGTGCATTGGCGGAGGATCTTTCTGACCGTATTTCTGCCGTCAAGAAGCCAGTACTTGCGACGAAGATTGCATAACGTAGCTTGAATACCTGCGTGTTGATGCGTGATGTGTTCGTTGTTGATTAATAACTCGGTGATGTGGTGATTCTTCGGTAGTAGCATCGGATGACGTTGATCATAGCTGATATCCGCTTCTTGTATTCTACCGCCTACTCGTAGAATCCCGTTTTCATCCGTAAATGGAGTCAATGTTATCAATCGACTCTTCGGATCTAAATTTTTTCCCTTTCTCAGAGATCGTAGTTCTGCGGCAAACGTTGATTCTTGTGTTAATTTGATAATTGTCAAATTAGCTTGACGTATTTCTGCTACGCTTGGGGAGTTCTTGTTGTGAGTTCCTCTCCGAAAACGTAAACAATATGCGATAATACGCCTCAGTTTGTTAATTGATGAGTATTTCTCCAATATACTATAATCCCGTACAGTTGCCGCTAGGCAGGTAGCTTTTTTCGCTTCAGGATCTATTATGTTATTGAGAAGTGGAAAGTCAGGCCATCCTGCTTCTTCTGTTTGTAGCCATTTCGGACCGTTTTTCCAGATGGTATTTTTTATGAATTTTGACGGCTGCTCGCCCCGGGTCAACAGGTCAGCAGGGTTGTCGTACGTAGGTACATATTTCCAATCGTTGATGCACGTCTTGGATTGAATATCAAGTACTCGATTTGCTGCAAAAACCTTCAATGACTCCGGTGTCGTATTGTTAAGCCAGTGTAGAACGATTCTCGAATCTGACCAAAATATCGTTTTGATAAATTTAACGTTGATTGCCGCCGTGACGGTCTTATATAAATTTGCTAATAGCACTGCTCCGCAAAGTTCCAAGCGTTCAATCGTTATTGGTGGTGAACCTCGTTTCTTGATGGGAGCGACCCTCGATTTCGAACACAATAAGGATGTGTGGAAACGTCCTTGGTTGTCCGCTGTTCTTATATATAGGCAAGCTCCGTAGGCCTGCAGGCTTGCATCACAGAAGCCGTGTAGTTCGACGACCCGTGCCTCTTGATGTATGGTTTTGCGTGAAAATGTCATATTATTGAGCAATGGCAGTTGTGCGGCAAACCTTGACCATTCTGTGTAGATAAGTTGCGGTACAGACTCATCCCATGTAAGATTAGCAGCCCACAGTTTTTGAATGATTAATTTGGCTGTAACAATCACTGGTTGTAAGAGACCCAGAGGATCGAAGATTTTCGCAACCTCTGAGAATATGATCCTTTTGGTTACCTTACTTGCTTCAATAATAGGTTTTACTGTGTATATAATAGCATCTTCAGACGAATTCCAATGAACACCCAACGTTTTCAACGCTTGGTCATTATTACCTAATAGTTGAAGGTTTATGTTGGTGTCGGGCAGTCCGTTAAGTACTTCGTTTGAATTAGAGGCGCACTGTCGTAAGTTGAAACCTCCTAGCTTTAATAGACTGATCATTTCATCGCGAATTTGTTTTGCTTCCTTTATCGTAGCGGCTCCTGTGAGCATGTCATCTACGTAAAAATCTTCCCTTAGGATTCTTGCTGCCGTCGGATATTTATGTCCCTCATCTTCGGCTAACTGGTGTAAACATCTGATGGCGAGATATGGAGCAGGTGTTATACCAAAGGTTACTGTATTCAATTCATATGTAGTAGGGACAGTTCCTTGGTCGTACCATAATATGCGTTGATATTTCCTGTCTTCTTCGCGCACCAGTATTTGTCGATACATCTTTTCTATATCGCCAGTGAGTACATAAATGTGTACCCTGAATCTTAATAATAGTTTAAATACGTCATCCTGTATAGTCGGTCCTACCATGAGTGCTTGATTTAGAGAAACACCCGATGAAGATGATGCCGAACCATCGAAGACGACTCTGACCTTAGTTGTTAGGCTTGTTTCTTTTATGACGGCGTGATGGGGTAGGTAGAAACCCTCGTACAGATCGTGATTTACCTCCCTCATATGGCCGAGATCTTTGTATTCTTGAATGACCGCGTGGTATTGCCTCTTGAAGTCAGGGTTTGACCTGAATTTTCGCTCTAAAGAGTCAAGTCTTTGAAGAGCGGCCTTACGCGATGCACCCAGCTGATCCTTTTTTTTGTTGAATGGGAGGGCGACGACATATCGTCCCTCGTTGTTTCTCATGGTATGAGTGTTGAAGTGCTCTTCACAGCTGACTTCATCCAGCGATTGTTGGTTATCCGTTATTAAATCTTCGATTTCCCAAAATTTCGTCAGATCCGTTGCAAGACAGGTGCTTCTCTTGTCGATGGTCGAAGATGTGACGCTGCCCCCAATAACCCAGCCTAACCGTGTTTTTTGTAAATAGAGATCTGGACCTTGGTTTGGCGACAAATTGATCTGACCAATGCAAAGAAGTGATAATGCTGTCCCGGAACTGATAAGCATTTGAACATGTGCTGGTTTCTGAAATTCTGGATCTGCTAATGAAAGATTATTCGGAATTGGAATTGAGCTACGATCGATTTGAACCCCGGGTACTAGCCCTGATATGACTGGTACAGTTAAAAATTGAAGTGTCCGAGAGTATCCGTTAACTCGTGATTTGATAGTTACTGTGACTGAATGTTTTGTTGTGGTTGAAAGTTCATTTAGAGCTCCTATTGGTATTGTACATTTATTTTTCTTCAGTTGTAGACCTGTGGCGAATTCTTCCGTGATGAAATTGACCGTGGAGCATGTATCGAGCAGGACGCGACATGGAATAAGTCTGTCTCTACGATCGACAGTATGGACTACCGCGGTAACCATTAATTGGCTTATCGCTGTGTTGATTACGAAGGCTTGCCCGGTCATGTTGATAGAAGATGTTTCTGTTTCCTTTTGTCATGCAGTCGATGTACTAGGAGTGTCGGCTGGTTGACTTAGATGTATTAACGTGTTATGCTGTTTCTGGCAAACACCGCATTTTCTTTCATTTTTGCAATCCTTTGTTTTATGATTGCTGCGTAAGCAGTTGAGGCATAATGCGGCCCGTTGTGCCGTCTTTAGTCTCTCTTCGACCGACAGCTCTTTAAATCTCGAACACTTATAAATACTGTGCGGCTCCTTGCAGACTGGACATGAAAAGGTCGGCGCGGTTGTAACATGGGCTTGTAGAGTGTCGTTGTCCTTTCTACCTGGACTCTTACCCTTATTAAATGGCTTAGTCTTATTCCCATTGTTAGATGTGCCCTGCCCCCTCGTTGATCCAATGCAATCCGCGCGTTTTGCTAAAAATTCTATAAGAGAATCGTACGTGGGCATTTTATTATCCTCTAATGTTACTTCCCAATGATACGCGGTAGCTTTGCCTATTTTTGACAAAATAACATATACTAGTGGAGCATCCCAATGACTTACAGGTTGACCTAAGTTTTTCATGGCTCTAACCTGCTGTTTGATAACGTCCAGAAGTTCTTCTAATGCCTCTGGCGTATCTCGTTGTAATGGAGTGATATTATTTAGCAAATCCCAGTGACGTAGGATAGCCTTTCGCGTATTATCGTATTTTTTGGTCAAGATTTCCCAAGCATCTATATAATTATTATCGGTTAAAGCCAGACCTTCAATGGCTCGTGCTGCCTTTCCAGAAAGTGCAGCATGAAGATAGTCGAGCTTCTCAGAATCTTGAAGGTTGTCATTATTGTGGATTAGGGTGCTAAATCTTGCCTTGAAGGTTGCCCAATTTTCCAGCTGACCGTCAAATTTAGGAGGAGTAAGTTCCGGCAACTTCTTCCGTGGAATAAGTGCTAGATGAGCTGATGGTGATTCACGATTAGTTTCTGTATCATTTAATCCAGCTTCTCTTGCTGCAGCTCTTAATAGTTTTTTAGCTTGCGACAGAGTATCGTAATAGGTATCTTGAACGTCTAACCTATATTGCAGATAATCTGTCTCTAAATCTTCATCTTCTATCTCTCTTTCTACTTGTTCAAATTCCTTGAATGTCGTGGTCGCTAGCTCTATTTGGTCTTTAATTCTGTCGTAATCTGGATCTTCTGTGTATTTGGCAATTAATGTTTTGAAGTGCGTTATTGAGCCCTTCAAATACTTTCGTCGATTCTTCAGACTATCAAGACTTACTGCAGCGCCGTTCTCAGACATGGTGGATTTTATGAACGGATTTAACGTAGGAAAGGGAGAGATTGGCAAATCAATTAACTAGCTTACCTTGTTGAAGCGTTTCCGATGTCCTTGAAGTCAGGATGTAGGGCCTGATGCAGGTTTTCGGAGGTTATAGATGTAATCACTCGATCACGGGGTCGTTCTGTTAGCCCGTGGAATCGTTGAAGACTGTTGTAGTCCTTTTTTTATGTTTTTTGTGAAGCACTCACGTCACAGAATCACTCGCGGCACGTGTAGGCAAGTTATCTGTTATGAAATTATTCACTTCACTATAATTTATTTATGAAATAGTCTTGTTTTCGATTGATAGTGGACTGTATAATTTTCACAACTCGCGCTTTATATATGTATATCCGGCTCGAAGGACCATAATTATATGTTATGACTATGTCATCTACGGGTAGGCCTATCGTTATTTTTAACGCTGTTTAGGTGTTCCCCGTCCTGTACGCAAACACCGTCGTTGTACAGGTAGTTCAAATGATTATAGAGATTTGGTAGTAAAAAAGGATTTAATATATTGTTTCAGATATATGGATATAATAGCGCGTTCTGTTGTATTGAACAATTTTTATATATAAAATCGGGTCGCCTTAGCGAGCCTTTTTCTTTATTTTAATTACCGCCGTGACGGATTTTTTATGATATGATTTATTCGGTTACCTTAGTAACTTAGAAGTTTAATTAGTCGCCTTAGCGAGCTTGTTGTATTATTGTGAGTTCCGATCGCCTTGGCGATTTTTGTGAGACTAATGTTATATGATTTTTTTCAAAAACTATTGAGTTTTCCAGGACTCTTCGTGGGGGTGGCTACGTTTTTTGATTGGCAGAGGATAGTTAAGCCATCCTCCTTATGGGGGTGACTTAGAACTTCCCCTGCGACAATCACGTAGGCCTTCTTCCCACGAGTCCTGCACATTTGTTTTATTTCCAGAGGACTTGAAGAGTCCGTCTGGTTATTTTCTAAAACTAAGAGCAAATCCGAGCGGCCACCCGCAGTGGGTATCCACTCGAAATTTGCTCATAAACTATTCTATTTTATGTACAAAAGCGACTTATGGCTAATGTTATTTCTAGGTTTAGTTCTAATAATATATAAACAAATACTTATGAAATTTACTATAACGTGGCTTGACACGTAACAGCCAGGGGTTAATGCTTTTCTAATATCGTCAAAGCAATACGGTTCGCGAGTTACACTCGAAAGAGATGTGAATAGAATATATTGCAAAATCTTCTTCTTCTGTAAAATGAACAGTCCTTCAAATTTTCGTCTTCAAACCATCTCATTTTCCTGGATAGAGTTGGAAATCTGCTGGAGCTGTTTGTGGCAAAGAAAAGTTCATTGATTTGTCCTTAAAGTTTTTACAGCAAGTTAAACATTGAGTATATACCTATACCATTTTGTCCAGGGTTCCACGACATAGCAATAGCTCATTTCACCCAGATAGCAGAATGACGGTTTAATGACATACTAAAGCCGTAAATAAATTTCAATTGATTACAGCAAATTTACCATCGTTAATGCCCGCGTCGATCCTTGTTTGGGCAAGTCAATTTTATGTTAGTGTGGTAATTAATCGCAGAAAAATGGTAGCAGCTTGCTAGCAGCCAATGCACGAATTCTAAAAGTCAATCTATGCGGGCATAAAATGAGCCGGATTGCCACGCGAAAATTACATCAATAGATCAGCAACAAACGGCCAACGTATATTCTAAAGTATCGTCCTGATCGCGTCAGTTATCCTTCACAAACGCGCTTCCGCGGTAGATTCGTAGCAAGGCGGACAACGATAACGGCAGTGGAAGAACAAACAATGCGCGTCTGGGCAGCGAATATTTTGCGGCTGAAAAACAAGCATCAAATGCCGTGCATTACAGCCGATTACAGTAGTATGCTGAAGAGAAACGGTCGATCTGTCTATCTGTTTATTTATCTCTATATTTGCCTATCTACCCACCGCAATGATTTTGTAATCATGAATGAAACATAAAGTAATAAATTGTCGGTGTCTAATTCGATTTTATGATATTTTGTTATACTTGCAGTTGGCCCATTGGATGTTAAGATAGTGGCTGCTAATCAACCGTTGTCAGCTGGAAGGAGATATGATTTATTGTGCAAAACTTCAGGCTCTAGACCACCAGCGACAGTAACATGGTGGCGTAATGGGCAACGCCTTGAAGGCTCTAAAGAGACCGTAAGCGCTTTCAGATATTTTCAAATCATAAGTCATAGCGAAATAAAAATGCCTGTGTAATGACGAACTTTCTTCAATCTGACATAATCTTGCGAGGAAACATCATACGGACATTCCGTAGAAAACATCAAAGAGCCTGAGATTGGGCCTCTATAGAATTATTCTTTGAATTTCGTGTTCTGAAAAACGTGTTGGAGAAAAACCAGATTAGGACTTTTTTCCCTGCTTTTACACTCATCCACACCGATACTTTCGACTCTGATCTAGAACGTAAACTGATCAGGTGTTAGGTACATTTTCTACACTAGTGTGGAACGTTTAAGAGGAGATTCACATCAAGTTGGTCATTCTTCATCGGTCGACTTCTTGGATTCGTTCGAAAGTGTTTTGTGCAATAGTACCGCCAGAACAAACGGACAACTATTTCGGGATGCCCAAATCTTTACACGACGGCAAAGATATGAATTTTTCGATTTTTCCATTTTGCGAAGAGATGACATTTTCGAAAGCAATTATCTCATAAGTCGGTTATTTGATTGCAAAAGCGATCATACTTTAACATAAACATACACAAAAAACATATTGAAAACTACCGAATTGACAATAAACGTCAATTAATGTTGAGAATCAGTTTTTCACCAAATGGGTCGGCTTCGATTTTTGTTGAATTTTGATCTACATATTTTTTTAAACACCTCAGAGTACACCTCTGCAAACACAAATCGAGCGAGATATTGCGACAAGAATCTTTTAAAATGAAATCGGAATTATTCTTACAGACATCCAATGATGGAAACACAACAACGAGTATATTGTCATTCATGGCAACTAAACGAGATGCTGGCAAACATTTGTCTTGTCGTGCTGAGAACCCAGTTATTGGAAGTGGCCCGATAGACGATGGATGGACACTAGAAATACGATGTAAGGAGACAAATACAATAGATCATATCTAGAGAATCATTACCAAGTTTACCAGCCGAAATGTAACTCATATTTTCAGCGCACCTTGATCAACAATCAATCAATTAAAGCCTCTCAATTCTATCACTTCTTATTAACAAGTACTGTAACGTATCTGGCTAGCACAGCCAGCCGGACGACGCACATCATGCGTCTTACTAAAGACGTACATTGACAACTCCCATACATATGATTCAAATTTGATTCATTCCTACAGATGTTCCAGAAACGCAGATTCAGCTGGGAACCTCGCTAAATCCAGGAGCTATTCGAGAAGGCACAGATGTCTATTTTGATTGTTTAATAAAAGCTGAGCCTCCCGTCTATAAAGTTGAATGGCGACATCAGGTATGTCACATATTTTCGAGATACTGTTAATTTTTTAGAGCTTCAATTGTTTTGTACAAATATTTTGGTTTCACCATCCTCAGAAATGCGTAAATCCTCACCTTTTGAAAATGTATTTATTTGTTTAAAATTAGAATTCCCTGCATGATCGAATGAAGAAATTTGATGATTTTTTTAACCCTAACTTTGCTCCAAACTGTCCGCCCAGTAGTTTCGGAGAAAATTCGAAGAAAGAAGAAACACGTTTTTTTAAAGCTATGGCTGACTGCGAAAGGTTTCTTGCGCATACACTTCCATCGCAGAGGATTGAAGAAAAAATTCATAACACTTACTGCCACACTACATAATCTAAAAATTGTTGGGAGAAATTTTTGATTGGACTTTTTTAGTCGTTAAAAGAAATAATCAATGGCTTTTGACGAAGTTTCAGAACTTAGTTTTTTTTATGGACTTCGTCTTATAGAGATTGAGTCCAACGAAGAGAAAGTGGTTGTTGCAGGGGGGTACAAGTCGCATTGAAACTTGTTGAAATTTGGAGCGCGTATACTGGAACGATGTCATTTCGGGGCAAGTGAAAATTAAAAAGTTACTGCGATTTATGTACGAATAGCTACCAGAAGTCTTTGAGGTCGCTGAATCTGACCTCGCAATCGCGATAATCAGAATACCGAATTAAAAATGACGCTCCAAAACTCAGAATTTAGTTGAGTTCGTATCGATTCGGATTTAGAAATTACCGTTTTCTAGAGATTTTCTGTATTTGTGTAACTAGATTTAATTGAGTCAACTTTCGTGTCGCGGTACCTTAGGGTACGTGGTACTAAACAATTTTTTGAAACATTCTTTTTAGTATCGTGATTCCCGACTTTTCTCTAAATTTTATTTCCTTTAAAAATCTCAAAGGCTGCCGGTTCTTGTAGTCGTCGTCAGTGCTCGATAGGTATTGATCGTGGCGTGAATGCAGGGCACATGCGGCGGCACGCCATGCAGCCCTAGGCCTACCTGGGCGGTATGCACTACATACTACAAAATTTGATATCCCAGATATTAGGAATCGCATCATGAATGTAACGTTTTTATACGGAATGAAGGAAAATCTCAGAGGAATAGTTTGAACAGAAAACATAATTTCCTTCACCTGCCGTATCCGGCTGAAATTGCACCTGATAGAGTTTTCTACGAATTCCTAAATGGTGCATTGGATATTTCTGAGCTATTCAGATTCCAGAAAAATATTGCAAGACAATTCATAATCACGTATCCACGTCAATTTGAGGATATCTCGCGAAACAGTGAAATTGGTGACTCGAGAGTCACCTTTTCTCTCTTGACATACGGTAATCGCGGAATGGAGCACTGGCAAATCTTACAATTAGAAACACACTCGCTGAAACAAAAAAAAAAACAAAGTTTCGTCTTGCGGGTTTTATCATTTACCTATACCAGGGCTTTTCTTATACGGGTTGTCTTGGAACACTTGTCTGGAACACTTGTCTTTGGGCTACAAGTGATTTCTCACGAAAGTTCTCTACTACGATGCATTCTTTATTGATAGCAAACCGTATTTCCAGTGACGCGTTATCATGCGAAAGAATGAAAATCTCTTTCAGAAGGGATGATAGTTCTTCCGACGCTTCAGATTCACCGATCACAGTCCGGTAGCCAAAAATGGTCTAATCTGTCAGTGCCGGATAACAACTCTAAGTTTTGAAGAAGTTACTCTAGCGCGTATTTTTTTGAACTGTCGCTGTATTTTATCTGCCACCGCACCGGATAGCCATTCATTCTCGACAAAAGACTTTACAGTAATTGCTAGACCTTTGTCTCGAATAGTGAGCTGCTCAATCGCTCGAGGATCCAAACAGAAAATTCCTTTTGTCAGGCGAAATTGCAGGGGTCAATGCTGCGTTGACTCCTTACACAATGCCTCCATACACATTACGGCAATCACGCCTAAATTACAAAATATCGTCATCGTTCAAGCCACGGGTCCGATGGAGAGCATCACGTGTCGAATAAAGTTTGCTCCTCTGATACCAATAAGATTATCGTTGTTTGAAACGTCTTGGGTGGACTCAATTATTTCGACTTTATCGAATCTCGACAGTACGCACTTTGCATCGTTGCAATCAACGATTCATAACGTGGTGGTGCACGGGGAGCATAGGTTTTCAATAACTATATATTTCGATGATTACAGGAAAAGGTATTGCATCACAATATTGGACTAGGAATCATAATTAGCAATCAAAGCTTAGTTCTGCAAGGCGTGGATCGAAAGAGTGCTGGTAACTATACGTGCGTTGCGTATAACGGTGAAGGTGATGGAGAAAGTAATCCATTTTACTTGAACGTCATGTGTAAGTATGTCTAAAAGTCTAGATAAGTTCATCTCAATAATTCCGAGTCCAGGAGTACTTTTATTGCGATCAATTGAAGCCATGTCAGCGCAGTTAGCAATAATTTTTAATGAGTGTACGTGATTGGGAAGTCAATCGATACCATAATTGCCGAACGTACCATGGGCAAGGATAACTACATTTGACTGCATAGATAGCAACCAATGGATTGATCAAGTTTCCCCTCATAGTTGCTCCAACGTGTAAGCCGAACCAAACGAGAGTGCACGGCGTGGCCAAACAAGAAAAGGCTAATATATCCTGCCAAGTCGACGCGAATCCTCCCGAAGTACAATTCCGTTGGACTTTTAATAATTCAGCAGAAAGTATCGATGTTGCGGCCGGACATATTGCTAGAGCAGGTACCTTGTCTATTGTCTCCTACACACCAATGACGGAATTGGATTATGGCACATTGTTATGCTGGGCTACTAATCGCGTCGGAAGCCAACGAGTCCCTTGTGTCTACCATATTATTGCTGCAGGTAAGCATCGTCGCGTCTGAATGGGATTCGCACCGTCTAATTTGACTCGTGTTTTTTCCATAGGACGGCCTGACATGGTACACAACTGCACTACATCCAACACTTCAACGAATTCTTTTTCTGTCCGTTGTACGGAAGGTTTTAATGGGGGCCTGCAGCAATCTTTTCTCCTCGAGGTGCGAGAGAGTAACAGTCAAGTGTTACGAGCAAACTTATCGTCTCCTATACCGCGATTCAGTGTCTCCGATCTAGAGTCAGGTGCCCTGTATCAAGCGTGTATATATGCTTATAATGACAAGGGACGAAGCGAGGCAATGGTAGTTCAAGCTGGTACATTGAGGCTTCCCGAAAAGCAGCTTACATCTGAATCAGGTAAATATTCAATGTAGATTTTGGGACAGACGACAATCCGCCATTTTAAGTTTTTTAATTCTGACATCGCACTTACGTTCAGTGACTCAAGAAACAACGTGGTACTGAATTTCATTGAAGTCGATGAAATAGTTTCAGAAATAACAATCTCCGAATGTCTAATCCGATCTAATTATAAGTTCAGTATGCGAGTTTCAAATGCGTCCAGGTAGATGCACGCATGTCTGTCCGTTGAACTACATAGTATACAATACTTAGATAAATGAAGGTTTGCAATATTTCACTCCATCAACTTCATGAGATTATACTCCACGATATTCAATTACAGATCGGCCGCAACAACACATAAAGTTAACACCTATGCTCAGCGTTATGATCGGAGTTGTAGCTGCATTAGTGATTGTGGCTATCGTTGTGATGGTTGTTCTGCGTATTCAACATTCAAACGTAGAAAATGATGGGAAGTCACACAGCGAAGTATACGGCAAGAGTAATAAAGCAGTGTCCATTCAGCGGGAACTGAGAATGAGAGATGGAAGTAGTTTGCTGACGGATGAAAAACATAGCGGTAGCCCTTTCAGAAAGTTAGATTCTGCAGGGGAATTCCTCGACAGCGATGACAAAAATCCGGACATCATACCGCAACAAATCAGCGGTAATAAATTAATCACGTAATTTTCCTTATTTTCAATCATTTTTTTTCAAATCTAAATTCAGCGTTACATCCCAGACAACGGTTTGAGAGCATGGATGATTCGTGATTTGATGGCTCTTCGCGCACATCATGCGAATCTTGAATTAGCTAAGGAAATATTCATGGCAAAAGTAAAAATATTATTGAACGGTATAACCGAATACGGATATGAAAAATGCCCCTATTACTGCGTACGTTTTCTCCATTGTTCCGCTCGGGGTTACAAGACCTTCATTTCACAAGAATTTCACATTATCTGTTTGTTGTCTTGTTAAGGCGACGAACCGTCGGATTACCTGAGGAAAAGACGACTTATATCTACAATAGAAACTTCACCATCGCGGAATTTATTGGACCATCCAGCAGTAGTTGCAATCAGTGGACAAAGTAATTACGTTGGATACTGTACAATACGTAATGGAATGCCACTTCACGATCTCTCAAATTTGACAGCGAAGCATAAAACTGTAAGCATTGTTGGATAATTCGGGGTCCGATTAAAATCATTCAATTTTTGGTTTGACGAATGATTTTGAGTGGCACTATTTTCCAGAGTAATCGCGGAGATCGATCAATATGTTTCTCCCAGTTTCAGCCAATAGTCAGCGAAGTGTACGGTAGCGGAGTATGCACGTTGCCGAGACAATATTGGCCAAATGCCGACGGTGTTCAGTCTATGACCATGAGCCCGCCGGTTCTTTATGCCGGTCTAGGGATGGTGAATCACTCTACTCCTAGCAGCACACTTCTACCGAAGGATATAGAATCCCGAGTCCCTGCTCAGTGTTGTCTTCAATCTCAACAAGAAGCAATAACAAGTACGCCATTGGTGTTGTCTAAAAGAGAAAGTTCTGTGTGATACATACCCAAGGAGAAACACAAGTTTCGGCCATAAACTCTGTTGAAAATTAATCCTAAGATAATGTTTAATGACATTTGTATTATAACAAGCCTTGTTTCTTTCAGTGAATGATTTTTATCCAGTACCATATATTACATCTATGTTCAATCAAGTGCCCTTTTGTATTGAAGGAAACTTAAAAGCTATATTTAATATAAGTATGAAAAGTTGTACGTAATACTTGGGTGCAAATAAGTTCTACGTACAATTCATGTGTTGTAAATACATTAAATATGGAAATATTTTATACCGATCACTAGTACGATATTTATCTCGGTTCAATTGCATCTTAAAATTTATAGCGTAGTACGTAAGTTCGTGTAACTACAGTCGAATAAATACACACGATACCATCTTTTCCAAGTCAAATCAAACCAGAACTGAGCATTATCGACCTTCAAAACATAATATAAATACACAAAAAAAATTTGTTTACTTGATAGGAAACTAAAATAAGTTTCGACCCCATATTTCGCATCGTTTGCAACAAATTTCCATGACTCCTTCGCGACCGGCTGGATAGTCGAAGTGACAGGAAAATGAAAATATTTGTCCCCTACATCGAAGTATTCTTTGCTGAGGGTCAGAATATAACATAATTGACATGGACTAATGTTCGCCACCATTTCTCCAACTGACACTAATGAATAGAGGTGAAAATGTGAATGGTTTTGACGTTTGAAAAAATCAGTTCAGTGTTCTCGTTATTGTAGCCTGTAACAAACATATTTGATTTGAAACTGGTATCTGTGTTGTTTGTGAAATTGGCCACGCTTATACGACACTTAAATGTCAAAAGAATAACATATTCTATTTTAAATCATTCGAATATACAGGTAATTCTTGATGGTAAAATTATGCATTTGAGTTCGGTTAGATATTTGGTATTTCAGACAAAGTGTCGACGAAAAGTCATCACTTCAACGGTGCAAACGTGTTTGCAGCGGTAACAAATATTGTCAATCGAGTACAAATTTATAAGGAAATTTTGTTGGACAGTCTAATTCTTGTGTTCAAATCACTTTTCAAAAGAAGTGTGCATCGTCGACGCATTGGCGCAGAAAAAAAATAAATAAATAAAATAAAAAAAAAAAAAAAAAACTAATGCTGCCAGGTGTGGATATACAGAGATAAGTGATAGAATTTTAAACAAATATCTATATTGTACAGTTTGAGTTAAATACAGTATTGAAAACATGGTGGGTGACTTTTTGCATTGTATTATTGTTGTCGGAAGTGGAATATAGTATATGGACCTAACTCAAAACGGATGTAATTCTCGCTGGTATCTAATTTCCGTAGGAAACGATAATTGTTAATTGGTATATCGTCGAATTTTTGTCACACATAAGTTCTCAATAAATGCATACAATCTCTACAACTGTTTGTATACTATGCATCTAAAATGTATCAACACAACATAATACGTATACAGGCGCATGTAAGTAAATATTCTTCGAATTTAGATAACCGTACCAAATCTGCGAGAAAATTTGTAATTTTTCTATGTCACCTAAATTGTCTCATCAGTGAGGGCATATCGTTGTCACAACTAGTTTCTTTTAATATTTATTGGCTGGTAATCAAATGCTAAGGTAATTGAGCGTTAAACTTTACTTTAAAGTTATAACTGATAAATATTATAATAGGCAGTGTACAAAGTCTACAATAATATAACATATCTATAGTATTGAAAAGCGTGTGACACAATTGAGTTTTCTTAAAATATTAATTATGTACGATAGCGTCATCGTCACTTTCAATCGAAATTAATAAAAGCAGCAACAATTATACCGAAATTGACATACAATGCCCTGTAGTTCTTATATCCCTCTTGCTAAATATAGCAATATTATAAGTAATATCATCTGCATATTTTCCCAACACTGTCCATATTTGAGCATAAGGTGTATGCTTGCGTATGCGGCAAACTTTTCTGCGGTTGGGTCGCTTTACGTCTTACGAGTTATTGGTCCGCAGTCGATCCTTATAAACGAATCTTCAGACATAAGCTTTAGTATTGAGTAGCTTAGAAGATATCTGACTTGCGAAATACGAAGGAAGAGAACGAGTCTTTGGACGTGCAGGACGATCTTGAGACGGAAATTTGCGTCATGAGCGTAAGCGTCTCTTCAAAGGTCCAGGTGGTATCGCCGATGGCTCGATTGATATGACCTTTGACAGACCCGTATCTGGCCTCTCTAATGCCACCAAAATTACATTTCCATGTAATTCCGTCTAGCACTAAAATCCCGGTAATCCTCTCAAAGTCCTTAGATGATTAAGACAGTGGGGAACGTAGCTCCTTATCAGTACCGATAAGATTAGTGCCGCAATCACTGCGTAGAGAACCGCAGAAACCTTAGCGTGACGTGCATCGAAACACGGCTTCGAATGAGTAATCGCAGACCAATCCTAACGAAAGTGAATAGCATCTCGAGTATGCATTTATTCAAATAAATTTCATTTTTTACTTATTATCACAACTTTCACCCTCCGTATTTGTTCATCAAACACACCTATGAAAGCACAAGACGGTGACCCTTAATATTGATATTGAAAGGTCGCTCTAAAGCTTCGAAAAGATTATTATTTAAATGTCAAAAATTCTTAAGCGACCCCTGAATATTAATTATTTTTGCTCAAAATTTCGAGCACTTTCATGAATATTGACGGTAGAGAACTATAGGGGGTGAGAGTCGAGATGAAAAAAACGAAAAAAAAAAACGAATTGTGATAAATTGAATTATCTTCGAAATTCTTGAGCGACCTTCGCCTATTCGATCGTGCCCAAATTTTGGTAGACTTACTCAAATACTGAAGACTACGGAATTTTGGAGGGAGAACGAAAATTGGGAATTTGAGATCAAAAAGTTGTCACTCTAATTATACCTGTGTATACCTATACTGTAACTTTATGTGGTTGTTGCGGCACAGCAGGTGACGCAAATACCACAGTTGTTGTGAATTCTTTGTCTTATAGAAAAAGTGAAAAACCACGATACTGTCCATATTTCACGGACTCGGATGTGTGCTAGACGCACCAGAGCCGCCTCCCTAGAGAGCTGGACTTGGCCTTCGATTCGCTAGAAAAGAATTGCAGACACGGGTGTTCAGCCAGTGCTGCGAGCCAGTGAACTTAGCCGAAGATGACTTACGGAGCTGGGGTCCGCTCTAGCGCAGCGGGCCTGTTTATCAGACTAGGAATTGATTCCATTGTGAATCCAGACGCCGATAGAAGATAAACTACCACCGTCGCTAGTCACCAGGTGAACCACACTGTAGCTGTCTCTAGCTAACGACGTTGAATTTGGGAGCTGAAATATTGGATCAAAGAATAGAAGAGGAAGGAAATGAAAGAAAAAGGAGCAGTTGCACTAAACAAATTACTATGTTTAATATGGGTAAAAAATGTTGCTATTTCATCCGGATGTTGGAAACGAAAACATAAACAGAAATATGAACTAAAGATAATTAGCTTAATTATTGATTCTAAACAGAAGAAATGTCCTGAATCTAGCAAGTATGACTTCTTGCTATAAGGAATTGAATTGCGCCCCGTTCTTATTTAATAAGACGACTACTATGTTTGGGTTTTCTTATTACATAAAGTCGTTTAAGAAGATAAAGTATGGAATAGTGAATTTAAATGAAAGAAAACGAAATATCGACGATTTGCGAGAGATCACGCACAATTTTGGCTACGTGCCTAGTAAATGAAGCTGTGACTCGACGGGCGCTTTGCCACACAATCGGTAGTTATCGTCTTCGCGGTGCCCCTTATACTGATTGTGAGAGGAAATCTTGAAACTATACAGTCGGCTGCGCATGCGCAAGTTTCGTCGTCTGCTGAAGCAAGCTGGCCATCCCGAGTTTTAGCTGTCAAATTTTGTTTTTGGCACCGATGCAATTGATACGAATTTTCGAGGTTAAGATCTCAATGAATTGCGGTAGTGAATCGGAAAGGCTTGGAAAGCTTTCATTGTCGAGATTGAAACTTGATGTTCTGAAACAACCGTTGAGATTTATTCTGAACGGCTGATTGCTTGCTACGATTCGATGTATCGGTTTATCTAGAGGATTTGTTTTTTCCAATTACAATTGAAAACCAGAGGTCTAATTGTAAACAATGGGTGTTCGGAAGAAACAAAGCAGCTAGGTGGGAACAGTTTATTCAATCGCGTTAATTCAATACGGTAGAAATTAAATTAAAATAAAAAACAACATAACCTCGATTGACTACTTTACGCGCAGAGTTTGACAGCTTCGCTGAATTGCTTGCAAGGTGGCACCCGTGCCTCGTAGGTTGAAATATCATCGCGGGACGATCTCACCGACCAATGAAATTGAATGTTTTGGCGCATGCACAGTCGACTATATAGTTTCAAGATTTCCTCTCGGTATACCTGATTCTATGTCATCTGCGGAGGTCGCATGATGCGCGCCATGGGATATGCGATGGCCGCAGTCTGACTGCACTGGCGAGCCAGCACGTTGCAGCCGGAACGTTACAATACATGGCTGTGTTTTATTTAAAAAGTCCGGAATAACTTGTCGGCGTACTAAAGTAGGTGCGGTGTAACAGTGACAGATGATTCGAAAAATCTACAGCGACGGGTGTAAAATGAAGCAATTTCTTAATTGCTGAAACATCTCGATAGTAGTTCCATGTAAACTCTCGTGTTGATATTCTGAATTATGTTTGTGTTGGCGGCGAAACCAGTGGTATTCGCATAGTCGACTAATATCAGCCCCGCAGTCCGCGATCCCTCGTAAATAGCCTCCGAGTAGTAGGTTCCCGACTTAGTCACGATGGATCGGGGAGTCAACGCGACGGACATAGTTACCGCATCCGCACAATGCCAGTACTCGTCTCTCGGTTTCAAATTAAGGGCATTCGCAGAATCGATTAACCAAACTTTTTTATTGTGTGATTTGCTCAATGACATCCTGAATCTCTGGAAGAACATAAATCGTTGCATGAATCAAATTCATGATGAAAGTTTTTCACTGTTTGTTAGCTTATCACCGACTTACCATCGGCACATGAGTTCTCCGAACGGTTTCCCAAGGTACCAATATTGCCGGCTTCGACGTAGATGAGTTAAAGACAATGAAGTTAGCAGCGGGGTCGGCAGAAAAGTTGAATTCGATGCCAGGACTCGCATTTCCGACGCCCTCGGTACTTCCACCCATAATGATAAGCTGGTGAAGCTTGTCGCAGAATGGAGGGTACAATCTAATTGCTAGAGCAATGTTTGTCAGCGGGCCCAAAGCTACAAGTGTTATCTCACCTATCAAACCAGAATAACATCGTTAATCATTTTTAGTCGAGCACTATTTTTAGAGAGCAATGTCTTTTCTCTCTAGTCAGACAATATACCATTATAGATGCATAGATCATTATGTGGCAACTGAGAGTCCTAGCAAAGAAGGAAAACACGAGTGATTATAACTAATTGGACTTATTATCAGACTGACCTGGGTGTGCCTTGACCAATTCAATCATAGCGGTCACAGCATGTTGTGGCTTAATCAAGCGCGTCGATGGAGGTTCTGGATAATGAAAGTCCCCGAACCCATCTTTACCAAAGAAGTTATCCCTCTTATTGGGCAATAGCAAGGGCCGTGTCGCTCCTATGTAAACAGGAATCTAGGAAATTAAATTGGGTGTATAGGTATACACCTTCTTTGGTATCCGATCTCAAGGGGAAATCGAAGAGTTTAGATCGAAGAGCTTTTGGATGACAATTCAAAAAATTTCGAGATAAGTACACTTCCGGACGCCTCTGCCGTTTGAAGGTCTCTCTCGGAATCTCACCTTTTGTCACTTATACCTTCTGAACCCTTCAATTATTAATTTGATCACAAATCGACAGCTCAGTTTTCAAACGATAGCATGGATTAGCGTGGAAGTCATTGTAAAAAGTAATCAGATCGATTTTGCGCACTCTTGCTCATTAATTTCGTTGTTCAATCATAAATCATGTTATCGAACAGTAAATTGAGTCTGCGTTTTACGTAGGCAAATACTCGATTGAATTGAATCAGATGATTATTCGCTACATGCAAATATTAACGTATACTAAATTCTTGCTTCCTGTTACTGAACAATAACAATTATTCGCTGGGATGACAAAATTGTCTTGTCAAAGTAGCAGAAGAAAAAAAGTATCTACAAATTTTTTTTTATGAGACCAACCGAAGGAATTCTTAGTTAAAGTGAAATATTTTCCTCGACGTATTTCATTTACGTTATAAATTCGACCTACGTCAAGCCTGTTCACGACTTTTAGGGTCTTCAAGACGTTGAAAGCGACTCGATCAACGTCGATATTCCCGTTGACGCATGTGATGCCAATCATTTTTGGGCCATTATAGAATTTTTCGGTTGATAGGGCCATAAGAATTGCGATCGCATCGTCGCCACCGGCATCCGTGTCCACCATTAGTTTTTTACTGGGAATAATAGTCTCTGGCTTCAAGAAACTGGAATAACTTTGTGAAGAAAACGGAGTATTTATACAGTGAGACATGGAATGTTAAACAATCATTAAGTGCAGAATGAATTTGAGTTTCTCAATAATAAACTGAAAAATGTACGGAACCTAAATAACTGATCAGCTGTTTTAATGAAGTCGTCGATCGTCTGTCATGTTATTCGTTTACTACTGCGACTAAATTTGTTGTCTGGCAAAATAACTTGGCAATTATCTAAGCAACATACTGGAATGTCAGAAAGCAACTGGGGTTCAAGCAACAGGTATCAACATCATGTATTATTCTGCATCGATACCCACACGTTATGAACCCCGTCTGTAAATTTGTCAGATAATTCGTTTATGGAACAATCAAGTCACCCTGGTATTGAACTTTCATGAAAACGTTGCATAAAATTTGATTGGTTCCTACTGTCAAAACTTCAGAAGAACGAATGACGGTATGCAGTATCAAAAAGCAAATTTCTGCGAGGAATGAGTCCTACGTGCATCGAATTAACCCTCCGTGTGTACACTGTATTTTTCAAAGTTTTCTAGGCCTTTGAAAAATCTGAAAAAATTCAGGATTACTTCTCGAAGTGTCTACTACATGGTCCACAAGTGGCCACAGTCAAAAGCTTAGAACCGTTGTTAATAAAAATTGAAGTATAGTATAGTATTGAAATTTCGACTGTTCCTTTGAAGACTCAGTGTACAAACGCGGGGTTGGAACGTAGATTCAAAAAAGCATTCTTGTCTGCAGGGAGTTGCAATATAGATGTAAGATATTTTGATATATTCTATGGTCAGAATAACAGTTTGGTACATGTTAACCTTACCTGGGAGAAGTAACTCCAAAAACCGTCATGATGCCGACCACGAAATTATGAGCGGTCATGATAATTGCAGAATTACCCAATGTTCGAATCGATTCATCAACACCCGCACAAGATCAAATTCCGAGAATCACTGAGACAACGAATCGTCGAATGTATATGATATATATGAAATGCCTTGGTGCAATAGCCAAACAGTTCCAAACAGATCTTATGTGTGAACAAGTGTTATGATCGTTTGTATTTAACATAGATAACAACTTGACACCTGGGGAAGAGATGCGCAGGAAAATTTGCGAACTGAGTACAAGCCAGGCCACATAGATCAACGACGTCCAGTGGATGTCCCCTGGATTTTATCTTCAGACATCCATGAGGTCCATTGGGTATCCAGATATCAACACTGAATATCTTTTGGATTTCCAAACGTCACCTTCGAGATGTACACTAACAATAGTTGAAACTGTCGCCCCTGAAATTATGTAAGCGAGGATACATCTTGTTTTAAGTTGGCAATGCTCTAGGCAATAGCTGACTCGAGAGTCCCTTTTCATCTGTCAAAACGTCAATTTACATAACTATAAAATGCGCAAATCATTTTTCTGAAAATTCCATAACCTCAAGAGGCGCAAATGATTGTGAAAATTTGGCTCCCTGGGAAATGACGTAATTTTGTAAAAATATTATGAGGGTTGATATCCATTGATTATCAGTCTGGGATATTCAAAGGACTTATTTGGAGTTCCAGTGACTACCTAATGGATTCTGCGATTCAATAAATTATGAGATAAACAATACCACATAGCGATGATGACCAATATATTATGTACTGCCGAAATAATCTTGAAAAGAATGTAGTTATATTTATAGACTGTGTTATATTGTTCTGCAAATAAAAAATATGGGCATCATTGAATGTATGCCGAAATCTCCGTAAAACTGATAAATCTGAAAACCTCGTGAACAAAAAAGAGTCCAATCAAACGCAAACAAAAACCAACTAAACCCAGTGTGTTCAAGTTTGAAAAAAAAGAACAAAAAAAATCGGAGCTGCTTCCATCCTTGATTACAGCTGTATCCATATTATTGTACCATCAATATACATACCACCTCGCTTTAATAGTAATCAAGACTCCGAAGCAGCGATGCGATGTGGCAACTTGAACGTGTAGGCAGATGATAATAGAGTAGATTCGGGTTAACTCAACCTGATATTTTTTTGTTGCTTCGTTACTTATTCGTGTTTTTTGACGTGTATCGTCCGTGCAGAGATAGCTTATGTGCCCTCGACCATACAATCTTCTAGGACGTTCTTGTGACTAGATACAGAACACGTTTGTTGATAGAAAAAACAACGCGAAGCAATATGTTACGAACGGTTGAATACACCTGAATCGCCATCTTGAAAAACAATTATAGACCATGACCTGAATTGATATGTAAAATTGACGTAGCCTATATCACACCTGTACATGCGTTAGCCTGCTATGATAATTGGGTCATTCGTAAACAATTTTTGTTCGTATTTTTCTTAAAATGAATTAATTCATTCCAATTTATTTTAATTCATTAAGTGGCTGAAAGCAAGCAATGACCTCTTGAATCATATCCCAATAAATTAGCAAATATTCTTATAGAGAGAATGAGTTGAAAAAATATTAGTATTCAACGTATATTAGCATACACATAACTCCTGTATATATTTCTCGTAGATTCCTATGCATTTATATGTAGTTTGATTCTGACCGATGTGAAGTTGGCCCCACATTCATCTGTCTCCTTCTTTCCTTCGTCGTTATATAGAGGGGAAAAAAGACAGAAGACTGTGGGGCCAACTTCATACCGGTCAGAATAAAACACGTTTGGTTTATCCATAATATTTTTAAACTGACTTTACGTATATCTTACGTATTATACACCATCCATTGTTTATTGGGATGCACATGCAAGCATTGGTGAGTCGCATGGAAAGAAAAAACCTCGAGGTGATTCATTTTTTGTTACTTTATTTATTCATATAATTTTTTCTCGTGGCATTAGTACTATCTATTTACATAGTTCAATATAATCTCGGGTTAGATGCGAAATACGCTTGTTACCGTTTACTTTGCGCTACATTGCGGCCCATCGCGCTTTTCCGCTATGTATATGTGGGCGTGCGCATGAATCGGAACGAGATGAAAGGATGGGGTCGATTTCAACCAGTGCTGCAAACTAGATGTAGGTATATGCAAGGTGAACCACAAATGGTAAAAAAACAGCGACTGATGCGTTTAGATTTGGTAATAATGAGTTAAAAATTCCGGCTTATAGATGAATATAAGAGTAAGAAATTCCCTTTGAAATTTCTGTAAAAAATCTAAATGCACCGTACGCTATACGCTGTAACATTGAATGCCAAACAGAAATAATGTGAAGAACAATCTGAATTAAGAATTTCACGAATCACATTAAGACACCTTAATCGTAAAAGTAACCACGTTTACTCTGCAATGATTTGCATCCATTTTGAGTTTGCCGACTCTCTGCGAAATGAAAGACTAAAGTCGTTTTACGGGCAAGGTAAATTGAAGTTATAGTATGCAGCATAATCAATGAAACAGCACACTTTACATCTGTCATAAATCAACGAGGAGTCTAACAACGCAGATTACATTGTATAGAATGAAAAAGTGTAAATCTGTAAACACGAAAAATATTCGTGATGAAATTTGTAAATTATGATATAAATTAATAATTAACAACATTATCTCTTATACGATTATAATCTCTATCTATATAGTGCATTCGTGGTAACTGTACAATGTAAAATATAAATCCATCTAGCTAGCAACTCTATATTATACGAATGTTAGCTCACGTTTAGATATATCCCACTTTAGATTTTAGCGAGTGTATTTTCACAGGCGCTGACTACGGCTAGCTGAGCGCGCGCTTGCAGACTCTCTCGATTCTTCTTCTCGATTCCTCATTATTCAAGATGATGAAGTTTTTGAAGAGTCATTTCAAAGATGAAGGATGGATCTCCGCGACCTCATACGCCGTATTTTGCATATCGCAATCACTTTGCGATAAACAGTCTTAGAAAATAGGCTATCTTTGCGACGAGATACAGTGGAGAGAGAATTTTTGTTCAACATTCTGAGAAAACCATTCCTGGGCTACACTATTTATCTTTCGTTTAAGACCAAGGCCAATAGAATCGCATTAATAACTACTGAAAAAAATGTATTGGACTTAGTCTCAAATTGAAGATGAATGGGTGTAGTCGGAAATGGCCTTCTCATAATATTGAGAAAAAAAATTCCAAATTCAGCGAAAGAGGTGGCAGAGATCCATCCTTCATCGGTAAAATGACTCCTCAAAAACTTCATTATTTTGAAAAATGAGGAAATGAGGGAAAGAATCACGAGAGTCAGCACGCGCACGCTCAACTAGCCATAGTCAACGCCATCAATATAATGTGATATATGGTGACGTTGCTGCTACACGTACTTGATAGGTTCTATCGATAATATTAGTTTTAAATTTATATGTATTTAATTAGGTATAGAGTAACATTTTTGTTTACAGATATTATTATTTTTTCTTTTTTTTTTCTCTTTTTTTTGTAGAAGATAATTAGTACGATAGTATAAATCTTAGTTGTCAGTACATTGAAAGATATGCAGATAGGTTTCAGAGCAGTGATAACAATATTTTCTCCAAAGTACATAATTCGAAAATCATAATAGCTGGCAAATCTATTGTTACTGCTGCCCGTAAGGTTAGCCACGTAATACGAACGCCACATCAATTAATACAATACATGACGTCAGAAATGTTTGAATAATGTACGTTAAACAGCTGTACATATAACTACGATTAATTATGCATTTCTGATATCATCTGGTGAGTCCAAGACTCGTTTATATAAGTCATATAGAACGAAAGTGATGATCTTTTAATAAGTATAGGTATATGAGCCCCTAATACGTTATGGCCTAGAACACAATAAAATGTACATTCAAATGTTTGCACAACACTTCTAACTATTACATAGAAATCTTGAAATTTGAAAATAGTTTGTTTTTCTTTTTTTTGATTTTTCTTTTCTTTTACTTTTTTGTTGTTGTATTCTTAGTGTTTCAGATCAACTGTGCCTTCTATAATAATATCGTAAATTGGGTATCTCTAATTAAATTCGTTTACCGTTGATGGTATGATGTAACGCGTAACATTTTCGCTCAATATTCATGGTATGGCTTCATTTACTACAGCTAGTGACAGAAAAAGGCGCAAGCATCAAGTAGTCAAATGCTGAAAGTCACATGGGGGAAAAATTACCACAGGCTAATCAGAACGGCGCACTAACAACGAGTACGAATAGAGTTCAGAATTATGAAGCTGAAATTATAGAAGAAATATAACCGCCGGTTATATACACACTTTTCACTGCATAATACAGTGCGCTGATAGAGATGGGCGAATTACTGACTATTGGTACCTACACTACAAAGTACAAGTCGAGTTACGCGTCTAAATTTGAAAAATCTTGAAGGATTAGCAATATCTAGTGTACATACTGGATGCTTTTTGAAATCAAGAGCAAGGGTCATCCGCGAGTCGACTCCGAATCAGGTGTACACTCCTATTTGTATACGCGAGTGATACTTCCCCCCCTCGATTGGTCAGCGCTTGTTGAAAGTCCATTCAGAGAAAATTTTGGTGAATTTAAGCCAAGCATTTCGTTTGCTTCGGTTTTTCCAATTTTATACAAAAATGTGATCAAGTTTGTTTGATTTCATAAAGTTCAATAAATTCATGCTTTTTCTTCAAGAAAAGTATTTAGTTGAGGGTAATTGGTTAATTTGTCAAAATACAATATATTGTTGATTCAGACAATGCAGTGTATTGAATTAGTCTGATATTGTTCTTGAAGGCTATGTCTTTAAATGAACCAAACAATTTGTTTACTCTGGACAATATTTTTTGATAACCGGTTAAGCGGATTTACCGGCCGAATCGATGATTCGTTCAAACAAATGTTCATTCGACTCGAATGACAAAAAGAAAGAATTATTTTGAATGAAACAAACATTTGTTGGCCTGTGTGGCAATGCGCGAATCTGTTTGATTGAAACAAAATTTTCTCTGAGTGTGTCATGGTCGACTGTGAAACGGTTGAGTGCCTGATATTTCTTATTTTTTAGATTAGAATCTATTTACCGAACCTTTGGCCCTGGAAAAGTATTAATAAAATATATTTGTCAGCCGGAATCGTAGCTCCGTTCTTCGAAAGGTCAAACAGGTTACTGAAACAGCATAGCGATAAATAATATCACTCGTTTTTGTTCAACTGTGAGATTTGTTGGTGACCTACATATCTTGAGTGATTGCAGGAAATGCACTTGAGCTCATCACCTGGGGATTGATATATTCGTTCTTGCTCACAATGAGTAGATAGGAAAAAATCGCAGACGCGAAATCCTCGATTTTTTCGCATCGAGAATTCTGTTCTGGCGGAAGACTCGTGCCCTTAATAACAAGTGCCACAAGCAACTACCGCAAAACTGGGACTTAAGTATTTTAAAGTAAGCTTACAAGTATGTGTCGGCGTTTATAAAATCATTAACGACACGTAGAGTAGTTGACACTTCAATGATGATTTTCAAATTGGTAAAATATTTGATAATGATTGGATCTGCTATAATAGTTAGTGTTTGGACTGTATACACTAACAACATTAGGTACAGGTATAAGATTTGAAGTCAAGATAGTTTCCATTAATCCTAAGATAAGAATACGGTCTCAAAACTTGAGTAGGATTCGACTAACCTGAGTAGGAATATAAATATTTGAAATTCAATGTCGTTGCAGTGTATCAGTTGAAAAAGAATATAAAATAAAACAGCATAAAAAAAAAAAACGCACGAAGTTTTGATAACTAAAGGTCAGCACCTACATTACGATATACATGTTCATGTGTTGCAAGGAAATTCTACTCGAGTCGGTACCCGCTTTCGATACTTACAATTCAGACGTATACTTATATACCGTATGACGTATACTGAGGACGGGAATGACCGGCAGCGGTGACCGGGCAGTAGTTGCCGCAATTTTACTGTTTCATTTTTCAATTCTGTCCCGTGATTTTGGTGGAAATAATGTCTATTCTGTCATGTAGTTTAATATTTGAGGTAAATGTTGAAATTTTCGTGAATTTTTTAGTTCGTATCAATTATGTTATCGCTCATGTTGATATAGGTTGGAAAGTTTGACAGATTATCTGCTACGAGCTAAGTTGTCACATGTTATTGCATTCAGAGAGGTGATATACACTCACGGACAGTAAGTCTACAAGAGAAGTATATCTAATTTATTCATCTTTTTTTTTTAGGCAGGAAACAAAAATCTATGAACATTACAGGCAGTGGAAAGTAACGTGTAGTAACTGTTATTTTAACTGTGTTTTTGTGTGGCTGATCTCGCTTGAAATCGATCGTTTGAGGTAATTATTGCAGCTTTTTACAGCTCTGATCATTTTCATTATTCTTTGTTTCGCCATTCTTCCTTCATACAGAAGACACCTTTACCAGTGTAACATACGTCAACTATACCTGCTGTTCACTTCACAAGCTTGTGTTGCTGTATACACGCCGCTAACTCGAGTTGGCAGCACTGTCGGGCGTAAACGTACACGCACCAGTGTTTGTATCTTACACAGGAAAGGTACTGCATGATTGTTTAGGGGGGAGCCTATATGGATGACTTTAACAATGCTGTAAAATGATTAGTACTATGAGAAAGCTCGACCTGGTTTCGAAAGAGTGACATAGATCTTTTCAAATTATATCCACAAATGAGTTAGGGAAGTTTAAACGAAGAAACTTGAAATTTGTGACGCTAGGAGCATTTTGAAACCTCAATATATGAAACACAGTCGAAATATGCCCTTATACGTCACAGATATTGAGTGTTCTGGCTCATTTGTAGATCTAATTTGAAGATATTCACGTAGCTTATTCGAATTAAGAAGCTCTATTTCCAGAGTAAAAATTATTTTGTGATTTTGGTCGAATCATCTGTCTAGGCACCCCTGGCAGCTTTATCCTAACATTACTTTTCCGACCTGTGATGATAATAATATTGAAGTAATAGCTTTAGTCGAGGTTAGGAACAGGTTCTCTGAGGGTAGTGATGCAGTACAACGCAGTATAGTTACAAAGTGAGGGTATAGGTAAGTGCAATCATATGTATAATTATAATTATATTGTCTATTATACACAAAACTATAATCAATAGAAAGCAACAATGATGATACAGCAGCAGCAGGCCTTAGATAAACAGTGAGCATATGTGGATGAACACAATTTGAGAAACCAGCTGTTCCCCACGATGAGTCAAAAAATATAATGAAAGTAGTTTTGTACCAAAATTTGTCACTAATACTGGTCTTTACTTTGAAAATAAATCTATGACGCTTGATTAAAAAAAATTTAGAAAGATTATACAACTATACATCATGTTGGTGGCAAATGAGGTCCCGTACCCTCAGCCTGTGACCCTGACCATTTTACGTTTTGTTTATATTTTACTATATCTATAATAGCATAAGGTCAGATCTTTTTTTTTTGTATTCATGTGGCAAACATAAAAGTAGGTTTAAAAACATTGAAATATAATGAGTGATCAATTGAAGGCAGAAGGTCGTGTCAATATATGTATAAGAACTTTGGTATCTAAGATTTTAGATTATTTTTGTGTGCTTCAAGCATTTCGTTGCGAATGAGAACATGGAAAAAATTATACGACCTTTTGGTTTTGAGATTGCCTTTTTGTTGGTTACGACCTCATGGCATTAGTCACGCGATTTGATAGTTAGCTCCTCGAAAACTATCAAAAAAGTATATATTTTTATTTTTTTTAAATGTATTTGCTTTTTATTATTCAAGCTATCTCATAAATGCTATTCTCTTCAATTTGGGAAAAAACTCATATCAATTCTATCATAAAAAATGATGATTTTACGACCAAAACAATAGCGGAGTCTGTTTTTTCCATTTTATTCGCAGGGATTTCAATATTTGGTTTTGTTCTTAGAATCATCATTTTCTATCATGAAATTATT
Organism: Tenthredo distinguenda; assembly: GCA_947538915.1. Lineage (NCBI taxonomy): Eukaryota > Metazoa > Arthropoda > Insecta > Hymenoptera > Tenthredinidae > Tenthredo > Tenthredo distinguenda. The sequence continues at coordinate 10,969,979 of OX384537.1, forward strand.
GTGAGTTTTTTTTTTAAATTGTAATAGTCACGTTTTCGCGATGGCTTAAATAATTGGGGGTAAAAGAAGGTTCGAAGAAACAATTTTTTTCTAATATTTTGGTGGCTTTTAAGGTGAGAACTATCGCATAATGAAATATAAAAAAAATGTAAAATGGTCAGTGTCACAGACTAGGTGCTTTTGCATGAAATGCCTTAAGTTCAGTACAACCCAGCATTAATTGTAACTTTGCTCTAATTTGTTTTCAAGAAAATGAGCTGTCCATCTGTCGATTGTCGTGTTAAATTATTGGCAACCAAAATCATGTGAATGGTAATTGATGAGTAATATAGATATAATTTAGTAACCACGTATATTGTCTGAAGTTTATAAAAGAAAGTGAACGAAAGTACGCCTGCAAGTAAATGACTATTAGTGGATGATTTATAGTAAGAATAGACGTTAATAATAGTATATAGATATGAGATAAACATATACCTTCATGCCTGAAAGCTCAAAGTAATTTAGTGCGGGAATAGTTATAAATTACCGTTAACTTAGGGCGAACGTCACATGCGCAGGTATATAATAGGTAAATGTACACTCAAATAACCTTGAGCACACGCCAGTGTTTTTGCTAAGCATCTTTCGTCTCGAAAATTGCAGTCCAAAGCACAACGAAATGCGGATGGGCATCGTATTGGAAATAATTTCTTCGAACTTGTGTTGATATAAAATCGTTACGCTACTGTACACTTTTGAATTACGTCTCTTCAAGTTTTATCACTTTATTTTTTATTCTTTTATTTACGTACCTCTGCTGCATACGCATATACCCATGACGCTATCCAATGATGAAAGTATGTAGAAATATTCAGTACGACATGGCAGTTGAAAAACAGAGATATCAAATTTCGTTTCATAGCAGCTGAAGTGGAGATTCATTAGCTTCAATTATCCATCAAATTCTAAACGCTATACAATCATGCAACAGAGTTGCACTTGTGCAACGTTTGCGTAAGAGGATTGACATCAGTGTTCCGTTGTTGCTACTTTTCTAGTCACGCGTATACTGTATGGTCTCTTTATCATTGTTTTTCTAATTTTGTTGTTGTCAGTAGCGGATCGAATGTATAGCACTGCCGTATTCGGTGCATTAATTTGCGTTTGATTTAATTAATACCTAGATATTGGAATTCGAACAAGATACCTGCTCGCCACGTTACGCAATATCTACCAATTTCAAAATGCTTGGACAAACACAGGTCAGTTATTGTTAAGTGTCCATGAATTATCAGTCAACGTTTCTCGCCCAAACTTTCAATTTGGCGATTTTGAGCGGATTTAGTATTATATTCGAATTTTCATCTTATCAGTGCCTCGTAGAAAAACGACCTATGATGTGTCTTGTGTGAAAAAGTGTGATATGTTTAAATATGGTATCCGCGATGGGATAGATTTTAAAAGAATATCGAAGAAATGAGTTTTCTGGAAGAAAAACTCCTTTCTTCCATGTTCTGCAAACTTTAAAATCGTTTGGACGATTTCATCAGAAACCTCGAGATTTTTTCTTAGAATCTCAAATTTGTAGAGTTGGATGGTAATGGGGTTTGGCCGAAGATGATACAATGATATAAAAATCAGCGAATAACATAAGGTAGGTCCTTTTTGTTTTAATGCCTCACTGGATATTATATAGTGTCAATGATACAGTGCGACAGTTTCCAATAAGCCATCCCACTCTCCAAGATCAATAACCTAGTGAAAGACTCCCAAATTTTCTAATGACATCGTCAAAATAATTTCGAAGTTCGCAGAATATGGAAATAATCAATTTTATATTTGAAAATAACTGATTCTTTTGGCATTTCTTGAAAATCTGTTCTAACGCGGATACCATATTCGAGAAGATCAGACTTTTTTATATAGCAAACACCTTGGGTCATTTGTCGGTCGCCAAATCGGAATTTTCGCCCTGGCTCGTTGACCTATAATTAGTGGAGTTGCCCATGAGCAATCGGAATAGTGACTGCATAATAGAACCGTCAGTGACACGTCCACATATTAATATCCTAAATTTTGAAGTAATATCACGGTTTTTCAAATTGATTAAAAATATGAAAGGGATCACAAAAGGAGTACCTAATTGTTGTTAGAAATTGCCCTATGGTTTGATGAAATGGGAAATGATTTAATTCAGCTGGATAGCTTGATTAATTATAAGATTGAAATTCTCATTGAACGAAGCGCTCGGGTAATGCCTACATGTACTACATATATAATCGAAGTATGAATCAGCCCGCCATTTTCTAAAATTCCATTTCTACTTAGTTTTACATATATAGTTGCGTTTTCATGAAATCGATTAGTCTTAGATAATATTTCTTAAATATATTGCCAATACTGCATTCGCACCCTGTGTATGTATAAGCTGCACTTTGCATGCTACTTTATTTATTTATAAATTTGATAAGTTTTGGGTGCTTCATTAATTCATTTAATATCATTATTTAATTCTTTTAATTTTTATAATTTATCAGTAACTATGTTATACTTGCTTGTTATCTAGACTCGCAATGCTGATTTTATTACTCAAATCTATATAATTCAATAAACAATTTACACGTATAACACAATTGATATAGGTATGTATAATATATTATTAATATTATATCCATACATATATATTTATATGAATATATTCATATAGATATATAAAGAAATATGTTTTCTATACAACAATAATAATTACCTAGAGTATAAGGACTATGCAGGACAAATTAACCCTCACGTTTGCTAGTCCGTTGTAGTATCACCATTTTTCACTGACGTGAAAAAAATGTGATCGGAACATTCGAATCCCTACAGATAAATGAGTGATTACACACAGATCGCAAACTCCACCGTTGCGGTTGAAAGTTGTCGAAACCATAACTCGCCTGCTTATATATTTTTCTAAGAAATAAAATTTGCTATTTTTACGCAGTTGCTAGGAGCGTATATTAATATATTATATACCAGTATACATTGTTACGCCAATACGATGACTCGGTATAGACAGAATTTTATTTATCGTACGTACTCGAACGTATCCCGGTTCAAAAACATTCACACATATCTGACATTTATAGTTTTCGCCCAACGCCACCCCGATTAGGGAGCGCGGGCACAATTTCGAATCTCCAATTTTTTTTAACACAATCAGTCTTGACTCACTGTAGCGTTTTCTCTAGTAAGAAGATGGCGGCATAGTATTTTCGATCGCGGTGACGGTGAACGGGATCGGTTAAATTCATTTATAATATCTGGTAATGAATTACAAATCTTTCAAATCATGAGTATTCAGGATGCAAAAAGTCTCGGGTACTAACTGCATTATTCTTTGTTCAATCCGATCCAGCTGCTACGATATTATTATCAAAGTATACAAGAATCGCGGCCATTTAGTAGCTAAGTTTATCGGTCAACTAATAAAGGAAACACCCTGTATTATCCGTTACTGTAGGAGTGAGATATTCAGAGAAGAGAAACAAACGTCGAAATCTTACTACCCTAAAGAGCCACGGTTCGTCGGTATCACCTAATATAACGCCGTGTGATAAAACTCTATTTTGTAACAGAAGTGTTCTCTCCTTAAGTGACGATACCCACCGATTGGAGAAAATAACACAATATTCGAGCATACATTAGATAAATGTCATTAATGTGTGCTTCACGCGCAGTACATAATCGAGTTATTGCAATCTATTCAAAAGCCGCGTGCGAAATTGCCATCTTCCGACTTTCCAGTTGTCCAATCTTTTCACACTCATCCTAGGTAATCGTTATCTTTAGACATACCATTCCTTGATATCTTTGAGTTCCTGTTTCCTGCCGTTTTTACTAGCACTAGCGCCATTTTTCAAGGCTCCATTAAACGGTTGCCCCGAGCCAGCCGCTCCCAAGAGAGCAGCGTTCGGATCCTGGCAAAAGTTTTTGCTCTCGTCAACCTTGTAGCTAGCTTCGGGCCGATTCTTGAACTTAAGAATGATCAAAATTATTAATACAATTGCTATCAACGCTCCGGCAATGATTCCGATTATAAGAGCAGCATTTTCAGCTGCCTCTGAGCTAATTCTATTTTTGTTGTTGTTGTTACTCTTCGGCGAGGAGGTAACCGGCGGATACATCGGTGGTGGCGGGGGTGGTGGTGGTTCCATCATGTCCGTGGTAGTTGTCTGCGACGTGGTGCCGGCTGAGCTGGTTGCTCTATGGGTCACAGTACTGTTGAAATCAAGATTTATCAATTACAAAAATGAGAGACAAGAAATTTTCGAATATAAATAACGTTCTACATACATTCTTCGAATTCCCCGAATGATAATTGGATCAGATTCATCAGTTTACTATTCGTTTTCCGGTTTATGTAACTCGATCACTTTCTTTATTTTCCGTAGTGCTTTCTACTTCTTCGGTTCTACTTCTTGAGCAATTTTTCACCGCAAAATTATTCATGAGTTGACAGAGCGATATATTAATCATTAAACACATTTAGTCTTTTTAGTGAAAATAATGCAGCACCGCTTGCATTTCTATTATCGACTATGATACCGTTTATATTGTACTTTAATGTATGTCAACACTCACGCATGAAGTTATATCACCAAGTCTCACATGTACGTCAAGATTAAAATCAAACTTTTCCATATATTCAAGTGGATGAACATCCGAGTAATCTTAGGTTGAGATTTTCGTGGATAAAAAATAACACAACGTAAAAAAATAATGGAAAACTTAAGACCTTGCATCAACTGTTCTCACCTCTCATGGCTGGAGTCAGCGCCGGTTGAAGAGGCGTTGAATTGTGTCGTGCCAGCGTGTTGCGTGGAGACGACGACTATGCCACCACGGGATGGCGTTGACGCGGGCCCCGGCAGCGTCTGCGTGGTCGAGTGACTCGTGGAGCTACCCCGTTGTGTCGTATACGAAACCCCGCTCGAATCTGAAAGTGAAGTCAATAGGATTAGCCTCTCTACTCACTGGAGGGGTTGGCTGCCTCGGCTTCTACTGTTCTGAATGATTCTAATTACAGCGGATTGAGCGGGGAGAATTCGGGCCTGCGAAATGGTGAGCATAGCACGTGCACTGACACGATTGGCAATGCCGCTCGATCTCGGAACCGTCGAAAGGTCATATGAGAATCAAAGAAATGAAAAAAAAACTGTTTTTTGTATTAATGATTTTTCACATTATTGTTTATAAAATTTGAGTATCTTCAACGACTATGAAATGTGTTCTTTTTCCGCCCTATTCTGTTCGGTGTTTGTTCTTTGTAAATGAATAAATAAATGAATCAATCAATAAACAACAATTTGCTTGAAGCAAGGTTTTATGTAGTCTGAAATAATGCTAATGAAATATTCAGGTTTTGGGAATACGTTAATCGCTTCACTAGAGAGAATATCAGGTCGGAGAAGAACGGGAAGCGTGTAGATGGGATCAATACCAGTAGTGTAGGATCAAAGAGGGTGATGAAGGTCAAAAAATGCAACAAAGGGCACGCTTCACATGAAAATTGAGTACACTCAAAGTACAATCACGAACATGAAAAATCAGATAATGTATTGGGATAATCGTTGAATTCCGAGTTGAAATATTTCACAAATATTGGAATTTTGGCAAAGAGAAAATATAAAATTAATCCTCTGTTGGGTTGGGCTCATCACAAAAAGAAACAAAGTGAAAACACATAAGCCGTTACCCCCGGGGAAGCGAAAGACCTTATCAAAAAGTTTATATCAGTGTTCATAGGAACCCATGTCAACCCATATTTTCTCATGGAATCTCGTTGAAGTATCTGTGTGAATTCGCAGGCAAAGGGAATCCTACTCAAAATATGGAACCTATGTCAAATTCCGAAAAGAACCCAGGTAGATTTTCACTGGGACATTTATGATCTGGAAGAGCAAACGCACCTGTGGCTGCAGTGACAAATATTTCCTCCGTCGTACCAGGATCCCCAGAGCCATCTTCACAATCTTCCTCGTCGTCGCATGACGGACGTTCCTGGCTTGGTTTGTAACCGTTCGGTTTTAGAGTTACCGGTGACCTCGTTGGCGCGACGTAGACAGGTGTTATCAGATCATCTGAAAGTTGAAATTTAAACCCCTTGATATCGCGTTGTCGTTGGCGAGCAAAGTTATAATTAGGAGACCTCTGACATCACCTGGGTCGAATTAATCCGCTAAACAGAGCCGTCCGGATATAGCGTGCAATATCAGAGGTCGTATGATTTTATTCGACGATAAAACGGCAATTAATAGCTAATGCGTACCTTGCACAAAGTGCGTGTTCCGGCAGTCGACGTATCTGGGTTTACCCCAGGAATAAAACGACACGTGAAACGGAGGATGAATTACGTCAAAAATATAGTAAGATTGACTTGAAAATATCAGAGCGCGTTTACATAGAATGAAAGGATTGGAGAGGAGAACAGGTTTTCAGAATATCTTAAATTCCATACCTACGTATTTAAGCGTAATTTTTTGATATTTACGAGTTTTTTCTTTCAATTTTTCAACACAGCAATTCTCTTGCCGGATATATCGACCACGTAGTATTTGCTGGTTCAGTCTGATAACCGTGATGACCAGAAATAAGTTTTTAGTCAGTTGGAGAAGATTTCGTACCAGGAGGGCATCTCGATCGAGAAGGTGTGTCTGCCGGAGCAAAAGGAGAAAAAAAAGGGGGCGAAAGAAAGGATAAAAGTATGAATAGGACAAGACCCAAGGGCAAACTCTACTGGATCACTGAATTATCCCAGCGATCCGAAATATGCAAATGAATTGAAGATACAACCAGGCGAGCAGGAATGACGCGGGGTGGCGCCGTCGAAGTCGGTAAAGCTGGGTAATGTTGGATGAGGCTGAGTAAGGCGGGATAAAGTTGGGTTCGGTTAGGTTAGGTTAGGTTGGACCGCCCGCACCTACTGAGCACTGACGACATTATGCATGAACATATGTATCTACACACGTGCGCACGCGGCGTGTATAGCGAACGAGCGTATTCGTGCATACTAATTTTCTGGGAGTAAACTTGTTTACGTTAAACCGGGTGGCTCTACAGTTGAATGAGAATATTAATCTGCATTTTGGAGCGAGTTACTTTTGTATTGGTATTTGTGAAACGAATGTCGTGTATTTATTGGATCGATACACACTCAAAATCAAGTTGCGTGTAATTTTGCTGACGGATATCGTTTTAGACATTAATCAATAAACTCTTGATGCTAATCTGACAATTTAATTCCTTTTCATATACATGAGAGTTTCTTTGGACTCTTCATTGTTCTCCATAGTACCTTGTAATTATTGAATCGCTTATTTATATCTCCACATAATCAATACCGGAAATATTCCTTTGTATTCTTGAGTAGGTAATCAAATATGCGTTGCGAATCGGAATCGATCCAAGCCGTATTTAATGGGGAATTATAATGTCACGGGTTAATGTATTATTATTTGCGAACGTTATTTAAAAAAAAAAATGTGGTAAGAGCCACCTTGGTGGCAGTGCCTTACCAGTTATATGTGTTCCATCCTTGTCTAGGGGAGTGCTAAACGTCTCTCCTTTCATACTACACAACTGATGCGGCGCTGTGGCGAGCTTATATACGAACCGCGCTCGGAACTTACCACTTGCGAGAAACTTGTGCGTTGGAATTATCGTGAATAAATCCTAAACTATTGAGCTCCGAGAAAAACTGACTGGATTGAAATTGCAGTAAAAGTAATTGTTGATTTCTTCGCAAAGTTTAAATGATTACTTTTCGGATTTATTAATTACAAAATAAATATTAGTTGCGTTTCACGCACGCGCGAAAATCTCAGTGCCGTATAAACCTGTGCGGGAGCCACGTGTCTAGCAATCAGTAGTATTTGAATTAAAAATTGATATCATCATACCTTATTTTGCTGATACGTTAACAAAGAGAAAATTACGTTTCGAATTTGTCAACAAGATATAAAGATCGAAATCGATAGTTCAAATCACAAAGTAGTTCCTCGAGATATTACTTACACTTACCGGTACCAGATTCGAATATTGGCGAGCATTCCTCGTCTTCGTCGTCACCGGCACATCCGCTTCCCGCCCCAGAGAAAATGAGATCATCTACCACTCCCGGAAATCCAGACGCCGGGGTCTGCGAGCACAAATATGTGTTCACAATAAACGAGTTCAAATATATAAGAATTAGATGTGTGGAGAGCGACTTCGAGCATGATAAAATCTTGGTACTCACCTGTTGCATTCTTTGCAGCGGAGCAGCTCGGTCTAAAAGACTTCCCGCTGGTAAAAGCTGCACATCTCCTCTGGTTGCGGTTCTTGGGTCCCTGGCAGCGGTCAGCTCCAGGATTCGAGCTCCGTTTACTACTATACCAGATACGACGCCCAGGAAAGGTCGTTCGACTCTACCCTTGCTGCGATTCCAACGTCCACCCACTTGGATAGTTGCTTGGCTGTTGAACACCGTCAGCTGGTGACCTGTTGATAGAAATCCAATTAGCCAAAGTTTGAGCGATCATGGTATTCACATAGACGATGCATAGCGCGACCCTTTCCATACGAAGTAGCAAAAAGATTTTCATCTGGCCGGAACTCAAAGTTACTTTCATCGCGAAGATATAAATTCCGAAAATTCTTCTTGTTTTCATACCGAGTGCTGGCTTTTTATTATAGTAGCCAAGGAAGATACAGCAATAACATTACATTCTATTCCTCCAATTTATAAAAGAATTAAAAGCGAAAAGATACACCTACTCAAAAGCGGGAAAACCAATTAAGGCATTTATTTGTGAGTAAGTCTACAAAGTAGCATTAATATACATTAATATACATGAATATACATGTTTGGTACATTTTAAAATCTTTTGTGGCATAAATACAATTATTTTGTGATGTATTCAATCCTTTCTCGCATACATATTTCCCCCTTTTATTCTTCGGATACACACGAGCTATGTAGCGCGCGATTCCACGCGCCGTGATAAAATATGAATCGCTGTTTTTAAACAGTTTCCATCGGAGTTCCATTTCGAAAATTGCCAGTTTTTAAGCGAATTGATCAGGGAATACGCTCATATTTTTTTCAAACTTTTTCGGGCGTGTCACTACATATACAACCGTACGAAATGATCATGCAAACAATGATCGGACATTCCTCTCGGCGTAGTTGCCAAAAGATGGAACGACTGCGGAAAAGGAAAGTCCGCGCTTCTTGAAATACAGGAAAGGGCAGGAACCGGGCACAGAAGGGTGTGAGGCGTAGAAAAAATTGAAATTTTAGCAAGTCTTTGTTCGACGGATATTTCGGTTTGACCAGAGATCAGGCTAGCATGAAAGTTGATTGGTCGGCTGTAGCGATCTGGTCTCCGCACTGACCGTTGGTCAGTGCCCCTCCACGGCTAAGACTATGAAGGGCCGACGAACCGTAAGGTTTTCCCCTCCGCTACGACGATGGACCCTTATTCTTGTCCTTATCCTCTGTAGGGTCTGAGTTTCGTTGGTTTTGGGAACAGGCGATCATATGAATCTCGTAGTGGTTCTCAAGCTTAGGATTTAGGGTCACCTTAAGGCCCTTTGCATTGCGCAATGCTCGTATAACGTCACAGTGAAGCGCAATGCAAGTAGCGCTCCCTCTTCCTCTCTCTGGCGTGTCTGTCGCAACTATCTAAGTAGGTCGTTGACACGCTGCGGCACTCGGCACGTATAAATAGTTGTACAACCATCTGAGGTTAGGTAGTAGCATTGTATTGAGTGGAAGAAAATCAATAGGAACTCGTATTTAACCGCGGAAAGGATTGGACAGTTGGAGTTGCAAAACCAAGTCTCGTGAATAATGCATTAACCCGAGCAGTTAATACTGATATTTCTACCTCCCATTGGTCACACGGGGTTTGGCGGATTTCCTATTTGCTATCATTTCAGTTTTCACGAAAAGAGTTCTACCAGCGAAATTCAATCGAGGTATCTGTGCAAGATGTGGTGATTTTTTTAACAGTTTTGGAAATTTCAAACCCTAGGAACCGCTGGGCCCCAGTATGCTTTTCTGTGATTGAAAATGACCGAAGGAGAGGTATTTCATGCGTACGACGGTACTCTCTGAGAATCCAAAAAATGGTGGTTATTCATTGTTTGTAATGAACAAAAAAAATTAAAGACCTGTTTCAGAACGTGATTAATTCTACATAAAAGAAAACAGCTCGATATAAGGATCTGAAGCAGAATACCAACGGACAAAGATTTAACTTTACCGAAACCCACGCAAATTATCATACCGATGTATAATTCAATATTGTATCTATTAATCAGAGAATTGGGGCAGCTGTATTGATTATCGTTACGGTAATAATTCGTTGAATGTTGTCTGCCAGTCTCGCTTGAATTTATATTATTCAATCGATTAGGACAGGACGGAATAGAACCTTTGAAGAATTCTGGAAAGTTTCGCTAAACGTGTAGCCTAAGAATTCCGATACTGCGAAATATATTCTATATACTAGGAACGATAGATATATGGCTGCATGCTTGAACCTTTTTTTTTTTTCATGCGATCAACTTAAAATCATTACAGGTGTATAGCAATAAAAATTGTATTCTAGATGAATGTAGAATTACAGGTTGAATCGATTGTTGTCATTGCTTAGAAACAGTTCTGATGTTAAATTAGCCTTATTAAAGTACGAATGTCATTTTCATAATGTGAAAATCGTGCTGTGAGAATGCCGAGGAATTTTCCAAGATCTCACGTCACATTTGATGAATAATTGAGCGACAAAGATCTATTGCAGTTATTATCGCGGTTAGCGGTCACGACTCGGGTGGTAGTCATCCTGCGCACGAGGGTTACGGTGCGTCGTACACTGTCACGCCACGTCTTCAACTTACGCTCATAGACATTACAACTTGGCCCAGATATGTAAATTAATCGGAGACATCAACCAGGGCGGCATACCAGCCTTGGAGGTTATGTCTGCCCCGGCCGAAGATCGTGATTAGAAAAAATCGATAATACGGCTATTTTTCTACTAGGCAACTAGGACCGCCATGGTGGGTGGACGGACCCACAAACCGGATGTCAGTGTGTCCGTCCGACTCAACTGGTTCTTGTTCGATGCGCTGGCGGCGAGTCCCGAGTTCAAGTGGTACTAGGATAGTAACAGGTTTGGCAGGCTCTCTTAGGAAACGACTAGATATTGGCCTCTGCGGCTGTGGTTGACTAGCGTCTAATTTTAGGGACTCGTTCGAAAAAATGGGCCTGGTTTGTGGCTGCATCAGGGATGTAGGAGAGGCAGGAGTCCCTCTAATGGCTGCTGGTACGAAGATTGAAGTTGTTCGACTCTTTTTGTTACGTACAAGGTTGCCTGGTTCCCGTCGACAAATAAAAAGATATCTGCGGTTAAAGAAGCGTTACGTTTAGCTTCGAGCTCTCGATGTCTCCAATATCTTTTATATTCAAGCAAGAGTTGGATAAAAAGACTATAGAGGCACATTCATTGTCTGACGGGAACATAGTTTATCTAATGTGAAAGTACTGGTGGTGTGAGTAGAATCATTAGCGTTTTGAGCGAAAGATTTGTCTTGCCTGTTCACAGTTATACTCGTGATACCAAGTGTGAGAACAGAGATGACATTAAATTAGGCGTATGACGCAGCGTTAACAAATCTGTATACAAAGATCGTATACATTTATCGTGAACCCTGACCTCGGACAAGGCAGCGGGATCTGTTATGTCCGTCCATCGCGGTCTTTGAATGCTTCCTTTTCTAATAGGATCCCAGAAAAGAGAAGAATGGCGAAGTTTAAAATACGACAACTCAATTTCGAGCGGGATAATTAATTCGTAGTTGTCAGTGCGTCAATCACTTGTCAAAAGCTTGTACGTGTATACATCTAGAGAACCCCCACGTGTAGGAATCTTAGTTATTTTGCAACAAGTGAATTGCTGACAATGCTTGAGCGACACTTGGCAGTTGAGCATAGTCAAACTACCAGAGTATCATGAAAGTGAAGTTGGTTAGTCGTCATTTTAATTTGCTAATCGTTAGCCGGTATCAGACAAGGTCAGTAGTACGCGTCACATCTTTACTGACGGATTGGATCATTTTTGGTAACAGGAAGTTATGCTTGCTCAAGTATTTCAGTAAGGATTCGCGGGCAACTCAAGGGATACTGTAATTGACGCCACATTCCAATCTGAAGAAGTCCAATAAAGTGTATCACTTTACTAGGAGAACAGGATGGTGCTGCTCGTGGCCAGACCAGAATTTCTCCTAGCTAAGAGCTAGGTACCCAAACGCAAGGGAGAATTTGATCCAAGAATGGGACACTGGTCGTATATATATGTATAATATATATATTTCATCGATAGGTAAGGAATTCGACATTCAGTATGCTAGAGATTGACGTGTGACTTTACCACTTTCGCCATGATCTATATTTACTAGGACAAAATTTTTTTAATGCTATCAGGAAACGATTATCTATTCGACTTTAGATTGCGATCACAAGCGGCATGTGGATTAATTTATCCAGGCTTCGTTGGACATTATTTAATTGGTCATGTGGTCGTAGAAGATTATCTTTGACGAGTCTGACGCTATTCAACAAATAACTGAATAAAATCGCGAGGTCGATTCACATTTCAGCCTTTGTCAGTTTCAAGTGTCAAGCAACCCACGTTCACCAAGCAATTAGCTCTTACACGACATAATCTAAATTAATAAGTAACTTGCTAGGGGACTATAGCACGGGAGGAGGCATTACACCCGAAAGTAGGTTGAGGTTGCGGTTGGACGATTGAGCGTCCGGGCAAGTGGCGCATTCGGTTATACGTAAGCAGGGGAACAGGCTGAGAGAAAGTAGTAGAGGACGAAGCAAGGAATTGCCTAATCTTCGGCAATGGTTCCGCGATCGACCAAGAGACTTTACCGGCTTCGTTCTAGTCAGGGGCTGCAGGAAGCGCTCAGAGGTGTTTAGAGCAGAAGTGTGGTGGCATTGAGCGTAGACACTCTTTGACAAAAATCTTCTATGTCATAAAACTTCTATCTCTCGCGGTCAGAAATTTGTGTAAAGTTTATTGAAAATCCCAAAATTACATATGGCATCGCAAAAATTAAGTGGTCCAAAGGTCCAGAATTTCACGTTGCTGTAAATGGGCCTGGATTTTTTTGGATTGAATGTTTCTTCGAAAATCTCATGTGGTTACACAATTATATGATTTTCGTTAGCCGTAATGGGTTGTTTGGAAGAATACCACCTGTACTGACCTGAATGCTATTTGTCTATCAAAGAAGAATACTAGAAAAAATGAGACAAGTATTTTTTTTTAAATCGAGTCTGTAGACCTTATGGACAAACAATAACTCGCTGTACACGAAATCTGACTTGTTTTGCCTTGTAGCTAAAAAATTAACGGAAGTGTGTTCCTAGAGATCCAACGCTGACTCGTTTTTTCACGCGTGTGTATCGAAATCTGTAGAACTGATTATCAACTTCAATTTGTAATATTATCGAAAACTATGTAAAATCATGAAAATTTGAAGGTGGAAAATGTCGTCGCCAAGATGCAGTACCTTCAAAATCAAGATTCAAGAAATTTCAGATTCTACCAGAGAGATGCAATTTCTGGTTTGAGGGAAAAATGGTTTGAGGGAATTTCTTGACAATTATAGCTTCAAACTCACGATATATTTAGAAAAAGATTGAGAGGGTAGTGGACATGGGATTTTCCGCTGCGAATATACCTAATACTTGAATAGAAACTATATACGGAAATCATTTGCTTCGGAATAAGTCCAGTTGTTAGGGAATCACTGATGCCTGACGCATTGTCTTCTTCATTACTTACCGATTTCAGCATGAATTATTAGAAGCAACTGACAATTGCCATCGACACATAAAGTCGAAAGTAGCAAGATAATCAGGTCGTCAATACAAAATCCCACCAAGGTCTACCGGTTCTGGAAATATTCCGATTGGAATATTCGAGCGACAAGTCTCCAACGTAAACCTCGACCTAGACCTCATTATTTAGCAAGTGGAAACTTAGACTCATTGTCAGTTCAATTATCGACAGAGGGTATATTACATTCGAGAATTCACCGTATAAGCTACAACCAAGAATAGGATTTTAATAAATTCGTATTCGGTTTCACAAAGACATTCGCATCAGGCACGTGCTGGAAGTGTTCGCGATTCTCACAGCTGTAGAGTGTAGGCTATTCAAAGGAAGTGGTAAGAGGTGTTTAGAGCAGAACTTGTCATTTATTCTTCAGTCAGTTCACAAAACATTTTAATAAAGATTGGAGAGCTATAGTTCCAGACCAGAATCACGAAACCTCCCTGAATTCTAGAATCTAAGGGACCAAACTAGAATGTCATGAGTCTAGTTTGCGCTCAACTTTCCGGTGCAAGTCAGAATTTTGTTATATGCACAATTATATTCCCGAATTCTAGTTAGTGCTTTCAAGTCCGCAGTGAGAACTTGTAGGATGAAACTCCCGTCGTTGCCTGGGAACTTGGGCTGTTCGTTCGTGTGCGCCTTACTCCATCGATAACAAATTGTAAACCTGTTTCTTTGCGTCGACGAAACGATGTCGTATAATGGAGAATCCGGCCTATCCCAGGGCCACAAGCAGTTTGCTGAAAACAAACGCTGGCGTGTACGCTATCGTAGTATCGAACGGCTACAAATTTAGGAACACCTCCTCCTGGCGTGCTACCCTGGCCAGACTAAACACGGTTTCATCGGCAAAATGATTGATTGTTTTTAGGCTTAGCGCAGGCGCAGTTGCGACGGTGAGTCTTAGTTCCCGCTTCGCGATCACTGCGATGATGATTAAATGTTTTAATGTCAACTAGTGGAATAGAAAAATTATAAACAGGAACCGGTCGCCCATCGTCTGTCAGAAATTGAATTCCAAGTTTGATGGAATTAGCGAAATACCGAGTTAGCTTTTTTATAATCTAATACGTAGTCATTGAAAGAATAGAACCTACCCATCATAATAACGCACCTCAACGAACTCAAAGGACGACTTTTTACTCAGGGACTAACGATAGGTAATTTAACAATGTATGTCATGCGAAACGTGTTTGAGTATTTTGGCCAAAAATTACAGCATGAAAAGAAGAGAACGGTGATTTAAATCTGAGAAGTAACTTCCTTCTGGGCTGCAGAGAAATGGTCATAATTGCGCCTCCGGCTGGCTAATTAAATCTGAGTCCTTTCACGTAATTACGCGGCCAATTGCAAACCTGACTTCTAAAGGAAGTCCTATACCTATAACCACGAGGGCTAAAATCTGTGAGAGGCGTTTCGCCGAAGAGGCCGATTCTCACGATCATTTAGGGAATACTTAATTCCGCACGCCGTTTTGATCAGAGATGGGAGGTGGGTATGGGAAACACACGTGATTCCCAGGTCACGCATGCCAGTTCGTCCGCTTGTCGCTCTCTGTTTCAATGTATCTCTTTTCATCTGGCCAGACTATGAACCAGTAGGATTCGAGCCAGATTCTATTTATATAGGTTTTCAATAATTGAGGATTACTGATAATTTCAAACCTGATGTGGTTATACATGCAGTATACCTATACGTATTAGGGTGTGTGGAAGATTGCAGTTCTGAAGTTACAATACAGAAATTCTGAATCGAGTCCATTATGGCGTACCTAAATCGGAAAAGTAAACTGTTTTGCCTCAGAATTATTAATCGAAGGTTTTAGGGCCGCTGAGTTCGAATCTAAATTAATCACGTTACCAAATTCACATTGATGTACACCTAAGACCCTGAGGAGCAATTTCCATGCGACTCAGCCTACTTTCTACAATTTCGATCCATGATCTTTAATTTTCGTATCTTGACGTCAGATTGGAAATGTTGACGTGAATCCATCTACTTTTTATAATTGCGCTTCGCCATAAGAGGCCCACCATTTCGAATTTCTGTAATTCGATTTCAGATCCTGAATAAACAGTTCAAAAAAACCCTCTTCGGCGAGCTTCAAGAAAGTCGTATGTATACAAAGATGAGTGCATACTGCAAAAAGTTGAATGAACATGACAAATCTGCCTGCACCATTTCTCAGAAGTGAGATATAGAGCTTATTTAAGGAAGATTCGTTTTACGTCAAAACCTAACGTTTAGAGTGGCGACAATAAAAAAAAATGAAATTTCAATTTTTTTCCAGACACCCTGATAGATATACGTCGTTTTTTTTTCCATACTTATGCATATTGGAAAAGTATCCGTATGCGACATGTTTTAGTCGGCATAAGAAGAAGACCAGTAGGTATGTACACCTTTCTAGGCTGAATCAGATCTCCCAGCTCATCCGTTCGCCGTTCATGGTTGCCTGATGGTTCTAAACGCTGAGTTTAGTTGGGCCCTAAGCTTTCTGACGTTTGCTATCTCGTCTGGCTTAGGCAACGGCTTAGACACTAGGCACTTTTATATTATCCCTGGATCTCGAGATGTGGGGGCAGCCAGTACATTATAGACACAATAAATTAATAAATTTCCGGAACGGTTAAACATTACAGATGGAAGTCTGATTTTATAGTCTACTGGTTTTTTATTTTAGGAGAAAACGACATCTAATTCTCGGGGTATTGTCGATTCACGATTCATTGGAGCAGTAAAATAATATCAATTGTGGAAGTGTAAGGTATAACCAAATAATGAAAATGAATAACAAAAGTTCGAATTAATAGCGAAGCGATACTCGTGAGCGAATTTTTATTTTTTGCGAGGAATCTTACTGTGTAAATTTCATCAAAATCGGTTATGGCTAGTTGTCATTTAAATATTAAAGCAATAATTAGCAAACTAGTTACTTTTTTTCTTAAAACGTTGCAAATCGTCTTTCTTTGTGACGGAAAAAAGTGATCAGATACAATAGTATATGAACCAGGTACGACCGTATACGGTACGATGTAATTAACAGCTAAACATTTGCGCTTGCGATCGAATAAAAAATTTTATTATAATAATTAATCTTTTGTCCACGTAAAATAAGCAGATGTAGAATAAAATCGACCGAACCTCATAAATTTTTCTTTATTCTGAAGCGCCTTGGAATAAAACATTATTATTTAAGAATTGGTCGATAATTTCAAGATTTTCGGTTCGGAAATTTTCAGGGGAGTTGTTGTTATTTTACGAATTATGGAATGGGATTTGATATTCATTGTGCGATTATCGCGTGTTGAAATCAATCACAAATGTATTGATTGAAACAGTCCAGCAGCTTCTAATTGATGCTCAATGTTATTTGGCGTTATTTTACTACAATTTCCTGATCAAGATCTTGTCAAATCCGAAATTCGTTATGAGTGTAAACACGTAAGGCCGTTTCTGGATCCAATGGAAAGCGATTTTTTACTCTATGCTAACCCAATGCTGACGAATTATGATTCCCACCGATCGCACTCGGATCTTAATCTTAATTGGATTACCAAAAAATAAATAAAACATCGTGAAAAATCGAAATAGAAGAGACAAAAATAATACCGCTTTCATAATAATAATAAGAGAAATAATAAAAACAAAAAAAAATACAATATTGAAATGACTTAAATTTAAGCAAATGATTCACTGAATACTAAGTAATTTTGCAAATTTCTTTTGCTCAGATTTTGCCGCGCTTTGCGTCCGAACTATTCAAAGTCCAAATATCCAATTCAATGTCAATGCCGGATCTTATGACACTACTAGCCCGTAGGCGAAATAGGTGAACAGTGCCTCGGATCGAGCTGTGTTCGCTCTTTTATACCCCAGTTCAGTATTACCGTATGCCATAGGGCTGCTTGCTCACTTCGACGATTTCCGTGAACGTTCGGATCGTGTGTTACCGCTGATCATTGGCAGCGGCCTGGGGACGGCTGGGTTCCTTTTTTATTTTATGCTAGTTTTAAAACGAATTTTGCGAAAAAAAGTCGCGCGGTAGTCAATTCCGTTACAATGTAAAAGACTGGGAAACTGACTGATTCATCTGTAATAAGTCTACATTTTTTATTATTTTCATCAGGCGATAATCGTACGTTGTATACGAATCACATTCATTTGCTCATAAACTATAACAACTTCGCAATTATAACAAAGCGCTTTGAAGTAGAGAAAAAAATTCTATCAGATTCGGTCGATTTCATTCAAGGTCTGCTTATCTTGTTCACAAACCTAACACCTACAACTTCACCGTGACAATCTTTTCTATAATGTTTGATCGTTGAGTTTTTCAGCGACTCGAGAATATCAGAAATTGTTGAGAATTTCATAAGATTGTATCGATATCGATTTTGAGCGAAAAATAGCAATATTCAACTCAGTGATGAACAAAAAGAAATAATCTCACGGTGGAATTGTAGAAAGAAGTTCTGACAACAAAAGAAGCCGCCGTGAACTGATATCGGCCGAATCTGATAGATTTTTTCAAATTTGAAATCGTTTTGAAATGATACATGCACTGTTATCCGCTTCTTCGCTGAACGGTCAAAGGTGATTGAAAGCTTGAGGTCACAGTTAAAGATTACGTCAAAAATTTTGACTGGTGTAAGTTATGGTTATATGATATACATCGATAAAATGAGTTGTACACATATATGTATAATAAACGCATCTCAGCTGCTACAGTTGAAGAAGAATTAACAGGGATTATTTCATTTTGTAATCTTCTGATAATACTTGGTAGTATTTCCAGTAATTAGATTTACATGGTCTTGTGGGATGATTAAAAGTACGGCAACAAAAAAATACTGTTTTCACAGTTCTTCCGTCTTGTTTTTCTTTAATTTGCCTAATTGGAAATGAATGACGCCTGTCAGCGATGCAAGATATCTCCTCAAGGGAATATCTCACAGACCTTGGTAAAACTCGTTGGAAAGCTTGAAGAATTTCTAACCAAATGACATCCTTCCAGACATTTTCTGCTGATTGAGGATGGAGATAATCCGTAAGAAATATGAGACTGCTCGGTGTTGGGGTCTGATTCTTCTTATCTGCTTTTGACTCGGGGTATGTTCCAGAGAAACTTCTGACAAATAATGAACACATACACTCGTTGAACCGAGAATTTTATCCAAGGATCCCGATTTGAAATTCTGAAAGCTTGCTAATGAGATGTCGAACAAGTATGTAAGATTTTTTCTTCAGGAGTAATTTAGTGTTAAATACAGAGGCAATTCCATTTTTCAGTGCCAACGACCGTGAGTGACTTTGGTCCCATATTTGGGAATGGTACTGCATCATTTCTTAGGACGAATAAATTTCATGTTCACCTGTAAACTGTATCGGTGGCTATTCGTTCTCAGAATGGTTCTCATGGGAGTGCAGGTTGTGCGTGCAAGCGGAGGAGGGCGTCAGAGGGTGTGGCTGTGGCTGGTGACCCTAACATAACCTCAGGGTTAACCAAAGGGGCCGACTATCGGTCTGCGTCCCAAAATATCGAAACGTGGGAAGGCGCGAGGTTTTTCAAGGTGCCAACGCTGCCGGGTTACAAAAAAAAAAAAAAAAAGAAGAGATTAGATGGCCCAACGCAAACCGTGAGAAGACCTAAAGATTTAGGGTTGAGTCTGACCCGTGTGCTATCAGGGTTTCATCGAGGCTGAGATGGTGCTCTTGTGGTGAAATTCTTCTATTCTGATTTCGAAGTGTGTAAGATTGTGAGTCCGAAATAAATTGACGCTTCATTCGAAGTTTCATTCGTAATGCTTTTTCAGTCGCTAATCGGTTCATATAACACGACGGAGGTTTCAACGTGAATATAGGACAAGATGATGGGTATGATAAGAAATGAAGAGAGCAGAGATGTTTTTCATGGATCTCGTCGATACCTCAGATACTTTATTTCACGTTAGGCACTTGGTTTAATTTTTGGTTCGTAATTTTTTTCGCCGATTACCCGTGACACACCTATATTGTAATGTTGGCCTCAATTAATTGGCTATGTATTTATATCATCATAATATAACGATTCGGACCGCTCACAGGGTACCTGAGCGGTTAAAATTGTAAGGAAACCGCCTCGGGCGATCCTTGTGATCAGGACGGTCTGCGTTCGTTTCCCAGGATATTTTCTCACGCCACTAAATGAATACAAGAAAAAAAAACCATACAAAAAAATAACGAGATTGGATTAGAGGAATGCAACAGTCGCTGGCCACGCTGACGAGGTTATTGGTGGTAGACAAGCGTGAGAAGGCCCAGAGCTGCGGGGCTGAATATGTCCTCTGTGATACCAGGGTTGCATCCAAGTGCCGATAGTAAAGCAAATAATAGGTTCCTTTTACCCGCCCTTCAAAAACGTCTGATTCGAGGCTACAGGAACTTGCAAAGTGCGTTTGTATAGCTATCCTGTCACGAACTTCAGAGAAAAAACGAGTGCTGCCCAATTCTTCCAATTCACGATACACTACTATGTGTGAAATCAATATGAGATGTACATTTTATAAGTTTATTTAACTGTCAGCAGCCTGCACATTTCCTCACATGCGACTTCTTTGAAGAAAACTCAAAAGGTTCTGCTTTGGGTTACTCATGTCGAGACTAAAGTCAGAATACAGAAGTTCCAAATGGTGGGCCCATTGAAAAAATGGGCCCATTGAGAAAATTATAAAGAGTAGACTGATTTACATCGAAATTAGTACTGGACGGCTTTTGGGGTCATTCATTTTCAATTTTAGCTCAATATTTTGATTCAGAATGGTGGATCGAAGATGAAGGTGATAGGCTGAGTCTCATGAAAATCGCTACTCAGGGTTTTTAGTGTCCATCAATATGAATTTGGTAATTTTTTCAATCTAGATTCAACGTGATGGAGACTGTGTGCTTTTTATAATTTCGGTACGTCGCATTGGGCCCGTCATTTCGAATTTTCGTATCTCGATTTCAGATCTGGAATCACTCTCATGTTGTGGGTGGATTTGTTTTGTGTCGAAAACTAACCTTCAGAGTACTAGGCGTAGGAAAAATGAAATATTGGTTTTTGTTTAGGTCCTGATGTGATTGCCCATCCTGATGTGGTGAATACAGATGAACGATGTAATTCACATAGTAATTTTGCTGACACGTCGTATTACCTATATTATGTTGGTTGAACTAGAGCCACACGCACCACATGCTGTATAATTATTTCTCATTATGGATTGTTAAATAATAATATATATATGTAAATATTGCCTTACGCGTGAGGGATCATATGAATAAGTGAACGAATGAATTGACAATTGAATTATTTTACATATGAGCAAAAAACGGAGTGAATAAGTTACTTGGACCCGGCATCAAAATCGGTTGCGGATATAAGAAATTCGAAAAGTGTACAAGCTACCATAAGGGACGGAATGCATCGATGAGCGCCGCTGAATAACTTCTCAAGGCTTACTTGTCTCCTAATCGTAGTGGGAATTAATTTTCTCCGGAGTTGAAGAAGAAGACTGAAGCAATTGTGGGAACGTAAAATCTTAGGGGTTACGAAGAGTAATACCAAACGATGGGATATTCCCGTGGGAACGCGCCGTTCGGAAGTTGGAACGACTGAACGACTTCTTCGGTTGCTTGGACGCCTGCTACCAAACGAGATCAATTTTTGCCCCCTATGAGAAATTCTCCCACGCCTAAGCCCGTGGCCTCTATTTCCTTAATGGCGGTTGAGACCGCGTAGAAACTCCCGGGAATCCGTGAGAATTTTTCGAATTACGACCGACTTCGAAACTCCCGGGATTCCTGTTGCGTAACATAACCTGATCTGACCGTGCTCGTTTCACGTTCGTTAATTCTGGTTTCCCACTAAATCGAGTTTTTTTTTTATTTCTTCTCCACATATTGCTACTGTAAATACTGCACTGTACGTCGATTATACGAGTAACTCGATATTGATATCCGATCCTCAGGAATGTGCAGAGATAATGCCACATGTCGTGGCCATCTGAAAATTGAATATCATGTACCTGGAGAAATCAACACTCCATCTAATTGCAACAATGAAATTTGTTGCAATGAAAATCGTCTCTCGCTTTGTCGCTTTATGCAATAGTTGTTTTTCTCCAACGTCTGCGGGCGTCCGAATCGACCGAAATTTATGGCAAATGGATTTTTTTTTTTTTATGCACTAGTTCATCTACGGGTATCTTTGAATGGATTTTTTTCGATCACCTCCGGAACGACTAGTCGAGGTGACAAGATCTAGTTCGAAATAAGTTGAAAGATATATGCATATTCGAACATGGATTCGTGGCTGTTTGGACGTGAAAACCCCGTGGCGAGTAAGAGGTAAGAAATTCGATTCCGAATAGAAGCTGAGAAGAGATTAAAAAATCTTGTCCCGTCTCGATTGACGTTCGAGCGTTGAAATTCCTCTTTCCCACGGGATCTTATCGTAAGTTAGCCCGAACCGTGGGAGAGTCCCTTCGGTATGTGAGAAAATAGTACCTCGCTTGGTCAGGACCTCATGCTAGCTTAAGAAGTCACTATATTCTGCTTCACGACGTCATAGATGCCAATAAGCAATATAAGTACCTATCACCATTTATCGTGGGACTCGTGGGACAATTTTTTCTCACGCGTCAGATGGACGGGCGGATGGACGGATGCGCGTGAGAACTCAACGAAGGCGCGTGGGAAAACGGCGGAGGTACGTGGCGCTTCGAGTCACAGGAGAACATAATTAGGAAGGAGGTGCAACCCGCGGAGGTCTTCTTTGAGTTACTGAGCTGCAACTACCCCGATGAGGTCGACATATCTGATCACACGGCGTCGAGGACGCACCGCGGTCTATTCTTCCCTCCGAATCAGTTTTCCGAATCAAAAATTGCAAATGGTCATTGAATTAGTCGCTTTTTTACCTATATTTGACAACGCCTGTGTTGGAATGAATCCCAACGACAACCCTCGCAGGGTAATAAACTTCGTAGAACATCGTGGCTTTAGAAGACGAAGAAGCTGGCTGTTTTATTTGAATAATGAAATATGGATATTAAACCCGCGAGAAAAATTCTTGGTGACTTGTAATAAGATCAATTTATTTGTCAAACGAGGATCCACCGCCACTAATGTAACGTATGATTACAGGCATCAACTGCACGGTGTCAGCCGATTGAAAATAAAGACGATATGTTTGAAAATTGAAAAAAATTTAAAAACAGTAGAAAGAATCGAAGGGCCACAATGGGCCCGAGTTTGATGTTTGTAGAATTGACAACAGTATTTTACAAAATTAAAAAAAAAAAATATCGTAATCATGTTTTTAAACAGGAATTTATTTTCATTGAAAGGCAGCTTTCACTTTCTTCAATCTTTTTGGAAGAAAGTACGTTTCAAAACGAACAAAATAATGCCTTCTCAGAAAATTTCTCAACATCATTATTTTTCACTATGTTATGGGCAGTTGACATTTCTTTGGCCTAAATTCTTAAAAAATTCAGACTCGAGAATCGATTGCGATGAAATCATTAAAGCTAATTTCGATAGGTAATACAAGAACAAAAAAGAATGGGCCGAATCGAAGATGATCAGGCATTTGGCTCGTTGGTTTGACGTGGAACGCCCTATATAAGGCAGAGCGGGGAAAAACGGGCACCGTCTTAACTTACTTAAAAACGACTTTTTTCAGTTTTCTGACGTTACTTACACAAAGAAAGTGTGGAATATAAGTCGAATTGTTCAAAGTGACATAAGTCGTTTTTAATAAAGATAAGACGGTGCGAGTTTTGCCCCCAATTTCTATTTTTCGTCGAAGTGCCTGTTCAGCCCCGCTTCCCCTGCATACGTTATCGCTTTGCTGAGGTGAATGAGAGTAATCTTTATCAGGTGAAAAAATCTCGTTAAGGGTATAACACGATTCGCGTGAATATCAACTGTATAGTAACCACGTGAGAAACGAGGGGTCTCACACGGTTTGATCTCTGACTTCTGACCCTCCATGGGTCTTCTCAGGAATGCATTCGTTTCCTTTGAACGAATTTCAGATGAGAGAACAAAAAAGTACAAAAAAAAAAGTGTAAAAGGAACGTCGTTAAGTCCCTCGCATCCTCTTCGACTAGTTTTTGCGTAGAAAAAAATCACAACCGCTAAAAATGTTAGCTTAAGAATCTTTGAATCGGTGTTCAAAGTTCAACGTTCAACGTTCAAGCAAGCTTCATGGTGCTCCGCAGTTTCTACCGTGAGAAATCTGGCTCCGAGGGGCATCCGTAAAGAATATATGCAGCAGAGGTTCATACCATTTGAGAAGGTTGTTCGAGTCTCGAAGGATCGGGGTGCGATTCGTCACGTAAGACGTAAGACGCGAGAGAAATTACGAGCAATCAAGACAGGGATTTGCCTCACAGCATTAGAATAATCAAATTCTTCAATTCATTACATCGAGTGAGAAAATACTATATTTAGCACCGCATTACAACATATGTTGAAGTTATTGGCTCTGATGCCAAATCAATTTCACGCGGAAATGTGGTTCAGTTCAAGAACAATGAATTTGAAAGAGTGCTCAACAACGCTGGCATTATGAGATCAGAAATGCTGTCACTGAGCGTGAAACATCTGACTAGGATTCTATGAAAAACAGAAGGTTCCTACTAGCGAACCCTTACGAACAGCGGAACAGCTAGATGGAGGTTTTGGGAGAACCAAATGGATTCATTGAAAGTCGGAAAAATGATTTCAATTGTTGCCCAAAATGTTCAATCATGCATTTACCCCAAAGATAAGTTTCTCTTACGAATGTTTGAACGAGTTAATGGAGTTGAACTTCCAATTTTATTGCTAGATTACGAAAATTGAGTTTTCAAAATATCTACCTGTATATGCGATAAGGGCAGTTATAGAAACCATATCTTGACTGCGAAGGTGAAGAAGATCCAATAAGATTTATTGTTAGTCAGCTGAATTAGGAGATGGGTTTTGCAATACTAAATGGTTATAAAAAATTTGTTGAAGGGATGCCAAGCGGCTGATTTCAGAACCGCAAAATAATTTGTACTATGGAAATAAAGCTTCTGAGAATGAAGCTTCAAAAAAGCTGCCTGAATGTCTCAAAATTTACTCAATAATTGAGCCGAAAGAGTTTAAATTGAAAGACTAAATATCTTTAATGCAAAGAGCATTTTGATTTTATTTCGAATATCGAGGTTTCAAAAAGCTCCCCGAGTCACACATGTTAAGTTCTTTAGTTCAAAGTGTTTTTGCTCATTTATGGATATAATTTAAAGAGATTTACATGGCTCATTTGAAATCAGTTCATGCTTTTTCATATGACAAATTATTTACGGTATTGGTAGAGAACTCTATAATTTCCATCAACTATTTCGAATACACTATGTTTGCGGTATGAGTAGCTGTCTATAAAATAATTAATTGAACAAATTTCATATTTTTCAGAAATTGTACAATTTTGAAAGCCATATATCCTTGATCAACGTGGTAAGAACGGTAAATCCTGTAAGACGTGTCTGCTCATTTTGGCGGTTGAACATTGTCAGACCGATCGAGCAATTCGCAGATATATTCCACGGAAGACTACCGAGTTTCTTGATATGGTACTCCCACATTCAGAGAAAATTTTGGTTGATTCAAGACAAGCGTTTTGTTTGGTTAAAAAAAAAGTGATGGAGTTAATCCAAAATTTGGTTGATTTCACAAAATAAATTAATTTACCTATTTTCTCCAAAATAAGTATTTGCTCGATCATATTTGGTTAGTTCAGCGATATATCTTGTTGATTCAACGAAGTCGATTCGTTCAATTAATTCAATATTATTCTTGAGCACATATTCGAATATTAAATGCCAAAAATTGGATAGAATACTGTTCCGCGGAATATTATTCACTAATTTTTTAGTATGTTGTGTATCACGCCAACGCAGTGCCCCCAAAATTTGGTGGGAGTGTTTTCTATCGTTCATTAGCGAGAAATTAATTTTTAGATTTTCAGTAATTTCATCTTATTCTATCATTGAAGTTTTTTTTCCGTATTTCACTTATTTTATGGGCTTTGGATATAGTTGTCTTGTGTAAATTTATTACTAACTCGTTGATAAGGTTTAAAATAAAGTATACATCATTTTATTGCGTCGATTGTGTATTAGAAGCAGTTGCAAAAATTTTGCATCAATCAACGTGGCCATTAAATGCAAAAATATCTTCGTCATCCAGAGAAGTATTGAAATCAGATACTACTGCCAAGTACATTCTCACATTTATCGAAAAAATTCGGATCTGAATTCGTGAAAAAACTTAGAAATCAAAAATTGAAGCATTTGGTACAGTAGTGGTACTTGACCGGCTATTTTATGAAAAGTACAAGAAAACACCAATGTGTTAATGTGCTTTCAGTAATCTATGCACATCGGCCCGCTGTTAAGTTTTTTTATATGTATCTTAAATATCCATTTCATAATTTCCATATAATCTGATACATCTTTTTAAACCTAAAGTGAAAAATAATTCTTTTCATTGGAATAAAAGATAAAAATAAAAGTTCAAAGCCGCCGCTGAGTTCTTTATTCACTGCGCCCTGGCCGCCCGCTTCAGATAATTAAATACTCGTAGTTTATTATTGGCTAGTTCAATTGAAGTATAACTTTACAGAAAACTTCTACATATCTTGATGACCATTTCATCCGCAGGAAGTTTGCGATTACTTAATCAACAGATTCGTTATCACCACAATGGCATTGCGCTGATAGTCGAAGTCAGATTTTGTATTCTTTTTTTTTCTACTTTTGATCGGTGTTTGTTATTAAATTGTTGTTCCTTTTATTCGTCTTGAAATTGTCCGAAATTCTTTGTAGAGAAGAAGATATTGAAACTATTCCTATCCCCACTGTGCTGGGAACATTCAAAGGTATTCCAACGGAAATTTGATGTCCCCAAGGTATCAGGGAGGCATGATATCGAAGAGTAATTATTAAGGCCAATATTGTAATTTGTCAAAGTAAATGTGCTACTCCGTAAGGTAACACTTCTATTAAGAGTTGATCACCTGTTTAATAGCTCATTAAAATTTGTTAAGAGGCGTGAGGACCGTTGTAAATACGAATTAGTTGAAGATTTTCTACCAGGGATCTAGAACTCGGAGAGAAGTGATCGGAAAGGTCGACGTCAAGACTTTATTCTTGATTTTAAACACGAAGGGCCTGCTTCTCGGCTTCATTCGGTAGAAAAAGAGAAGAAAAATAGAAATTCTCACATTCATATCTGCCCCTGCGTCAAGACTTGTAAATCCTGGTGCGATATGATCGCTATAAACTAAAATACATGATACGTCAGAAGTAATTTGGTCATCACTCTGATAAAGGGGAACCAATACATCGGATAAGATCGCGAATAAATGTAAACAAAGCGTTTCGTGCCAATCATGCGGCAGTCGTTTTGCTATGCCTATAACTCCCACGTGTTCTAATTATGTCATTCGCAGATAACTGCTCGTGAATCAAGAAGCTTCCTGATAATAAGTTGTGTACTCTGTCATGTTCCATCATCCTTCATGCACAGGAAAGAGCATTCGAAAGTATCTTAACGGAAATTTTCAGTCCCCAGGGTAACAGGGCACCATATCAGCGTAGGAGTCAGAAGCAGCAAAGCAGCGTAAAATTCGCTTGTGCCAAAATCAGAAGAAATTGTTTTCGATGAGTAAACTATTTGCTGTAGCTTTGTTACAATAATTAACATTTGGGTGCCCTTTAATCAACAACTACTTCAGTAGGCTGGCCGCGGTCATTAATTACTTTGTGGAATTTATTTGAAAGCAAGTAAAGTATCGTGAACACGAATTAATTGAAGATATTCTATTAGGATTTTAGGAACTGGCAAGAACATTCAAAAAAATCTGTAAAAGTCGAGTCCACGCTCGTCCACCGCATCTGGAAGGCTCGTCTTTCTCGTGTGATTGTCTCCGTGTAATAAATAAGGTTTAAAGATCGAATAGTTCATTTCAATCCTTGCTGCACTTCGTTATTAATATTTTCTGTTCGCGGCATTGTAGGTGCGTTAACCTATCGTAGAAAATATTACGTCAGATAGATAAAATCGCCTTGTATACATAATGCTAAATTCTGTTCATCTTCAAGGTTGAGAAATTTACCTCTCTGGCGAAATACGTCTTGCTTACGAAAACACTGACAGACTGGAGATTTTCTCAAGCGAATCCAAACCGTAAACTCTTAAAGTTCGTTTCGTCATAGAGAAATCGTCGAAATGATGTTTCTCATTTCATGAGCACGATGTCATGACTAGTTGATTGAATCATTGCAACTACTACAACCAGGTGCAAAAAGATAACGTTCGATGATAAATATTGGATACAACCGAAGATGCAGTCGAAGTAAAAGTACTTACCTAATGCACGGATTCGGATCAACCGCTGCTCTGATTTCAGATACACGGGTCTCTAATTGTTCAGAAAACAAGGCTCCGTCCGATGGCTAGATAAGTTTTTGATACTGCAAACGTGACTCGAGTAATCAATTTTTTACCGTCTAATTTTCAAATTTACAAACTTCTTTCTACTGTTTTTCAATTTTCCAGAACGAAAATCAGGGCATCGAAAAGTTGTTTGTTCATAGAATGGGAAAGTTTGTCTTCTGAACAATTAAAGACTCAAATATCCAGAGTCGGAGCAGCGCCTGAGAGACCCGATGACTCATAAGTCATAACTTTTACTTGAATATGCGTCGAAGACTGGCGAACTTTTGTAACGAAACTGGCCGATTGGAAAATAAATTTGGACACATGCCAGTCCGTCAGAAATGCCCCAACTCGGGGCGTTTCTTGAGCGTAGACTCTATCTTCTATTCATGAACAACGCATTCTGCCTACCTAAGATCGAGGAAAATACACATACAATAGAGATAAGATTTAATGTTTGAATGACTTATGAAATGAGCATCAAATTTTTCAATCATCGCATCTCATTCCCGATCAAAAAACGATACTTTCAGGTAGACAAAGAGTAGGAGAGTGGAAATCTTCGTAATGAATGTCACCAGCGCGAATTGGAAATATCCTAATTTTCCGGACATTTTGCATTTTCACGGAAAGTGGAATTTTCATTGCACAGGGAAACAGGTGTGCATAAGAAGCTAGTAGGATACTATGAGAGTTGGCGGAAAACTATCTTCACATCAACATTTGTGTGAATTTTCCTTCATAATGACGACTTCAATGGGCTCGGCACGGTAAAAAATAAAAACTGTGTTAGCCTTTGAATTATCTATAGTGGTCTACATCAGGGTCGGTGCTGGATTGAGGGGATCTATACCTTCGCATGCACTTTGGAAATAATTTCTTTTGAATCACTGATACGCTTCGAAGAAATATTCTATCGACTGTCAGTCTTCTCACAGCTGATTACTTATATTTTGAAACATAATTAGAAATTATTTGAGGTTATATGAACCTTGCATTTCACATAAATCCAGGGTACAGGTTGCAATTGAAAATAATTATTTCCCGGGTGTATTTATCCTTAAATATCGTTTAGGGTCAGTCTGTGTTAGTTGAGAGACAATAACACGTGTCCCCGTAGAAGAAGCAGGTAAGTCCCAAACAGGGCGGCCAACTATGAGATTCGAGCGGTGTTGAATCAGCACCGGGCTCTTTTTCACAATGTGTCAAAAATACACGTCTTCGTGTGCGTTGGGACTAGGAGTATAAAAGAGGGATGGAAGTATCTCGACATTTTTCCTAGTGTCCTAAAGTTTTCTACCTGCTACAGGAGCGATTATCGAAGGT
Organism: Tenthredo distinguenda; assembly: GCA_947538915.1. Classification (NCBI taxonomy): domain Eukaryota; kingdom Metazoa; phylum Arthropoda; class Insecta; order Hymenoptera; family Tenthredinidae; genus Tenthredo; species Tenthredo distinguenda. The sequence continues at coordinate 10,999,723 of OX384537.1, forward strand.
CTATACGAACGGAGCTTTGAATACTCTCAACCCCCGACAGCTGTTCCCTCTCACCGGCGACCGAGCTCGTAGCTGCAGGCTAAATCCAGTATTCGATCAGGTAGAAAACACCTGTTCCTTGGCAAGTGAGGTAAAGGATTGATATGCACCTGTCACGGAAAGGCGAAGGATAATTTTGATGCCGAGGAAAATTCTGTACTCTTCGCATAGCTACACTGAGAAAAACGATGATTAGTTGTTGCGATCGAGGAGGAACAACTAATACAGGAAAATTGAATCGAAAATCGTGTTTTTATGAAAATTAAACTTCACTTGTTAATCCAGGTATAATTTAAGTTGGCACAGCCAAATTTTCTGGTAGTTTTATATTCGACTGGGTAACTTTTGTTAGTGTGATACGAGATATCGTTCAACAGGGATACAGTTTTTGTATTTTTTTCTATGTGATGTTTGAAACGAGAAAATTCCTTCAGGTTTATGGTGAAATTTTGGTTCCTTACGCTTCATGCTACCCTCATAATACGAGTAACGATTTTGACCGTTGGAAGAATCTTTTCTCACGGTAGAGGAATCTTTCCAATCCCACAGCATACCTACTCTCGGCATCGTGAGAAGATCACATTTACGACAAAACCGTTTTTAAATCATATAATAACTTAGCCTAGCCCGTTGGCTATAGGGTCGAAGGGTCGGGGGATGGGCGGCGTGTGAAGACCGCGGTGACAAAAAACGATAAGCCGTTACCAGATAAGGAGACCCGAGATTTTTGTTCTGAAAATTAAGTTCTATCAAATTAATAAATAATATATCAGTTATGTTTTAAATTTGAACTTCTTTCATGGGCAAAAAACCGAGACGAGAGAATAATTACATTATTTTTCCATCACAGACTACGATCGACTTGTCAGTAGGGATTTCCTCATGAAAGAGCCCGTGAATACTGACTGATCAGTGTTTTATTATTGTTTTCTTTTTTTTTTTACTATCTGACTGAATTTTCTGAAAATCGATAGACACAGGCCCCGCACTCATTTATATATCGATTAACTCTCCAATATCATATTTTCCACATTAAATATACTGTTTGACGTAAAAATTCCTATGAGTAAAAGTTTTGCAGTCGCTATTTGTATAGCAGTGATGGAATTTTTCATAGGCTACTGCTGATTTTCTTTAAGAACTCTTCATATCTTCACGTATTCGATGAATTGAAATAGAAATCGGACGGAGATCTCTGATTTATTTTTTACCAGACATACGCTGAGCATATGAAACCTTATTCCCAACGATTGAGATGGTTTAAGGTTGCTGGCAGAAGGTCAGAGAAAACAGATGTATCGAAAATATGGAAAATCATAAACAGATCACTGTCTGGTATAAACCTTTTGAATTCATTATCTGAAGGTATTTCCGTAGACTGTTTTTTCCTGAGGAATGTAAGCATCGGTAGTATACATATTTTCGAATTTATCAACAAAGTGGCACTTTGTTACAGCAGAGGATCCTAATCATTACAAACATTATAATTGCCGAAGCATCTTGAAGATCTTCGAAACGTGAACCTCAGGAACATCAGGTATGCAGACTGCAGGGTTGATTTTTTCGTTCCGATTTCACTGAAAGCTGAAATTTCGAAAAACCTTTGGCGTATTTATGTTCCTCTAATACCTATGGGAATGAGATCCAGCAAATGGAAACTTGGTTCTCACGCCAAATGCGACGCCATCATAGCAAGAATGCTGTCGCACCATTATGCAGGAAGGAATTTCTTCAGTCATCCTGGTTTTACATTGTCTAGTTTCGCGTTAAATTCGGCTCCGATGTTACTAGACCATCTTAACGAACCATATACCTTCCAAGAATCTTGCGAGCGAAGTATTACGAGCTGGGCGACGATTTCTTTCCCCCGCTATTCTTCGATAATTTTATATTTTGGATAGCTTCTGTTATGGCATGTTCTTCTAATAGCTATGGGAAGTAGATTCAGCCAATGAAAGTCTGGTTCTCACGCTACCGTGATAACTAACGCTGCTCGAGGTTTGACGAACTTTAATATGATCCGAAGTATGTTTTTTTACAGTCTACTTTGTGCCACTCGTATGGTGTGACCCTTGTCAATAAATCACGGTTACCAGCTGTGCATTTGTGGAATGTACCTTCTAAGAATTTTGGCAATTGAGAATTTCGTGTCCAAATTCTTTGGTGTCAGGGTCTTAAAATCTCGAATTCCCACAGGTTTCTCATACTTTATGTTCTTCTAATATTCATGGGAAGGTGAATCAACCGATGGAAACTTGGTTCTCATGACTCGGCGTCAGGACTGATAAGTGAGCTTACGGCGGAACATTCTTGGTCACATGTTGACGTGCATTGTTTCGTGAAAACGAGCTATTCAAGTCTCAAGAACTTGTCCCATGGGAATTTCGGCGGCTGGAGATATTGGGGTTTATTTTTTGTGCCACTTTAGAATCTCATAATTCAGAAAACCGTTATGTTTCATCTTTCTCCCATATGCGTTTTGAGAAATGAAACAGAACATCCTCGGAATGCATCTGGCTTATTATTCCATGACCATAACGTTGAAGTAAAAGTTCGAGTCTGTATATTATTGAACCATACTAATTCATCCAGCAGAGTCCACTATTGTATTCGCAGGTTCCCATATCATTCTGCAATCGTATTCTATGGGTACCTATCCCGAAATTTGTCGTCTGTCGACCTCAATACATATTTCGATTCTTCTTCGATCTTTCTAGACAGGAAATATGGTCAAAAGATTGAAGTATCCTACACGTGGATTGATTGTATTTGATCTAATCGAACGGCATTGAGAATCGGAATAACAATCTGCTAACAGTCAAAATACATGATATAGAGTAATCATATCGTCATCGACCCTAAACCAACCCACCCTTGAGCCTCTTGGTGTCGGATGATGCCCTGGTAATCTTGAGAACAAGCAAGTGCCCATGAAACTTTGGTTCTCACGCTCGTCCTCAGCTGACAATAAATCTACGTCATTTTGGTATAGATTGAAGGTGAAATATTGAGGGTGGGTTTCTGAGAACTTTATTATGTTCGGAACGAGAACGTCTCCTAATTTTCTTACGATGAGCTCCGAGACGGTCGAAAACCTACTTTTTGAAAAATCGTAAGTAGGGTTCTTCGTATAGACTCCAATTCGATTTACACCCTTCTGGCTGGCGGTTCAGATTTTCGAAAACCGTAAAAGGCAGATTTTCTTTCACAGCCCAACTCAATTAACAATGACGATTCATCTTCACGCACTTTGGGATCCTTCTCGCATTATATTCCGATCTTTCCACGACGATCCTAAGGCCGCGAAGATGAACTTCCTTTGGACATTGATGGACGATAAAAAAGGGAACGGAAAAATATGCTGTCGCATAATTTGTTACCATGCTGCGGGTAACTATACTACTGCAGGAAGAGGCAAGTTAGGGAATTTCTCGCAGCGTGAGAAAAGGCGATGCCAACGGTTAAATTTGTGGTATCGAGTATTAGGGTTGCAGGGCTGAGGTGGAATCGTCACGTAGCTCGTTAAAAAGTATAGATCGAGCGATGGCACGGACAAGGTTAGATTAAGTGAAGTCATATCTTATCGCAAATACTTCCATTCTCAGATACGATAAGGCGTCACCGTTTTGCGACATCGTAACGTCGAAGCTCACTTGCAATTGTACCGAAATCAACTTATGCAGTTTTTCAACCGTGTGACAATTATGAATATATTGATTTTTTTGAATGGGATAATTTCAACCTCTATTGAAATCTGTAATTCTAATACAAATACAAAGGAACACGTATTTTAGAATCTGATTTAGAGCCCCACAACTTCCAGATCAAACGTGGCGGAAGAGGCGGTTTTTACGGTGCTTTTCGCCACCCCAAAGACCCATGTAATTACTGTCAAATATGATCAGAATATGCGTTGAAATTCCAAAAAGTAAGAGTCGAATTTTTCTCCCGTAGAAGCAACCGTTCTAATTGAACCTGATAAGACAATTTTTGGTGCTTATCGTTCAAATGTAGAGTTCCTTCAATTTCAGATCTTTGCATCGAGCCGTTCCTGAGGTCGTTCCAGAAATCTGTTCTTCGGATGCTATACGCCCGAAAACGTGAGGATTCGTTGAAATTAGCAAAAGTCATTTTCGACCGGAACCAATACTCTTCTTATATCACCAGTATGACGAAAAGCAAGAACGTAGGTCCAACGGTCGATCACATTTCTTCATATAACGAGAAAGGCAGGCCTGATGGATACCATTGCATTCTTTGAGTTTGTAGTCTGCGTAAAATGTCAGTAACATGCGATTGGAATCCGACTTGCAATAATGTCGGTTGGAAAAAAGAAGATAGCAACATGTGCTCTAGACGCTTAAAAGTTTGAGGTCACTGATATGTCTGTGCAGATAGGAAACTCATGCTGGAGCAGCAGTTTGGAAGTCCTCTCTTCGCTGACAACAGTATGATGTATGCGCGTGGGAAAATTTTTTTTTTCCCAGAAGAATTTCATCCGTTACAAAAGCCGTGAGAACTTTGAACTGTGTCAGACATTTTGGAATCACAAATTATTAGGGATGCATACCCTGTTAAGAACTGGGGAAGTCAGACGAATATATCTGACGAGGCAACGCAATTTCACAGAAAGGAATAACTCAGATTTTATAGCAGTTTTACTGGGGACAAGATTTTTTTTAAAGTCGTTATTCGGTGCACACTGCATAGTCATGATCCGTGGTGAAAGCTCGCATTAGCATTACCAGATCGTAATCTTGCGTTGATTTTGGAATTTGGTATTATGGTGTGACTTTGACATTAGGATAGTAGAACGCCTGGAACGGGTTGGGATTTAACCTCTAAGAACGGCGCTCAAAAACTGCGGCCACAGCTCTAAGCTTCGAGCATGAAATTTGATCTTCGAGCGTGACCTGGGGAACAGTAAAGCAGGATCGGAGAGTTAGAATTTCAGCGATCCGTTAGCTATAAACCTTTTGTAGAAATGGTGGCGAAGATTTACGTAGCCGGAAAAAAAGCAGGCCAATAGCTTTCGATCTTAGTCTCTTTTCAAAAATGGAACTTGATATTTAAAATCTGTTTTAGGATTAGGGAAGTAGAACGTGAATGCGATATATCTACCTCTGTAGCAACGATATCTTGATATCATTCGAATCAAACCCGGGAGGGGCTGAGACTGTTATGGGAGGCCGTGAAATTGGGTTTGATTAATGCAAATTAGCTTCTGAAAATGGCTCAGAAATTGAAAAATTTAATTTGCGACAGGTCCTCTTATCGATGACTGCATCTATGGGGTGGATCGTAGGGTATGAGGGAAACTCAAGTCATGAACAAGTGAAGAAGCGAACAAGAACTAGTTCACGGAAATCTATAGATGTGAGTTTCAGTGGCATTACATCGAATAATTCTATTTAATTTATGGATGGAGTTTTTGGTCAGGAAAAGAAGAAGAAGATGGATTGTGTGACGTCATATAAATTCTTATCAACCATCGTGTTGTATGATTTCTGACAGTTATGCTCTCGATTTGAGTCGCGACATACTATTCAGTCAGCGTAATCATTTCCAAATTAAAGTTTATATGGTAGTTGAGAGACCGCAAATTCGACGGACACGAATCGCAAGGAATAAGATTGAGAGAAGAGTGCGGATACACTATGAATTTCAGTGCGTTGAATAGAAACCCCTAATTAGTGACTAGGGGAATATAGTTTTCGAAGAAGTGCTTTGAGGCCTCAGTCATTAGTGAAAGAGAGAAAGTAGGGTCTACCCTGTAGTTTAGCTTCATCTATCTGCGTTCGGGTTGTATTAGTTGTGAAAATATAGGGAAGAAACCGGTTGATCATCTGAACGGGAATGTTATATCACGTTGTTAGGACAGTAGAATGTCTGCCCGTCGAATTTTGGGAAGAAATTCTGGTAATCATGGGTTGCTGTACAATTTGCGACGAAAAGTTATTTCTAAAGGATTGAGATTCTCAGAAACATGGATCCATTTCGGTATCAGACAACTATGCTGAAATAGAAAGTGTTAGGGTAGGTCAGACCCTTCGGGCTGAGCTTTGCCAACTCCTCAGCAACCAGGAAGGTATGTATACCTACGACCGAAAAGGAGGGTACTTTCGAAGGACGCGTATGTCGTAAAAGAATTTTTCAATATTCCAGTTTTATTACAAAAGTTCACAAATTTTTTTGAGCATAATCAGGTGCAACTTGGGACTTGTAACCCATCGCCTCTTATGATTGGAAAGATACCGAGGAATAGGCAGTCAAAGTGAAAACGCTTAGTGTATGAATCAATTAAGTATCTAACTGCAAAAATAACTGCAACGTTTGATGAATGGAACACAGTGGCTTCTGTATGGCACTCATTTTGACGGGCGATCCTTCGGAAATATGAAGCCTATGTTATTTTTCGCATTATCTAATCTGAAGTCTTCGTAATAACAAAATACGAGTGCGGGTCGTTCTTGCGAAAAAACGACATTTCTTGACTGAGACATGGTTGTTGCTGGGAACGTGCCAATGAAAGTTATCCGTTTTTTGCACAAAATGAGTTCACTTGGTCATCTGCAGGGTCAGCTTGTGTCAAAATCGAGCTGACCGTTCGTCGCCAGGAGGTACTCATCCACTGGAAGAGTGGATTCTATACAAATTTATACCTTCGGGATGAGCATGAAAATCGGAAATCTCGTAAAATTGAAACGTTCACGTACACGCGGAAATTTGATCATACAAGTCATCGGTATTTTCATCTACCTGTAAGCACTGCGTTGTCACATGAGTATAAACTACACATTCAGGTGTCTGGACATAAATCGGTATTTTGTTTGTTTTCATTCACACCACTTTGAACGTTAGTTTTCAACATGAAACAAATCCTCCAACAAAATGAGCTTTATATCTGAATTTGGTAATGTTTTGAACATGGGTTTGAAAGCAGCGGTCCCGAAAACCTTCCATCCCTAATTTTCATGCGAAACAGTTTACTTTTTACAATTTCGATGCACCATATCGCACTCGCCATTTCGAATTTCTGTAATTCGACTTCGCGTCTGGGATCAATGGGCCAAAAACCCCTTTCCGGGAAGATCGGATGTCAGGAAAAGTATAGACTCCGAAAAGTTGAATAATCATATAAAAACGGCTTGCCCACCTCTTATAGTTGAGCTGTGGAGCTCACTCAGTATCTAAGGAGGTTGATTTCGTGTCAAAACCTAACGTTTAGAGTGGAGAATAGACGTCGTCTTTTTTTAGACATCCTAATCAACATATATCCTAGTAGTTTTCTGAATGAGCATAGAATTTGTCCGAACTTGCCAAATTCCAGCACTTATTTCCGTCGTTGTTGTAGAATCAACGCTATTTTTTTTCTCGGCCAATACATTTATCCTCTTTCGTGTGATTCGATGAAATATCGTCGAAAAGACGTCGCGCCTGTCATCGTATAATTTCAAACAACATACGTACGCATCTCACCATGCGTGGACACTGAAACGAAGCACGTGGCTTGGGGATACGTCACCCTCCACATATGAGCCAGGGGAGCAGAAGGATCGAGGAGTCGTTGGCGGTACGCGCCATGGCTCGAACAGTAGGGTGAATCGTTAGTTAAGTCGCGTGTGGGTGAGTATAACGCGAGGTTTGTCGCACAGAGGGAAAAATAGCGATTCGAACATCAGCGAATCTGATAACTTATCGTTAGCCCTAGCGTACATTGCGACTCGCAATAAATGTCCTTTGATGTCTCCTGGCACGGTTTCCACGCTCTATACAAGCAGATTTGCAAACGTGAATCGCGTATCGATTGTATTCCGATATGCAGGTAAAATGGGGTTGCGAATAGAGGAACATGAACGGCGTGGTTGAGTATGAAAGCGTTAAGGTGGTTAGGTCTCGTACTAGGGTAGCAAGTTCACTGAGAGGTCGCGAAGGCTCGTTTTATTGCTGCGCAATAGAAAGAAGAACGAGTGAAATAATAATTGAAAATTATTTTGTACGATGACAGAACTGAAAAGTACTGTACGTCTATGTGCAGAATTATTATCCGACTAGGAAGGGTTGAGCTTCGAACAAAATTCCGTGACTATAACCACCGGGGATCCAGAATGTGCGAGGGGCTGTTCTCCCCGGGTTAGTTCGGTCGGATTTTAAAATTTAGCTGGGAGGCTGCCGATCCATTTTGTTGGCTCAGTGTATATTGTGGGATGTAAACGTTCCGATTCATTTTAATTGCCTCGAGCGTCTAAATTGGCCTTTGGACTAATTATCAGCCTCGAAAGGGTTGAGTCTGAGTAACTTTGAGCTACTTAGACGCCCGGAGAATATGAAGGTCGAGGAACTAGCGGCTAGAAACCCTTCGAGGAACGCCCTTTCAAAGTTTACGATCAGAACACTCCCCTGACGCCCACTAGGCAATCTTTGTTGCCGGGGTGACCGTTCTACGCATAATTTCATGAACTTAGTTATCAGGCTGATATGCAACTGTAGAGCTCGTGGCTCTGGGCGAAGCAAATTTATTCCAATTAAATCAAATTAGATTCACCCCATCCCATAAGCTGAACTGCCACGTGTGTGTTACACCATTATTCCCAAGTTCAAATGATGTATTCGCCTGCTACTGGAGATTCTGTACAAAAATATAGCGCACAATATACATCGTTGAATTTTACCGACTCGAAAAAATACTCATTCTGAATAATAATGATGATTTTTTCAATTTTCATTTATAATGAGAAGACCGGTCACTAATAAATTAATAGAACCCATAATTGCAACCTTTTGAATCGTTACATACTAAAAAAGAGTGTCTGCGAAACCCCAGATCTGTAGTTCAATAGATAATTGAAAAAAATGCCAAACTGCGTTTGATAATCGAATCTTTCTTTTTTGTTTATTTTCTAACTTTCATTTTTTATTTTTTGAGAGAAGGCATGAAATTATTATTTCAATATTTTGACCATAAAAGACATCATCTTGTGTGTCCAGAATACAAGTACTCGCAATAAATAGTTGCGGTATGAAACGTAAAATATATATTTTTCTCGGTGAAATATTTCGTTCTTGTGTGATGCTACAATTTTTTTTCTCCTTTATTAAGATAAAACTATTGAATTGAGATTGTTCATGGAACAACTAGGTAAGTTTAATCGAATAGATAAAACTTCACTTCGTTTTCATTCCGAAGATGACAAAAAGAAATGTAAAAGGCATTTTCTCTCTGCTTTTAGCAAACTTCTGGTCAATACCAGTCGCAAGATGGTCGGAAAAGAAGAAGAAACAACATTGTGAGCCGTTATTGACGTTTCCAGTTAGCTGAAATTGGAGAGATTTCATCGCACGAATCCTCGTACTTTTCTTTGGTTAAGTATTCAGAGATTTATGATTTGAAGTTAGGTACTATCTTCGCAGTCCTGGGCTGGGAGGCCGAGTGAACATTTTGCCGTCACTAATTGGGTGGATTAGCGTCGCGAAAGCTATTAGGGGTGTAGAAAAATTTCGGAGGTTGTGAAGCACTTCACCTAATGGCCTCGAATAACAGAAGCTCAATAATTTACAGTCGGTGAGAAGTACGAAGGTTCTGTCGATTTTTTGTTTTCGAACCAGTTCTAGAATTTAAATAATACAGCCTGAACGTTTGAGAAATTAAAGATTCAGTGCTCGAAATATTTTAATTGATCGGAAAATCGAGTCGATTAAATGGACGGGACACTCCAAATAATAGATTTCGATGCGAAGTAGCTTTTCCCGTCAGGAGAGGCCTGTAGCTCAATTTTAAGTACTCGCTCCAACCGGATTGCTATTTCCCGTTGAAAGACATGAGGGATATAAGCAAAACCTTTTTATTGAAGAAATTATTACTTAGCTAAAAATCAACATATCGAGTTCGTTTTGGCCTCATTTTTAAGGGAAAGAATCAGCACGAGGGATTGGTTCAGGACGTGAAAGTATTCGAAAGAAAAAAGTTGTAAATGCAATAATAAATGTACATACGTTTTTAATTTTATTGTTTTTATAAATTCCTTAATTCCTTGCCATTAAAATGATATCAAAATGACCTTGATGTGTTAATTTCCAGCCGAGTTATAATTTCTTCACTAAAAATGTGTTTTTTTTTTTCTGTGTTAATCAAACGGGAAATAGAAATCCCGTTTTGTATCCCACATTCATTCTACAGTCAATCAGCTATTAGGGATCGTTAGTGAATCAGTGACGAATGATTGTCTCTGTGTTTGAAAAATGACTGCTTTCTCAAATTGGAAAGTATTTGCTATAAGGTGCCGAGTCGAGATATCAGGAAAGATAAGTCGTAGAAACTGATAAACAAAAAAGACTGAAGAGGACACGTTGGATACAACATTTCTACTATTCAAGTTTGACGAAACTGAGAAAAAAAAACCGTTTACATTTACTTCTGAAGACGGGATAACAGAATATTTCTGGAGCTAGATTCTCTGAAAATTTCAGAAGCCTACCTCCCGCTCAAGACTATAACTTCTACATGGAATACAAACTTGAGTAACCCATTTGTACAAGGGATTAGCATATGGATCAGAACTTAACATTAAAAATTCGTGAAATAAATCTTATTATGAGCAGCTATGTAAATGTACTTGATTCCTCAAACCCTATTTCGAAAGTATCTGTCGGATTTCTGTCTCCAAGATATTAGGATATTATAAAATAACGTAGGTTCTATTTTTTGGTACTTTACGCTCTGTCGATTCACGGTTCACGGATTTCTAGGCGTGAAAACTAAATTTCTCAAGGTCGGAGTTCCAGGACTCCATGTCGAGCGCAGGAGTATATTTGCAATATTTTTTCCGAACTATATTTTTGGCACGTTCATTGAAATTGCGAGTATTTATTACAACGAGGGTTTGTATCGAAATAAAACATTTGGTCACTGGGTTGAATGTATTTTTTGAATGTTCCTGATTCCTATAGAAAATATTTGAGAAAGATTCAGAGTTGCTTGTAAGACTCTGAGATTCAGCAAAACGATGAAGTGCAAAGACTCGAAGTCAACTTACATAGTATTTGAAACATACAAGGTTCATAATAATCCCATATACCCGGAACACGTCTATATCAAGTCAACCGATAGTTCTTGAAATAGTTGATATCTTCGGAGTCTCAAACTGAATATCTATCAAAGTAATGGAACCGGAATCGCAAGAGAGAGAAAAAGTCTGGAACATATCTGAAAGTTGAACGATCATAAAATCGGCTTTTTTAAATTCAAAGACGTGATAAACCAAATTGCTCGATGATGTGGAAAGACCAAATTACTTGTGAGACCAGGAAAGTATGAAAATGTTGAAAGGCCTTTTCTTCGAAATTCTCAGATCATTTTAGCACCCCTGACCAAGAGCAGGATGATCTCGCAACTTCCGAGTCGGTTTTAAGAGGGTGCACACACATCTTTCATTTCACCCGATACTGCACCGTGAACTGTGAACTAGGTGTTCACCGCATAAAAATGTACCAATCAAAATTCCAGAAGTTTCATACATATATTGGCGATTATATTTATACTATATTATGGGTATTGTATGGATACCCATTCAATTTCAGTGAGTTCATTATATGAGTTCACGTTCTGTCTTTGTGATGATTTGTTGTGTTTTCTAATTGGATCTCCATCAATGTTTGCTATCGACTGTAGGTTCCTGACCGCAGCGGATAACGAGACGCGATTGCAGACCAGCAACGGTCTACTTTTAGTGAAAGAGTTTTCTTAGAAATAAGAATTGCGCGTTTTGCAGCTCTTCAACGTTTGTTTTGACAATTCTTACACATGCATATAAAACGGCGACTATAAACGACATGAGACTAGGTGGGACTCACCAGAGGGATGGTTCGACTGCAAATTGTAGTCGTCGACCTGTAAGGTGCTGTTTGCTCCTGTTCTCGACAATCTGATGACGTGATATTGATTGTCATTAACTTTGACTCCCACCTCTCCAATCGGGTGATCGTTGGTCCCCATGTTGTACACCGCGAAAACGTTGCCTTCCACCTATAAACCATGAATAGAACTTTCAGAAAATCAATGTCAAAATAATTGACTAAAAAAAAAAAAATTGTGAAACAAACTGTTGTCATTAAAGAGTAATACTACAATGAATATCCACTTACATGAAATTAAAACGAATCGAAATGAATAGTTCTTGATTGCATAATTGTAGTCAAGATTATCATCTGAATAATTATCAATTAATATTTCCGATAAAAATGTATACAACAAAGAACATGTTCAGAAATAATTTTGAAACGTTAAGAGTATAATGGGGTGGTCCTTGATTTGGTCATATTTGAATTTAAATGCTTCATGGGTTGTAATGTCTCCGAATACATGGAAAAACAGGTAGTCAAAACCCTGGTTCATATTTATATTTTGAACATTGCTCCGAAGCCTTTGAATTTTTCCATTTGAATAACGTATTACGATTATGTGCACTTCCACAGTCAATTTCTTTTCCCATCGCAATATTGCTCCAGAAATCTTATCTGTAGTAGTAAGTATTCCATGAAAATTCTACAGATTGGGCCAGTACTTCAAATTGAGATAGGAACTTGGGCTTTTAGTTACATTTCAAAAAATATATATTTGGAGACGTTTGAACCCATGGAAGTGTGAAAATTCTAACATATTAAGAACCCAGCCTAATGTATGAACTTTCTAGAAGTCAAGATGTCAACCGGTTCAATTCGAAAAATTGGAGAAAACTCTCATTCGGAATTTGTATGCAATATTTTTATAATAGAGCGTACATTTTGGCAATAAAATGTCATTCCAATGTCACTTATTTCTCAACATAAAATTTTCCAAATTTTTGTACACTATGATCACTATTTGCAAAACTTCTTTATAAATCTGAGAAAGTATCCATAAAGAAGATGTTATTGTGGAATAGATGACATTAATTTCACACCAATCATAATTTAGACTCCAAATCTTTTCATACTTATGTCAATTACGGATTTGCTTGATATGAAATCAATGTATCTACGGCAATAACATGCGAATAAAATACTTTTTCAGATGAAAAAGAAAGATTTTTCAGAACCTCCAAAAAAACTTCACACGGAATTGCCAATATTTCGTTTTGAATGTAGGTTCAACAAGTAAGGAGTCTTTACCTACACATTTATTGTGCTTACTTGACAAATCTTATATTTGATGATGAAAACTCTCTCTTATCTTTCTCCGTTTGTGCAAATAAATATTGTACTTACAATCAGAATTATTATTACTCAAGAGTATATAATACGATTGTATCCATTATACAAATGTTTGCATTGATTCAAAATGTTTCCAAAATATTTAATTGAAATAAGTAATACGTCAGGGCGAAATACGAATAGATTATGTTCGCAATAAATTGTGTGTTGTATACATATTAGCGAAGGAGGAATTTTACCACACTTCTCAGAACTGCAACAAAGTTCTCTGATTTGATAAAGTTGAAGCTACATTCATAAACAAATCCAGTAAATTACCAAAACAATTGCTAACGCAATTTTGGTAAGCTAATTAAATTCACGGTGGAGGGTCGGTTAGGGCTTAACGTAATTGTGGTAATCCTGATTTTTAACATAATCAAGAGGATTTTCGGGAAAGGAAGCAGACAGGGGTTGATTGATGAGATTACCCGTGTAATCCTTTCGTCTCGTACCTCGTGCAATTGAACCTACATACAGCGAACGAAATTTTAGCACAGTTGACGTTATTCTGTAATTTTCTTCGTCGCATGCGTGCCTCGATATTTCCCTTTATTTGCCGCCGACAACTCTGAGGGTGTCAATAACCGTATTTCTCACCCTATCCGCAGAAACTACCTTCGTAATTAGGTATACCCTCCTAGGTGTGTCTCTACCGAGCCGTATTCATATGCATCGTGTTTTTAAACAGGCACTAATTTATTTATAAGAGGAGCGACCATTTTGATGCAATGATCGATGCATTTTCAATAATTAATCATTTTTTGGATAGTTGGAATACTAAATATAATGATTTTTTTTTTTGCCAATCTCTGTACTTTGGGCACGTAGTCTTATCACCCAGCAAGTGTTTTCAATGCTTTTATTAAACCTTGTGAAGATAATTTTCATTGTGTGCTAAATCTTGGACCAAGTAATAGTTGAACTAATTTAATTAAAATGTGAACTAAACATAACACGGCTAATCTTTTCAAGCAATCCCACTTCGAGTTGAAAAAACGACTATCTACGCTTTTTAACAAACGATAACTCATACATCATTCTCATAATGATTCTTGACTAAATTCGGTACGTGACCTTTCGCTGTGAATCTACATATCTCTGAATTTTCTCACAATCTTCCGTTATCGTCATACATTGCTTTATATACAACTGTATAATTTTTTGTATTTTCAAAGCATTAATCATTTAAACAACAATTTAAAAGCATTGATAATTTATGAGGCAGGAGAAAACCGAAATTTGTGTTAGTGAATGTCAAATCGGAACTCAAGTTACGTGTCAAACGGAAATTTCGTATGAAATCGCGTGTGACATTTACACTTCTCTTCTTATACATTTCACATTTGTAACACTATCCACAAGTGCTGAGAGATTGTGATACTTCAAACGGAAACTTAACTAATTATATCCGGCGAGATTGCAAGTAACGATCAACAGAAACACAGGCTGCTTGCCCTTGGCATACGAGCCGTTGGGAACTAAAGCGATCTCTTCAATTTGAGGCAATCAAAGAGCTACATAATCTCAAATAAGGGTATTTTGAGGTAAAGGCATGTAACCAAAAAAAATTTCTCATCTTTTGAAGCACGTTCGCATGAGAGTTGGAAGCTTTTAGTTAAACTGCATCCAACTCCGACACCCATAACTCTTAAATTTTACTTGACTATGCCTCGAAAGATTAGTGAACTACTGTAATAGAACTTGTTGACTGAAGAACAATTCGAACACATGCCTATCCGCAAAAATAGAAAAGCAGTCCTCCTTTGCTCAGGTTTTTTTGGTTTTCTGGTTACAATTCAAACTCCAATTTTGACAAATAGCAAACGCTGTCAAATGTTTGCTATAGCGCTAACCCAGCTGACTGTTTTATTGGACAGGATAATCCATTAGCAATTTTTTTCGGTATCGACGATAAGATAATGGAGGGCGAAAGATATCGTATTTGGATACTGAGCGATAGCGAAGACCAGAACGATGGATATTTCATGTTTAATGAAGTCTTGAGATAGTTTAATTGCCGTACTAATAATTAACGTATGGTTTGAAATACGATTCATTAGAGTAGCGATTCCAAATTATCAGAGACTTAGAAATCATAGGAATAGAATACTCTTCGAGAGCTGTGGCAATGACACAACTCCGAACAAGGAATAAAAACAAGCGAGAAATCAATTATGTCAAGTTTTTCAATAGGAACGCATGCAGCTAACGGAGGTCGTGGCTTGCTATAACGCGATAATTGAGCAATACTTATACCGTCTGAAATATGATGCCTCGAAACACTGGAAATTAGACACAAATTAAAGACGCTACGATGCACAGTTTAATTCGGGAATCGAAAACAGTCAATACATCGATGTTCCTCAAAGTATATGATAATTACTCGAGCAGAGCTTCGATTTGCACGATATCGAAACCGTAAGAAGTTTTGATTCTCATTATGTGCTCCAAGCATAACTAAGTAACGAGGTAACCAGCTGATGTACTATACTCAACAAGTTGCCACATTTTGTGTAAACAATGAACGATTATCTTAAACAATGTACAAATTTTCTATGTGTAGGGTACAGGGAAGTATGAACGTCGTAGAATCGTAATTTATTGTTGAAAGCGACTATCATTGTTATTGGTAGATAACGGAAAGCCTGTGGTATGGTTTATCTCTCACTTACAGTGACGAACAAAGTGGAGCAGTACTTTCCGCTCATTGCTATACTATTAGATATCAGAGTTTCACCTCTTTTTTTTCTCATCAGAGTCTGTTGATTTACACTCAAAACAAACGGATCCGTATCTTTATTTTTTTTCGATCTGATGATGTTTGCTATTTTTTAGGGTTTGCAAAGATTTAGAAACTTCATCGGTCCCCACGTCTTGAGGTGACTTTACCAGTGGCTTTACGGTAAGAATTATTACGTGCAACTGGTGCGGTTGCGAATGCACTTTGTAAAAAAAAATTGTCAGAAAAATTGTCGAAATGTTTATAAATATCAAAGCCGAAAGACTGGCTTTTGTATCAAAGGGCCTTTTTTAAATTTTTGTTTCAATTTTCTTTATGATTTCTTGTAAATCCAGGAAAACTTTGAGCCCTGTATGAAGATGGCACAATGTTTTTCGTGGCAGTTTCAGCGATTTTAATTTTTCAAAACAACTGGAAATCAGCAAAAATAAGTCTGAACGAACATTTTTTTATGGAACATCTCTTTACATCAATCAATAATATATTGATCTTTTTTTTGCTCTTTCTTTCAGGACCTAATACCAACAAATTCATTCCAATAAAAAATTATTTGAAACAAAGGTATGCGCGGTGAAACAAATCCTCCTCCATCCATAGTACTTGTAATAAAAGTTACGAGACGATCGAAGAATTTGATGTTGAAAAGGTGTCCCGTTTGATGTGGAATTACTCCTTTACCTATTTTCCGTTGCACTTTTACTTCCCGATGGTATGTCGTCATTATATGCAGGTAGAACATCGATAGAATGCACTTCGATGTTCAGTTCACGGAGTCAAATCGAGGTGATGGAGTGAGGGAAGGTTTTGGGAATACAAGAACAAACTCGATTTTATCGTAATAGGTAATGGCATTGTCGCCAAAAAGTGTGCTCGGTAGTGGATAGATGTACGAACTCTGATTAAACTAACAATTTCAATCTCCAGGTAATCGTTGCTCGATGCAGATTCGATCCGCATAAGAACGGCGTCGCTGAGTCCAGTGGCAAAGCCTATGGCAACAGTGTCTCTCTTCATTTCCGGTCTTCGATCTGCTGGGAACGTGTACGTGATCAGTCCTCGGCCTGCTCCAAATTCGTAGGCTGTTGCTTCTGTAAAACGATATATATGTTGTTGAAATCGTGCAGCTACAGTCAAAAAATAAATGACTAAGATCCTAAGATCAAAATCTCAATTTTCATCAATAAATTCAAGATATATAATACATTTTGGCTTTTGTTACAGCTGACATAAAATAGTAACTAGATAGGTGCCAGTATCGTTCATAAGTCACAAGTCATGGCTTAAGGGGACTAGAAGTGTTGGAAATTTCGAATAAATTGATTTTCAGTCTTTTCACAGATTCCAATAGTATGATCCTTCGAGAATAATCGCCCGTCAATTTTTATTGGAATTCCGCAAAATTGAGGACAGGAGAGCGATAAATGTAGTGACGCACAGCCGGTCGAATGCAAGTGGTTGCGCAGTCAGTTCCTGTCGATCGGTCTGGGCGTTATCCTAATCCCTAGGGATTTTTTTCAGGCTTTAACCATGAAAATATAGACCCTCTGCGACCGGTGCTGGGGTTGAAAACGTTTTGCAGATTTTGTCCTCTAATGCAGGGAGCTTTGGACTATTCTGGCAAAAATACTGAACCAAAACTTTAAACGCGATTTTCTCTGAACTACGCTTTTCCGATATTTTGAAAACCGTTTAAGACATCAACTTGTAATTTTGACTGGAGTTGGAGCACGGTATCAATTGAACCTGGAAATGGATGAGAAATTTTCGGTCTCAATTTTATTATAACAAATTACTCGATTTTTTTTAAGTCTTTCGTTCCTTTGACGTCATTTTTTGTTAATTTTTCTACGATATTGAATTTTTGAGATTCAATCGACAGAAAAGGGCCTAGAAAATACAACTATTACCGGGGACTGAAAAAATCTTGTTCCTTTTTGCTGGAATCGTGGCAAAACTGGACTTTGCAATCATTACGTTCCAGCGTCGTTGACACCGACCCCGAAACGATTTTCACGACATTTTTCTATTTCATAACGTAATAATAAATTAGCATGAAACCAGAACTGTGTCTTTTCGTTCCTAACCTTGTTATACACAATCAAACATGACCAAATTTCCGGCCTTCCAAACCTTTCTGGTCCCCTTAACGACCAATTGCTACGATATTATTTTGCAGGTGTTGCTGAAAACACATACCGTCGCTACACGTGGGGCCTGTAAAGCTAGTCATGTCACAATCACAGGTGTAACTGTTCCATTGTTGAACGCAGGTCCCATGATTAGCGCATACGTCGTGGGTGCATCTTTTTCCCGAATGTGCAGTCGTCGTATCGCATCCGGACTCAACGAGTGAGCTGGGAACTATGGCGTCAGTTAGAAGGTCAGGACTCTCGCCGCTGAGATCGAGCGAAGCCATGCAGCCCTCGAATCCATGACGACTCAGTATGTGCTTCGGTAGTTGAGCATACTGAGATTTTTCAACCCCACCTGTGAATGTTATTTGCGAACGAATCAGTGAGAGATCAAAGCGATGTTGGATATGGATGTATACATATGTATATTCTCGAAACTCTGTCTTTGATTTATTATTCATTTACGAAATAGAGACGCTAGTATCTACAGGGTGTTCGACTATAGCCTTCCTGTATGAGAATACATGTACCTCGTTCAGTACTGACCGAGATCGGAAACGGGTTTCGCTACTGAACTAACACATTGTGAGTCCAATGGCGGTCTTCGAGCGAGCCGGACACGTTTATATCGAAATTGCTGATCCATTCCATCCCTTGCCATCAGGATAGGCAAAGTTTTGTGAGGGGGCATTCTCGATGGCAAATGATCAAGGGCTTGTGTTGTCCACAAAAGTTTTTGTTCAGACTAAAAGGTACGATAGATAAATAAAAGAGAAGCAACGGAATCTATTAACGAAATCTAAGTAGCGGGCTGTCACGTGTAATGAGTAGAATAGATATTGTTCATCAGTTCCGAAATGTCAGAGTGATATTTTCTGTCTTATAAACTGCAACCTGATTATTTCTCAACGTTGGAAAGTACGACAAGTATAATGTCACATCTGGGGTATAAGAGTGGATTAAGATGTTCTTCAGCTAACCGATTGACTTACGGGATTTTCTGTTCTTTGTTAACTTGAAAAAAAAGCAGTTTATGAATGGAAGATTTCGGGGTCAGTTATCAGAGAGATAAGAGAAAGCGACCATCTAGGAAATTGATGAAAACGCATTCTCTAACACGAAGGTTATGGCTGATCTTCAAAATCGTGATCAAATAATTGTTAGGTTAAACCATAAGCAAACTTTGATAAATTTTGTCGTAACTTTTTTTTAATTCATAATTATAAATTTATAATTGATATTCATATGTTTGACTGAGAATTAGACGTGAATTAAAAATTTTACATAGGTCCAACACTTGGCACCCACTTAATACCATCCTCAGCGGAAAAAGCATCCTAATGATTTTACTCCGCTTTTTTTTTTTTGCTCCTCTACGCCTTTCATAGGGTTTACTAGTCTTTAGTCACTATAGTAGATGGCGCTAAGAAGGAACACTACAATAGCAGCTGTGTGCAAGATGGGCGTGGTAACAATGTGCTGACTACGTTTCGCGAATATCTAAGCATTAATGAAGTCATTTACGAAATAATACCTATTCTGTTTTTTCAATGATTGCTCATCAGACACTGCAGAAGTTGGATCAAACTCTATCAAAATATTTAGGGGAATTGAAAAGACTGTGATAACCTCATTGGAAATTCTAGAAACAAAAAAAAAGTAACTTGAATGAAATCTGTTCTTTTCATCCCGCACCCACATCAAAACAACGTTAATTATCCTCGAAAACATCGCCGAAATTCCGTAACCGAAAGCGTTATTAGCTTGTGGGGGATTAAAACGGGTCATTTCGAGATCGCGTTAATTAATACCGGCGTAGAAATTCGGGTTAAATTATAAGCTTAGAACTGATCTCGGTTTGAGGAGAGATTTACATAGTACAATACCCACTTAGTAGAATGCGTGATTATTTTTTGTCGACTTGTATTAGTCCGTGTAACATGGAACTCGCCAGAGGAATAAAGAGCTAGGCTGAGTTTTTGCGATGGGACTCCGCGGTTCATAAATAAAAGATACAAAATGGAGTGAAGTCAAATTACTCAGAGCGAAGACAAGAGGTGAGAAAATTTTCGGTAAAAAACAATCGCACCAATTCTTTTCGCTCCAATTCTGGCTTGGCGTCACCCGTACCGGAGCTCTTCCTTTTTGATCCCAAAGCAATATTTCTAGCTGTCAGTGGCCAGGAATTGGATCAAGGTGGAGTCTGGGTGAGACGGAGATCAAGGGATTGAAAAAGAGAGAGAGAGACAGAGAGGGGGAGAGGGATAGCCAGAAACAAGAAAGCAAGGACTGTGATGGGAACAGCAATCACAAGTTCCCGAAACACGTGTACTATGTGACTTTCGACAAAGCAGAAGAATCACATGCTCAGATCAGTTGGTCAGTGCAACTAGACCCGGGTAGAGACAAAGTATAGCGTTTGTTGCATTGTCTACACGCGGCCACTTCTTATGATTGCGATAATTCTATGAATTAATTAGCGGAAGTGAGTATCGAGAAGATAATGTTTCCAAACGCCATCGCGGGTGCGGAACAGAATTACATCATTTATTGCAGCCTGCATATTGTGCAACTCAAGAAAGAGTAGCATTCAACACATAAGTCTAAGATTGAGTATCTGAAGAGTACAGAAACGAGTGCAAATCGAATCAGAACGTACCGAGCGAAGATATTGCCGAAGTTTTACACATCGTATACAAAGCATTCGAAATGAGATTAGATGAGATTAATTTTAGTTGTATTAAAGTTGGCACCTCAGTTGCCAGTCTGTGAGAGAAATTGTACTGTTGAATTGCGAAAAAAAAGCGAAAAAAATATTTTATAGAAGTCCTCAGCACCCAATTGTAGGGTTCCATTTTCTTCAGAGTGCTATCAGTTACGAATATGGGTCGTCAATGAAACATTATCGGTACTGTTTGTACGGCAATGAGATAGCCCGTCCGTAAGGGTGGCATTTTCAGTCATATATATTATATAGGTACATGGATACATGCACATAAATAAAAATACATGGACAAATATATTTCCACCACTCATTGTCAGTTCCGTTTCGTGAAAGGATTCGTTTTCTTATGTTCAATCCATTTGAGTGGTTCAGAGCTAGGAGAGATGAAGAAATACAGAGAGAGAGAGGGACAATTCTACTGGATACGCAAGTTTAACTTCGGGTCCGGTTTCGAAAAAGGTCTTCGAATGGGTCCAAGTGGTCCAAGTGATCGTCAAGATAGCGTGGAACTAACGGTCCAGCTTCTATTGGAAATTCGTTGCAACGCTTTTCATCAATTGAAGGGGTTAGAACCGAAAGGGTGTAAGTGAATTTTTTTGGACTTTCGAGAAGAGTGATCTTATGTTGTAAGTATCTTGGTAAAATGAATATGAGCGGTAATTCCAAGTGAAAAACTAAAATATAAAGCTTATAGAGTCATTATCCTTGTGCAATTTCCTCGAAATGCTAATTTTGCCCTCGTCTTCCCTGCCACTTATGTTCTAACTCCCCCAGCTTTTCTACCTCTCTCTCGTGTTTGTTTTTTCTCGTTTTCTCATTTTCATCTGCTAGTAATCGTTCAAAGCACTACATACGTCTCCAGTTTACAAAAGTCTATTTCTTTATTCTCATAGCCCTACCCATTCTTCGCAGAAAATAGCTTTTACCTTTTATTAGACATACTGACGATCGAAATTTGGGTTATTTCACATCTAGAGTCAACACCAAATCCATAGATTGGGATCAGAAATTTTGCAGAAAGTCCCGCAGAGCACTTTCTCAAATGAGATTACGAGACCCTCACTGAAATTTCTTCTCGTAATTTTTGATAATTATCGAGTAAAGTAAAAATGCATATGACTTCGATGATTCATTATGGCAAAATTTCCATTGAACGCTGAGCGTCCTAAGATATATCCTTCCGCTCCGCCTCCGTTGAGAAAATAACGAGACCCAACATAAAATAGCATTAAATTTTTCTTGAACAATCCCCTTACCTACGTATAGAATTCCATCCAAGTCCAAGTTTTCATTACTCCCTGGACTATTGACGGCTGCCACGTGGTCGTCGACGGCTAGAGTATGCCTCCTGGGTGCTGGACGGCCGATGCTTACGGCGTGCCACTTCCCATCGTTCAATCGGGACTTGGAAGTGTCTCTGACCCGGACAGGTCCATCCCCCAGGTCAAACACGTAGTGAACGTGTCCATTGACCAACTCGACGGCAATGAAGTCTCGTTCGCGACCCGCGTTGTATAGGAGGAGTCCGTTAGCCTCGCGTGTCTTGAACTAGAATGACATTAAGTTTCAAAAACAATGTCTGTATCGAACTATCTGGAATAACGATTAATTACGCTTCCTGTATACTTTTCATTTCGCTTTCATGCACAAATTAAATACAGGCGCAGAAATGTTCCAGCTACGTAGTAATACGTTAAGTCTGCAGTTACGTCTTCGAGACGCATAGAAATACATTCAGTGTTCAGTTACAGAAGAGACTTTTCATTCCCGTTGAAGAAATGACACCCTCGATTATTCGTTGGACGTAGAAGCGTTCTTCTCTCGGCCCCAGACAGGAAATCATCTGTTTCTGTTATCGCTGGATTTTTCTTTCCAGAGCGCAAAACCCTCGATCGTTACACCAGGAACACTGACACCACGTGATCGCAATCGCTCACTCTGAATATACAGACGGATGATCAACCTGAGCATCAACTGAGATACTTTGAAGAAATATTCTATTGATTTACTTTTCCATAGCCAACTACTTGGATTTTTAGACACAATTCGAAATTATTTTAGATTTTATGGACCTCGCCTTACGATTGAGTCAAATTTGTAAATGTTCCGATGAATGATACAACCACTTCTTATTCGCCGCAATCAATATCTATGTAAGGCAAAGTCCAAATTTGATATATCTTCGAATTATGTCTAAAAATACTAGTATACCTGAACAGCTATGAAAAGACTGAATCGATAGGATATTTCATGAGTCTGGGACAATTCTTCTGACTTGCTGTTAGTAGTTGTATAATTAGCCAGCTGATATAGGGGGTGCCCCGCAATAGTTTCTACTTCCACCCGAACATCCCTCGAAAGGCCATCGATCTCTGGCAGGATCCCAGAATCCGTGACATAATGTTCAAGCGAACTGTCACGAAGTTCCGCGACACATCGTAAATTAGTATTTTTCATCATCCCGGTGACTACGAAAAGAATTGGTTCAATAATCATTATTATCCAATTAATATCGAAAATGACTTTTGCTAATTCCAACGAATGTTTACGTTCTCCGGCCTTCAGCATCCGATACACGCGTTTTTACACAGATGACCGTGTGTCTGATGAACTTGAATAAGAAGATCTGAAACTTACAGGACTTTACATCCAAATTATGAGCATGAGGAATCGACATATCTTGTTCGATTCAAACGATCGCGCTTTTACCGAAAAGAATCCCACTTTCAATTTTCGACTGAAAACTTTTTTTTTGCCTTTCAAATAAAAGATTATACAGATATAGATCGCAGAAATTACCATATCGCGATTAATCGGAATGGTTGCTTCGACGAGGAAAAAATACGACGTTTAATTATACTCTCATACTCAAAAGACTTCGACACACGCTCTGATCACCTCGAAAACGCGATCCGTAGTTTCTCCCATATCCCACAACCGATTGGAATGAAACTTTGGAGATTACTGCCTCGTTACGGCAGAAAGTGGCCAACGAATTCATTTTTTCAAAATTTTGCAAAATTTTTTACGGATTCAGTTACCATCAGAGAAACGGCGGAATTATTCACAGTTGCATTCGATTTAGCGCACCTATGGAAAACTTAGTCACTCGGACATGGCAAACCACACATTTTGAGCACTAACTCATCTAATTTGATACAGAAATTACCGAGAAACTGGGATTTTGCGTCTTATAAAAAAAAAAGACGACATCTTACGGAGGCGACATTTTGTAGCAACATAATCACGTGGCCTGCGTCGAAATTTCCACGCGACTACTAAAATCCCTTAACAGTTATTTTGGTCATAACATGGGCTTGTGAGTTGATGTGAAGTACCGCGAATAGCCGTCTTTTTCGCGTTGTTTTTTTTTTTCCACTTCAATTAACCGTATTTTTTGCATGCTACCATAAACTTCCGAACCAGCCGTTGATTGGCCATCGCCGAATTTGCCATCACAACGATGGTGTCGCCATCTCTACGGATCGGGAAAACTTTATTACACACATATTGTATAGAAGTCATAGCTACCCATTTTCATACGTACCAAACTTTTTTTGTTTTTTAGAGAAACGACGGAAGTTAGTCGCAAAATTTTTATACACGGTCGCCGAATTTCGAATGCAATGTATAATTTAGGAAAAAACCTATTCGCAGTGACCCTATTAGGTTACATAAAAAGAATCAAAACAATGGTCCTATTATGTTTCGTGACCATTTTTAGTTTGCTCAAAAAACAAAAAAAAAAACAAACAAACGTTTATGCGCCGAGAAGTATAACGTCTCTGATTTTCGTTCATATAACTTGCTGGAAAGTTTGATTTTAGCGTTTCTGTTCAAGGCTAGAGCCCAAAAACAAAAGTGTACATCGGATTTGGTACTTCTCTGTCACATATATTTTTATGCAATTTGAACGCACCGACAGCTTGTCGATATTTTATTCTTCTATCTAGATTTTCTATACATAGATTCGTAACGGTTTGATAGAGGACAATAAACGTCAGTTTCACTGATAAAGAAAGGCAAACGGCACCGGAAGGTTCAAAGCGTCTCCTGCAGACATCAAACGTATTCATTTCATATATTTTTCTTCTGCAACGTTTTCAAATCCCTATGATTGGACTAGGTAAAGGCGATCTTGAGTTCTGAGGAGAGGATAACGTCGGCCGAACTATGCCCTGGGGCTAAAAAAACTCTGACTTTTTCTCCGAAGTTCAAAATTATATTCATTTGGAAGGAAAATGCGGTTGATGAATAGAAACGAGGACTCGAGGGCGTCGAGGTTTCCAGCAAACGTCAGCAACTTGTTAGGAAAGAAGCAAAGCCGCCTTCGAGAAAGACTCGCCTTCGGAAACTTTTGAATGGCTGAGACGTACAGAAGGCGAAGTAATTTTTCGTTTATCCCAAATAACGTCGGCGCGATCTCGCTTTTGTTTATCTCATGCCAACGGGACACAACAATGGTGTTAATTGAATTTCTAATCAATGGGAACTCCGAAACATTTGGGTCGTACGGAACTGGTAACTTTGCGATGGATGGAAGGTGGACATAGCATTATATGGAATTAGACTGGAAAACTTCTGCGACGATACAAGAATAATTTACCCCTGCCGAGTTTCTGTTGCGCGTCATTGACGATGGCAGAGAATTGTAATCGACGAAGCAAAGGAAAACATTTTTATTTATTGCTCATAACGAAGTCTCAAAGTCTCTTTGACCACGTGTCAGTCGTGGAAGCGTGAAATTAATGAAATCCAGAAGAGTTTATAACGTTTGGAATTAAGTCAAATCTTAGAATCGTTAAATTTCCAGACTGGCAATAAGGAGCTGCAAATTGTGAAATGTAAAAAATCGTATTTCGTCGGCTATAGGCTATTTGTCCCCCCTAGGTGGTGGAAAATTTCACACTATTCCCATCAGAACAACTCCGAAAAGTGGCTTTTCTGCCACTATAGCGTCAAACGACGTTAGGTATAGATTGCCAAACGAGATGGCCTCCAATTGATACCGCCAAATTTCTGATCGTGCAGTGAAGGTATAAGGCATTCCAGCCCAACTCAAGCAACCTTCAAGGTGATTACTTCATCGATTTTTCGCGGAAGAAGACATATCTCTGAAGGGGAGCCCACAGTTATCTCGAGTGGAGAATCTCGATGAGCTTCTGGGAATGAATCCAGTGCAAAAATAAAGATGTACGTGTCCTAGTGTTTGTTCCAATAATATGAGCCTCGTTTCATAAGATTTAGAATTTTCATATTAGAAGCAAAAATGCAATTTTGTATTCTATTTTATTTTAGGTTTCATTCGATTTTTCTTTGAAAGTCAATTGCAGATTTCGAAATAAACGAACAATGGAAGACTTCGGAGATCGGAAATACCTAAATACATGAATAAGGTTCTTATGTGTGATGATTTTGCCTTTGATTGAAAATTTCGATATCTTATGAAATAAGACTCATGCGACCAAACGCTCGGACAAGTACCTCTAGATTTTCACTCTAGATTCATCTCTGAAGCCCTTATCGAATTTTCTTAACCCGATAGCTTTGGGATGCCCTCGTTAGAACTACAAAAAGGCAGACATTTCCGTGAAATGGAGCCCTGAATTTTCAAATTAGCAAAGGATATGATATTTATTGAATTTGAATTCAAGAACATTTAGAGTCGAAAAACATGAAATCGCCTGGACAAACTCGAAAATCTCTTTCTATGTGTATTGCCAAAAATTTGGAAAACATGTTGCCGTCTTTTCACCAAGTTTTTTCAACCAAGTTTCACCAAAAAAAAAATCAAAAACAACAATGACATCTCATCTACTGATTTGTAAATTGAAGGCGTTATTTCAGGGAAAAATTTTCCTTTTCGTGGAACATACTATGACATACTTTTTTCTAATGAAAATCAGTTGCAATGCCCAGTGTACAATGAACACAATTCAATATTTGCTTTTCGTTTTGCCATCTGTGTATAATTTCGCAAGAAATGTATTTCTAAATCGTGGAACAGAGAATAACCACTAATTCCACAAAGTATAAGCCAGGCTCCGGTCGAAAATCGTAATCATAAAATCACCAGAATTGATATTACACTCTGTAATACAGATCCACATGATGATTCCGTTTATAAATATGAAGATATAAAACCTCGCTCCTCAACCATCCATGCCAATACGAATATAGGGTTATAAACATGTGACTACCATTACGGGTGGTAATCGCAGGTAATATCGCCGGGTATCCTACGTATCCTGAAAAGCTTTCGTGTATTTCGCTAAATTTTGAAAAAAACTTCCGAATTTACCGGTTCATTTGAAATTTAGGAGGTGATGAGAAATACGAATGGAATTTACCTGAAAGTAGACGTTGGTTTCCACGTAGGCTTTCAGGACAGGCAAACCGACGAAAGTGTGCTTCGAAGTGAAGGTGACCGGGTGATGCACAGGATGATTTCTCTTTCCAAACTTTCCTGTAACCCTGATGATCGGAGTCACCCCTTGATGAGAGCCTTGATGTGATCCAGCGCTACGAGCAATCTCGAGATAAGGGTAACCGTTGAACCATACTTGCTGAAGTTGTCCAATAAAGTGCGGAGAATCGTGCTCGGCGTGAAGGTATCCACCGGCGTGTAGAGTTCGAAATTCAAGGATGCTCTGCTTTCCAAGAAGAGTTTCAGCTGTCAAAGAAATTTCCAATTCACTATCAAGATCATCGCTTTTTTAATTAGGACGAAGCAAGATGATGGAAAATTACAAAACAGGACTTGGTTAGGAGAGGAAACGGATCAGTTTTTATCAACTTTGATATTGTCACGAGGATGTCTCTTTACCAGGAACGAATCCAGGTCAACAATTACCTGTAAGAAACGAATCCGATGGAGTTAAGTTTACATTTATACCGCAGCACATTCGCTCGATGAATAATTCATCTCATTCAAAGGGTATCCGTACCTTTGAAATTTGAAAAAATCGATTTTTGGTTTATTTCATTATCTTATTGCCTAAAGTCTGAACTTCCATTTGCGATAAAAATTTTATGAAAATTCCTCAAATTGACCGAGTTATGACGGTTTTCGTGGAGCAGGTCAGAACGTTCCGGTGCGTTACGGTGTTTCTTTTTTTGGCGTTGAGCTCGAAACTATGTTTTACGATCTGGCGTACGTCATATCTCAAAATTTATTCTTTCGGTTCACTTCAAATTTGGACTGGACGTAGTTTATAACATATTCGATAGAACCACCGGATGATTTTTTTATATATTTCTCCGTTTGTTAGTTACAAACGTTTAAAGTTGTTGTTCTTGGATGAAAATCGAACTTTTTTTCAAAACGTTGCCATTTGCGCGATTTTCAAAATTTCAAGAAAGGATCCAGTGGTTCTATAGCTTTATCATTCTACTAAAAGCAGATTTTCGGATTTTTGATTCTAAATCAATCTAGTTGCCGGAATCATGTACGCGACCGAGCCATGCAGCGGCTACAGCGCTTCGTTTAAATAACAATAACTATGTTGTTTATCTATATTTTCCAATGAAAAAAAAACTGTAACATGTCAAGACTATGTACTAACTGTGTACGAAATCTCGACCTTATCATCCCAATACCTGAGTCAAAAAAAAAAAAATTCAAAATCGACCTGTTTTTTGAATCTTCAAGGGCATGGATACCCCTTAAAGACGCGATCGGAACCCGTCTTCTGAGAATTTATAATAATGGTCAATAATGTGGAATGAAATTTTTCTACATGGTGGTATACCTGTAATCATCACTCAGCACTCACCCGCTCTCCTTCTATGAGCAGTATATCGTATGACTCATATTATGTACATTGCACAGGTGTAATATACCAGCACATTCGTATGTCAAGATTTCTGTGTCAAGACTAGTTGAGCCGCATCGAAATAACTCATATTGGCTACCCGCGACCCTGAGAATACGTCTGAAGGGGTGGAGATGGATGTTCATTAATAGATCAAAGGGGTACTATTTCGAAGGACTTTCGTATCTACACGGAGTGAATGGTGTTACTCGTTTTAAATAATAAAGTTTAATAGTCAGAACGTTAACCGAGGATTCTCAACGCCTGCGGATTTCGAGAATTTGCAAGCGTTGGGCAAATAGCTGCGAAGGTTGCAGCGCTTGAAATATACAGGGTGATCCACAATCAAGGGGTTTCCTGGTACCAGTAAATTCCTCGGAATAATCTAGGACGAAAATTACCTTAGAATGACTGCAGTTTTTCGTGTTTGAAGTGTATTTATATCGGATATATGATTGTGAATGAAGCACCCATCAATTGCATTTCATTGCAGTCATTTTTTCGGATCACAATAAGAAAAACCAAACCATGAACACAAATGTCCCGCAATATTGATATCCTATTACATTTAGCAGAAATTTTTAGTATCCAGATACTATTCGCTCAGAATTTCCATCGTATGTCAATTTCGATATCAATTATGTAATAAAGAAGAGCTAGAAGAGAAGCGCGCCGCGTTTGGCCAAACTAGGTTCAGGAAGATATCCGAGGAGACTCGTAACGGTGGATTGCAGAGCATATAGCTCGTACTTTGATGGTAATTTGCGGTCTAATTAGGAGCAGTTTGATTGCCTTGCGATTGAGCATACCTACTGGTAGTCATCAGGACGATCCGAGGGTTGCTACCATATCACAGCAAGGAAATTGAGATGCCCACAGACCCAAAATTGAGATCTACCTATTCGCCCGAAGTTGGAGGCTAGACGCATTACCCACCCTTCATATTACCCTAAAATCTGAAACAATGTAATTATCCCTTAGAGTTGGAGAATTGATAAAAAAAAACATGAATCGAATTCGAGATGGTCAGGGTTAGACGTTAGCCAAGTTGGCGTGGAATACCTCGTGTATTGATATACTACCCAGGCAGCCTTTAGAGGGTTAACAATGATTCCTAAGTTCCATTTAATTTCCTGCGTACTATATTATACAAGCCTCCTTTCAGGCTGCTCGTTTTACTGTCAGGAATCTATTCCAACTTTGAAATGTTCGCGATTTCACTAAGTGATATTATGTGCATGTATCCCACACACCGCAAAACGTTTTAGACAACTTTTTGAAACATCGCTCTAAAAGCTTCTTATGATTTCAGAAATATAACGGATAGGTAAAAGTCAGCTTTCAAACATTACGTTCGAAACGGTTTTGCAAAATAACCGTGAGACGTATCTGACACAGTTCATACGTCTCACTGTCAATTAAATTCTAGGCGAATTTCCTTCGTGTTTTATAAAATTGACTGGGCCAGATCTCACGATGCCTTCCGAATCTGATACCCAACCGAAATGTTTTGCGCTCTGTGGGGTGATTAATTTATCAAGCAGTCCTGATTCGCCTGAGAGCTGAGCGGATTGCTGGTGCGGAAGAAGAGAAGCTAGCAATTCACTCATACGCTCACTATCTATGGATGCGATGTGTTTGATATCGCTGGTGATAATTCACGATTTGTTGGGGTGAGTTACCGAAGACGAGACTGGCCTGATTGTGGTATTTTCACGCAAATAATTATTCTACAGCTATTTCAGCTATACGGTGCGTCGACTTTGATTGGACTCTCATCAGTAGGGTAGAATTTTGTCGAGCCCTGGTCAATTCGAAGCTCAGCAGATTTATTATTCTCATTAGAAAAATTCTTGCCTGAACTTCGAAAGATTGGTCTGCTGCGATACTTCTAGAAATATTTAGATCTCAGAATAAACATATATTCCTATTGCCTCGATGCTCTTCTGGTTAGAAATAAAACGAGCACATCGATACTGCCGAATAGGTCGATCAATTTCAGCTCGGTTGTGAAAACCACGAGAAATTCCTATACCCACAATTGAGCGACCTATGAACCGGAATACGTGCAGCTATCTCTATGGACGCCCGTGACGCAAACACTCGACTATTTTTTTTTGCCGTATCAGACATTTTTCACGCATAACGGCGACGAAAATAATTTCCAATATTTTTCCAAATAATTTCTGAATATTTTCGAATATACTCTGTGAAATCTACAGAATTCCCATTTTCAGTGAAGCTCTGTGAAAACGTTTGGATTTTATTTTGCAGAATCTCTAATTAATACTCATCACGTATTTGAATGTCGAGCATCAGAAATAATCGGACAAATCTTCAGAGTCATTCCATCAACCTCCAGAAAATAATCAGAAATAGAATCGTCCGATTACGAAAACACCGAATTTTAGAGTCACGCTTTTCATATTATTATTTTTAAATAATGGAAAAGTAACTGATCACAATCGTGAACATAATAAGAATTTTCATCGCTATCCAAATCGAAAAAACACACATATGTTCCTCAAAATGTGGAACCAAGTAACGGTGATGACCTGCCGAATCCCAATCAAGCCTAAAGTGTGAGTTTAGTCGATCGCATCCTGAGTTTTCGAGAAATTTCCTTCGGAATAGTCACAACACGGGCGCGAAAAAGACAGGATTATCTTGAGGAAGGATCGTCGCGTTGGTATTAACCCTCGGATAGGCGAACGAGGGAGACTCTCAAGTAATTTAGGATATTGCCACCTAACTCAATATTGGTGGCATTGGTCAGCCGTTTATAGGGTGATTGAAGAAGGAGAAGGGAGAGTTAGAAGGGTCTGCGAAGGAGGGAAACGTACTAGATGATATCAGGGCCTATATACCGATACGTGGTTGATTGGCAAACGAGCCGTATATCGATTATATTATCGTTACTATACAGAGACCAGAGTAGGTAGAGAGTAAGGGGTGAGATGATGATATATAGAGAGGCTTCCAAACAGCAGCCATTACGAGGGCGATGCTGGCAACAATTTTGCCATCGGATAAAGGACGAACGGTTTAAACAATGCGTTTTCCGCGTCGCTGCTAACGGGTGGTAGCGGTGATGCATCTGCCCTGGTGGAAATACTGATCCATTACATTATTCGTCGGTATAAACTTTGGTGATCCATAAGCAACGTGGGAAACCGATCAGACAAAGGTTCAATTTATCGTTTACGCCTAAAGTGGAAACGAGTTTGTATTTTTATCGCCTATTAGTACTTCGAGAGTCACCAGGTGAGAAGAAAGACGGATACCTCCGACTATCACATACGAACTCGTCGTGGTTTACATCGTGTTCGACTGGCAAATACAAAGTGAGTATTGGCATGTATAAACCGGGAATTTTCGTAGATGCGCAACATAGGGAACTGATGAAACAATAGAAAGATCAGCCTTTTGTTGCACATATGGTGTGGTGTGCCCATTAGCTTCGTGGGAAACACAACCTGATCGTTTGATGTTGAGTCGCCTGCATCCCGGCCTTTACAGTTCCCTATGTTGGTATACCCAAACATCGGACGTGTACAACCCTTTCGGAAAAAAATTATTGACACTGTTAGAATGTATAGTATTGGACTGGTGGTGCAGTATTCCAATAGTAATTCCGCGCACTATTAGCATTCGCACAGGTGGACGGTCAGAAGTGCTGAACACTAGGTTTCACTCACATGAACTGCACTGTAATGGAGTAGTTCGTTGTGCCAGCAGAATAGAAGGTGAATAATCGCCTTTATTCTTGACAAATGTTAATACGAGTGGCGAAATGGTGCTGATTTAATCAGCCTGTCAGTACGACCTCATATACATATACCTACGTGGTATTCAGTTTTTCATGACTGAAGTTAAGCGTACCAATCATCAATATATGGATTCCTGTCAGTTTTCCACTGTAGCGAAATTGCATTCACCAATTGGCTTCAATAGTCTGTATTGGTGGCAATCATTTGACTGCAATAATTATCACTTCTAGTGCAGGTCGTCACTGATTCACTCTTCAGTAATGAAAATTGATGGACATTAGACCGGTGCAAACCGGCTTGAATCTTAGATTGGATTGCTCATCGAGATTCTTGTATATTGATTCAAGAAAATAGCTCACGCTAAAGAAAATTTCATCACTACCTCTCTAAGGTTAAAATTTGCAAAAATTTTCATTCTTAGCATTTTCAAAATGCAGATATTCGCATATTTGGGACATTTCAATTGAAAGTTCGGTGAATTTTTGATGTCGATAACGCAGTGTTAAAAATATATTGCATTGTCTCAGGATTTGACGAAAACTTTAGTTAGCTCATAAACAATGCGGACACCGGACAGTTCTGCGATTTCGAAAATGCTGGAAATGGAGATTTCTGACATTTTTTAAATATCAATCTTGGAGAGGCGGTAGTCAGATATTTCTTACAGGTTGCTATTTTCTCGTGGGCTTTTCTTTGGAGTTGAAGTACAAAAATCTCGACAAGCAGCGCAATCCATAATTCAAGCCCTGTTTTGAATCGGCCTAAGTAGACACTGCTCAAAAACGTTGATCTACAACAGGTACACTGTTGTACCAAAGAGTATTGAATTCCATCAGTTATACTATTGAATCCAATTGTATACACCACTAAAGACTATTGAACTGTAACAGTCATATGTCTTCTCAGTAGCATGCACTTTGTAACCGGACTCCGTAGATACTATTAGCATGCCAATAATTTTTGCCAGCGGAAGCATTGATGCTCTTTCCTTTTGGTGGTGAGGAATTTGAGGATTATTCCCAGGCTACTTTATTCCGTGCTTTTGCAAAATCTGTAATCGATGCCCTCCAAGTATCCGAATTTAGAGCATTTTCCAAAGTGGATTCAGAGATAACCGGAGTTCATAGGATTTTTTCAGAGTTTTCAAGTCATCAGGGTCATTCACTCATCTTGGAAATATAATTAAAAATACGCTTTCGTCTCCAGGACACTGATTGTTTTTTCCAATAAACATACAGTAACATTTCTGAGTGTTGCGTTATAGAAGATGACACAAACTCTGAGTTAGCGTGGGCGCTTTGCACTCTCATTGATTTGAAGAACTCCTTTGTAAGAAAAATGATAAACCCTTTATAAGAATGCCTAATCGTGGAATTGGGTGAGTTGAAAGCTCGCCTAAGCCGCCTTTCTCAGAGCTGGGTTCACTTTCGTTTACCGAGCTTGTCCCACAGACTTGGGATCAATTCGTCCAAATATACAGACACGGATCGCTATTATCGCTCAACCAGTGCTGCGCGACGGGTGAACCTCACAAAAGCTGCCTCAAGCCCAGGTTTCAAAAAAGCGAATTTCAGCTGGAAGAAAGATAGAAAATAAATGAGTAAGACGACAAAAGATGTTGATCAAGGAAACTCGTGACTAATAGATTTGTGATGATTTTAATAACTGATGAAATAGAAATATTCAAATCAGGTGGTAGCAGCCATTAAACTATTACAAAGATGATGGGGTTGCGACTGGATCCAATTTAAGGGTCTTTGATACACGCTCTGATCACCTCGAAAACGCGATTCGCAGTTTCCACCATACCATACATTCGACCGGAACGAAACTTTAGGGATTACTGCTTCATTTTAGCAGAAAGTGGCTGAGCACTTCGTTTTGGCAAAACTTTGAATTTTTTTTTACAGATTCAGTTATCATCAGAGAAATCGTGGAAGCACTCGATTTATTGTACTTATGAAATATTTAGCCACTTGGCGGTGGCAAGCCACACATTTTGAGCACTATCTCATCTCATTTGATGAAGAAATGACCGAGAAACTACGATCTTGCGTCTCATAAAAAAAAGGCGCCATCTTACGGAGGCGACAGTTGTACCAACATAATCACGCCCGTCGACGGCGCTTCGATCAACTGCACGTGGCAGCCTGAAATGTTGCAATAAAACAATGTAAATTAAGTAGAAAGGGGTTTTTGATCAGATTTTTTGGTATTTTAAGAACGAAAGAATGTTTTTTTTCTAATTAGCTTTTCCCTTCCGATGAATATCGAGTAGACACAAGTTCACGCATTTGTGCATACGGCACTGTATACAGGTAAGCTAGTTTATGCATAGGAGTATTATTTCACTAGTCGTGAGTTCATCTAGAACAGTTATAACCAGGACAAAAGACTGTGGGTATATAGACCCTACCATCGGGGCAGGTAATGCAATTTATGTGAGAAATGGAGGTGAATCTGAAACCAATAAAGTGAGGTGAGGCCGAGAATGAGGATGCCATTGTGGCTGTTATTCCCAAGTTATATATCGGGTATCGGTTATCGGTTATAGATAGAGAAAAGTTGACCTTGGATTTCCAAAGATCCGTCGTCGAGCAGAAAAGTAGGTTATGGTTCAACAAATATAAATTTTCACCATCATCTTCGCGTCCAGATCTTATAGCCTGGTCTAGTGGCTACCGAATGATAAATGGTTCGTAATGTCTATTAGGTGTATAGATAAATGGTTTTCACAAGCAATTTCTGGTCGCGAATAGGATTTTATTCCACCCCGTCTTTTCAGCTGCCTCCAGCTTCAAATAATCAATAGTCTGCAAAGTACTTAGTCTTCGCTCAAGCGAAGATATTCAACGAGCAGTTTCATCTATACCCTTGAATTAAATCACTTTATTACAATTCTTCGGCCTACCAAATATTTATCTACCAATTCTATCCCATTTCTCAGTCTATCCGATCGATAATCTTCTATTACCAAACTATGAAACGCAGTGATACCTGCTGACAGGATTTCGGGATTTTTGATAAGCGTAGTTTTTTTTTTGAGAAAGGAATTAAAGAAAAAAAAAGAGTTACAAAAATGTACCTCTGTGTTTCCCTTCTATTTCACGCTAGATTCATCATATTACCAATTCATTATTTGCCTTGAAATCTCATTGACGAATTTTGTAAAAATTATTTTTGAATAGTCAATTCGGAGAACAAGAAATCTTGTCGCACACCTTTTTCCGATAAGACTGACAGATTTCAATAGTGGAAACGATGGGACTGATCTCTGAAGGAATGGTATTAGTAGTTGCATTTTTTGGTAGTACATGTATAGAAACAAGGAGCGATATTGGAATTGCCAAAGTCTGGTACCACGTCGGGTTGAGGTGGAATACCCCATAAGTAATATGTAATAATACCCGTTCGGTGAACGGAGTTGCAATATCAATTTGCATTATCTATTAATAGGTTTTGGTAGCTCGATTCCTGTGAGCCTTTAGCGAATAGAGAGCATGAAGGAGTGGCGAGCAAAATAGAAAGGGTGCCGAGGGAGGACGAGGGTGTTAAGTCGATGAAATCGTATTTGCATAAATGCAATTATTACTGACGCGAAACGGTGAGCAGGGTTACACCTACAACAGAGAACGAACAAAGCGGCGAGACTCTGTCAGCCAGATAAATTCGAAATTTAAAAGGAAATTACAGTTTTCAAATAGAGTCGCAACTCGTAGTCCGATTCAGCAAAGCTCACCATTACTTGCAGAATCCACGCTAAGTTTTAAATGGAACCATTTGCATTCGGCTTGATTTCTCGCTTTACCGGTATCCATACTAATTGCTTTGCGGTACATAAGTGTTAGAGTCCATTTCCGAATTCGAAAAAACAATCACTTCTGGCCAAAACGATGTGCAGTCTTAAGTCATCCTTTGTCAACTGATTTTTGCATCAACCCTGTAATTAGTGCGTCATGTTAGTTTTGTTTCCCGAATTAATCCCCATTTGCTACTACCTACTTTGTCGAGCCCTGCAGTTTTCGAGAAAGTATCGTTCGAAGAAAAAAAAGTCCATACAATACAAGTCAATGTTAAATTTCAACTTTAAAATTGAAAAACGACAGAATTTTTGAAGCAAGAGGGGCAAAGTTTTCTCTTTTATATGGATATTCAGCTGGTTCAAGTCATGCCATGCAAACATTGTCAATCGATTTCGAAACTGGTCGCCACTAGGATTCTAACTCTGAGAAGTAAATTGGAAAGTTCATATCGCGCACTCATCGATTATAGTTGGAAACTGTATTTATCTTGGAGAAGTACACATGGCATCAATCATTTGAATATAATAAAGTGGATATCTACAAACGAAGCTCGCGAGTACGATAGCTTCTCTCTTCAACTGTGTCCCAAAGCTGAAATTTTAATTTCAAACTTACTGCAGCATACTTCTGTGCTTCTATGCGCCATCGCGTACTCGTTAAGAACTTGAGAGGATTTTGAAAGTTGTGTGAAAAATTACTGACGAAGTATTTGGCGGAAATTTTTAATTCGGACGAGGTAGCCGGCGGCGCCTGCAATCTCAACTTTGCGAAAAATGTAGGATTTATAGTTCGGGCGTAGTGTTAGAAAACTTTGCTACGAAATCGCGAGGGGAGTTGAAAGCGTCGTAAACTGGTTACGAAATATTTTTCCATACTTTAAGCTTAAGAACAATTTATTGTAAAGCTGAGTATTAAAACTTCTTAATCATCGAAAAAATCAGTGAGAAGGAAATATGTGATGCCATTACCATGAGTAAATTAAGTCGTTAAAGTCGTTCACCCGACGAGGAGCGTATTAAGAGGCTTCCAAGTACGAGACCTTTATCAAATGTCTAATTTACGTCTAATCCTTATTGGAACAATATGAATATCAATTGTGGATTTGACATGAACAATATCATGCTTAGTAACTCTGAATTAGAACGAAAAATTTTACAACGAAATTATTTTCACAGCCCATACGACATTTTGCGACTGAATGATTTCATCATGTATAGATAATTGCTTGAGTAATATTGTGCAGATATTTCAGAAATATATGATTGGAGACGTGACATATTTCAAATAGATTAGTGAAATATGTCAGAAGTATGTTAGAAATATGTTATATTGCGACTGACACATTTCAGAAATCTTCCAGAAACATGTCGTCAAGTTATGTATCTGAAACATTTTGCCACATTATAGTTCACAACTCGATCTATGCATACTCGAAAAATTGTTGAAAACTATTCGAAATTTACGGTGTTGCGGCTGATGCGATAGGATTCCTCGACTGAAACACGCGTTGGTGGCAGGTAAAATGGATGGTGGATTGGTGCCGTTGAAAAATAAAAATCGATGAATTTCTCATTGATGAACAGTGTGGTTATAAAAGAAAAACGTAAATTTTTTTTTCTTATTTTGTAAATTGGGGAAATGGCGACAGCAAAAAAAAGATTATTGGTCATGAAAATTTCACACGAAGAGACAACGATGAGTCCAGCAGTTCGCTAGTTTCCGAAGTCTGCTTACCGCCAAGTCGAAAAATGTAGTCTTGAGAAAAATCCAAAAAATCAAGGATTCCATCGAATACAGAAAAAAAAAAACAGAAATTGATTCTTTAATTGGGCAGGATGGGTCAGCAGGTCAAGTTAACGGATGATATTTGACGATGTCAAGTCATCGTACGACTCATTCATCACTGTTTAGATTTCTTTTGACTTATTCCTCAGCTTCGGCCGTAAAAATTGGGCGATATTTATTTTCCTGTGATTGAATTTTGCCTAGCCTTTTGTCTGCCCATCAGCTATCGGTCCTGCTAAAGACGAGGTATGGGGATGAGGGGAGAAATACCTATACCCTGGAACTTTAGAATCTTAATAAAAGGTACGGGGCCTCTGGGGAGACGGAAGAGTATCGCGGATCAGCGTCCAATAAATATGCTAAACGCGGTTGCTTTGCTGGTGGGATGGTTAGCAGGATGGATACGACAGGGAATAAGATATAGGTACGAGTTTTGAAATTAGAATGACGTAAAGCCTGACTTAAAAATCAAATTATTATCCCTACAGGTATACTAGAAGGAGGCCATTTGCAGCTATCTTTTTCATCTTTCTACCGACGATGAAGTAAGGATTCCCGTTTCGTGCTACTCTTTCAACTTCCCACTCTAGGAAGGAGGGAAGATTTTATGATCACTCTTAATCGAAGAGTTCAATTTTCACTAGATATGTACATTTTGAAGTTCAGAGAATCAGCTCCGACCATTTCCAGATGGTCTTTGAGAGTGTGTGATCAATTCTTGACCGAGGATATCTCGAGAACTAATGAACGCACTTCCTCCCTCCTTATATCAATCGATGCGGTTCTTCCTAAATGAGAACTGATCAGATTTTGGGTTTGATTAGTTGAGTAGCCTCCGAGTTACTCCGACTTGAATCCGGTTGAATTTCAGAATAAATCAACACCGTAGTTGCCGTGTTGCAATACCAGCAGCATTTTAAGAAATTTTGCTGGCGGATTCCATTTGCGAGGTGTGCTTCGAAGTCGATATCTAAACTCTTGGGCGTTTAAAGAAAGGAAAAAAAAAGAAACTTCAAAGTGAAATTTCATCAAGACTCGTCGAAACTTAGCTATTATTGTTGCCAATCATTAGCCACGAATGAGCGACAATCCAAAAGAAAAGTAGGACTCTAAATAAGGAAAATCGACCGTCCACACCAGATGCAAAGCAGTTGATTGCTTCGAACGAGTTTCGGAAAGTCGTGATGTAGTTTGTAATGGGTTGAGATTGGTTTGTTAGATATTGTATTCGCGTGTTCCGTTCGTTTCACTCGGATCTTTATTTTACTTTTCCGTCTACCTGAACCTACCGCTATAGTCGAATACTCCAATAACGTGTTCGATTTCCAATTTATTTGCGTTTCACCCGAAACGCGTGAGCCGAAAAGCGCAGGACTGAAATTACATATGACCTTCATTACCCGAAGTCACATAACGATCTTGTAGTCGTTATGCCATTACGTTTGAGCGGAGCAATTTTTTGTTTTCCACATATTCAAACTTTGCAGATCGTTAAGACTTTGCTATAACATTGAGTAACGCTCAATGCTCGTTGTTAATAATTCCGAATATGATCTGATCAATTGTTTGCCATAATCATTTGCGCATTCTTCATGCGAGTATAAAAGAGTTTACAATACTGATTGCAAAATATGTGTATCTTGTAATTATATGAAGTCAATGTAAAACTCTGTTAAGAAAATCCAGTTCTTCCAGGATAATATATTACTGTTCCAAAATTCCACGTAAATTTCGAGTTATTATATTTTAATATCGTCCTTTACGACCGTACT
Organism: Tenthredo distinguenda; assembly: GCA_947538915.1. Lineage (NCBI taxonomy): Eukaryota > Metazoa > Arthropoda > Insecta > Hymenoptera > Tenthredinidae > Tenthredo > Tenthredo distinguenda. Next base: position 11,039,533 of record OX384537.1, read on the forward strand.
ATAACGTAACCAATTAATTTTAGTTCGGTTATTATTCTCGAAGACTTCTACCGCATCTTCGAAGGATCTTTTCACCTCAGCTTGAGGAAATCGATGTACGTACTTGTCCACTAAAATGTCCATATTTATTACATTTTTAAATTCGGTCATTGGATTGATCCGGCAGAAGTTAGTCTGCAATGCGGATTAATTAATGGGTCAATTAATCAGCTTAATTCAAAACTAATATAGACGAAGCAGACCCGATTTCTATCGGAACTGCTATTCATACGAATCAATTCGGTAAAACTAGCAGAATGGAAGCGTAATACCACTCCACGCATCACCAGCAGCCGCATCAAAAGACTCAACAAGTTTGCAGTGGAATGGGCTGAGTTCAGAAACACGTACTTCGCAGCTCTTTACACATACAGGTAACTGCAGTGAGTGGAGTGGGTTACGGATTACCACCGGTGAACGCATAGGTACATAATCGTGGATATTCAGGATTTTGTGATTGAATTTCTTGGTTTATTGCAATTTATCTCTTGAAATGAGGGAAGCGAGACCTGTGTTATTTTGAAGAATAATATCACCGATCGTAGGAATTACGATGTGAAACGAATTCGAGGGAAGTAACGAGTCCAACATGTGGGAAGATAGTAAACATGGAGAATCGCGAATGAAGCCGTGAAAATACGAATGAAAAATAATTTATCCCACTTACCGTGTATTGCGGGTTCGTCGTCGACTTGTAACTTCAAGGAGCTTGCCCTTCTGGAGAATTTCACCGTATGCCAGGTATCATCGTTCAGTCCTTGGCCTGCCATAACGATCTAGAAAACGAAAAGAGTCATATTATGATCGAGCTAGCCTCCATTTCAATTCCCATCGGCTATGTACCGAATATGTATTTTCCTGTCATTGAAAGTAACGTGATTAATTCAAGTATGATTTTATGCGTCTTTGTTATCGAATATTTATATCGTAACCAGACATTATCAGCCAGAATAGACCAGGACCGAATTACCTATTGTTCGTGATTACTACTGTTTTGTTAAACGACCGGGGAGGCCAGAATATTATGCAGCCTCCTAATTCAAGATATAACCTAATTCATAGCGTGCTGAATATCAATCGGGAGAATCATTGGCGATTGCAGGTACTGCTCGCCAAACTGATTGGTCGGTATTGCCTGAACCCGAGAGTGAGAAGCGAGAAGCTAGTCTACGCGGAATCTATTTCGTATAAGCTGCTTGGAATAAGTATAATCGAAAATTTTAGTAAAAGAAATAGATTGATGGTTGGTGTTGAATTCTATGCTGAATTTTTTGGCTGCGGTGATATACGCTTGTTAAAATTACGGGATCGAATCATACGGATGCTGTGCAAACGACACATTCGTGTTCTGTGAGAATATATATGGGATTAACGGCTATAGTGATATGGAATAATATTGGATTAAAATTGGAAATTCAATTAAACAACTATAGAGAGTATGCCAAAGTTTGTTTTACTAATGTATGCAGATCGGCGTTGGAAACTGAACCGTTCGAGTTTTTCAATCAAACTGGTATAGAAAATGAATTTCCGTTGTAACGGGATGTAACGGAAAAAAAAAGAAAAAACTATTCACTATCATTCCAATTTATTTACTCGCATAGTTCGTAAATGACAAATTGAACGTTGCACATATAACATAGTCTATCCTGGGAATCAACGCTGAAAAGCGTGAATTCACCATACGCGATGAAAAGAAACACAAAAAGTTCGGGAGTAGAATTGAACGACTGAAAAACCTGCCCAGGAGTTTAGCATATTGATAAACGATTAAAAATGAGTGCCACCGTGGCCATCGATTAATGTCGAAGCTTGGTGTTTTGAATAAAACCTTTGTTTGAGGAAATAAAACTCTAATTTGAGGAAATAGGTTTGAATCGGTCAATTATGTAGCGGAGAATAGAAAATGTTCGACGTTGAAGGACAGTTACCCTCGATAGCATCCGATAAAGATTTTTTTTTTTTTCTTGCCGTTCTACTTCATGTTTCCTCGTTTAGACTTTTTCATTAGTTGAATTGCTTCCATCGTGAAAGAATTGAGCAAAAGTCTAGTCTTTTCAGTTCGTTCGTCTTCGTTCTAAATTGAGAGCATCATGTCATAACCAACCCGAATATGAACATAAACGTAACGCGAGTCAGACTATTGATGTCCTCCGCGAGCGCCTCAATTCGATCCGAGAGATGAGAATAATTTAGATATTCAGATTTATTGCAAACAGTGTATGATCTAGTATCACTTATCATTTCCTGAGGTAGTCTAAAAGTATCTGACTCGAGGGTCGCGATTGAAACATTACCCTAAATCACCGAAAAGCTACGCCCATTGGTGGCTTCTCAAAGAACGTGGGTCTCGAGATTAAATTTATTTTCGAATCACTGGTACGCTTTGAAGAAACATCCCATTGACTCAGTTTTTTCAAAGCTGATTACTCGTATTTCGAGACGTAATTTGAAATTAATTGAGATCTTACGTACTTCGCTGCACATAGATTGAGTCTACCGAAGAAGAAATGGTTGTCGCAGGGGACAGGTCGGATTGTTCATCGAAACTATTTGAAATCCCTATGAAAAGCACCTCTGGTGCAAAAACCTTTCGCCAAGGGCATTAATGTGATATGCAATTATTATTTCATACGAAAATTCCTTCCGTATCAAATAAAAAATAAGAAATCAAACGCTACAGCTGAGCACCTACGTCACATTAACTTTATTCAAATTGATAATCAGGCCTTCCATAATATGGAATATTTATATTTTCTATGGTTTCCATGTATGGTATTCCGATGTAAAGAATGTTTTTGAACAGGTTAATGAAACTAGCAGATGCTAAAATTATCGATAATTTGCGTTCGAGCATCAGCAAAAGATTATTTATCCAATAAATAAGTAGGTGCTTCAATTTGGACCGCTTTTTTCAGGGATGTCTATGTCCGAGAATATTCTTGAAGAAGCAGTGCATCGTATATGGAGAATAAGAAGTAGATATGAAACTGGGTTGTTGCGAAGTTCTTCTGCGACACTACACCGACCTTTGAAAGCGACCCTTATCAAGATGTAATACTCGTCCCCTTAACGCTAATGGTTGAGGTCGAGGATTAAATTTTATGCAAACGAAAAATAGTTGCAAACTCAACTCTACAGCCTTGATACAAGATAAACGTAGTTAGCCTGGAAAATAGAACGTGTGGAAAACGAATGACGCTCGTAGTTCTGGGGTCTGTGACTCACAATTAGGCCGAGACGGTTAAGAGGCAAAATGAGGAATGTAGGATTAAACATGCGGGATTTTGGTAGCCAGCAATACGTATTCCGGGTTCAACCTAGCATCCCCTTTCTGTAAGTGGCATCCCTCTAGGGCCCGGTAGGATAGATGGCAAGCGAGTGACGGTAATAGTTCGGTGAACAGCGTCACATGCATCCGCATAAATTGAGCTGATAGTAATTAATTACGAGGACAATGAAGCCTAGGATAAAACAAAACGAAACAGAACAATAGAGCAATTGAAAATAATAACGAATCATAACTATTTCAAAATTTGCTAAATTTTCCTGTGGCACATGCTGTGCAGAGAGAGGGTTGCTATGTCTGTTGCACATAGCTTTCTTAGATTCTGGGCATCGCATTTTTGTTTTTAAATGCTATGAATAATGGCAATGGTTACATCTTACAAAGTCGATTTTCAGAATGAATGACCTCTTCATATTCGCGGGGTATAAAATGCACACTGCTGCTCAATGAAATGTTCACTACACTGATGGTCATGAATAACTGTCGCTTCCAGCAGCCTGACCCGTTTTCAAAAGGTCAAAACTGAATTACAGTGCAGGTGAGAATCGAGTTTTAGGTCCGTGCAACCGGATCCTTATCCCATCCGAATTTATATTATTTTTATAATATTTCTGTTTATTTTTCATTTCGGTATAAGAGAAATTTTATTTACTTTCGGGCCGGAGGCCGAACAACAACCTGAAAAACGAAGCAACGGCAAAAAATATCGATTCAGGAACTTACCTTCTCGCGGTCACCGATGTGTATAAGCATCTTCGCTTTCCCTTCCTCAAGGGAAAGCTGAAGACGATCTGAACTGTTCTCGAGACTGGTAGCCAGCAACAAACCCCGAGGTTTTACAGTTTTGAAACGGACAACGACTTCTTCAGCTTGAGTTCTCGAGTCTTCTGGCATCAGAGCAGTCATTTGTTGTGTACCGTTCAGGTGAAGTGTTGATGCGTCTATGAGGGTGACAAAAAAAAAGTCATTGAAGAAAGTTAGAAACTAACTTCAAGATTTTTCGACTCAAGATGGAGAGATATTTCAACTATTGCATGGCTAACTGGTTTCTCAGCGAATTGCAAGCAGCGAATGGCAAATTCGCAATTTCCGATGTACTGCTTCGTTACCACAGAATTTTTTTTTTATATTTACTCGATAATTTGACAATGTTTGAAATTGCGTTAGACCAACGTGGTCTTAGTTATGAACGCAACGGCATGATGCACTTGATGACAAGCTTCTGTGGAAGAACAACGTCGAAGTATAATTGCAATCGCCGTATCTACAGAATATCCAAAGCAAACATTTTGTAAACGCAACTCACATTCAAAGTTTTTATAAAGTGAGTCAGATTTTCTTCTATTCGTGACGAATAAGTATTTACTTCCCATAAATGATTATACATTGTCTGGTAGGCCCATATGACCATTTATTTGAGTGCACGTAGCTATTCAACGCACCTTTGCCACATGTTGGACCTGTGAAAGGTGTCCCTGTACAATCGCAGTGAAACCGATTCCAGCCCTCCAGACAATGACCACCGTGCATGCAGGGCTGTGAGGCACAATGCGGTGACTGAACGTGGCAGGCAAGCCTTACGGCACCTGAAAAAAAAGCAGAACAGAAATCGTTATTGAGAGGTTTGAAAAAGACAGAATCGGGTCTCAAAGGATTCAAGAATTATGATTAATTCATCCCAATACGTTTACCATTGAGTGTAAAATGAAGAAATGAAAATACTTTTCAGTACGGATATTAGGTAAGGAGTGGTAAAAAGGTGAACTGAATTGACTATCCGCTGGTGATCGCAAGATATTTTTGATAGAAAGGAAAAAAGTCTTTAAAAATTATGAGTCATCTTAAACTTGTTATTCTATACGAATGGATTCAATGCGTAGTAGAGCGGAGCGAAAAGCGATGTTTTTTTTCTTCATCGGTTTTTCAGGCGAACAAAGTGTATTTCCTACCCAAAACAAACACTGTGCATCACCGAGGTTCCGATTCCACTATTTTTTCAAAGCATAAATGTGTATAAATCAAGGTGATGCGATTTAAAAAAAAAAATTTGTCCGAATCAAATCGTAATATTTTCCAAAAGTCATTTCTTTGGTATTCGAGAAAGGGTCGCGAAAGTTGAAGAAAGTTGAAGAAAAACACACTAGTTTCGCGAAAACATCTATGGTCACAAAATAGTGTGTTTTTCGCGCCACCCTAATGCGTGGATATATATTCTGAATGAGATTCATCCGAATAGGGGCTTTTGAAGGCTCATAATTTTCGTCTATGCTAATAACGATCGCAGAGACCGCGGTGCTATCAATAATTATGATTAACCGTTTGATTTACGTAATTAGACAACGACTGTACACCGACTGTAGACTATACGTATTTGCGAATGCCAGCTAATAAAACATACGAGGAATTTCGCCTCAAGTCTACGTGTCTCAGCCTTCGATGGTTCCAATCGAGCTAATGTTCTACTTAATGTACGACTGGCAAATATACCATACCCGTGATTTTCGTTCAGTATATTTGTCGGCCTATCTTTTGAAGAACAGTTTTTGAAGTTGAGCGCACATTCAACCTGGCTGCACAATTCTCTGTAGTCTCCAATTTTTCTTCAATATTATATTCAACCACTAAGAAATTTTATTGTCCGTATCTTTCTAATAGGACTCACATATTACGAGTTATGCGGCTTTGAACACTAATCGTTTACCATAATAAGAGCTAAATTCCTAAATTTTTAACTCTCGAACCGTGAGCCAAATGAATGAAACCAAAGATATGAAAAAAAGTTGTATTCGTCGGTAATACATGAAAACAAATGATTAGCTCGATCGGTAATCTCAAGGCATGAGGCACGCTGGAGTTACAGCCTAATATCTCACACTTGCCCAAAATGAATGAACATTTCGATGATTTTTGCACGTGTCGCAAAACTTTCAAAAGTACTCAACACAAAAAAGAGCCAGCAGTGAGCTACGAGATCATTTTAATTGTCACGGTGATTATTCATCTGTAAGCACGTATAAAACGATGAATAGTAGTGTTCAGTCATTGTTTTGAGCGTTCATTCGTCGGCACACATTCACGCTAATATATGGGGCGTTCCAGGCCATTTCGACCTGGCCATGACCTCGCACTCTTTAATTCTGTTCTTCCGTTAGCACGTTGGAGGGCGTCACGAAAAAAAACGATCAGCAAAGTTTCAGATCTGAAAAGAAACTAGCTCGCTAGTAATCGCTCGGATATCGAAACGACAGTTAGCCATAATCGACTTTGACGAAACTTAGACAATAAATTCTTTGTTAGAAGACAAAAGAAAATTTTTCCCACAGCGAATATGGGCTTGAATTTAAATTAGAAGACGCGAGGAGATGAATTTGAAAAAAACTATCAAATTTGTCTTATTGCACCTGATCGGGATTTCATGAATCATTGTAACGATAATATTGAAAATAATAAGTTGACAATTTAAATATTAAAATGATTTATGAGAGAAATGGTAAAAGAGTTCTAATTTTTCAGCGATATATTGTTTTTCTTTTAAGACTTTGCAGCATACCAACAAGGAAAAAAATCAAAAAATGGTGAGGGTCACAGCCAGGTCAAAATGGCCTCAAACGCCCCATATGTATGTAAAAATTATTTCTACCGACCCTTTAGACGGCAACGAACGGAGGCCAATGGCATGAGTAGCTCCAAAAAAAGATCTGTTTCTTTGAATCTGATGCAGTGTTGCTTAGAGTAACATAGGTATATGCTTGAACGTATACCTACTCATGTACGCGTATGCATATCAGCATGTGTCATAATCTATCAGCTGCGGTGCTGACGATCATTCTTACCTCCGTAAATTCAGGAAATAATGTTAAACTGTTAGCGGAGGTGTTATCTCAGATTTCGCAGTTCGCATAACTTATTACTGATCATATAGATGATAATAATTTGTTATTTTAGGTTAGTTCGAATTGAATTTTTTGAATTCGTATAATAATATATACATTGCCTGTGAAATAAATATATATATATGCTATATGTACTCACATGTCGATTGTACTATAGCAATAATCTTTATAAGTTATTGTTTACTTATTTTTTGTGACTGGCAAATATTCCTGCGATATGTGTTCTAGATACTGTAAACGTCAAATTTCTACAAGAGCTGCGGTGTCCGAGTGGTTAAGGAGTCAGACTCGAAATCTGATGGGCTATGCCCGCACAGGTTCGAATCCTGTCCGCAGCGAACTTTTTTTTTTTTTGTTTTTTTCTTGTCAATTAATGCTTTACAGATAGTAGTATGTAAAATATCAATCGTAAAAATATAACAATTCATTTTTTTAAAGTGTTATGGTCGTTTTTAACAATCTTTCTAAATTTCAGTCCGCACATGATATGTGAGACATATTATCTCTGATGATGCGAGTATTCTTGAACCTTTATACTACTGAGAAAAAATGGCTCAATGCGAAAAATGTTTAAAAAATTACACGTATGGGGCGTTCCATACTAACTCGACCAACATTTGACCTTGATTATCTTGGATTTGATCCGGCTTTTTTATATCATAGCTTCAACTCTAAGAGACACTCACGTTATTTTGAAGATTTTTCCCACGAACCGTTATCTATTTCTGAATCTCTTGGACCAAAATAAAAACGCCCATTTTGATTTTTTTTTTCTAGTAAGATCTGCAAAAAATTCCGTTCAACATCGATAATTTTCAGCTGTCTGGACGTGGAACTAAATTTCTGTATATTTATTCAATTGATCTCAAGTAATGGCATTCTCCAGTTAGAAAGCGAGGGCTTTTCGGTTTCCCGCGTGACGGAGAGGAGAGGAAGGGAGCATCACGGGGAAGCGTAAACAAGTGACAGAGACGATCGTTTGCCCCGACCCTCAGAGCGCCAGTAATACGCTGTTCAGTGAGTTTGCTTGGTTGACTTTTCTCAGTAGTTATTCATGTGATTTCATCATTATTTCCAATATTATCACTTAAATTAAAGATCATGGATTAAGCCTGGAAATGGCTTTCTTAAAATCTCGAAAAAAATTCTCTTGTCGGTATTTTTAATCGTCCTAACATTTGTATCTTTTATTCTACACTGAAAATACGCGGACAAGTATTGAATTGGTATGTTTTTTTTTTACGTCTAGTTGCAGTTATGAAAATTCCATCATTCGCTAGACTTACAGTGACGATAATAGTGGAAACCACTAGCTCTACAAACAAATTGCTTTTATAAAGTTTATGTACTTCAAAATATACCTTAAAAAATTGATACACATTTTTCCAACTGGCCAAATATACTTTTTTCCTCTATTAAAGTTTAGAAACTCAATTTTTGTCGAGAAATTATTATTTGTTATTTTTCTTGAAATCCATTGAAAACGGAAAAGAAATTTCAACAGCAGAAGAAGATGGAACGATTTTTTGTGTCAATTAATGTGACCCCGTACATGAACAAGTATGATACTGTATGTGGCCGTATATGATTGAGTATGATCTCGTGTGAGCCCGTTTCTGACCAGATACAGTGTAATATATGAGCATATGTCGTCCTGTATGATTTGATCATATTATGCTGGTCGTATTATAGCCATGCATGGGTCAATATATGATGTCATATACCACTACGTATGATTAGGTTCATATGCGATCGTGTATGATCATTTTTTATCAGGTAGACCTACCCGAATCCTGTTGCTGTGCGTATCCACCTATGTCGACTGGATTACCGTTGATAACGAGATCCCTCATGCAGCCAACATAACCTTGTCTGAGAGCACCGCTCCATAACACAGGAGGTACCGTCAAAGGTGCGAATGGTGCTCCAACGCCTCCGATGTACAATAACCCGTCAAGATCTAACTGCGTTGAATCGCCTGGAACGATAAAATAAATCATTTCCATTACTTTGCTGACTTTTGAAATGCAATATATTCTTTTGCTCACTAGTTTTAAGCGATGTTTATGTGCAATTTGTATCGGAGTAGGTTAATCTGTTATTTAATTATTTCTGCCTTTTTTTGTGACTTGAATGACATGTAAACTGGAGTATCAAAAATGATGATCGAAATGGGCCTGCTACACAATACTCGCAAGCTTGTGTCCTTGTATGCATACACGCAGTCGACACTCCAGTTTCGTTTGGAACCACAGCTAGGCAGCGCTGATGTGCGTACGTACGCAAGTACACACACATTAATAACATGCTTGAATGTCGTGCAATCGGCTTATAAAAACGCGTTCGGATTTCGACATACGTAACCCTTTAACAACATATTCGGTTACGGTAACCCAATTCTTTCGGAAAACATGCCTTTATCCTAAACGGTGAGGTGTGGGGGGGTGTCGATCCCGCGGGGGGCGGGTGGGAGGCTTTAGCACCCCTACTACAATCCCCTCCCCAACGAAGCCCTGGTGCGCGCGCAGCGGCTGGGAGAGAGCGTCGCCAAGTCAGTCTTTGGGTTACTGTCACTCAGTGTGGTAAGCCTGTCACGAAACCTGTAATTCCTCCGGAAATAAAGTCGAGTAAAATATTGTTTTATTGAATCGTTCTTAATGCTTACAGAGTGTATGTGACTCTGGCAAGAGCGAGAACGAGAACGAGAATCACATCGAGACGGAGAGCGCTCACGAGTCAGAGGAAGATACCAACTCCGATCACAAATCAGAGAAAGAGGCAGCAGCAGTACCGCCACCAAAAAAATGTCGGGACCGTATACCCTACTTGCGTTCGAAAAGTGGATTTCCAAGATCACAAGACCCCCTCGACTCTCCAGATGGACGCCCTCAGGTTGAACACACTGCTACGCCTAAGGGTGAAGCCTCGAACGCGACAACACCGCTCGAAGCATGTGTTATTTACGGAGGTAATTCCAAACGTCATTCTAATTCATATGAATGAAAAGATAGACAGGAAAGTCGCGTAAATAAAAGAAATGGACGGCGCGTCGAGACTTATCATAAAACTGCAGATCTTGTAGAATTGAAGACTGTCATGAGCTTATTGTATTTCATGGACATGCATAAAGTCAGTTTCACACACACGAGAAATTTGTGGCCATCTTACAGTATATCGTTATTTCACATGACAATGCCTGAAAATCGATTTCTCCTTTTGCTGTGTTCGATGAGATTTGACGACAAAAACACATGCGCCGAGCGGAGAGCGACAGATCAGTTAGGAAAATTTAGGACCTATTCATTGCAAATTGCACGGCTGCTACGAGCCTGGCTGAAATTCTACAATCGACGAGCAATTGCATTCGTTCCGCGGAAGGTGTTTGTTTCAAATGTACGTGCTCGCGAAACTAGATGTTATGTATAAGGTCTGAAAATTGATTCGATATATGATGCGACAGTACACCACATGCTGGCAGTGATCCCTTACGTTGGAGTCGTCGTCGACAAAGATTCGCCCGAGGCAGTTTCTTCCGATTACGTAAGAAAATTATCGGAACCCATTCATCACACTGCACGGAATATTACGTGCGATAATTCGTTCAGTTCGATATTGATTTGCGAATAAATGAAGACAGAGTAGGTCATACTCAATGGTGGGAACGAACCGTGAAAAAAAAAACGCGAAATTCCTGAAAAGTTTGAAGAAAAAATGCCACCAGCAGGAGCCAATGTTCAATTCGCTTATCATGGAGGGAAAACATTGGTATCATTTAATTCCCGGGCGAAGAAAACGGTATTATTCCTATCAGCATTGCACGTCAACGGTAAAATTGATGCGATTGCGGGTAAGCCCAAGATCGTAATTATCTTGAACAAAACGAAAGGTGAGACTAGGAGTTTTGATTCGAAATGTCACGATTACACAACGCTCGGAGATCTCGTCGATGGCCTGTGCGGTTTTTTTTTCATCGGATGGCAAACGTGAACAGTTTGGTTTTGTATGCATTATGTCACGATAATCAAAAAATTAAGCGTATGGATTTTATTCTCGATCTAATGATGGCACTCATCAAGCCGTTGTTAGCAAGCGTCTGACATCTTCGACTCTGCGAATAACGTTGCGATTGCAAGTCGTGACCCTTGTGGAAGAAGAGGATATTCCGGAGAATGAAAATCCACGTAATATATTGGCCGCAAATAAAGTGGCCAACCAAAGAAGATGTCACTTCTGCCCATTCAGAACTTGAGATACCAGCTGCCAATATATAGGGAACATGTGGCCAAAGTGTGTTGCGACTGCTCCTTACAGATTAACAAAATATAATGTAATACATTTGTATGAATTTCACTGCTTCCAGTCTCTTATTTTTTCGCAATAAACTTGAAGTATTCTTGAAACAACTTCATCATGAAATTCAAAAATCAACAAAGTCTAGCTTGCCGAATATTTTTGAGGTTTCCGAGAATATCAGAAAAAAAAGAAGATTGGTGTATTTTAAAACTATAATGCTTTTTCCAAGTTTAATTAAGTTCTATTCTCCGGCTTACTATTAGGGGGATGACCACTGGTGTTCAATTATTGTTTTTTTTTATCAAGCAAGTTCTCTGTTGGTCAGTTTCATTTCTATCTACAAAAAATGATAGCTAATCGTTTTTTTCCGGGAAAAGGTTTGTTTTCTGAACAATTAGAGACCCAAATATCTCATATCGAAGCACCAGTTGATCCAAGTCCTTACGTTAGATGATTTTACTTTGATCGCATCTAACTCTGAAACCCGGTGAACGCGACTCCCAACTTTTTTTTTTACTGTATTTTCCGTCTTCGTTTTTCATCTAGTATATATTGGCTCTTTCTTCATTTCCGCAACTGAATCTAGCGTTGAGTTTATGGCTTTGTTCTTGGTATTCTTACAGTAAGTATTTTGGTTTCTGCTTTGTGCTTAACACTTTGTATTTGTTGAAGTACTTTCCGTCATTGATACTAGTGTATTTTTCGTTCGTTTGTTTGGTTCTATTTGTCTCTGCCAGTTCTTCTGCTAACTTTTTTCCTTTCGCTCTTCTGTTCTCCACGTCTGGTATACTGATACCTTTCTTATTGTGATTGCTCTCGGCCTCTTCCCCACCTCGATTTCTTGTCATCTTTTTTCGTTTGGACTCGTTCCACCGTTCTTTTACTATCTTCTTCACTCCCATTTCTTGTGTTCTTTTTTTCACCACAGCATTAGCACGCCATGCGCACTCTTAAGGATAACGATTATTTGTTCCTACCCATGTAAGAATTTACAATAGCTGATGCTTGATTGCCGTCGACGGACCAACATAGAAATGTGACACGCGGTAGACCCTCAATCGTCAACGGTCCGGTGTGAAGACTGGGCCATGCATGATATTACAGTGATGGGCCGATGGTAAGTTGGCTAGCATCATCTACGTGTCACCTTTCGCGCTTAAGACGCTCCTGGATGCCACTCCTAGCCCGCTCACTACACTACCGTATAACAGATTTTGAGCTTAGGGGCAATCCTCATTGCTCATTCGTGACCCAACGCTGGTAGGTTATCAGTTTGACGCACCAGCATCAAGTTTCGGAGATTCTCTATGAAAAGCTATGATGGCTAACATAAGTTCAATAGTGTCACGCTAGCCATCAGCTGGGCTAGCAGCGGCACTGTTATGGCGACCCGGTGTTCAGCCAGTGATAGTTCAATACTACTGATGGTGAACCGTCAGTCGGCCGCCAATGGCCCAACACTGACCTGCAGATAATTCGATTATCAAGATTCTTCTTTGTTCTTGGAATTAGCAGCTTGCTTTCTATTTCGTTCAGCTCTTGCACGTCTGTCTCTTTCTTGTGAGTTTATCTACCTAATAATGAATCTATCTATTCATCTTCCTTTTGGAGAAAATGCGGAGTGAGGATCTGGCCCTGTGCTCTTGGCCTGCGTAGCTGTTCTGCCTTCGTTGGTTTTCCCTCTCCTTTCTATCGCTGGCTGCTCTCTTCCTGCGCTGCTCTGTTCCTCGTTCACCTGTCTTAGTTCTGTCGAAAAGTTGTACCATTTCCTATTGTTTAAGTGCCGTCCCACAGGTATCATCTCTGTTTTGTTTCCTTCTTTGCCATTTCCGTGCTGCTTACTTTGCAGAGTTTCGAACATAACTGCTCTCGGTATTTATGTAACAGTACTGTTCGGCTCTCCTCTCTGCCGCGTCATTTCCGGGCTTTTCGTGATTTTCACGGTTTGCTTGGATTGTTGTTTTATTTTTTCACTTTTCGCCACTTTCCCCATAAACAAATTTACGTTTTTCTTTTGACCTGATTTGGGTGCGTCTGATTGCATTTCCGGGCTACGTGATTCACCCAGGTAGGTTTTAAAGTATAATCCAGATTATATGCAGATAATAACGAATTATTCGTAGATATGGGATGGATCTGCAGTGTCAAATAGAGTTACAAGAATAATTCCTATAATAAATCAATACGGATTAAGGATAAAATGTTGCACGCGTTTTAATTGAATTTACACGCGCAAAGATCTTTCTGCCAAGAAGCGAATCGCGAGACTTCCGAATTTTGATTAAATATTCCATTAACTTTTCGTTCCTCACGATCCCGATATCAACAATGACGTCGTCTCTGCGTTTGGCATAACTGACACGATGATATTGGCAGTACTTGCATCTCCGTCCTTACCGGATCGTGCTCCCCTAATCCTATTAATAAACCTTCATTTCGTTCCGGTCGTAGGTGATTGACATTTCAATACAACGTATTCGTATATCCGCATAATAATTGCGAGAGATACTTCGATTCAATTATGTAAGCGTCAAAATTCATTTTCGAAATGAAACACGATACATCTATTGTGAAAAATAATTTCACCATCAAATCCACGAAATTACTTGAATGGAACTTTTCGATAGGAAATACTTTGTAAGTAAAACATATGCGGGATTCTACGTCAATTTTTCAAATTTTCGAATTATTCCACTATTCGATTTGATTCGACCACTATTCGCTCACCCCTAGTAAATACATTTTTTCCTACTTATCTAGTGAAACTCGATATTGGATGCCAACTGATTATACTTATAGCTTGTCTATTACGGTGCCCTTGAGAACTATTCTGAAATCTATGATCCCGAGACCCATTCAAAAAACATCATTGCGACGCTTTTGAAATACAGCGACCACACGCAGACCGATTTTTTTAGTTTGGTTCAATGGCGCACGGAGGTGCTCAACCGAATGCAATAGTCGAAATAGGGGCAGCCATTACTTACACGTTGCTTATTGACTATCACAAGGAATTATTATAACGTATCAAAACTGAAACCATCCTTAATTGATACTCGTTCCAGACCCCTGCGCCTGGATATGGGGTGGTGGCGCATGAATCAATGACGTCATTCTCCTACAGGGTTACACAATGAATGTATGAAATACTCGCAATTTTTTGCTTTACCTGGTGTACGGAATTCGGCTGTTATTCCGTCGACGGTCAAGCGCCCATCGCGTTCCACTCGACGTAGCGCTACATCGTGCCAAGCGCTGTCGTCGATACGCCGTCGGGACCCCCTAACCTTTACGGGTCCGCTGCCCAGGTCAGCGTGTAGGTACAGGTGACCACCAAGGATTTCAAAGGCGAAAAGATCCGGCTGAACAGATGAAAGCAGAATAAACATTGAAGGTCACGCGTGGCGATTGATTATTTCAAAGCATTTTGTATGAATGAAAAGTGACTGTAACTGAAATTAATATTTTCCATTCCTAGATCAGTGCGCTTCTTTGGTACAACATATTCGCATGTCAGTTTGTCGCATATCATGTTCTAGTATCCATAGGAACGAAAATTAAGGGGCTACAGATTATTTTGTAACAGTTATAAACTTGAATTTACGTAATATGATTCGAATTTCGATTGGTTCACGGAAATGATTCGTCACGACTGTGACCCCGTCAAGTCATGAGCAGGGAAAGGGGATAGTATCAATAACCATGCGGCGTCGAGGATGCAATTTGAATTATTTCTGCATACAAATTATAACAAAAAATTGATCCGCTGTTCAAAATCTTTCTGTTTATTAAATTTCGCTGCATAAAACATGTATGATGTGTGCTTTTTCAAATCGTTAGTAAGACACAAATGACTTAGAGAACGTTGTAGTATTATTATTTCTTTGAGGGAGCGATATTTCGCCGCCTTTCCCTACTATCAACTCACGCGATTGCCAAAATTTCCGGAAATCCGGGTACAAACGTGCGTCAGGTTTTCATCAACCATTTCGAACTTTTTTTATAATTTGCCAGTTTGTAGTATTACCTGAGAAGGCCTTCCATGAATTTTTCACATTTTTTATTCTCAATTATTCTCATGGTTGAAAATTAAAAAGAGGAAATGAGCAAAGAGCAAACTGCGCAGATCCAAAAATTAAGTACGTAAAATTCTTCTCGCAAAAGGTTACTGAATACACCTGCGGAATTTCCAACATATACACTAGGGTGGTCCTTAAAATGGTCATGTTCGAATTTCTTCGCTCCCAGGAGCTGAAACAGCTTCGAATAAATATAAAATGAAGTAGTCAAAACCCCGGCCTCCTAAGTCCATCCTAAATACCTCCGCAAAGCATCCCGAATTTCGAAGAGGCGCTCCGTGAAATTTTTGCATGATAAATAGAAAAAAACAAAATGTATAGTAAACATTTCCAGCAAATTGAAAAAGACTTACTTCATCCAGCCGTAGCTCAGAAAATAATGTCGCGAAAAATCTCCAAAAATTTCACTGAACACCTAATGCAAAAAAATTGCATCTTCGAAATGGTTGGCTTTAAAAATCTGAGAAAATTCACGGTAGACTCTCTGAAGCAGTACTAAAGATTGGAAAATTCTATAAAATATCCAAAAGGTTGATGGAAAAAGGTGGCTCAGTTGTCAACGAATGCCTCACGTGTATCTTGTATAATGTGACATCAGTGCGATTAATACTACATTTTTTTTATACGTAAAGCATGTATGATTTAAGAATATAACTGTATAGTCTGCGGATCTCAGCAGTGTACTTTTTTTATTATCGAGTTGAATCAGGGAAAATTTTAATTGACTTATTACACGCTTCTACTCCCTGTACTTTTTATTTACCTTTCGTTAGAGAATTTTTCTCAGATTCACACGGCCAAATCAATTGCAGAATTCCGCGGTAACAATTAGTCTGGGTCGTGTATTTCAAGCGTTCTTTAGCGCTCACTGATCCATTCACTCGAACATAAATTTTTCATACCTGTACAGCCCGGCGAATAGCACTCTAATTTTCGCCACCTTTAACTCGGACTTTTCAAAAGCGTAACCAGTAGACCGATCAATTTTTTATGTGCGAACATCGTTAAAATTCACCACGGACCGGCGTGTTTGTGCGACAATATTATATATGTATACCTATATATACTAGGGTGGTCGTTGCAAACAAAATTTTGGCTGTCGCCCCCTAAAACCGTAGTAATTGAAAAAAAAAAATATATATCTGCAAAACCCGAAGTCTTTCAATTGAAGGGCACAGTTACCTCTTCGCATTTGAGTTTCAAATTCGCCCTTTTTTTTTTACTTTTGCTTTGTCAGTTAGCTGTATCGGGTTTTTTTTTTGAATATTTGTAAACCAAAACTCAATGAATTTCTGACGTACCCTAGTATGACCTCCGCTTTTACTATACATGACGAGACCGTTGGGTTCATTGGTTCGAATTTTGAAAGATATACTTCCGGATTTCGCAGCTTTCCACGGTGGCAGAACCTGAAACAAATAAAACAAGGCGCTTTTAGGAAGCTTTCGAAAATCTCGTTGCTCGCAACGGTGTGTTTTTTCACTACACACTCACATGTAACTTGCACAAGATACCTGCAAGGCAATCAGATTAGTCAAGTAAGCGGAATTGACGTCCTCGAATCCTTGGTCGGCAGATGTACCCTATAATTGTTTTCAGTCTTCAGCTGATAATAGAATGAATATATTAATGAACAAGGGCAGAATTCGACAACTTGGACGTCTGAAGTAAAATATCAGTGGAGCAATATCTCGTTCAGTTGAAATGACCTGTACGTCTCCGTTTGCGAACCACAAATTAGCATCAAATTGCAATCACAGATTCCTTGCTATGCATCGGTGGAGAGGATATAGGTATAATTGAATCGGGGGAGTTGGATGCAACAAGGGCACATTGAGCCAGCATGCCCTTATTGCAGTAATTTGAAGTATGAAAGTTACACGGCTGACACTTCGTCAAACTAGTACAGAATGGAAATATACAGTGAGTATGTTGGTCGATAAATAATTCGTTTGAAACCATGTGTAATACCTAATTGAACCATAGTCGAAATTTTAGGCCTCTACAAAAATAGTACTCGCCTAGCTGGACCTAACGACAAATGCTTTCACTTCAACCGCATCTATTGAAAGAAGCAACGTTTCACAGATTCTGATTACTTATGTACTTGAAAAGAGTAGTGGACTAGTTTCATGAAACTGCCATTTGCAATAATTAAGCCTTTTTCGGGCATCAAGCATAAATAGCAAATTTGTGTATTTCTTGACTATTCAAAAGTCAAGATTATGTGAATATCGAATGATGAACGGAGGAAAAAAGGTATTAGAATAATCCGCCCTCTTTAGCATTGGCAAATCCCAAATACAGGGTGACCCCATAAAAACTGACCCTATTTAAAACCTGAATAAAATCTGAACTCGTTCTCTTGATTTTTGATCTTGATTCTTGTTTTGCTGGAAACTAGAAGGATGAACCTTTCATTTTGTGTTCGAAAATCTAAAACCTTCATCCGTTGCAGAGATACGTGTACCGGGAAAAGAAGTTTTCAAAAAGTCGCCGGAATTCGTTGAAAAAAATATGATATTCATGAATGATTAATCTAATTTCCATGGTTATTCGAGTACTCAGTTATTTCATTTCAATTATTGTAGGTTCTGCGAATTTTTATAGTATTCATACAATCAACAGTGTCGCAAAAAGAATAAATTAAAACGATGAATATGTCTTCAAATCAGAACTCAATCTGAAAATTGAATTGATCATTCATGAATATTATTGTTTTTTCCGTGCAAATATTTCTGCAACGAATAAGGGGATTCGTTGGATATTCGAACGCAAAATGAAAGGTTCGGTCTTCTAGTTTTCAGCAAAGAAAAAATGAAAACTCTCGAAAATCGAGGAACGCGTAGATTTTGTCCAGGTTGTGAATTCAGCCGGTTTTCTTTTGAGCCACCCTGTACATTCGCAGCTTTCTAAAGAGTTTATCTCGATGGGGGTATTGGAATACTTGTGTGCTGCGTCAGCACTTGTGCACACCTATACTATCGAACGTGTACTAGTAGTCTTGTATTTCTCCTTTTTTTCTATCCTTCCTATCTCAGTCTACTCTCACTGAGTGCTTGAGACAATAATTGGAAGCTCACGAGCTTCAGTGGGAACAATTTTGTTCGGTGAACCTGTTTTCAAAGGTGAGATCCGATTGAGGCATGAAAAGTGAAATTTTGCATAAGGTACTGAGTGACTATAAAACAATAATGTAGGCGGATCATACCGATGCTCGCGTATGGGTATAAGACGAATGTATAGTATACATTCAACTCCATGTCTGAATATGAAGGCAGAGTCTTTTACGTAAGTACAAGCAAGTAAGTATTGCGTTTTGCAGATTGCTAGTATAAATTTTAGCTTCAAGTTTTGCATATTACAATCCTACTTTCCAGGTCAAAGCGGTTTTTCTCTGGCGCATGAAATTTGGTTTTGAATATCTCGTCGAGACAAGACTGAAAAGCCAGAAGGAGTGAAATGAAGCAATAGAAACGAGAATATGCGAACAATTTTATTCGCATTTGATTCAGCTAGCAGCTATCCAGCTTTGTTCTTTCACCTATTCGAAGTACTATTATTTTCAAAGCCTTGGAAAGAATTGCAATTATTTCTGATTCGACTCAATGGAAATACGAACGATGTACTACTCACGAACACAGTCAGCTTATTTGTTTCGTGCTACGATTTCCCTCCTTCGATTATTCTTAACGGAAAAATTGTAACACACAGCGTTTGCGGTGATCCAAGGCTAGAGAAACGAAGATGCAATGCCTATCTTACGTCCTATCACCCCAAAAAGATATTATCAATATCTTCGCGCTAGCTTCTCATAGAATAAGCGGAACCTTTGAGAAGTTAGTTCAAACGATCCTGCCGAAGTGTTCATGAGATATTATTTATTAATGACTAGTCATACAATCTCAACTTTTCTTGTTTTGCTCGCCGCTCATTTGATAGTGTAAATGAAGAAGAGAAAGCCACAGACCTCCTATAGAAGACTTCAAGATTGGTTCAGCACGGTGCAAGTATTAAATAATCAGGAAATCCGCACGGGTTGAGACATCCCAGCGAAGAGCATGTTAAATTGAAGAAATGAACCCTGTGGCATCGATAACAGCCATACTCAGTCGATGTATAAATTAGCTGGCTTGTAATAATTATATTTGTTCAATAATTTATTCTGGAAATTGCTTGGCTAAGCATCGGGAACTCGCAACGATTGTCATTGTCCAACTTTCAATTATGATTTATTTATACCCTGATAGACAGTTTCAAGTTTTATTCTATTCCGGATGTTTTGCTGGGCTCATAAATGAGTATTTTCGATTTCATTTGTATATCAATACAAATCCATCTGTATTTCTGATTAAGGATTAAGTAGATGAAGTCTGTTTCCAATTTGAACTCCTATACCCGTATCTGCGCTCCTCGATAGATCTACACAATGTCCAGTGCTTGTCTAGTTACGCTACGGAATACGATAACATTCGCGTTGTCGCTGTATACCACCTACATAATTGATTGAATTATGCGGCTCTGACAAGTCGGAGGAATATATGTAAACCAATTCACTAGACACATGTGGATAACGTATGTATCTATAGTCTGTATCGATTTTTTCCAGGTGTCTTGCTGGTTTGGTTGTGCAATATATCCTCGACTCGTACGTGTTATTGGTGAAAAGATTTTCATGATCTACATACAGTTAGAATATGATGGCAAAAATTTTCCTCGACGAATTGCAATTACTGAAATCCTTCTACTGAACACATATGCTGTGCACGGTTATAATTTAGTACAATTGAAATTTTACACAGTGCACTATGTAGACGCAATATCATTCGTACGAAACATATTGACCAAGTTTTTGCCCTGATGTTTCTGAGCTAGATGAAGGCCCTTGAAGAATTCAGGAGCTGGTTTTAATTAGCTAGGCATACGAATGGGGCATTCTAGATGGCATTTTTATTCCAGAATACTCACCATTGTCAATGGATCTGGATATCTTATAAGTTGATCAACATCTACACTAAACATGAACGAATACCTACGGATGTTTTTTTTATGAAATAGACAATGCTAATTGTCGTAGCTCACGGCAGCTCAACAAATTGAGACGAGGCAAGTGGAAGAAAAAGTTTGATTTAGTAAACGGGTAATTTGATTGTTGAATTCCGAGAGATGTAGGAGGTGAAACTGAACGCTGACCGAAGATTATTGGAGACCCTTTAGATACTACGATTTCGATAAGCTCGGGATTTTCCAGGATTGCTTATATCTTATCTCGAGTGATATATAGAATGTGTGTATCGCTGTCTTTCGTCGCGGAAACCATTGCTGATCTAAGCCATAGATTTCGGCTCCAATCTCGCAATTCGATGGCTTTACGATTCCAATCTTATTGCAAACGCCTCGAGTACCTAGTACAGTCAAATTTCATCTCACATTTTTTGCGATAGCAGCACAACGTATTTTATTTGTACAAAAATCCCTGACTACGGGGTATATTCTGATTGATTATTCATAGATTCTCCTATTTTCAGACCGTTACGGAATGGCAGGCCTCAAATGTCTGTTTTGTATTCTCCTATTTTCAACTCTTTTCAAGTTTTAATAATTTATCTCCGGACAATAAATTTCGCCACTATCCGTCTACTCCAGTCATCTCCCCAATCCCCAAAGTTCTTCTTAATCAGCTATCTCCACAATCACTAACAATCCTCTAAATGAACTATCTCAGCGAAGAAATAATGAATGAGCCATTTCACTATCGCAAAGGAGAATACCTCGTCTGCCTGAGGCACTTGAAGAATTTGATGTCAGTTGGGTTATAATTGAGCATGATGTGTTTCGACAGTTATGCTAATACTGCGTGTTCTTCAAATTTTCAATCTCTCCGACTCACGGCACGAAGTTGGGCTCGATTGAAGCGCTATCAACGTGGAGCTACCATTTGACCAACCACGTCCAGAACAAAAGGTCCGCACGAATTCGTCGGTAGCAGTCGAAGAACTTGTAAGAAGATCTCGCTGTCTTCAAAAACGATATTTTTTCTATCTCTTTGTTATCTAAGAGACCATCGACGAAGGATTCAGCGAGCATTACCGTGTACCTGTTATTACGATTGGAGAAAAGGGGTCCTTTCTGACCGTTGAGTCCTTGAACATTTTCTGGCGCTACCTCTGAAACTTGGAACGAATTCCGAGTCGGAATGTTAGCAGTGACGTCAGTAACGATCGTGTCTTAGGAAGTTCGAATGCTAGCTAAGACAACCAATGTGGCGAGTAACCATGAACTACCTATTTTTGGCCCTGGAATGATCAATAACACTGTGTGGAAAAGCCACTACTGGAAGCCGTGTAAACTTAAGAATGTCTAGTACGTATTCCAGGAACAGGCAGAAACTTTTCCTCGACTTAAGAAACTACAAAGATAGACTTCGTAATGATGATACTGAGCGATGTGTGTAAGATACGGGATTTGCAAGGGAACACGAACACGCTAGGTACTAAAGATTGTAATGATCAATTTAAAACGGGCTTTCCGTTTCAATATGCTCCGGTGACCGAGAGGCCGGATAACGAATGTAATATCGTAGGCTAAAAGTTGACTTAAAAATCCAAAAACATACGTGGCTCATTTAATATGACGTAAAAAAAAAGTGTTCGGACAAGAAAAATGTCATGAAATCGTAGTTGAGCTAGACTGGCAATTTTTGTTTTCTTTCTACTCTTGTTGTCTAATTTTCGAATGAATTTTACGATGAAAATTGCAAGAATTGAATTTGATATCAGTTCTCAGATGTATTTATTTTATTATTATGAAATCCCTCGAAATTGTGTCATAGGTGCGACCGTTAGCCCGTCATAATTTATCAAACAATTACCCGCGCCGTTGTCCCGTTAATGACGATTTACGGAGTAGGTGAAAAATTGTCGAAAAAAAAAAACAACGAAACCGAAAAAGATTTCGTTTCAAATTTCCCAACTGACCGTTGTTAATTATGTAAATTAACAAATGGCTCCCGAAAATGTAACAGGAAGGGACACGCTGGTAAAGGACATGATTCGACTCCTAATCGAGATTTAGAAGATTTTCGAGAATGTCGACAAAAGAGCTCTGTAGTTTGATGGTACGGCCCAGCCCCCGTTTTTACGGATTGCGATTATCTCGGCTTCGTCGCCGTGGTCCAGGAATTTCCCTGTTGCAAAGGAGAGATTAATGATGTGGGTTATTGGCTACAAGATGAACTCCGCCGTTTCTCCTTCAGGATCCTCGTCGATATATTATCGCCACTTGCCGCCATGTGCGGCTTTGGTCCATGTATGCATAGAAAAATTTCTTGCGGTGTTACTTCGTGAAGAAACAAAGTTTTCTCTACTCTGCGTACATATCAGGACTGGCTTTTTAGGAATAACTGCGAGGCCAGTTTTTTTCTCACCCTAAAAAATACCTGTTGAAGGTATCTGCGATCTCTTTCTCGCTTTCCATAAGCGCCTCACTTTTTAATTGCGCCTTATCAGAACTTGAACTTTTCTCTCTGTGTGTCGCTGTTGCGATCTGATGTACGCTTCGACACAGCTTGCGCAAATTTTAATTAATTATCCACTTACTTCTTCTGATACTTAGCATATTGTTCCTAGCCCTGATGGTTTTGTAGCTCCGTGAATCGACTCCTTGAGTAGGCTGATGAAGTGCTCCGTAACCTTAATGTTTACCTCTTCGCTTTGTTCTACTTGGTTCCGAACGAGCTGTAGTAGTGTCTGTCTGAGCATTTTACAGTTTACCCTTCGAAATTCTTTACACTCTTTTCTGTACATCTTCTCCTATTTTTATTTTTTGTCGAGATACGCCATTTCATCACGATAGGAAAGTTCTCTGATGTTCCTGCCTCGACTACCGCCACGCTGATATCCGTACCTTATCCTGAACAAGCATGGTCCATACAAACCTTTGTTGTTGACGTTAGTTGAGTACAGGTGTTGATCACTGATAGGAATCCTTTCTCATACAAGTCCTCGAGGTATTCATCCGTGATACTATTTTCCGAAAGTGTGTCTATATCGCAGTTCCCCATCAGGACTTCACTGTCCTTGACGGGGTTCATTATTTCGTGAAGGGTCTATACAAACTCTTTCACCGGAATCGTCCGCAAGTTATAATTATGAGCATTTTCAGTTGTTTGGTTTATGTAAAATGCCTTTACTTTGCCATTACTAGTGACATTTTGCTCCACTCGATATGTGCGCTTGCTGTACGTAGCAGCTTCACCATTTTGATGAACATTTCATTTTCCGGGAAAAATGATCAGATACGATCAGATATGGATTGATCATATATGATCATATCAGATAATTGGCCAGATCTGATCATAATATGTGGTCATATATGATTATACATGATCTGATACGACCATACATAATCATATCCTGTACAGCAATTTTGTCTGCAGGTACGTTTCAAAAATGTCATGTTGACTAAATCACGCAACTTCAAATATCGGCGGATCCTCAACAAGGCCCTGTGCGAAGCAGTTATGATTGAAGAAGTGCGGGTTACTAGTTGATAAACAGATAATGGCGGTAGACGGTGATCGTGTTAGGGCCTCTGGCGTTTGGGGTTACGTTAAGCTGGCTGAAGCATTTTACTCGCGGGAGGATTGCGGTGGGGTCGCTGCCTAGTGGCGACTACGAGAAGTGCGGTGACAGCGATTTGCACAGCACTCGAAACTTTTACAATCCTAACTTGTACCAATATGATGTTGGATGAAAATGTAGGTTTGATGATTATAATTGCAATTTTCATTCAATTATAAGGTCAAATGTGTTTCTATTAACTGTATGCTCCCAATTTATAAATGCAAATTACAATTGAGTAATTATTGACTATTTTAAGCAAAATAATATAATTTATTTTGCTGCCGAAATCCGCAGCACATTGGCTCCTTCTAGCATTTTGTTGTAGTTGACTCTTATTGTTTAGTCTGATCATATATGGTCAGGTATGGTATCTGGTCTGGGCATATTTTATTCATAAGATCAGCTGCTCGTCAACTAAACAAAATTGGAAGGCCCTAAATATTTCTCACAAGATGGGGACAGAACTCTGGTGTATTATTGAGTATTTTGATCATATCCTTCGAACGGATCTGTCTACCATTATATTCCGAGTACAAAGTCTACCAATATGTTCCAAGTACAAAGGATAAGTCAAATGACGGATAGTTCAGATCGCAAGCCGTCTTCTGACGGAAAGGAAAATATTTTCGGACATACATTTGTTCAAAAAATCGTGTTTCAAAGCGTTGCAATTATTTTGGATAATTTTTTTCTGAAAAGTTACCAAAAACAACGAATCTTCATTTTCTAAATTTTAAATACCGATGCACTGGTGCCGAGGAATCGCTTACTAAAGAGAAGATACTTGAACATAGCTATCTCAGAAACTACTGAACATAACTTTTCAGAACTTGGTAAGAATCTTGGACTTGTGTAATACTTGAACCGAAGAGCAAAAAATTTCGGTGGCTGAAGTGAAACGAATCAAAATAATTTTTTATGTCACACTATCCATATGTGTCAATGTTCATATGCAAATTTATTTGCAAACATATGCCATTACTGATCGATACTCGACGCCAACTTGGCTAACGTCTGACCCTGACCATCTCAGATATGATCCATGTTTTTACGTCAGAGTTTCAACTCTAAGAGACACCTTGTGCTTTTTTCGGGTCAGAGGCTCGATGATTCGTCATGATTAATCCGCCATAAGTTGTGCTCCAGTTCTATTCTGATCTCAGTTTCATTTGCAGCAGATACGCAGGCATTTGCAGTAGAATGAACTGCTCTAGTTTGGCCTGTATTCGCTCTCTTCTTCTGGTTTATTGAAATCAACATCAAACGATGCCGCGCCATGTTCGTCCCAACTTTGCCCACGCTTCAATAGTGAAAATATTTAGATCAGCTTCGAGAGCATTCGGTATTTTATGGTGACAAAAAGTAAATCTATAAGCTACCGACAACGAGCCGATGGATCGATATTTAATCAAGCTGGATATTTTGTTCCATTCACCAACGATGCCAAGAATAATTACTATTTGATGAAATAATTCTATTCGAGCAAGGTGTGTGTCCAATTGACAACCATATGAGGTATCTAAAAGCATGATTTCTAGTACTCCAACTCCTTGAGTTCGGAGTTTGAAATAATTCGTACCCACATACAGTTCGTTATGATAGCTAGCTGATGTGATGTAATAAGTACCTAACGATACCGGAATCTGTCGTCTCAAAAATATTCAATTGAACGTACATCTTATTTTGAGTTGGCATTACTGCAAGCAATACCTAAGTTGGAAGCCTCCATGATGGGGAGTGGCGATACGAGCGAAGCTTTTCAAAGCAATTGAATTTTGCAAATCATTTGTGCTTTTTGCAGTTATGTCAAGTGACTTTTTGAATTACGTTATTTTCAGGGCAACTGAATTTTCCTAATAATGTGTGATTTTTGAGGTTATGTGAATTGATAGTTCGACGGGACACGAGCTTCCTTTGTGCCGCGACACACCACCGCGGGGCTCTCAAGTCAGGACTTGCCTGCGGTATTGCCAACTCAAACCAAGATGTACTTTAGTTGCCTATTTTGAGGGCGACAGATTCCGGTATTATTAGTGTATGCAATACATACCTACTTGACAATAAGGTCTGATTTCCATACTTTTTGATACAAAGGCAGTATTTTTGTGGATTATGTCAAAGTCGATGTACTTGGTGAATGTTCTTGCATCCAGGTGCTTTTGGAGGTCTTACTTGCAAGACATAATGAATTAAACTTTTTGAAGACGTGGAATAATATTCATACGTTTATATCTTGTTTTTGATATTGGTTTACGATTATTATTAATTTCGAGACACGGTAATATTTATTATCATTTAATTATTCATTGCAAACTCTTTACTTCTTTCCAACTATTCAATATTGACTATTTCTGCGCTAGGAGTACCAGGCGATGAAATTCTTGATTTGAAAAATTTCGTCTGCTCCAAAATATTAACAAAACTATAAAGTCGGCCATTGCGGTAAAAATAAAACATCCCAAAACACATATTTGCAACCTATTTTGGCGGCACTATCAAATAAAACATGTTCAAATAAATCGCCTAATTATATGCAAACATATATAATTGCGGATCATCAGTTCCCAAATTTAGGTGTACGTACACATAAGTTCTCTGCAATTTGAAATCATTTTAAAGTATGATATAGGCATAGGTACACAATGTATGTATGTAACAGTTGATAGGATCAATCGTATACAAAATATCAAATATGTAAAGTGTAATCGATTGAAAAACATCTTACCAGAGTCCCACCTTGTCAGCTGCGTAATTTTGGAAAGTGTATCATATACCCCGTGAGACGTGTAGGAATTTTCAGACCGGATTATATTGCAAAGAAATGAATAGTGTGTGTACCTCGGTTACGGTTAACTTTAACGAATTATTATACATGAAATATTACAGATTTGCTGGATTATTCCTGAAACAATAATTATGTATGCAGTACATGCAAGCCATGTGCTTTGTGACAGACTTAACATGCAGTGTGGTGCTGTTGCTAATCACCCAATTGAATGCAAATGAGCTTTTATGAGTGATAAAGGTATTGAAGCGATCTGGAAGTGCAGCGTCTGGTTACTTGTATATTCGCTGCATTGATCGATTGCACTTTCCCTGAAGTTAATTTTTTTCCCGATATTCTGTCCGTTAGTTCCGACGCAATCACACTTTATCTCTCGGGTTTTGGTATATTGTATTGCATCACAGGATGTGATGTCCAGTCCGAACTAATATAAAAAGTGTCGGCCTTATCATTTGTCCAATATTTTGCTATATTTGTAAGTTGTTTCCCATAATTGTAAGTTCCAATTCATTCATGATCACTCCCCAGTCCCGATTGAAAATTTACTAAAAAATGGAGCAAAAACGAAACGTGACTAATGCTACAGCGTTACCAACGTTACGGCGATAAAAAAAAGCGAGCTGTAAATTTTTCCATACATCTATAACATTTTCAATTGCGTTCAGTAAAATTTTGAAATAAATCGAGTGACCCTGAGGGCAGAAAAAAGACAAGATCAAGGAAAAAAAAAACATTCAGTCTTTGGGCTGTAGATATTTTTCCACAGATCTAATTACTATTCTAATCCTTTTGTTGAAAAGAGCGTATTTTTCTGGTTAAAATATATCAGTAACGTTTTGTTTTTGCTCTATGGATATAGGGAGTTGAAGGTACAGAAAATAGATTTTCTAGTAAATTATTAACCGGGACTCGAGGGAGATCACAAATTAATTGGGGCCTACAACTATGGGAAACGCTTTGTATGTTACCAAGGAACGAAATTCTGGACGGGGATCAGATTCGCGAATCCTCGGCCGGAACCCGCCCCACTAGACGTGAAACACCCCATAAATACTTAACGGAGAATGAAGTGGTAACGATAAGCCAAGAGAGAATGAGGAACAAATATTGAGTGAATATTTAAAAGGAAAAGTGTATACAATTGCATTTGAAAATCAAAAGACAAGAGGAAGAGTCATAATCACGGCAGAATATATATTGTCACAAGTATACCTAATAGAAATTGAAGTGAGTATCGAGGTGATGAGGTAACGGAATTTTTCTGTCGGGTCTTGTGCATGTGCTATAATAAATATATTTGCATGTACAAAAGTATATTGGACGATATATCATGTATATGAAATATATGCACGTATACATATACAAATATACATCGTGAGCCTACAACCTAACCATTCTCAAACACGGTGTCAGTGCGTGATAATATTTTTACATGTATATATACTCTAAATCTATAATAATAAATATATATATATATATGCAAACATGTGAACGTGATATCAACGAGTAAGAAAGGAAATAATAACGTCTCCTCTAAGCTAGGGTCGCGTGAGTAGCCAATCAGGTGCGTATCGTGAGCGATCGGGACAAGTGCGCCGGCTGGACCAGAGCTTTCCTCGATAAAGGCTTATACAGAGCTTACCAGGTGGGACTCTGGGCTGGTAAAGGTGACCAAGGCTCCGTGTAGTAGCCTGTTGCTGACTGCCGAGGCCTTCTTCAAGGCAACGTCCAACGGTTGGCACCCCAACAACCACAACCACACAGACAACATTTAGATTCGTTTAGAAAAGGCTATACTTCATTATTTTCCTACGTATATTGTACATTGTTACTGTTACTTACACTAGCTACTTAAAGTTAGCTATTCGAATAGGGTTGGCACTAGGCCGCACAATGGTCACTATACCAACCTTGGCAGGACAAACCCCCTACTTTCAAAGTACTATCGATACGACGAAAAACTCGCTGCAATAAAGCTATGTGGGAATATCGTAGGTAAACCACTTATTGTTACAACGTACATTGTTAATGATATTTTTTTTATGCGATCGTTGCGATAAAAGTAAGAGTAAAGGATGAAAATGAAAACATATTTGAGTACTCTGCAGTTCCGCTTGGATGATGTTAGTGAAATTTGTTGTATTTACAATATCTGCAAAGCAATATTTTAGCGAATTATAAATGATTGTTGTGGAAACAATACAATTGTAACAATAAAACTTTCGCAGTTAAGATCATAGTGTAATATTTCGCGAATTTTATACACGCATATATGCAACCGAGTGCTGGATATATTCTCAGTTACATGAATACCATTCACTTCACCTTCGCCATCACCCGTTGCACAAAGTCATCATCAACGTTTTACGCCGTCTAAAGCGTGCCATCGGGGCTGAAATATATCTGGAAATTAATTCCTGACGACGGTTCCTCGTAGCATATTTTTGGCGCGAATTTTTCGCCCGTTTTGCTAATGATTAAAAAATACCGCCTTTTCAGGTATAGTAGTTATTCTGACCATTGTGGGCTAGGGATTATGAGAGCCAGTTAACAGACAGAGAGAGAGAGAAAGAGAGACAGAAAAGAGAACAAGAATCCGGGCAATCGATCATCAAAATTGATTTACTATTGACAAGATATTGATAGTTAACCGAGTGGAATATCAGCTGGAAACTGTTTAGATTTATTTCATTTTTGATTCAGAAGTGCGCCTGGAATAAATTATGAATGCAACTTGAAAATACGGTAACCGTATAGAAGTTAGGAAAAAGCAGACAGGTCGGAATACCCGAAAGTAGAATAGATCCCAACCCTATGCAACCAGCGCACTTCTGGCAAAAAGAATAATTCGAAAATTTAATGATCGATCGATACTACAAAGATAAATGTAAGCCACAGTATTTAAATCTACTAATGTTATCACAGGTATAACACATTAATTGTACTTTCAGTTGCATTTAAATCGATGAAAATAAGAAAATGCTCATTAGGTATGTATTGTCAAATAATCGAGAGTATGTATTTTTCAATGCTAAAAGTTGCGATGCAACATCAAACGACACCTTCGAATTCTTACAAATTCTACAACACCAACAAATAACTTCCAGTATTGAGAAAAGGAAAGCTCAAATACACAATAATACTCTGAAAAAAAATCATTTTACAGTTATGCATCTATAAACAGTAAATTGGATTCGGAACAATTAGTAACAGTACATCAATGGACGTTGAATACAAAATATATTATAACGCCGAAGCAACGTCAATCCCCAAGAATGGACGACATATAATGAGTTTGAAGTTGTAAGAAAGCTCTCGAAAAGTGCGACATTTTGTCAGTACAGAAAATGGACTAGTCGAACCGTCTATAACCTTTAAAATAAATTGATGTTGCTCCTCAATATTTCGATAAGAACCAGTTACCTCCACATCCTATAAAATAATGTTCCTACCGATTTCTATTCACGCTGTAAAAAGCTTCCGTGGAAAATTATACAGTGAATCATGGATAACGGAGGGGCCTGTGATAAATTTTGCATACGAATGTAGAAAAACAGTTGAATGTGCAAGTCACGTTTGGATAGTAACAACCTGTAGAGCACCGTACGTTGCAAACATGTTTCAGAAGCGTTTCAACATTGCTTTTACATTGCATTTCATTTCATGGCAACAATAACGTTCCGAATATGTGTGAATGCTTTGGGTCTGAGATAACGTGAGGCCATTAGGAATATAAGACGTAGCAGAAACATCCCGTAAGTTAAAAACAAAGTATACCTCCTGGTCTCGTAGTACGCTGCGCCATCTTGCGACATTCGTGCGCGATGCGCATAGATGCAAGTGCGATAGGATAATATAAATCATTCATACGGTAAAATTAGGATTGTGTAATAGTTTTTGAGTGAAGATTCCAACTATTATAATTAATTTTTTGTTATTATTTAAACAACGGATTTGTAAGTTATGATAGAAAAGCCGTATGGAATAAAATGTTACAGTTGTCAATTGAAGCTAATACGCTGATTTGTAGGTTAGGTACGATGTTATTGCGCTCACAATTCATGATTATCAGCTCAAAACAATTCCGATATTATAGGCATGGGTACTGTAGAAAAACACGGTACGTGTTTCCATTTCTTAAGTTACATCATTTAGTTAGTATTCTTTGAAAAGGTTCACTATGTGTTCATAATTCTTTTCCATTCCAGAAACTCGTTTTGATGTGTTGCGGGATAAAATAAAACGCACTCAGAAAATCTAGGTATTTCTATCTAGGAATTCACTACCGTACATCCCTTCAAGATTCGATTTCGGGATTTGACTTATCAGGAATACATCGAAACTCGGGATAAATCAAATTCCATATTACAGGACCTTGTAGGTTTTCATACGGGGATGAAATCCTACATAGAAAAAGCTGAATTCAATGGGCATATTTTATTTTTAATAAAATTTCATAATGCGAGTATTCGGAATCTATTTTACGTATGTACATAATATAT
Organism: Tenthredo distinguenda; assembly: GCA_947538915.1. NCBI lineage: Eukaryota > Metazoa > Arthropoda > Insecta > Hymenoptera > Tenthredinidae > Tenthredo > Tenthredo distinguenda. Next base: position 11,071,037 of record OX384537.1, read on the forward strand.
ATCAACACGTTAAGAATAACGTATTTGGAATATAGGGAGAGATATGTGTTCGTTGCGGACATTTACACGTATATAAGACGTATCTAGATCGTTGCAATTATGAGTCGCCACGTCTTTGCAATATTGCAAGATTTTACGAATGACTTTTCTGAAACGTGTTCTTGACGTACGATGCTATACGGAAACACTCAACTTTAGTTAGTAACTGCGATAGTATGTACCGGGGTATTTTCTTGGATTGGCGATCTATAGTTGGCCTCATAGGTAAGGCAAGACACCTGAGTGCAGGCAACTATATCATCGGAACAGCAATCGTATAACTGTTCAGGTATTTGACTTTCTATAAAGCCTTTCGACGAAAATACCCTGTGAAACGATGTGAATTTTTTGTACTTGGTGACGATTTCCTGTACCAATTTCACATTCAGTTTTCCATTAAGTTTTTACAAAACAGTAACGAGATACCAGTGACTTTGTATTGCGTTTCACGTTCGGATGTATGTATCCATTTACTGAGGGAAATGGTCTGGTTGAATACGAGCCTTATTAGACAATTTATTTGTAACAACCGAATTTTTGTTGCTCACAATCCAATTATATTTGGCTAGGAAGGTTCATTTCATGTAGACCATTTTTCCCGGTGTATACCTTCCCTTTGTACATACGGAGCATTTCGCGTGGAATATACGGCCCTTTGATCTCATTCCATTCGATTTGTGTTTTTTTTTTTTTGTGTAAATTTATAATAAAAAAGTAAACCAGACTTCCAGAATTTTTCTAAAATTTTTTTTGCCCATTTCCGTAAGTACCAGGCGTTTCCCACATCGGTCAAGTCTTTCCGGAAGGATATGTGAGAATTTGCCATATTTTGTATCTTACTGGATGCATACATTGCCATTATGGAGCTAGTGCAGTATACGTGATGAGTTTTCCGAAAATTATACTAAATCCAATAGTAAAGTATAGGAAAATTTACCACGTACATTGTACCGGCGGTTATACTAGCAATATATCTCTCCAGTAAGATACAAATATGACAAATTGACGCGTATTCGTTTCTCCGTTTATAGCTGGGCACCGTGAAAATTCATTGCTCTGGAATGAATTGCCATCGCTCGTTGAAGTGCTATCAAAGTTCTGCCATATGTGCACGCTAACTGCATCCGAGCTCGGGGGAAACTCACCTGAGTATGTAATGTGTGGAAAATTGGACATCAGGAAAGTCCAGAATGCAACATAAACTACAAGGAATCCTCAGTTACAATGGAAGCAGCTTTCCGATGGCGATACTAAAACCTACACCCACCTGAACAGAGAGGCTGTTTATGGTCCAGATGTAGTGAAAGACGAGTGTATAAACCACGAGGCAAGACGAATGGGCACCGGGCTTAGAAATCTTGTGAAGGACTGAAAAGCAAGAGGAGTCACAGTCGGTGGCCGTGGACAAGGCACGCTATCTGGTACATGAACAGGACGGATAAACCCAGATTGCCCAAATTCAACAAGCTATCGCAGGAAATATGGTCATGGTGCGAACGAATTTATATTTGACTTTTCGCATCGTATGTCTCCTGGGAAGACAACACTGTGGCCGACCAAGAATCTCGTATTAACAACATGGACATGGAGTGGGGACTCACGGACGACGCTTCCAACAGGATTGTCGGACAGTGTGGAAGAGCCACTCTTTGCGTTTCGGATTAACTCGAAATGCCAGACCGATTGCTCCTGGCATCGAAACGCTAACTTGCTCGCTGTAAATGTCTTCACGATTTCTTAAGAGAATTGTCACCTCTATGCGTTCCCTCCACTCTTCCTGGTTCTTCCAATTGTCAGGGAAATCATCCCTGAATAAGCAAAGAGATAGCTGCTTTCTCCGAGCGGATATCCCACTCTTAGTATCTCTTGTCCTTATATACTCTTACTAAAAAACCGACTGAATTTAATCCATCCAATGATTTACTACATTTCCCATGTGAGACGCTCCAGCACGCTTTGGCCAAACAGATTGCCCTGGTGACAGGACACTCATTCGGGCAGTCTAACAAACACGGACAATATAGTAGATATTATACCGGCATCAATGGCGAATACAACCTACAAACAATACGACTCAGGACTAAAGTTGTAGTGGAGACAGTGTCACAAACTATACATAAGTCCACACACATCATCAGAAAGCGATATCCTTAACTTCCCATCATCGCAGATTGACAGAGGTGTAGCATACGGTTCCCTGAACTTAATGCGATCAGCAATCGCGCTCATTGCTCATGAAGAAGTCGGGAGGGATGGATCCACGAGTACAGAGGTTCTTCGAAAGGATCTATGAGTTTAGACCCACAAAAGCAGACGTACACCTGAATCCCCGATGTTGTGATGGAATATATCGGAAACATTCTATCCAGTGAGAAATTATGTCTGCACAGATTATCGGAGAAGACAATTACGTTAACATTTCACAACCATTTCATGATAAACAGTCTTGAAAAGAGGACATCTTTGTGCCGAGGCATAGCGACGAAAGTACTTTTTTTCTTACATTCTGAGAAGCCATTCCCTGGCCACACGCTCCATTTTCTAATTTAAAATCGCAGGAATAACTAGTGAGAAAAATCAACCGACCGAACGCACCGAACAGCGTGTCATTGGCGCTATAAGGGTCCGGGCAAACGACCCCCTCTGTCATTTGTTTATGCTCTCCCATGATGCTATCTCTCCCTCCTCTCTGTCGCGCAGGAACCCGAAGAGCCCGCGCTTTCTAACTGGTGAACGCCCTTCAATCGATTTTCTTGTATCTCCCAAACTATAAATGCATGCCCATCTTCACCCTAGGCCAAACATTTTTGTCTTCTTAGAAAGGCTTTGCCGTTAAATTTCATCAAAATCGATTATGGCTGACTGCGTGATTTAAATATTTGAGCGGTTCTGGCAGACTGCTTTGAGTTTAAATTTGGAACTGTGCGAATTGTATTTCGTTGCCGACCGCTTACAACATATCGACAGGAAATTTTCAGACAATATCGGCATTGAAAAACGAATTTCCCGTGAAGAATTCATTCAATTCGATTTTGGCACTTTTTTTTATAATCGAATTTCTCTGAATTTCGGGTAAAACTGCCACCAAATGCGTAGGAGAATTGACGAGAAGATTATTTCACGAAAGCTCATTCAAAACCGATCAATTTTCGTCAAGTACTTTTTAGATTGCTCACTTGGAGATCGAGATACGTAAATCTGAAAAATAAATGTACGAAAAAAATCTGATTTCACCAATAGCTCTAAAAACGAGGCGGTTGAGTCGATAAATCCGAAAGATAAATCCTATAGATACTCGTAGCATATGGCGACCTACAGTAACGCTACAGGGTAGACAACACTCCGTAAGACTAACCAATCCTCACTTACACCAAACTATATGCATAATCGATACTAAGGTACCTTGGGCCTACAGAATTTCATCCTCGCACTCTTACTATTTCAAAGGTCCAGTATGGACGTATCCTGCCTTCCCGATTCAATTTATATGCATGTCTAATGGACAATTAATTTATAATATTCTCAATTGTTTTTGTCTATGAGTCTTCAAAACACTATTGTACAAACTACAGAGGTTATTCGTATCAAATATGATCTCAACCATTTCGTGAAGGCATTTGAATCATCTCACTGATATTCGTTTCAATCGATAACTATTCCAATATCTGAGATGGTCGCTTCGCAAAATCGGAAACAGTCCTGTCTCGAGATGATGTGAGGCCATTACGGTCCTACCGTACTTGCAAACGTTTTGGTTCTCGCAGTTATTCTTATGTTATCCTAGTATTTGTTCCAGTCACCTCTCCGCCTGTCCAATGTATGGTTTCTTGCAACGGCCCGGGATCTTGTATACCGCATTCGACTTCGATTAAGTAAAGAGGAAACCTGCTATTTCTCAATTGCAGAAGAACGCTACAGAGTCTGTTCCTCTGAAACAAATGTCGATCTTATGCAAAAGTTCCGTTATGTACAGTGCCAAAAATATGAATGTCGTGTTTTGCAAAATTCAGGTCAATTTTTAAGTCTAGTTAATGACGTTTATGGAGGTGATTGCATATCGTGAATTCTTCGCAAAGCCCAAAGGAGTTGAAAGGAAATTGAAAAGACGCCGCGATAAATAAGCTCCAAACACCGAGCGAAGCGAGTACCGAAAACGGTTTGGGCGTAAGGGAAGGCGCCATTATTCTATAAAAAAAATTCTAAACGAGAAGCTACAGTAGTACCTCAAACTTCACCGGGTCTGTGTTAATTATACGCTCGTGCTACATCTACGCTGAAAAGTTAGTATAATTACGTTAATGTATCGGATGACACCACTAGCAATACATTCTTAAATAAAATGGGTCAATTATTCTTTAATGTCTTCCAGCTAACGGTGTTCGAATTTATTCGCTTAGAATGAATTTCACCGTTAATTGATTACTCGAATTATCAAGCTACACAAGTCATATACTTTCGCAGAATAAGTTCGCAATCCTTTTAGCCTGCTTGAACACTGCTGGCAAAATATGGCGGGGGGAACAGAAACAGGAAGCGAGGCAGTTTATTGTGGTGAATGGAAGAGAATAGTAGGGGTGGTTATCGTAAGTTTCTGATATTCTGTTTGTTGATCTTCCAGAGCAATTAATTTCAATATTTACGCGCCTTAAAGAGATATCCATAAAGATTCAAAAAGAAGTCGTGACATAAGGTATCTACCTTTGCTTGTGAGTTCAATCACTTTATTCACGAATTATATAGCCATGAACGTATTCGTTGATAATAGGCTTATTTTCTGCGAGACGAAGAAGGGTTGATCGGTTATACATATAATGGCATTGCTGTTGTTATAATGAATCAATGTAATGCTGATATAAATTCTGATGAATAGCTCAATATTCATGGTGATATAATCTTCTAAATCCATCGAAGCACGAGGCTCGTGTGAAAATATGCCCGAGCACTGCGATTGAAAATTAATAGAGCATATAACTATTATAAATTGGTTCAGATTTAACGATGGATCACGAATTACCAAGCCTGCGAACGAATTCTGTTCCGCTCAATTCTTTAATCTGCCCATGCCAATTGTGAAAACTGATTCAGCGATCAATCGAATTTGCTCGAAGTGAAGTGCGATTGCAATTGTATGGAAAGCATCGTTTCACGTGATACAATAGTTTCAGTTCCTATGAACTTGGCCACTAAAGCAAAGATGTGTGTGAAAAGTAGAAACGATATCGCACAGCCTATCATAACGTCTGAAAGGCGTCTGCAAGGAGAAATTCTTAGCCGTGTATTATTTACCCTCTTTATGGAAAACCTTGAAGAGTTTCTTTTGTCTAGAGGTATTAGGGGTATTTCAGTCTCTTCATTAGTGGAAATCCTTTTACTGGCTTACGCGGACGATATTGTGCTATTTGCAGAATCGACCGTAGGCATGAAAAGGATACTTAAGACTTTTAATGATTATTGCGCGATTAATCAACTGGCATTCAATGTAAGAAAGACTGAAATAAGTATTTCCGAAAAGCGAGACGCCGTCAGAGTAATCTTGTTTTTCATTTTAGATCTGAACGAATCGAAATGGTTCAGGAATATTCTCTGCTGGGAATCACCTGTACGCTTTATGAAAAAAACAACTAAAGACGCAATTGCTAAAGCGATCGTCGTGGCGCTTCTATCATCTTCCCCCCAAAATCCACTGAAATCAATTCATGGAAAAATATATTTTACTCGCCCGTTGAAGCCATATTGTATTATGCTAATCCTGTATGGTAACCAGAGTTTAAGGTCAATTCTTTAAGAAGCATCTGAACCTTTCTTGTATGTGCAGGATTCCTGCCACGTATTATACATTGGAAATGGACGTCAGTTGAAAAACATTGTCTAAATCAAAATTTCGAACTGGAAACAATAGGCTTCCTTCACGACGCTACATTTTTTTTTGGTGCGGAGTTGGCGAAATGATTGCGAAGCTGATCCTCAACGGCGAAGAAACTTCCACGATAGCGAAATCATAAGATTTTCCTACTTGGATGTAAGAAACTTGATTTATTACCCTTACATTCGAAGTTCTTGAAGTCCACCTCTACTAAGTTACGTTTTAATTCTTTAATATAGAAATAAGAATTTCAACAAGGCTAACTCAAATCTGAACGAAGAAGTCTTCTGCGTGAGCCTGAAATAGCCTTTATCAACCGTGAGAATCGTGAGAATATAAAAAAAATTGAGTGATTAGTTGTAACCATCGCGAGGACATCAAAAATTTCCAGCGCTTTTTTCTCGAAACTACATTTCCCAAATTGGTGTGCAGGATAACTCAAAAAGTAATAAACTGAATGGCGTTTTCAAAAGCATTTTCGAATCCTTATAGCCTTCCCCAATAATGATACCTAGCGTCATAATTGTATTATTTATTTATAACATTGCTATTAACAATAGAGAATCGAATTTCCCCGCGATTGCTGTGACTTTTTCAACTTTCTATATATTCATCCGCAAGAAGGTATAATTCCCGAGAAATTGCTTTCGGGTAACTCATTCTGGTGCTGCACTATACACCGATAACCAATGCGCCACCGACGTAAAATAACAACATTTCTTTTTCTTCTTTGAGGATGCCTTTTTTCGCCCGATTACACTAGACTCCCCCCTCAAAAATTCTTGCTGGTGAGTTGCACTCGCGAAATGTACTTTGAGTTCCATATCTACACTTTTGGAGAGTTACAAAAGGACAAAAATGAAGTTTTTTTGTCACACCCTGGTACCCATGCATGCGTGCTAATTTCTGTTCAGAGTCGCCTGGCTGCGCAGTTAGGCGGCGCTGATGGTCGTTGTATCAAGATAAGTTCTAATTGATGTAAGATCATAAATTAGGAAAGTTGGTATTTTCCCGAGATCAGGGTTCGGGGTTGATAGGCGACTGAATATAATGATGCAAATGCTTTTTTTTGAACAGGATAATGAGTAATTTTGTTACAGCATTTAGTGATACCTCGTGAGGCCGAAGCGATATTGACTTTGAAGAACAGCTTAAAGACAAACATAGACAGGTCGATACAAAAATATCTATGAATAAATACGGTCGAGTCTCTTTAAATGTATTTAGACGCGAGGTATTTATATACTTCGAGACCGAAGTAATTGGCCACTAACACTTGAAAAGTCAATAAATTCGATTTTACATACACTCGACGGCAAAGAGTCAATACGTTGGCCAGTGATTATTCCAAAGGTAGTTTATTACTGAAAATGGTAAACGTGACATTCCAATGAACATCAGTACCCATATGGTGGCTATGGTCTTCCGAAGATCACTAAAGTTGGTATACCGGTGAGATTTACAGTGTTTTTGATTAACAGTATAACGTATTCACTAGCAAGGAGGTTAAGCTACTAGATGGAGTGGAATATCCGTAAACGAGTCTCTCGTATGGAGGATAGTTCTTCGCTGGTTGATAAGTGATATGTACAGCCTTAAATGCAAACCGAACGCAGCGCCATAAGAATATCGAAATACCGCGCAAACGCACCGTAGCCGCGCGCGTAACGGGAAGCTACCTCTCCGATAAACAGGGTGTCTGAAAATTCGCGCACCATCTGCATACCGGGGGATTCCTTGTGAAAAATTGAGACCATGCAAAAACGTCCGCGAGGGCTTAGTTTTCTTGTGAAAGCAGTTAATAACGAACCAATCAGCGTTGGGCTTTAGGAAAGACTCGCTAAAACTCCGCATGGCCGTGCGCCCCGCTACCGAAAACAAGGCAGTCTTTGCTAAAGCCGAACGCTAATCGGTTCGTTATAAAGTGCTTTCGGAAGAGGACTAAGCCCTCGCGGACTTTGCTGCATGGTTGAACGTCGTCCCAATATTTCGCAAGGAATCCGCTGGTGTGCAGATGGTGCGCAAATTGTCGGACACCCTGTATAGATATGTCGACAGGCCGATAACGAACTATGGTGACACATCACCCGGTGTTATATAACGAGAGAATAAAACACTTGCATTTCACCTCAACCATAAGTCTTCCCTATTTCGATCACCCTGGACCCACGAATATACAGGGTGATTCAGGTTGGGCGCACCACCTTCCGTGGGTATATTCCTCCTGAAAATCTAAGACTAAATTTCCTTTACCAAAACTTCGAGGAACTAACGGTTTGGGAGCTACGGAAGATCTTAGTTGACCAATCACAGGGCTTATGAGTGACGTAGACAGGGTCGGTTCAAGAGTGTAAGCCGAGCAGTGCCCGCGGCGGTTCGATTTTTATTGTACGACGTTTCAGTTCGATTTCTAGATCAGTATGACAGCGTCGCCTCCTGGAGATGTCTTCGTACGGCATTCACCTCCGTTCTCGTCGTCCTGATCCTCTGCTTCATAGTTTCAGTCGTCCAGGTCCTCCACCCCGTAGTTTGAGTCGTCCAGGTCCTGCGCTTCGTAGTTCTTGTAGTCCAGGTTCTTCACACCGTAGTTTGAGTCGTCCAGGTCCTTCGCCTCGTAGTTTTAGTCGTCCAGGTCCTCCGCTCCGTAGTTTCACTCGTCCAGATTCTTCGCTCCGTAGTTTGAGTCGTCCAGGTCCCGCGCTTTGTAGTTTCAGTCGTCCAGGTTCTCCGAGTTTCACTCGAACTACGGAGCGGAGGACCTGGACGACTGAAACTACGAAGCGCAGGACTTGGACGACTGAAACTACGGAGCGGAGGACCTGGACTCCAAGAACTACGAAGCGCAGCACCTGGACAACTAAAACTACGGAGCGAAGGACCTGGACGACTCAAACTACCGAACAGAGGACCTGGACGACTGAAACTACCGAGCGGAGGACCTGGACTCCAAGAACTACAAAGCGCAGCACCTGGACGACTAAAACTACGGAGCGGAGGACCTGGGGGACTCAAACTACCGAACGGAGGACCTGGACGACTGAAACTACGGAGCGGAGGACCTGGACTCCAAGAACTACGAAGCGCAGCACCTGGACGACTAAAACTACGGAGCGGAGGACCTGGACGACTCAAACTACCGAACGGAGGACCTGGACGACTGAAACTACGAAGCGGAGGACCTGGACGACTAAAACTACGAGGCGAAGGACCTGGACGACTCAAACTACGGTGGGAAGAACCTGGACTACAAGAACTACGAAGCGCAGCACCTGGACGACTAAAACTACGGAGCGGAGGACCTGGACGACTGAAACTATGAAGCAGAGGATCGGGACGACGAGAACGGAGGTGAATGCCGTACGAATACATCTCCAGGAGGCAACGCTGTCATACTCATCTAGAAATCGAACTGAAACGTCGTACAATAAAAATCGAACCGCCGCGAGCACTGCTCGACTTACACTCTTGAACCGACCCTGTCTACGTCACTCATAAGCCCTGTGATTGGTCAACTAAGATCTTCCGTAGCTCCCAAACCGTTAGTCCCTCGAAGTTTTGGTAAAGGAAATTCGGTCTTAGATTTTCAGGAGGAATACACCCACGTAAGGTGGTGCGCCCAACCTGAATCACCCTGTATAACGTCTAGCGACGATGATTAGAGCGCAGGAAAAAACAGGGAATAAAAAATCGGGGAAGAATCTAACCTCAAAATAGGCAAGCCAAGTAACATACTGGACAATCCAGCCGCCATAGCTACAACAGCGGCTCCGAAGCATGCCATTCAGTCTTTTCAGTCAAAACCTTTGACTACACGGAAACATGTTCGGAGAGATGGGTGAAAAAATTGGAAAGTGTATTCAACGTGTTCAGCATACCAGCAAACAAGCAACAGTCTACCTACTCCACTACATAGGGCCGATGGCGTACGATTTCCTCTGCGATAAGTTTCCACCGGAGAACCCAGACAGCACGTCGTACGACAAACTGGTGAGGATAACGAAGTCAGACTACAGCCCGATGCCTCTAAGAATCGCGAAAAACTCAGGTTTTGTGCAGAGAAGGCAACAGGAGGACAAAACAGCTCAAGAGTACTTCACATCGTAATAGAAGATGGCGACATGCTGCAACTTTGGCACTTACCTAAAGAAGGCTTTCCACACTCAGTTTGTTTTTGGTTTAAGGTTAAAAAAATGCAAAGTTGGTTATTAGAATTCAAGGAACTTACAGTAGGCAAAACGGTGGAAACTGCAATAAGCATGGAGGTCTCAGAACGAGACTCCAAACAACTACACGGCGCGTCACCGACGCCGATAAGTAGATAGCATAGACACGTTTAAACTTAAATAAAAAGCAAACGGATAACGGACCAGAAGATCAACACAATTCATATAACAATAAACAATCAAATGACTGTGCGAAGCTTCTATATGAAAGAGAAATCCACATACATGCCTCGACCTACTCAAACAAAAAGACGAAGAGAGAGCGAGGGAAGCTGAAAGCGAATCACTCGAGTCAAGAAAATTCAAGGTCGGAACTCGAGTAGAAGCTGTACACGCAACACGAAATGGGAATACGGGTACATTAAGGGCGTTCACTAGTCAGAAAGAGTGGGTCCTTCGGTTTCCCGCGCGACAGAAAGGAGAGATAGAGCATTATGGGTGAGCGTAAACAAATGACACAGACGATCGTTGGCCTCGCCCGTTGTAACACCAATAATACGCTGTTCGGTGCATTCGCTTGGTAGATTTCTCTTGGCAATTATTCATGCGATCTATTGGCTTTGGTCTTAATTTGAAAATGAAGGATATAGTCAAGAGATGGTTTTCTCAGAACGCTGAAACAAAATCCTCTCGTCGCTGTGCCTCGTCACGAAGATAGCCTACTTTCGAAACTGTTTATCGCAAAGTGATTGTGGAATCCGAAATTCGGCGGAAGAGGTGGCAGGGATCTATCCTTCAACATGAGAAATTGAGAGAAAAACGAGTAGTCGACGCTTTTAAACATTAAAATCCCTATATCTCGTGGAGTTTCTGAAGTCAAATTTTCCTATGTGGCTTAAAAATCGCCTAACAGCCAGTAGAATGTTGGATGAAAATTTAATAGAAACCGAAGCTCGCGCACTTGAGGGAAAGCCGATTTTCAACCTTGATTGATGTCTATTGTTTAGTTCGCAGACTCGACAATATTTTCGAATATTTTTGTGCAACTTTATATTTTTCTCCAACCATTTTGCACCCACCAGTTTTGCGATAAAATTTCTGTAAATACTCCAAAAGAAATGGGACCTAAATATCAAACCCTCACTCGACGGTGCATAAAAAGGAAAATTTCGTCGATTTCAGTGAATTTTTCTTGCTGGATCGAACCCATTTCTCTGTAAGTATGGAATGCTAAACGGAAACCCGGTTTGGCCACACCATTTCGATGAAATTTGAGGGAATAATTTATCTCACAATCAGTAAAAATCGACTATCGCATCTCCTCGGCACGACGCGGTACTACTGATCCGAAAGCTTCTGCGGAAATAGTTGCCACTAGTAATGCAGAAACCGGAAAGCTACTATTATTATACTCGCAGACATCATTGATGGCAGATTGTTCACCACTCATTCGCATGAACTTGCAGAAAATATATTTCTTCTCGCATTCCTATTGCATTGTCAAAAGTAAGTTTCAGGTATATTTACACTAGGTTAATTACTAGAAACGAGTTCTAATGATGATTGCTTGATTTGCAAGGAACGACTGGCTATCTGAGCAAAGTTTCGGTCAAATATTTGAGGAGCCCTTACAGCAGACGTTCAGTGCGCTCAACCGTGTGCCATAGTCGACTTGATAGCCTCCGTCTCGTCTTGTTTATTACGTATCAATTCAAATACCGTAGAACATGAATGAAAAGTCACAAAAATACTTACTCCCATGTGGTATACACGTATCTCTATGTTTACAGGAGTATATACTTACTTTAGTATACCGAGATTAGGTGAATTAGTTTTCTAACGAAGACCAATCGCCGTAGCGTAAAGAGTGGTTCTGAACTTGTAAATCATAACTCTCGAGGTAATTTATTAAAATATTGGAGAAAGTTATTGAAAATGTTGAGTAATACTCACGAGATGGGAGTCTCGAGTGGTGAAGGTGACGGGATCTGAAGCCTTCGGATCCTGGCAATGATATTCCATTCGTCCCCAGGCCGCTGCTCCGGCAGCTCCGCTTTTGGCAGCTTCGATGAGTTCCATTCTTACACCTTCGGCAGCGATCTCAACCTAGTGCAGATAACGCGTACGAATAATTAGTTTGATACACAATCCACGATAGCCTGGATGGATTAAGTGATCGCTTCGTCACGCGCGACACCGATAGTTTCACGGTATGCGAGGGACATCAATATCTGACGATGGGCGAAAGGTATCGAATTTCATATGGAAATCCCAACAAGTCTTTGATACGGGAGGAAGAATTAGAAGAAATACACACAAAATCGGCGATAAGACTTCGCAACTATCCGTCGTATGTCAGAGTTCCACTCTGTCCTGTATTTGATTGTCCCTAAAAATTCCAGTAGGCTATTTTTGGCCAACGCATTTCCGTCTGGCGCCCAACACATCAATTTATCAGTATAAAGTAGTTCTATCTGAAGGAACGCCATAGGATGCGATGTTCAGGTCTGAGGATCATGGCTACAGTACATAATGCACTACATCAGATGCATGGGGAATAGAGTTCCCTACGGGACTCTTCTGGAGCCAAAAAATCTGAGGAAATAGATAACTGAAAACCTGGTTTTAAAATTCGAGAAACTCAGCGAGAGGTGTAGGCATGGTCTTAATAAGTTGGAGCCAGACACTGAAACAGCGTACATGCTGAAATCCATTCTACATGAATTGAGCGGAAAGAAGCAATTTGAGGACAGAAAAAGTCGAAATCTTGACAAAGTTTGTTCGAAAACGATATACCACAGTTGGAAATAAAAAGGAGAACGAGACATAATGAAATACCTCAGTTGATAGGTATGAGACTGATAACTTCAGCGTGTATGCGTAAGCTGCGTTAAAAATTCACACAACTTCAACCATATCGAAATGTTGTAGAAAGTGTAGAAGAGATGATCAAATAAAATTCTATAACAAATTATTCTTGAGTATATTACCTTCTGAATTATGAATCTGATCACCTGAATCACCTAAACTCACAGATCGTGTAGATCGTGGAAAATAGTAAGTAAACAATTGTTCATCGAAGACAAATAATTCTAGAACGGAATTAAAACGGGTTTGCGATATGCAAAGTGATGTAAGCGTTCTCTGATCTCCACATAATTTCGTATAGTCATGGTTACAGTGGCCGTAAGGGTGGTCTTCAGTAATCCTGAATTATTGGCAAATAGATGAGAATTTATGAGACCAGTTCAGACTATCAGGATACGAAACTCGCAGACACACTTTACGGGGTTCTTTGCTCTAATCAAACGAAAAATAGTCATGAATTTCTGTGAATAAATCTATACAATCTAAGAGAGTTCCGACGCTACTATTGAGTGGCAGATTCGATCAGGATAATAACGAACCATTAAACCATAATATCTGTAAACTTGCACCTCCAGACCGCCAATATTGTCAAGAACGGGAAATTTTGCTCTTGGGACTTCCCAGGATGTTCGAGTTGCAGTCTTGCAATTAGCTATCTATCAGACTATCAGCTAAACCAGGCGCGCTAGGTGTAAGCTAATCATTCTGTTGATTTCATTTGGGATCTTTTAGCAGTAGCAAGGATGTTAGCGTTGAAAGATTATGAAAGTATAACCTGAATACGAACCTTACGAAGACAACCGACGAAGTTGTTGATCCCTTTTGCACCTTGAAGAGATCTGGCATCCGCACCTCCTCCAACAAAAAGCCGGTCACTAGCCAGCCGCGTAAACGCCCCCGCCGTATGTCCGTGGTCGGCGAAAACGCCATCGATTACTGCCGACAACTATAACAAAGCATGGAAAAAAGAATCGTGAAACTATTGTAAGTTTTGTCATACATACATGAGGTAGATGATTGGCGCTAGTTAGAAATTAATTAATATCAATTTCCATAACATGTTTAATTGAAAAAAAACGAACATGGATCGGCTGATTCTGCAATTCATTTCTCATATTGTCAATGAACACGCCGCGCAAAGATTAGCGGGTCACCTAATTGTTTCTCCGAAAGATTTTTCTCCGGAAGACGAAGTAGAGAGTTGCACTTGAAAGCGTTTTGAAGCTCAAAGCTTAGACTTTCAGGTGTCTTCGGCAATCAAGCTCACGTTTGCTCGCAAGTTGTGCTTCAGCAAAGCACCTCGGGTCGAATCTGCAAAGTGAACCTTCAACTTTGAAATGGTGCACGAAGCCTGTCAACCGGGCCTTCGAACTTTCGTGATAACCATTTTGAAGCACGAAACGTCACCTCTGAAATCAATTTTTCAAGTTTGCTCTACTTTTCTTCTTCTCGATGTGTTATTCAACGTTGAATCCAAAATTGTCCCCAAATTTTTGATCAAACGGCCCGAATATAGATTCGAATAAAGTGGAAAGTTTATATTTTTGAAAATTGGAATCGTAAATAGGTCCTGTTTTTAATGGCCAATAAACCAAACGTAAATATCTCGAGAGCAAGAATTCAGGAAGAGTATAGAATTTATGAATTCATAATGTAGAAGGGTTGAAATCTCGAGACATCGAGATCTCGGCAAATTGACCCACATCGCCAATCAGCATGACCTGGACACATCACCAAGGGCACCTCATCAAGCTGACAATGAGCTGCTATTGTGAAACTGCTATTTCTCCCTTATCGATTATTATCGTTCATCTCGTCACTATCGATTGTTTTTTTAAATCTTATAGTGTGCATCTCGAGTTCATTTCAATGGTGTAAGTGCTATTGAAGCTAGCGATCCCAAGTTCAGGCCTGTGAATTTTTTACCGCGAATGTTGCTGCGATATCATTAAATCTCGCCGGCTCATATTTCGTTCCTCGCAGATCTTGCTTGGCCTTTCGTAGTAAACTCTGTAGTTAGAGCAATACCCTTTTTTCTTGTTTTGTAAATCACCAGATGTTGATTTGTGACACCATGTCGAGTTTAATTAATTAATAACGTGAATGAAAAACTCTGTTGAGATATGAACATGAATATAGCTGTGACATGCGTATATTAATTTGATTTTCTGACAGAAAATTATTCTTCATGTAAAGTGTTGATTAATGAAACGTTTATATATTCGATTTCATGAAGATTCTGTTATCATATCCCCAACATGCTTTTTATTGTTGAAATGTGACTAAACATTCAAATTTTGGTGATGGCCGGGACTAGCCGCCACTAGCATTCCAGTAATTCCAGTATTTTCCGATTCATATAGATGTCTACTTTCGTGTCCACGATTTATTTATTTTTTGAGAAGTCATACTTCACATGGCGCTCGAAACACCGACAACACACTCGAGTTTCAATATCAATATTAAGTTTGTCCCCAAAAAAGTTATTACCAAAAAAGCTCGTTTCTATCGCTCGAAATAGTTGATAGTGCTTGCGAGCAAGTTCTTAGCTGCTTCGTACTTTTTACATTTTTGCTGGTCTCGGTCAATCGTGGTTGACATTGGGTTGGGGAAATCGATCTGTGATAAAAATCAGCCAGGCTGGTGCAAAAATACGCGCACTAGCCTGGGTAGAGCAGGATACTTCTCCTACCTGCAAAACTTTTCGTGAATTCTGACTAAATAATCGATCGCCGGAAAATGTTGGCCCGAATGACTCGAGGCTTATTGAAAATGAAGTTAGGAACCTAGCAGCAACACAAAATCTCGCGCATCGCATACAGTCGATTGCACTCTGGGTATTAACTGCATTACGACTAATGAGAACTATCGAAAAATACGGGAAAAGCATTGAGTACTCACCCTACAGAAGCTGGTAATTGATGAAATCTGAAATGAGAACATAAATTGATTTAGATATACAGTTAACGCACCAGTCAGGTAAATTAAATATGTATTGAATATGGGTCATTCCTGCCGTGTCAAACTCAAGTTATCAATCGTCGCCGTGTACTCCGTAACTCAACACGCGGAGTCGAATAGCACGAGGCTACCAGGCCGGCCTTTAAAATAAAATCCTTGAGGACTCAAGTGACACTGTTCATCACCGGAGCTGTGTTCCCTACGCTAAAGCCAATACTGGAAGAATAAATTGGTTGGGTGGAAGTTTGTCTCAGAAACGTTGATGGAAACAATGTTTATTACTACAAAAAATTTTATGCAATAATATTTACAAAAGTAAACTAAAAATAACACAAAATGTAGATAGCCCATGTTCAATTAAACGATCAATCTTCTCAGTTCAAAGATGCAAAAAATGTAGAATCGAAAGCATTAAGATTCAATCTCAAATCTGATTTGTAGATTCTTTTGCCTGAGTGTACTAAATATCCTAGTCGACGATAAATATGACGCAATTAAAATTGTGACGCAAGGAACATTTTGAAGTTTAGTATGTTTTTACCATTGAATATTGCGTAACTTTTACATTTCTTGCGTAATCCTGAAGCTCAGAAAAGGGTTCTCTGAATTCCTGGATACACTGTCTATAAATAATTTCAATTATTAAAGAAATGTCGAAGTTTGTAGTTGTTACAGGGTCTTCCCTTAAGAAAGTGAAGGCCAGCTGGAGAAATAGAAAGATCGAAGAGTCATTTGATCAATAAGGATAACTGGCGAGAAGTTATCCGCTGACACCTAAGGAAAGGAATTTAAAAAAACTCCCGACACGAATATCCCCTCCATATCGACACTCGCATCGGCGCGGACACAGCCGAAGATTAGTGGCTACGAAGCAACGAAGCCAGCCGGTAAACTAACGCGCATGCGCCAGTAAGGTAGGATAGTGAGAAGTGGTGTCGAGGAGAATAGTTCGAATTTTCAAGTTAAATATCGGTTCATGTAATTATTTGCTGGTGGGAAATGTTTCATTTACTTGTATTCTAGTTTTGTTTATCTTGACTAATAATCGCATTTCATTTTAGAAGATAAATTGAATCAGGAAGTTCAATGCTTCGTCAAGATTACAAATCCTCCTCAATACCACTACATTTTTTTGCGAAATATTTCAGATTCAAGAGAATTAGCACGGGAAGACAGCTCTCGGTCACCCCGATAGTTGGCGAGTCTGGGGGTGTTTTTTGATGCAGCCTTGATAGCACTACCCAAGTTTGTCAGTAACGGGAAACTGCTCTGGCAAAAGCCCAAGTCCGTAGGGGGGGAATACGACAAGATCCAGACTGGGCAAGCTGAGCTGACAACAAGTAACACAAGCGCGGTTTCTTGGAAAGTGTTTTATTGATAAATCTAATTTAACGTAGAGTTTCAGGACCCAGTGTGGTAAGAAAGCATGGAAATCCTGAGTAAAGATCATGGCTCCTCCCAACCGTTGACAATCGACGATCACCACTGATTGCGGAAATATATTGTCAGGTGCTTTTTGGATAGCTATGTTTGGTATTGCATGTAAAATAACGTCACGCCTCGTCTTTTCGCGTCAGCGATAACAATTTTTCGCGATTCCAGTGAATTTTGCGTGCCAGATGGAATCTACTCTTTATGAATCATGGAATAAATCCATTTTATTTCGTTTAATATCGTCGTTTCAGTTATTCGTGAAATCGTATCGCGGATAACTATACCATTCTTTTGATACACAGCCAGCTGCGAGTTAGCTGGCTACATTTGGTATGAAAGAAGGATTGGGATTGATGAAATTAGCAGAGAAAGAAATGAGAGAATTGACTTACCTCCTGAACTCGCCTATGTACAACAATTCTGTGCCACTGGTTGTCGTCGAATCGTACTCTCGCTGGTTTAATGTGAAGATCTAGCCTGCCATTAGCTAATGTCATGCCAACAGCAGCGCCGCCATCTTTTAGAGACACGGTCAGATAGTCACCCCCCTCGCCTGTAATGAATAATTATTTATGATTCAGAAATAAACGGTAATGGTATGCAGAAAAAATGTTTCTGCACAATTCCAGAAAGCTTAATTCTTATCCACAAGTACATTGAATCAGAATAATCATCGATTCCTCAGAATATTACCAATCATGTCTTCGGTTCTATTCATGCTATATATCTCGCATGCATCTTATTCTAAAGCCTGTGAAATTTCTATTCGTTATGAATAATTCAATCTTCAAATGCGATTTCCAATATCAGCTCAAACCAAAAAAATTCTGGAAAAATATGAGTGTATTCGTTGATCAATTGTCTACGAAACCGGCACGTATCAAAATGGAAATCCGATGGGCTTAATCTGAAAACAATGGTTGATTTTGCCGTAGTAGCACACGTAGGTGATTCACGGCGCTGTGGAGCCAGGTACGCAGGCAGCTTTGCACTGCACCTGTGCGCGCTGCAGTCTCAATCGTTGTTTTCAGATACAACCCATAGTATTGCCAGTTTTGTAGAGGATCGATCAACAAGTGCACCCATATTCTTTCATGGTGTGGACGGATATTGAAAATCGCAATGAAAGATTCAATCGTTTATAACAAATGGGGATTCTAGTTGCCGTCAAATTCAATATATATCAAATGTTAGTACGATTCACAGACTTCAAAATGAGATCTCTTTGAAGTCTGTAACATGAATAGAACCGGAGATATAACTGTTTTAAATAGAACGTGCGACCGATTTCTAATGCCTTCGCCGAAATTCTGATTTCGTGTAAATTGGGAGGCAAAGAAGCAAGGGTCGGTCGCACTATGTACGATGAAAGCCGAGTATATAGCCTCATCCGAGGTCACATAAGAGTCTATTTATCCTAGGAAATCATTAATTGATATGAGCTTCAGAAACTTCGTAGAAGGAGCTACCGTAATTCACTCCGATAGTCAAAGTGTAGACCACCGTAGCAAGGAGAGCGCGTGCAATGCAAAATGGCTGCTGACATTTTCGCATAAGCATTTACAGACCCTAACCACAAACGTTGCGTTTTGCAATCAAATTTGTAAACATAAAGTTTTTTTGGTCATCGTTTCTTTCACATTTTTTGCAATCCATCTGCGGGAGGTCGCCACCTTATCGTAAAATTTCAGGTGATTGTAACACGGCCGCACATGAGGAGCCACGTATATTCCTCCTTCGCAAAATAATAAAGCAATATAATTACAAGTTATAACTCCATTCACCCATTTAAACTCTGTCACTTTCTGAAATCAGCAATAGTTCTTCAGATATTCATTTCGATGAATATTGATGAGATTGTATGAAATAAATGGTCATTTCATTTTGTTGAGAGAAAAAAAATAGAACTAATCATATAACCATAATTGGACTAGACTTAAAATCTGTAAATTTGACAACAGGTTTTTAGAGAATTATTACGAAAAAATTAAAATGGGCATACGGAAAAAAAAAATCATTTTTTTACTTCAAGATTGAGAAAACCCTTGAATGGTTGTCTATAGTCTAAATAGTCAGCGAATGCCGTTTCAGAAAAGAAAGAGTGTCAATTTGCACGACTCACCAGAGTAAAACAGCAGCCCGTTCGGTTGTCTCGTCTTGAAAAAGAGACTGATGGACTCCTGGGTACTGAGGACGGGTTCTGCCTTGCTCAGATCTATGGTGAGATACTCTGTGCCTCTGAAAGTGGCTTCCGATGGTGCTTTATCTGCAACAATAATAACAAAGTACAGCTATCAGTTTCTACTACTTAATTTTTTCACCAAGCAGTATCAGTATTGGTTCTAATATAAATATACATTTTGCAGTGATTAGGATGCAGATGCCTTCCAAATTTCGACAATACTATCTCGCCACGGCCACTTCCATTCAGCCATCTGCTTTATCTCAGAACTCAAAGTCAACTACGCAATAGCTTATACGCATTAATTCGTTCGAATACACTTTTTGTATTTTGACGATCCGTTTCGGCGATCGGAAGTTATAGCCGACCGAAAATATGCTGATCAGTGGAAATCATCAATATCAAAAATTCAAATTGACTAAATCATTTGAATTAACATTCTGAAAAAGATACCACGTCGAGATTCACGGCAGCGCCAAGTACCAACATGTTTGAGAGACATTAAATAAATGATTCGCAGCCAGGAAAGTGTGCCGTCATTTGCGATTTTCGTGTTCTAAGATGCAGCCTAAGGCGTACACTGAAACAACGATTAGGTCAGGGTACATCCCTTTGATATTCGTTGCGAAGAGGGTATGGAAGTTGAGCACAACAATTTGGTCGCAATTCCCGAGTGTTCGATGCACGACGCTATAGCTTTTCACTCGTTCCAAGATCATTTGATCAACTTGTGAGCGTGAAAATTGAGTAATATGGGGGAAAACTTCCTATTTTTCGGATGAAGCCCCATGTGAAAACAGAAGAACCTGATAAGTTTGTGGCATCACAAATTAGACTTCAATATTAAGGCTACCATAAGTGGTAATTTCATGCGACGTACACATGAAAAAGGGCCTCGTGACGGCATAGGAAGCACCATAAAGATACTGCCAGCAAAAGCCAGGATGCGAAAGATCTCTAACCCTGTCACAACGTTTATCAATTGGGTCGAAAAAAGTACGAAAAATGGGAATGTATAGTTTTTTTCGCATGAACAATATCGCACGGAAGCGCAGATCTTACAGCAGCATTTCGCAAAAGTGACAGCAATGCATGGCACACTTTCGTATCACAGTTTCATCTCGATATCGAAAACAGAAATAATTACAAAAATTTTCTTGTTCGCAAAAGATAGTACTGCAATTGCTATTAGCAGCGAATAAACAGTCATTGCAATTAGTTTCGCACAAAGAACCTTCCTCGCTGACTCCTTTTAATAAAGTCCTTTCTTCTATACTCATTATTACACTAAAATTTGCTTCCATGTACTTTCACCCCCTGAGACCTGCCCTGCAGCGTTCCATTGAAGCTCGCCTATATAACTGCTTCCCGCTGCTGCCAATAGGGTCCGTTTACGCGAGGCTTCGTTTACGAAATAATTTTTTTTTCCTCGTACAATCCATCGATCGTTCCTCTTCTAAATTTGAAGGCTTGGTAAAAGCTGACGGAACGATGAAATAATTTGTTTCAGAATTCGAGGCCTACTGGGAGAAAATTTTGTACGAATTAAATAAAATTTGTTTGAATCAAAGAAATTTTTGCGTTGCCGTACCGTCAAACAAATCTTTGTTTCATTCAGAGAAATTATTTTTTCATTTTCTTCATTTGAATCAAATAAATATTTGCCCGAAGTAATCGATGGTTCATCAGATGAATCGGCTTGAATAGTTTAAACAATAACATTGTTCAAAGTAAACAAGTTATTGAGCTCATTCAAAGACGACAGTTGTCCTGTTTGCACGGAATTTCCGAGTCATAGTACTCTGAAAACTGGAATTCAAAAATATGACACCAAAAATATCTACGAAATTCGTGAAATGAAGGGTACAATACGCACGATAAATTAGTTACCGCACATAACGTCGTCGATAACGTTGTGAACATGGAATGTCGGATAGAAAGATTCGATCTCTCAATCAAACGACAATTAAAGGGGTTGAAAGGGTTGTCGTATCGAGCTTGTGAATGGAGGCGAGGGCTTATTTCTCGCATAGATGACAGTATTGATGTGTGTCAACTGATTTCTGATTGACCCCTAGCCCTAGTGGACTGGCATCAGCCACCCATAGCCTTTCTCACAGAACCCCAGCACTTCTGGTGCATCGCTTATTCTAATCGTTGAACATGCAGTCGCCCAAGAGGCGAATCTTATGAAGAAGACGAAGTGCGTCCCATCATTGTACAGCTGAACGTCATTCAATTATCATCATTACGCGCCCGCAGCTGGAGCTCATGTTCGTGGAACTTGTGCCGATTCATACTCGGCTGACTCACGACTTGAAGTTTTCAACCTTCGATGCAAATTTTGATACATTTTTCACGCCATCTGCGGCCTTGGGGCACACGTATCTCATTTACTCGTTGACTTGCGACCGTGACTGAGAGATTCCAACTCACTGCGCTCCAAAGTTTTCCCATTCTGGCTCATTTCATAACCGCAATCATAACCCTCGTGTTTGCGAAAATTTTTCACCCAGAATTTACCGTGGGATGGGGCGATTTCTATCTGTATGCGATATTCTGACTTTTTACTTTGTTATTTGCAAGTATATAACTTCGTAACCACTCGTGAAATTTCAATTCGCTAATTTATTGTGAAGCGAGAAAAAATATTTCTAAGGGCTCGTTATAATTGGCTGGTACGCAACACCCTGATATGCTAGATAAAATATGAATTCCGACTGACAACCTTCCGATCGCATATTCCATAGCAAACTTTCAATGCGCAAAAAACTATGCTCAGACGAATCCTGGTCAGCTGGAAGCCACACTATGACACGATCAACAGAATATCGAATCTTCGATTGCATGTTTCCCGGTAACTTTGTCAACGCGCGAAAAATGGTGACTCGTGATTAGCTGTTACCCGCCGACACCTACGTTGTCTGGGTTACAATAAATGAGAGATCAGTCCCGTTTATGGCCTTCCTCTTGTCTCGTGCTGAATTCAAGGTACGGTTGATGTGAGTTTTTCGAAATGCCGAATATTGTTTGCACGGTCGCGAAAATAGTGGAAATAATACGACCAGGCGAGACGGGTAACAGTTACCGGCATTAAGTCGTAGCGAATTCCGCAACGGTTAACCCAAATTACCTGTACCCTCGGTCTCCTAAGTTCAGCAGATCGTCACTGAATTCCGGGAAACAAGAAACCTCAACCGGAAAGTTGTGAAAGTCTCGCAACCGCGGATGCAACTATCCCAAGAGATGAGATTTAGCTCAAGAATGAAGAGGACGGAGCGAAGTCTGCTCGAAAAATTGCTCAAGAGTCAGGTATCTGAAAATCTGTAGTGCTGCGAGTCCTGGACGAAGACAAGGTGAGGCCGTTCAAACTTGAAGCCCACCAACAACTTCAGCCAGACGATACTCTAGCTCGATCCCTTAATTGCAGGCTGATGATGGAGCGTTCTGATAGATGAAGATCTTGCACACGGGATCTGTTTCACGAACGAATTTATGGTCCAGCTTGTCGCGACGCTCAACGTATCAATCTGGTCTAATTGTAAGAAAAACCTACATCGGCTGGTCAAATCGAAGACGCAGTATTAGCAGAAGTTGAACCTGTGGCTTGGGTTGTGCTCGAATCAGCTAATTGGACCATTCGTCATCGACGGAAACTCGACGGTGAAAAGTACTTGCAAATATTGCAGATAGCCAAATTGTACCCGCAATCCGAGCCGTCCAATGAGGAACATTTTATTGCCCAAAAGTCATTTAAACATTGATCAATAGTATAGAATCATTTCAATAAGTATTCGTCTGAGCAAACATTGTACTTTCCAACAATATACTACCATAGCGGTGTCCGAGCCTATCTGGATAAGGAATGTCTGGATCGTTGGATTCGTAGGGCTGATCCATTTGCGTTGCCTCCATGATGACCGTACCTCACGCCACTCGACTTCAGACTATGGCTGTATCTCAAGAACCACCTGTACACAGTATAAAGGATTGGGAACCTAACCTCAGTGCGAGCTTGCGTGATGACAGTGTTTACGGACATGAATCCGGAAGCGCTTGTCAACATGACTAACGGGTTCTACAATCGCTTGGGCGATTGGATTGCCGCATTCTGGAGCTTGAGAAATAGAATTCGTGAGTTTCAATTGCTGGATTCTTAATAATTATCAACTATTAATTCTCATAATAACAGTTGAACTCTTTTTTCACAGACACATTGGCTTTTCAGAGACTTCGCTCAGCGATGAGAAATTGCCTCGTGGGAAGTAGCTCTCGCTCCCAGGAGGCACGCACCATAAATTTAATTTGTTATGTTATTGAATATATTTATCACTTGTTAATCCATTACCATAGATTTTCACGATTGCAACCCTGAAAAAAACTTCCAACAGTTGGTAACCAAACGCAATGGCCGCTGCCGCAGATCATGACGTACAAATATCAAGGTGTGACCGATCTAAGGATACTCTTAGCGTATTGAAGCGTTATTTTACGTCTATAATATACTGTGAAATTAATGATCAAATATAAGAAAATATCGAATGAAAAAAAACTCATCGAAGTTTATTCTGAATAGATGATAAGTACTATTAGGTCAAATAGTACTGAGTTCGGATATACGAGATCTAAGAAATGCGTAGTATTTGGGATGAATAACTGGCTGTAGTGGAGTGGGGGACTGCCTATACAAGTAGTCGTAGAAATAATCGGATTCATTCTAAGAATTACAATTGATAAATTTGAAAACTTAGAAGGAACAGAAATAGAAAGAATATGAACTTGTACGAAAAACACGATTCCAAAAGTGTGTAAGAATTTTAACTTGTACCAAGCAATTAGTTAACACCAACGAGTTGATACTCTGAGGTCACAGTTAATGAAATTTCTTCATCGTATAAAATCAATTATATAGATCGATAACGATTTTGAATCTGCAGTTGTGTATCGAACAATATTCAAAGATAAAAATGAAATTAGAATCATGAATATATACGAAAGAAAAATTAAAGTATCTAAGAGATACGAAGTAATTTTATAAAGAAAAACAGTTAATTGCTTGGGTCGATCTACTCAATTAGCCAGAGATAGGATATTAGTGATAATGAGTAGAAGGAGAATGAAATATTCGATCAATAGCTCGCAAGGAGTAAATAACGTATTGGCTCCCTTATAAAATTCAACAAAGCTGGCGCCATTGTCATTTTAATGACCTTTTTCGCGAGATGCTTACGATATTTGCTGATCATTCGGCTAAGTGGTAGCGGCACAGGGGACTCCGATACTTTCGAAAATAGCGAAGGGTCGCGAGGTATGCTAGCGGATGATTCGAGGAAAAGGAAGCAGCAGCTTTGCAGTAAAATGATTTCAAGCTTGATGCGTTACGAAACCTTAAGGGGACTTGAAATTCAAACTCACTGTAATCCCATTCCCAGAATTCGTCGGTGCCAGCTGTTGGTAGCACTGTGCTCCATGCCTCTACACACACCACAAAAATACAAATAAAAATGTAAGAAACAAAATTATACCTTGATCTGGTAATATTATCATAATTGGGGGGGGGAGGGGGTGATTCAACCAAACACCAAAGAATGAGGTGACGACTTCGAAGAATGAAGGTTTAAATTAGATATTCATTCTTAGTATATAAACGATAAATATGTGCGACCGGAAGTAGGCACTCGCGGATTTCAGCTTACGACTATAGGTATAAGGAAACAGTTTAATTTGCCGTTTCATAAGCACGCTGATATTTGTGCAGTGTGTATTGTTTAGAAGAACTAGTTTCGATGACACGTTCACGAAAATCCATCGAGAAGTAGCAAAATCTGTTTATGCTTTAAAAATTGCATAGTCAAGCGGAGACGTTCAGAACAAATAGAATATTATCGATGAACTTCGTATTTTTCGATTTTTAATTCATCTACGAAAGTTGGGGAAACCAGGTCGATTTATTTTTACTACTCTGTGATGGAATAGATACATTGCCATGGAAATTATCTCGTCCTGCATGAAACCATATTAAACTTTCCATATGGAATTCTGGATGCAGTTGAGAACTGAAATGGCAATTAGGTGCTCCGCGGGATCCATCGACGTGTATTCCTCCAGCCAGCTTTATCGTATCTACTAAAGTTATTCACTGAAACTAACAAACTTTGTTGTTTTGTTCGAGCGTGTGATTAATTAAATATGAAAGATATAGTTACTTCAACATTTAAGGCAATAGGAAAAATAACAATAATTCTCCTGATGAGACACCCGAGGTACTTTCTGTTTTTGACGCATTGTCACCTAGGACTTGGGCTTACACGTATGCCCTTTTTCAGGTAAAGGAAATTTCAATTAAGATTTATTGCCCGGGCATACGGTTGAACACGTCCTCGAGAAAGTTGCGGTAATTTAGCACTCAACCGTGTCCGACCCGGCTATTTTTCAAAATTCATGAAACACCTCACAAGGGTCGTACTCTGAATGCTGCCGCAATAAAACTGCACGTGGCCCACACTCGGCTGGGACACTTTTGCACCCCCACCCCAGTGGCTGAAAGAAGGGAAGTTCTTAAACAAAGAGCGCCCCAACGAATTTCCCCTAACAAGAAAACATATTCGACCGACGCAATCGAGACTCGACGCGAAGAAGGTGATTCGGCTGGCCGCTCTCCGGGCACCTTACTCGTGTTCGTTAGCCTTAACCTCATAACTGCACCGTTCTTTCACTACGTAATATAAAATTTGTTACATTTGTGAACTTCAATCGACCCTTTTTTTTATACCCCACATAAATAAATCATTTTCAAGTAAATTCAAATTCAGTACTTCGACACAGGGTGTTATGTATTGATTTTAACCCGTAATTAGATTATCTTGCAAACGTTTTTCATGGGGTTGTTTTGAATTTTCAACAATGTATGATTCAACTTCAAAGTTATTGGGAAGTATCCTCGAGGCGTGGCCTACTCTGGCGGGAGAATTGGAACTACGAGTACTACAAGTGAGTCGTTCGATGCATGGTATTGACTAGCTTCCCGGAATCCAACCGGTTGCAGCAGTTCCTATTTTTCGCGAACACAGCATAGTGATTTATGATACTTCCCAATAGCATCCCATGTAATGGAATGTTCGTCAAACCGAACGAACGCTTGCCGCGGTGCCTGTATACGACTCCTCGCAAACGACGTTGGTCCGAGGTTCCGCCGGTCGTCAGGCTAATCTTCAACCGACATGGTCATCTGATGACCGGCACAATAGAGATCTGACAAACTAGCCAGCGCTTGTCCAAGGACTGCCATGAAATTATCGATGACCAACGTTCATCCAAGGCTCCGCTTTCGGTCAGGCTTATATAGAACCGATGGCGTCTAATTATGAGTGGGCCAACACGTTCACTCACAATCAGTATTGTGCCATTTTAATTCGCATCGTTGAGCTAATTCTGTGCACCATTTTTCGTTATGTATAATGTGCGACTGTCAGCTGACACTGGGCCACCATTGAACAGCAATACTGGTTCAAGTCCAGTCTGCCAACATTCGACCAATGTTGAATATCAAGTTGAACATTCGTACTCAATCTTCGGTACACCGAAAAAGGTGCTAGCGTTAAGCGGATGTTGGACTCATATGACTGGCCAGCTGATGCTACTGCAGCGCATCGACACATGCGCAGCATTACCATGTTCCTCGCACGTGGTTATAGAAATTTCAAGAAGGATACTGAATGGCTTGAAGGGAGAGGGAAATTCACTGGCAATTTAATTGAAGAGCTTACTATTTATTATACGGTTCTCTAGAAAAAATGAAAAAGCTATTGTTATGATTATTGTTGTGAGTTCTGTCGAGTTCGTTGATTTCGTTGTGTTTCGGTGTTGAGATTAGGAGAATCATTGGAATGAATATGAAGTACCGGTCGGTATGATCACTGTATGATTGTTTATTGATAGTTAGTTATAATAATGGTAGAAACCATCTTGCCAGAAGATTTCGCCGTCTTTACTTTACTTGACTTGAATTGGTACGTCATATTTAGCTATACTAAGGTCAAGTTTACCGTCAAAGCGCGTATTTTCCACCGCTAGTAATATCGTATCAACCGGCCAAAACGGTTAATTGGTTAATTGTTTGGCCAAGGTAACTGTTTAAGCCGGTTAAACCACCGGCTAATTACCAGGTTAACCATCTTGGCCGGTTAAACCGGTTAAGCCGTACAGCCCTAGTATCTGTACGGAACTTCCATTGCTCATTGAAACTACTAATTTTGTGAAACATTCCGAGCATAGGAGTTTCAAGGTTTCAGCGCACGCAGTCAGCATATCACAAGCATGTTGAGGTACATGCTTTTTATAGAGTGTGCGTTGTCATCGCGTGAATTAAGCTTGTCAGGGGTTGAATTCAAATTGCGATTAAATTAGTGACATGAAAACGTCGCGCCATCATCAATATTACAGGGGAAGCAAAGTGCTGCGAGAGACATTTTTATGTCTTTGGTGTGTAACGTGGCAAATCATTTCCTCGTAAATGCAGGCGACTCCATCCCAGACGAGAGTAACAATTCCGTATCATTTCTTATATTGTATGTAAGTTCTAGTTCACGAGATTGCTGCATTTAATTTTCAAGTTTTGTCTCTCAATTCTTGTTACCCACTCTTTTATCGCTCGTGCCGATGCAAACTGGACATCAAGAGACGGCCAACGTCGGCTAACCTTAGCCGATCACTTCAAGGTCTTAGAGTTAATAGTCGGGACCGTCAGCGGCGTTTTCTGAGATACTCCCGCAAGCACGCTGCACGCGCTACCACCACGTAGCAGGACAATCTCCCACCCCTATTTTGCCTGAGACGTAGCCTAGTCTTCCGGGACGCATACGGATATATTCGCTTCCCAGGGTGTCATGAACGTCTCCAATCTACTTATCATCGTCTCGTCAAAAATCTACGAGCTCCTACATACTTTGTCGACAAAGTTATGGCGAAAATTGCATCGAAAAGGAAACAAAAAACTAGAATTGTTTCGTGGTTGGGCTTTATTTGGGCAATCTATGGTTTTCAGGATATGCTTGATCGAAAAAAAAGTGCGACTCTGAAATGGTTAGCCTTGAAAGTCTGAAGAAATTCACAGAAGGCTTTCTTGAGTAGAACTACAAACTCATAATAAAAAAAAAAAAAATGTGCAAGAGATTGATGAAAAACGTGGTTGAGTTATGTTTTGGTTGTTCTGAACTCCAGAAAAATGTGTTCCTTTGTGAAATTCCATAAGCCAAAAGCATTTGGTTTTCACTTCATTATTTGACCTCACATTTCCCTCACCTCGAGCTTACCGAGTTACCTTATCGTTTATCGTCTATTAATCCGTTCTTCGTTCAATTGGGATTTCACGTTGTTGAACTTGACTTTCATTTCGTTTTACGTTATTCTATTTTCAACCTGTCCGTTCAATTATTTTATCTTAATTCACGTTTGCTAACGCGGCACTTAAGGATAGCTGGTGCCCAATCCTAATTCGAAAAAGACTTTGCTATTTTATCATTGTTATCAAATATTAACAGAAAATATTTTTGCAAATGTGTGACAGTGGCCGATTCGGTGAAATTGGATCAGGTTCAATCCCACTAGGTCATCTTAGTAGGACTCACCTTTTTCGCAATGCACGCCCTCGTAGTCCCCTGTTCGACATTCGCAGATCGGTCCACTGTCTGTCGAAATGCAAATACCACCGTGTTGACAAGGATCGTGAACCTCGCAGGCATCCGTCGTGTTGGTAGTGACCATACTTCGTAAACTCTGCAACACAATGTATTCAAATTGATTAAGATCAAGCCAGAGAAGGAATTCATTTTATTCGGATTTGAAAACAAGAAACGACTTTTTGCCTGCATCTGGAATCGAAGTTGACGTCGGATTTTCAACTCTTTCGCCGCAGACACGATTTCCTTATAGTATCCCGGAGAAAAATAATAAGCTGTGATTAGATCTGATCAGATCCAATTGATTAGATTTGACTAGATCCAAATGTTGGTTTGTTATCAAATTATCCATAAATCGAAGAGAGATCAAAAATATAGTATTCCCTACGACATTCGATGAATTTACCCTCATTAATTCATGCTGTTGCTTTGAATTTACTTATCAAAAAAATAAGTACTAAAAATATTGAAACTCCGCGTTGCGTATGGCTAGCTGACCGCACGTGTGCAGACTCCCGTAATTTTTCTTCTCAATTCCGCATTTTTCAAGGTAATGATGTTTTTTAAAACTCGTTTCACAGATGAAGGATGGATCTCTGCAACCTCTTTCGCTGAATTCCCGATTTCACAGTCATTTCGCGATGAACAGTCTTGAAAGTAGGCTATCTTTGCTCAGAATTTTCTTCCAACATTCTGAAAAAGCCTTTCCCCGGCGACATCCTTTATCTTTGATTTGAAACCAAAGCCAATAAAATCGCCTGAATACTGATTATTTTGAATACTTATTTGATATTTATACAGATATATTATATGTATAATTATAACAATGAAGAAGAACCTATAATCAATTGATATCTATAAATCTCATGATAGAAGATAGTGCAAAAATATTCGTACAAATTAATTGGTGTACTTTATCAACTTCAATTTCTGATAGCGTCATTCGTAACCTGAAATTCAAGAGGTATATTGTCCAATGATTTCTTAAATTTTTCAGTTACAGTTGAGGATTTTGAGGCTGGCAAAAGAAATGGGGTTTCTTGTCCTTTGGTGCAGTTTTTTTACACCCTTCCACGTGATACCGAACCATAGTTTTTCTTCCTCTCGTCGCCAAAATATTGCACTTTATAACGAATGTGACATACACATACGGAATTCCCTCTTACTTGAGCTGCTAAAAATACATATGAATATTCCGACCCGAAAGACGTCGCTGCTGCGCTCGATACTCACAATCAGCTTCCACTCTATTCTATACTTTCTGGGTTAAAGATCATGGCTCCTCCTAGCCGTTAACAATCGACAATTAGCACCAATTACGGGGATTTATTGTTGCGTGAAACAAAGAAAAATTCAAATAGCAATGCTCGCCATTGCATGTAGTAGAATGGCGCTAATTGCCGCTTTTTCGCATCGGTGATGCGTAGGCTTTGATAATAATCAAAATAAGTGAGACGCCCACACTTCACCCTGCATACCAATTCTCTCGACTTCGGTGTGAATTCGCGTGCTGGATTGAACCTATTCTTCATGAATCATCGAGTAAATCAATTGTATACGATTTTATGTCGTCGTTTCGGAGTTATTTGCGAAATAATATCGCGGGTGGACCATAGCATTATCTTAATGAATTTTTGAGGAATAACATTAAATTTAAATAACCCATCAAATTGTATTTTTGAGTGGAGATGGAGTGAACTCAAATCCCGACTCGCGGACAAATTTGTCGTTACATTAAAAATAACGAATTCACTCGTAATTTTAATTGAATGGTTTAAATCTCCCAATTTCATGCCAACTTCAAAGTAACAAACATAATATAACGCCGAGTATCATTAACTGCGAATTTTTTCTATTGTATTTTCACGTCAATTGAGGATTTGTTCCTTGGATATGATTTGTAAATTATACCAAATTGATGTCACGTACTTGGAAATCAAATTTTATCTCAATACTTTTTCAGATATGCATTTCATTTTTGCAGGTAGTGGAAAAGTTAATGTACTTGGCATATATTCTTGCACCCTAGGTGCTTTTGAATAATTCCACGTAAAGCAGGACGGAATCAATGAACAGATTTTCTTCATGATTCTGATATTCTGCAACTTTTTTCACAGATTCTATGCACGTGTTACGTCCGAGCGATGATTCTGATACGATTTTCGATATCAGCCCACACCTAGGAAATTGAAAAAAAAATATGCTGGATTTTTTTCCAGGTTTGGATACCGATATGTTCTAGTATTTTAAGAATTAGCAACTCTTGTGTATGCTACACATGTAATACATATATTCTACTGTCCTTTACGTCTTCAGATGGAAACATGTCAGGAACTGTGTGTTTGGGGACGACAATCACAAGACGCTAATTTGAAGTATTTTTGATGCTCTTACGCCTCGTTGTATTGTCTTGCCTGTATGTATCGAAAATCATGCCGGACAATTAATCTCCAGATTAAAAATCGATTTTTATCGAATTATGTCATCATTTGCAGGATTTGTTGAATATATTTTTTATTTTTTTTCCAAAGTTCGGAGACTTTTAGATCAAATTTTTCGTTTCTCTTCATGGAATACCACTGCGTTTCGAGGCTCCGATTTGTTTTTTTCTTGAATTAGGATCAATTTGAACTCACCAGATTTATAGATAACATATCAACGAACATACTCATTTTTTTTAGAATTTCCTCGTCGTGTATTGATATTGAAAATCACAGTTAAAAATTCAATCGTTTGATTCTCGCATGAATTAGAGCGAGATTTCATTTTGAATTAGGAACTGTCCGGGAGTCGGTTATAGGAAATAATGATTTTGGGATCTCGGGCAGGACAGATAATATCGACAATCAGCACTCATCAATTTGAATTAATAAAAACAATCATTCATTTGAGGATAATTGTGAAAAAATAGAAATTGTGACACCGGCGAAATTAGTGTACACGTAAGTTCTTATATATGTGTAAGGTCTCGCAGAGGGTTTAAACTGAAAGTATAGACTTTGCTAATTAACAATCGGTTTACTAGCTATAGCAATGATGTATGACCCGACAAAATGATCACAGATGATCAAGTGAAATGATAAAATAATGATTTCACCAATCGTTGATTGAAGATAATTGAAAGTATGAAATAATAAAAACATTGCTTCTACGAAAAGAGAACTTGACCCTCTGAATTCGAATAAAAAGAGTGATTCTGCGGTCTCATCAATGGAACTCGATAAACTTGGGGTTTAAAGTTAATGAAAAATACTTGCGAAGCACCCAAAGGTCGAACGGGCACCGCGACCGGAGTACAAGTCGCTAGCTTCACCACGAGTTTTTTTAAGAAACCAAATAAAAACTCGGTAACGATGCTCAGACAGGTAGCGGCCCGAAATACACACCGCTAGCTTTGCATGGATACCTTTGAGGAGGGCAAGTCTGCTGAGTTGATATTACTCAGCTTTTATATTGAAAATTCTTTGCTACTTTGTTAGCGACAGAGTTCACGGCCGGGCCAGGACCGCGTAGCAGTGCAGTGCCCGCACCCCCGTGCCTGAGTAGCGCGGATAACTGCGTGAGCAGCACAGCCGTCCCCGGGCGTTGTCTCAACTGTTTTTCTTATAAGTATTTCAGATAGTATATAATATATTATGGATCTACGTGCCCTGGGGACGCAATTCTGACACGTTACAGTACTGAAATCTTGAATTACGAAGAAGATTTATGATTTATTATATAAATTCAAAAAATTTCAGTCATATTGAATACTATTTGAAATGGTGTAAACTTCGCTGGCAAACTACTTCGAAGGGCAGTCTGGAGGACGTTGGAAGCTCTCTTTTTTTCACTTTTTTCACTTTCTTTTCATCTTCCTCACCGCCTTGCGCCTTCATGTTGGACCCTTTTCGACTCTTCTCAAGTTTGGAAAATCTTTAAAATTGATAATGCGTGGTTAGGTGAGAAGCAATCTGATGGCTCTCGTCCAGGCGATCCGTCGAGCCCTTGCGGGTCTCGCCAACCTGCAGCAACTCATGCAGGGGAATTTCATGGCTAGAAAGAGACGAGGAGCCGCGGGAGGGTGTTGATATGTCCGCTCAATTACAATCGAGTGGCAAGATGAGCGATTGATGACTGAGCTGAACGCCTCGTTACGTCTCTGACGAGCGCAACACTCAAAAAATGTAAATTATGAAATAACAACTGAAGGTTTTGTATTTTTATCAAAATTCAATTCGTTTTGGTGGATAGCGCATGAATCATTATGCGTAATAATGAATGAAGACTGTGGTCCGTTGCACTATCAAATAAATGCTGAGCTCAGAATAAACTGGTAATATTTTATCTCTCTGTGGGGTGGAAGATGCAAAACTAAACAAAATGCTAATGTACAATCTCCCCCCCGATTTAACAAAGCTGAAGGACGACTTGATGCGTTAGTTTCTCAAATATTTCCCAAAGTACTTCATCCACATCCTAGCCACCCTGCTGGCTAAAGCCCTCTATCAACCTCGGTCCTCGTTCAATAGCCAGTATTAATTTTGTTTTGTGTCCTCGAATACCACTTGTATTTAACGATGATTCTACCATTTATTCCCTGCCACACGATTAATCCTTCTCTCGCTCTTTATCTGTCCCTCCTTTCTCTCTACCTCGAGCTCGTCTCTCGTCATTTATCCTCCCTTTCCGAGGCACCATTCCGATTCCCCTTTTCTCCGAACCTGGCGATATTCCACGCTCTATTACAGGAGAAGAAAAATTCGCAGTACCGTCGAAGGTCGTCCCAGAATCAACGAATTCGCATACAATTTATAAACCTCCTAATTCAACGATACGATTCTCTCTTGTTTAGATTCCCTCTCGCTGTATCTAACGACAAAGCGTTCACTCGATCGCATCATATGACTCATTTACATTCGTGATCGGTAATAAGCAAACGAAAACAGCCGAACAACCACGAATACCAGGTTATCTGATACGAAATATTGTTTGCAACTTTATAACCACACGTCAAAATTCCAGAGGGGTTCGGAAAACGAAGGCAGACAAAGTGGATGTGCTCTCAAGAGTGAATGCTAATGAAACGAACCGAGAGGTACCAAAAAAGTGATATTGACTTCTAAGTGCTCGAATGGTGATAATCTAAATTACTCATCGAGTAAGAGATCATGATAGAAATGTAATAGATGCGAAAGTTTACGCTTTCATGCTGGTCACCATATTCCAACGGTACAGTCCATTCGCCTTCTTCTCACATTACTCTAACTTTCACGTATCTATAGTGAGATGCAAGGCATGGTGCCATTCTTAGAACTTTAGACGAGGTAAGAATTTTTGAATTTCAGGCTTCCATGGACGGGCCCTGGGAAGCCCTGTCTAGATAAAATTAAAACCTCAAAACGTGTGGAATAAATCTCAAAAAAGGTGCTGATTTCTTCCGTTCAAAAGTGCTCGATAATAGGGCTGTGGTATTCATTTATCCATAAGAATTCGAGTCGAAGCGTATTTACAGGGGGGTACGTATCAACCAATTTCTTTAAATTCTTGCGGAGATGGAGGATAAATCAATACCAAAATCATTAGAACTGATCCGATGAAGCTTGTAAGAGTGTATGAAAAGTTTCTAACACATTCAGGTTTTTATTTGAACAGCTACGGCTTCACGAAAATTATTTCTACGAAATTCTTATGCATTGACTTTGGCATTACAATTATAATTAGTTTTCAAGCAGAAAAAGACGTAGACGACTGAAGCTCGAGAAAATCACGTTTTCTATAATAATAGTGCGAGATATCCTGATTTTCAGTAATGTAATAGTAGTATGGCAAACACTTTCACACTTCCTGCTTCACGAAAGTTTGAAGATAACTTAACCAGTACACATGTCACATCAGTCAAACAGAATCTTTTAGTCCGAAGCGATGGTAGTACTACATACATATTATGAAATTGCCACATATTGAGCTCACCAGAAGAAAATGAATAAAGAAAAATGGGTTCCTCCTCTTCCAAATATGTTCTAGAATTTTGATATGGCATTGTATCCAATATCAATCTCTTTATCTGAAATAATTCTCTATATCAGTCATTCCACGTCAAGCGGCCTTGTTAAGAAAGCGAGAATGCGAGTGACCACTGACATGAGTCCAAGAATGAATGCACCCAATGTAGGGAAATTCATTTCCAAGTGGCCGACCAAGTAACCGACCTAGGCTTTCGAAATCATTTCTTATTTTTACTTTTTTGCTTCTTTTCCTCCTTACTCTCTGTTGTGTGCGAGGCTGGAGAAGTCGGCCCCAAATCAAGGGCTGACAACATCGTCGCCTCAAGCTTGAACACGAATACTGGCTTGAAGGGCCAGCCGCCGGCCGTGGTACCAACCGTCGTACAACGCACGTCGGGGACTATTTTTAAATCCAGAGGAACGCGGGGGAGTGCCAAGGGCACTCAGCCACGTGGGAGATCGACAGTGAAAGGGATTCCCGCCGCCCCCAAGAGCTTGTGAGCCGCGTTTCATACATCACGTCCCCAAGCCTGTTCCAAGAATCGACGATGTACGCCAGAGGCGGACGACGAGTGCCTAACGCAGCGCAACACTCCGATCGTTTTCGAGGATCGAGGGTCGATAATGCGCAGATCCTAGGCGCAGATAATAGCGAGAATGGTAGCTTGAACACTTTGTCCCTAGGCTTAAGTAAAGAGTATATCGGTGCGTTTTGTTTTTCGTTAGAGCAAGTGTGATTAATAGGTAGTTAGGCTGTGAGGCGTAGTAGCTCCCTGCTCTTTGTGAGGCGGCTGGAAGACGCTCGGCGTCAGTTTATTTAATCCGTAATATTTGAACCCGGCAAACGGCCATTCGCTGACATGCTCTTGTTTCACGCCACAAGGCCATTTACCAGACTTGTGGGCCGAATCAGCCCAACTGCGAGTCGGTAGGCCGTAGCCAGTGTCACTAAGAGAGTATCGTGTCAAATCAATTAGCTTTTTGAGGCCAGAAAAGTGGCCCCATAGTTGAAAATATAATAGTCTCGAGGCTCGCCTATAACAGCGAGCGGAAAGGCCCGAGTCGGTAGCTGTCTTTCTCCCGCACGTAGGGATTCCTATAAAGTCTAGTCAGGTTGAGTCTTATTGAGTCTTGTTTACGTTTTTTGTGTCGAATTCCCTCTGACGTGCCTACGAGGCAGAGTTAGATTTAAGTCAGCGTAAGAGAATTTAGCCTACGAGATTTAATCTCATATTTGGTTAGAGCAGTAATTTGTTTGTTAGGAGATAATCAGCCCGCGAGGCTCTTGTTATAGTTAAGTGCTAACTAAAGAAGGCCATTCGTAGGCCATCGAGCGTAGCTCAGTTAGCTAGTCAGTAGCGAATCTACGAGTTCACCTGTTTGGTGTATTCTGTATCGTGTCATTAAATTTTAAGGAACCTTCCTTTGTTAATCCCCATGAGGGGTTGTTTAAGCGAAATTACCAAGGTAATACCATCTGCGTGTGGCCCTGTACCCGCGAGTAGAACCTTGGTTTCACTCCGTTTCGCAGTGTTTTCTTTATTATGAATAAATTCTATTTTCTTTTCTTGTTACATTTTCAAATCTGTCCAGAAATTATTTTCTACGCCTATCCGTCCTTCATCAAATCCGACACCTCTGCGCGGTGCTGTTGCTAGCCGGTAACTTCCACCATTTGTCGCTCAGGGGGCACTCTAGTAGAGTTTAGAGTTGTGAAATTGGCGAGTAGATTCGCCCGGCGCCCAACTTTACCGATCTTCCAGATCTCTAATCAGAGCTGTTTCTCAATTGTCAATTGGACTGCCTCGAGGCTCGGAGTCCGGCCTAAATCAGGGGCGAAATAAAAATCTACATCGTAATGTATTCGCGGAGGATCGAATAGATCACAAAATGGTCTTTCCACGGCTCCTCCGATGCCATAACTACTAGGTCCCTTTTCATGAGAGGTAGCAAAAACATTTTTATTTTGCTCAAAGCCAAAGTTCTAGTTATCGCAGGGACGTAGATTCAAAAAATTCTTTTCGTTTTAATATTACGTGCTGACTCCGTCAAAGAATTATATAATTTTGCCGACTTAGCGTTATTCTTTCATTAAAAAGTTGATGGAATTTCGTTAAGAAAGATGGGCAGCGATAATACATGTTCTAAGTATCCCGCGATCCCACCATAACTTTGGGCTTATTCGTTTCATCATTAGTATACTAGGAACGAGGATAAAACAATAACATTACATTATATTCATCCAATTTCGAAAAAAGAATTAATAGCGGAGAAATATACATTCTCAAAAGCGGGGAAGCCAGTAAAGGCATTTGTCTGCAAATAGATTTATAAAAGCGCAATGATGCACATGAATATACATGTGTGGCATGTTCCATAATTCAGTGGAACAAAAAAGAAATTATTTTGTGACGTATGCGATACTTTTTATCTGCATATTTCCACCTACTATTATTCGTTGGATACGCATGACCTTTGTCTAGCGCGCCTCCACGTACTGTTACTGATTTAATGAATCACTGTTTTTGAATAATTTCCGTCGGAGATTCATTTTGAAAATTGGCAGTTTTTTAGAAAATTGATCAAAAAATAGAAAAAATAGAAAAAATTCTACCCGTGTTTTCACCTTGAAAAGTATATTTAAATAATATGGTTGTTTATAATAAATAGATTTGTTGGTTATCGCCAAAATCAATCTACATACCCAGATAATCAAGTACACCTCTGAAAAAAGTCTACTCCACTTGCTCCAATTTTTACTGTCTTGTCGCCTAATACTTTCTTATAATACTCATCCATGTATCTACAGAATTTGCAGCAAATGTAGAGCAATAATCGTTGTGATTGGTGATACAGCAATTATAGAGATGTTAGGATACCGAATTGAGTCATTCGCTCTCCTGGAAAACGTCGCTGCTCTTGCCGCCGCATCCTATATACGATGATTCGTCACGCCTCTAGCGGCGTTAATCAAAAGCTTTGATCACTATGGTAACAAGCTTTTATTTACAAGTATTCCAATAACGTAGTGTAATAATATGTATACAATGTACACGAATGCATAAGCCATGTATTTGTTCGCCATTTTTATTAACCTATTGGTTCTGTCTGCCGCTAGAGGCGCGTCGTATGATCTAGGCTATATAAAGCGACAGAACTTGAACACTTCCGTAATACGGAGATCGCTCTCCTAACAGCTAGAGTCCATGACAGCAACGCTTGCTTACATTTTGCTGATCTTCGACTGATAATTTTTGTTCGGAATAGTTTGATCTCATTTTGATAGCAATTCAGGACACACCTTGCACTAATATTACTCATGGTGGTTACTTTGCTGTAAAATTTGCACTTATACATACATTGTTATCTAGGTAGGATGAAAGTCTGTTTCCAATACTGTGAGTACAATAGAACCTCGATTATCCGAATCTCACTCTTCTCAGCCCTTAATTATCCGAACCACGACTTGGTTTATCCGAACACTCAATTATCGGAACGTTGGCGCGAAATATACATTATTGCTTGCTGCGGTTTTGCAAAAAACAGGCAGAGTGGTGTCTTACGCAGCTATACTTGTTCTAAAATAGCACGAGATTTAGCCGCCTAAAAAGCTGTAGCAGCCGTTCGTTTTGACAATGAACAGCTTCATTAAACCGCAGTGAAAAAAATTAATTTAATTTAATTTAATCGACTAGTTGTCCATTTAAATTGGCATTGAATATTATCCCTTCGTAAAAAATATTGCATTCCGGTCATCCAAACTTTTGATTATCCGACCTATCGACTCGTTCCTAATTAATTCGGATAATCGAGGTTTTACTGAATCAAGTCTTTAGCGTGCAAGAAACTAAAGCTAATACCGTTTGAATGAAAGTCCGGTTTCGAATTTCAGCTATTTTAGCTGAGCTTCTACCTTGTGTAACTTCCAAAGTGAAAAAAAATCGTTTGATTATTTTATTTGTTTCGTATAATCTGTGAAAAAAATTACACAGAAATCGAAAACATGAGATCAAATTCCGTTCCGGTTAACGTAGACTGACTCATATACGGCAGCGCAGTAGTACGATTCCCCACCCTTTGCTATTTTCGGAAAACGTCACATCACCTGAGTACTGAGCTTACTGACTGTAAAAGTACTGACTTTACCATTACTTTTTTTACATTGTGGGTTAATTATGCAATTCTTCACTCCACAATTTAGCGCCACATCGCCGTAATTATTTTCTGAAACATTGTTGCACATCTGATACAAAATGCCAGGGTCATAAATAGAAGACTATAATTTTACCAAGAAAATCCCTATTCCGATGTCTACATGAGTTCAAGGTTTCCACTATACCCATCTTTGCATACTTCGGAAGTAGTGTAGATCTGGTTGATCCTAGTTTCAATAGATAATGATAAATGTAATGTGTAGACTTGTCACAGTTATGATGAATCAAGTATAGCAATTCTTCGATAAATAACAAGAGTAAGTTCTCCACCTCCTCAATGCGACTGAAGGTCACGTTGGCGGTATGGTATGCCATTACGTGACGTGACTGTACCATCCCTACTTCAGGCAATCCCCACCGCTTCCTTCGTTTCCCTGTTGCCCCTATTACCCTTCCGCACCCTCCCCGGCCGCCATATTGATCGACTCTCCCTCTACGACCCTCTCCGTCGCCCTCACTGCGACTACTTCTTCGCGTTGTTGCCACGTCTTGCGTCCTCCATCTTTTTAAAGCTCCTTCCAACCTTCCTCAAGAGCATTTATGCTCTTCAAGGATCAGGTAATGCTAACGAGCGTGCCTTGAAACATGAAAAAATACTCCTTGCCTAGGGAGTCGGAAGATAAGATCACCAAAAAGTTTGTCAAAGTGATCATTTTTCAAACATTCTACGGTTACCCCCACGAAATGAAATATACTTGGAAATACAGGCCGGTATATATTTTTGTATTTTCAATATATAAAAATATATTCAAGTTCATACTTCTGGTATACGTATGTGATGGAGGCAAAATATTTTTACCATTAAATAGATATTCGAAATACATATTGATGGATTCAGAACATATATTTTCTTTTCAGCTCAACCAGGTTTCGCTTTCGAAAATCATTTTGTTTATCATTTCAATTGTTATTTACAAGTTTTTGCTCTCGAAAATTATTTCGTTTGTTATTTACATTATGATTTCAACGGTTGAAGAGAATATTATTTATACCTATAAGATTTGCATTTTCATGACCTATTTTGATGAGATTTTACCAAAAATGAGGTCGGTTTAACATATTATACAGGAAATATTCGCAATATTTGCCTCTGCAAACAAACAATTCTTCACCATCTGCAAGACTCGTGGAGAAGACTCTTGGAGGAATGTGATGATCTCTCATCTTCCTGTGGCAACAAATACAAAGAAATTCACCGATGCTCGGGTATACCTCTTATGAAAGAATGCCGAGGCCCGTTGAATATTTCTGACAACCCACATATCACGATTTAAATAAGATGAATTGCAACACTTTGCCTTCAGTTTACCAGCCATTCTCCACAATTTTCCCAACTTTCAAACAATCACTCACCGAATAGTGTAAAGGTTTTAGGCAAGTACCTCGAGAAAAATGACTTAAAATTATCAATCATGCTCTTATAAAAAGTTCCCAAATTTGAAAATGGAGGGCCGTCTAATGTCTAATTATTTGCAATTAGTTGAGATTAACCAATGGCATGGGCGCATACTATATTTGTTGTAAAATTGAATAATAGTATCCTACCGAAGTTCCATTCTGTTAAATTCTAATCCTCGGTATCCGGATTCCAGTGAAGGATACACTGATAATCTAGGTATTGTATATGGGGCATTCCATCCATCATTGCCCACATTTGACCTCGAAATTTTTTTTCCGCTGAATTTTTCATATGCTATAGTACTATATTAAAAAATCGTCTGTGTTTTTATTTTTTGAATTTTTTAGCGACCATTTTTGTTATTATAAATAATACAAACTTCGAACAGAATACATCCTTCAATTCTTTCAAAAAATTCACCGATATTCCACGTCCAAAACTCGAATCTTCTATTGTTTTAATTGATTTTTTATTTTATTTTTTTATTTTTTTAAATTTCTTGTTTGTTGGTCGATTGTTTGTTGGTGATTGCTGGATGAGTGAAATCGTTTGTTGGATTGTAGTTTTGCTTCATCAAAAATGAATGGTTGCATGAAGGTGATTTTTAATTTTCAATTTTCCGCGCTCGTCAGAAGGTCTAATCGAATGAAATTATCAGGATTTGCAAAAAAGTTTGGTGAAATTAATGCTTAAATTAGTTATTAAAATTGAATTAATAATAAAACCGTTGGATCTTTGAAAGAAAAATATAGGTGAAAATTTTATCTAAATTTTTATTTGTTCTTAATGGATCATTTGATCCTGTTTCGTGGAGG
The DNA here is from genome assembly GCA_947538915.1 of Tenthredo distinguenda. Classification (NCBI taxonomy): domain Eukaryota; kingdom Metazoa; phylum Arthropoda; class Insecta; order Hymenoptera; family Tenthredinidae; genus Tenthredo; species Tenthredo distinguenda. Next base: position 11,112,639 of record OX384537.1, read on the forward strand.
AATATTAAAGGAACTGAAGTTGAAGCTAAAATAATAGAGGGGATAATAAAATGAAATGTGAAGAATCGAGTTAATGTTGCAGTATCAACAGAAAATCCTCATAATCATTCTAATTCACTAATGAAAAATGAATTCAAAAATGTATATAATATAAAAAGTATAATTGATTTCCAATCAAAAAGTCTGAAAATTAGTATAAATAATATATTTAATTCCAAATTCATAGTTTTTCTTTTCATCCCATCTATAATTATTATAATTCCAACTTCAATCGTATCAAAAAAGAAAATACTTTATGGTCGAAAAAAAAATACCCGTTTTGAATATGAATTCGACCCAAAAGGTGAATCTCGAATACCTTTTTCTATACGATGTTTCTTAATTGCAGCAATCTTTGTGATTTCTGATGTTTAAATTGCTTTAAAATTACCTCCAATTCCAATTATAACTTTATCAAATTATAAAATTTGATTAATTTCAACTTCTTATTTTATTTTAATCTTACTCATAAGTACACCTTGTGGGCGACTAGGGGCTAGATTACAGGTATTCATGTTTGAAAAAATCGTAACTCAGTGTTATTTAGTAGGCGAATTTCCGTAGCACCAGCTGATGAGTCCAACTCAAATTCTTTATATTAATCATTGACTGCCTGGCACTCGATATTGACCATCAAAATGCCGTGCTTGCTGAATTTTCTGTTTCAAGCGAATCGTGATCCAACAAATGCACCGATTGTGCAGCAATCAGACCCTCCGACGCGCGCCGAGTGCCGAAGTATTTCGCAAGTGCAATAGATCTAGTGCGACTGAAAATAATTCCATGATTTCTCTAATGATAACTTAATCTGTAAAAAAAATGTCAAAATTCTGAAAAAATTAAATACTCAGGCACTTTTTGCTGGAATAATATAGTAAGCCCCAAAGTTTCATTCCGATCGGTTCTGTGGTATGAGAGAAACTACGAATCGCGTTTTTGAGACGATCAGAGTGTATATCGAAGCCTCCTAAGGACAGAAGTTATTGAAATTTTCACAATTTTTTTTTTTTTTTTTGTCTGTAAACGACCGAAACAGCTCCACTCAAAAAAATGCATACCACAATTTTGAAATTGTGGTAGTAGGTGTATTCAACAAAATCTCAATCTTCTGCGATGAAAGTGTATGCGCAAGGAACCTTTCTGTCGAAGATCTCCCGCGCACCACTGCGAAAAGGATCCCTGCACATACACTGCCATGGCACTATTTTTTTAATGCACTAGGGGCTTCGCCCCTGCATGCTTCGCGCGCAAACCCCACTCACCGCGCTTCGCATTCCTCACTGTTGCTACGAGGCAGATGACCTGGACACCGAGAACTACGAAGCGGATGACCTGTATACCAAGGACTACTAAGAGAAAGACCTGGAACCGACGTCTACGAAGTGGGTAACCTGTACGCCGAAAACGATTATGCTGATGACCTGGACACCGTCCAATATAAACCAGAGTACCTGGCCACCCGATATATAAATATAAGTAAATGTTATTGTTATTATAATCAACCTGATTTCAATTTACCTCACGGAGTTGCCGAGACTTTAATAGATAGAGGGAGTGAGAGATATACATACTACCATAATCTAAAAATTGCGGCATACGTTTTTTATTGGATTTGTCTATTGATATGAAGACGAAGAAATGGTTTCTGTCAAAATTTGAGTCGTATCTGCGTAATTAGCTAAGGAATTTGCCATGGAAAATGCACGATTTTTTTTTTTTTTTTTTATCGAATGGCTTGTATTATTCTCATTCCAATCTGGCACTTTTTTTCTTAAAATCTCTGTTCCACCCCAGCTTTTCCTATTCATTACCCATGAGATATATGTATAATACTATGAGCAATAGAAGATAAACATGTACGATTAGAGAATACTTTTTTGGAACGCTCGCTCGGAAAGTATGATTTTCGATGAATGTGAAGCGTGCGGAAAGGACACATTTTCCGCACTAGTGCGGTAAATTTACCGCACGGCTGAGTGGCGCCATCGGACGCCGGTAGGCTCCGGGCACCACCCCAAAGTTGAAAGTTCACTTTGCACATTCGACACGAGATGCTTCGCGGGAGCACAACTTGCGAGCAAAGAAACGTAAGCTCAATTGCCAAGGCCAATTGGAAGATTAAGCTTTGAGCTTGAAACCGCTTTCAATGACAACTCTCTACGTCTATTTCACGCTGAGTTCTGAGAGTTCGAAGTCGGACATTTTTCAGAGAAAAAATTAAGTGACCGCTCATGTGTACATGGAGTGTATCATACATGCATACAGAATTCGTTAATTATATGTGATGCAATGTGTTTCACAAATACAAAGATCTGTTGAAACTCGAATTCCGTCTATATAATTTTTCAGAAAAATTTGATATCGCTATTGCAGTTTCAAGTAGATTGTATCGTTGTAACTTGAACAATGAACATTGCTCTGTGAAATGAATAAGTATTACTGTAAAATCAGCAATACGTATATTTTCATGTAGAATTAAGATATTGCAAAATGCATGAACAAAATGTACTAACTCTTCGTGAAAAAATCAATGGTGTTGTAGTTATGTAAAATGTTATAGATTATAACGCGGCAGAAATGTGATATATTTAAACAATGCAAGCACAGCTCCAATGATTCAAATATACATAACTATAGCGTATGAGATGGTTCTCCATGATAATACAGACACCACGGTTATCAACAAGACCAATATTTATCAAACTCTTAAAGATATTAGTGCAAAATGAGCCTTTGCGTAGTGTGTAACGTGCTAGACGTATAGCATTAGAAAAGTTGTCTCAGTAATGACGTTCGTTTCCGTGGGTGGCGCTGAGTCTCAGTTGCCTCTTCAGGTCGATCATCACGGTGCGGCGTGGACAAAGTGGGAACCGCCGGAGGCAGAGTCGCCACATAACGTGTGGAGCGCACGCCATCTATCGCTAAGGTGGTAGACTCTCAGTGAATTCATCTCGCCGCTTCGACTCTCGTTCTTGGTGGTCCGCCTCACTGAGAACGTTTGTGGCTTACATAGTCAATCCCGAAAATGATGCCGAGGTGCTGTACAAAACTTCGTAAATTATACTACAGAGCGATTCCTCTCGTAATATTCCAGGGAGAAGTCAATGGAGCTGCCTTGTGCCTGTCCCACCAGCTGAATATTATTTTGTTACATTAACATAGTGTAGCTTCGGAACTCGAGGGTGAAGCTAGTAGGGTGCTCCGGTGTTCTCGCGCCTGTCCGATCTGCTGTTGCTCCTAGGCACAACTGTTTGAAATTAAGTATCCGTAGCCTCAAATGGGGATAGAAAAGTTTCTAAAAAGATGGAGGTAGCGAAGCTATGAGACGATTGAAGCATGCCAGCAATATCTTCAACAATATTGTTTATAACTAAAGTAGGGAAGCACGTGGTCAACAAATTGATTACCAACGAACGTATTCCTGAACGAGAAGAATCTTAATAGTAATTTCGATGCACAGGCATTCCTCGCCAATATTTACTTTTCGACTACCTACCAAAATGCTTCTTTCAAAAAAGTATTAAAATCATGCTATTGCCAAGTACGTGACATAAATTCAGCACAAATCATACCTATAGGGTGCATGTGCCAATAAATGAACACTACTATTTATTGTTTTATACATTGAAAGAGAGGCGAAATCATCATCTGGACAATTTATTTTCAAAAGTTTAGCAATACATGCCAAAATCATAGAAATGTTCATATTCCTTGGCATAGTCACCCTATTATGCGGAACAATTTATTGTCCTTTACTCACACTGATACGCACGAGCAAGTTTAGCGGTGAAATATGTTGAAATATCTGTAAACGTTCGGTTCATCTTAGAATTGATAATTATCATCTAATATTTCCAGAGTTGATTAACCTTAAATGTTAAATGTTGTGAATCCTTTCTAAAATTTGACTTTGGAAATGGAGGAATGCCGTGAAATTGATTGACCATTGATCAAAAATTGTCACTTACCCTCGGTGTTTTTCGTTTGCTTATGTCTTCGATACACGGAAATCCCGTACACTGCAATAAAAATAACATTTCGTTATTTCAAGCTGCGACCATTCTCATTAAACTCTAATATCTGTAATTTGACTGTAAGAGTGTTGTGTGCAATGTTGCGATCTGTACCAAGTACCAACGAAACGGTATTTGCTAGACGGTGTAGCTGAAGTATGACAAAATAGGATGAGGTTAGTTGGTTCTGAGGGGCTATGACACTCGCGTGGGAAGTCCGACGCGAGCCACTTCTACTGCGTGATTATGTTGCTACAAAGTGTCGATTCCGTAAGATGTCGGTATTTTTTGTATACGACGCAAAATCGTAGTTTCTCGGCCATTGGTTTATAAAATGATATGAGGTAGTGCTCAAAATGTGTGGTTTGCCACCGCCGAGTGCCTAAGTATTTAAAAAGTGCAATAAATCGAGCGCAACTGTAAATAATTTCACGGTTTCTCTGATTACAACTGAAGTTGTAAAAAAAAATTTGAAATTTTGAAAAAAACGAAACGCTTAGGCACTTTCTGCCGGAATTAAGCGGTAATCCCCAAAGTTTCATTTCGATCAGTTGTATGGTATTGGCGAAACTACAGATCGCGTTTTCGAGGTGATCAGAGCGTGTATTAAAACTCCTTAATATTACAGACATTTTAGTCCATCGTATAAATACCCGATTCTAGTGTGTTTCCTGTATGGAAAATTGAAGAATGGTGAGGGAAAATATTATTCAATATTTCATATTGGTAAAGGCTAGCTTAGGTCGGGTGAGTAGCAGTAAGCTGTTTATTCGCCTAGGTATAGGTACTCTATATTATCCATATCTGACTGCAAATAAACAGGCGCATTTAGGGGATCGAGCATCGAACGAGTGCATAATAGGGTCGATCGAAGAAACCGATTTTCGCTTTGAAGCATATTTTGAATTCAAGAGAACCTACGGTTTTATATTTGAGTATATTAAACGAGAGGTTTGTGCGCACATAATAGAGTCACGCTCAAAGGTGCACGAAAGTTCAATAGAATTTCAAGCGGTTGACATTAATTCAAACCTTTCCAAATTTCTAAATTCATGGCGCATCTCAAAACGAAGTCTGATCATGATCTGTTCTTCTCCTTCTCTTTCTAAGTGAATTATAACTTTTCAAGAAATACGTACTCTTGATTTCAGAAAAAAACTTTGTTCCATCTATCCTAGTGCACACTGTACAAAAGTTTGTAGCCATGGGTATGGCTTAGCGCGACCATTTCGATTAACAGATAACGAGTGGGATGCCATGAATTACAGAGACACTCTTTCTCTACGGCGCATCTGGTAAAATGAAATCGTTACTCGTCCAAAGTATCTCACTCAAAGATAGTGTAAATTGCTTGAGCTTTGGTATCTCACAGTTCTTGTGGTCGCTGACTTTGAATCTGAACTCAAAATTGAGACATTCAAAACGGCGTACTCACGCAAAAAATGTCGAATGAGCAACTTAAAGCTTATACTTCCTACTTCAAAATGTTATTTTGAAGATGCAAGCGTTTGAGGAAAAACATACATAGTATGCATCGCGAAAAACAACCTAATTCCCAAAGCATTTATGGAGTGACCAGCAAGAGACACAATTTGAAAGGAAGCAAATTGAAGCTTGTTTTATCTACTTTAGAATGCTTTGGTGGATATTTTTGTACAATTTTTCTTCACTTGAGAACAATATAACATTATAGCGTATAATTATTAAATATTAGGTTATTTACGTGAAAGTATGACAGAATTTCGGAGCAGGCTTGGGATGATTGGCAAAATTCGGTTCAACATATTAAACATTAGATTTTATTATAAAAATACAACAATTTGTAAGATAGATCATGTTTCCTTTGGCCTTTATCACATTGGTATCACTCTCATTTCTTATCATTATAATTTATAAGACTCAAGTCTTATTTTCACATTTATACTTACGCCTTTTCATCATTGCCTGGGAGTAAAATGATAAAAAGTAGTCCACAAATCACAGAATAACAATTCAAACTGAAGTGTTGAGTGCGCAAAAAATGCCTATTCAACCAATTTTCTCTGCTTATAACGCATATGTCGCCTTATATCGGTCTCACGATTTGTATCAATGATTTTGCGTTTCGACGATTTCTCTAAGTCTAACTTATCATTTGATTAGTTAATTCTCACAAAAATTTTTTGGCGGATCAAACTTTCGACAATGTAGTCGGGAATGGTGGTACGGTGCACAATTCGTTTCACTAAATCAGACCCCTCTTCCTTTCTGAATGTTTAGCAATTCTCTAGAGTCGCCGTAGTATTTTTGATAATATTTTACAAATTTAAGGGCATTCGCGGCCCACTCTACAGATGGCATACGATAAATGCTGAATCCGGCTTGGAAGTAAATGAGTGTGGTCCGCTTCCAGTGAATACTTGCGATGACCTAACTCAGGATCTGTATCTCTGTGTTTTTGCGCCACCCAGCCAGCCAAGTAAGTAATCGCATCACCTGATGTTTCACTTCGAAGGATATCTTTTTTATTGGAACCTCGTGATTTGGGCTGCCGCTAACGTTACTAAAACCACTGGTGGCAATCAGTGATGATGCACTGGAGTTATCAACAGGCTCAGAAACTTCAGCTTCTAGTAAAGGTTCATGTACAGATACCGAAGCTTGTTGAAGAACCTCTGCCACAATATACTCGTCAGGTGCAACATCTACCGTATTGGGTGGTCACGCAGGCGAGTCAATTTATTATTCTGTTTAATTTTTTTGTACATTCACTTCGAGAATAAAAATTTGATACTCACCTGATATAACGATGCGTAGTCTAAACAAAGTATTCAAAGCGTTAATTGATATCAGCAAACCTTTCTGGTTTGTTGTTAGTTGTTATATTTGTTAGTATAAGAAACCATCTGATACCAAAAAGAGAAGAATTTTTACTGTGATATAGGGGAGAAAGGACATACAGACATTTATTTTATTGATGAGTATATGAATTTTATTCGTAATAGGAAAGAACCATGGAATGAAATATAAAGGTTTCAATTGAATTAATGTTAGTGCTGTAGTTTGATAGGGAATCTACTTTGAATTATTATATTAAATAACTTGTTTTCGAAATAGCGGTATAACTTTTGATGTATGATTCTTTAAGAGGATAAAAAAAAATTACTCAAAGATAATGAGAGGCCATACGCTAAGGATGTAAATGGCCTCAATGTATGTAATTATGGAGAATATAAAAAGCTGGACATGCAGAAAGACCGAGTCATAAAATCGACTTCGGGCCTCGAATATTTCTCACATGGTGGGGACAGGCCCCTGGTGTATTTTTACGAGTTGCAGTGAAACTCCTGGTTTTAAATAATATTTTTGAATGTTTGACTGCATTTATGATTAAAGTTCAATTTCAACTATTGAATCTGAACCAACGAATAATTTCATTTCCTTATATCATAACTGAAACGAATCGAATTTCGAACACTTTTTAATAGTATTTTATAGAATATTATTTAGTTTCATAGTCCCAAAAAAAATCGACTACGATACAACGAAATCAGCCGATAGTCTAACGCACATGCGTCAGTAAATTAGGAGATTGAGAAGTGGTGGTAGTCGTTAACTTCCCATTTCCAAGAATTTCCGGCCGGAAAATTATTGGGTATCTACTGTATTCTGTCTTTTCTATTCTGTATTAAAACACTTCGTGCATTGCTCCTCAATAACAGTGATCTTGTGGCTGCGGCTGCGGCTCAATTAGTATATGCACGATGATAAGTTCAAATAGATTCTGAAATCAATCAATTGCCACAGCAATAACAGTAGCATATTCCCCGGTCCAAACGCTAATTGTCGCCATTGCTGCATTCAACAATACATTGTCAAAAGTAAGGCAACAGTATCTTCAAGCTACCGTGTGCACATCATTGACGGTCAGGCATTGGCTCAGCTATTGCCTGGACATACTTTAGCCTGCCACGAAACTTGGCAAAGACTTTACTTTACATCAGTGCATTGAGGAGCAATACACAAAGTGTTTTAATACAGAATAGTATCGACAGAATACACTAGACACCGAATAAGTTTCCGGCCTAGGGGCTGTAGAAGCGAGAAATTCTGGGAAATGAAAAATTAACGAGTGCCACCACTCCTCAATCTCCTACTTCACCAGCGCATGCGCGTTGGCTACCGGCTGATTTCGTTGTGTATGGTGGTCGCCGCTGTGTCTTTGGCTTTGTCCTCCGCGCCGGCGCAAACGCCAGTATAGCAGGGATGCGATACTCGTGTGAGTGAGCGTACCTGTGGAGGGGAATGAGCTTGAACGGAAAATGATCAAAAATTCACTATAAATGTTTTTTCAGTAAAATACTGTATAAAATTCTGGGGCTTATGTCAATGCACATTTTTGCTTCACACTAGACCGGTGTTGACTAGTGGTTAATTTATTTTTGCGGCATTATCATTCAATTTCAACATGTTTCATCTCACTGTTATTCATCAGCTAGAGACGTCTTATTTATTATAATCGAATTATCACTGTTTATAACATTTGTTTTCAGCTTTTCTTTTTTCACCAAATGATTTTTAATTTGTGAATTTTATAAATCGTGTGTTCCAAAAATGTCAAATACTTCATATTGTAGTTGAAAAAATATTGATTGTCTGATCAAATTCACTTTCGCGATATCTCATGAAAAATATATTAATTATTATTGTTCACTTAAGGTAACAGGCAATCCAACACACTGCCGCCTGGGAGATGAGAAGTCGATGGAAAGTCAAGTAGCATAAGATCACCCGGCAATTATCGACGGCGAACTCGACATCATCCGTAATCTTGAGGAGGGCAGCCTGCGTAGAGTGCCTCTTTCTGCCACCAGACTGATCAGAGTCGAAGAGATCGTTAGCCTCGAGACAGTTATACATCTGCCCATGGATAATCCTTTAAAAGATCTTGGAGACAATAAACAACAGCGAAATAGGTCGAAGATTAGAGAGGCCCACCGGTCGCAGCACGTTCGGGATGGAAGCAACCAAAAATGGCTTTCACACGGCTGGAAAGACATAGCAGCTCAACGGGTAATTGAAAATGTACAGTAACACAGGCAACATAGTTAGAGGACAAGATTTTAGAACCCGTGCGTAGAAGCCGTCCACGCCGAAGGCACCCAACGCCAGCAACCGAAGATGATGAGAGAGTGCAGTTGCAATGATGTGGCGAAAGTAGAACTTCGCCTCGTCGATGGTGGTAGGTGAATGGAGGCACTCCGAATTCCCAGGGAGGACATGACCTAAGACAGAAACGAAGGAGGCGTTGATATCATCAGGCGAGAGGTCCATAGCAAAAGAGCTTGACATAGAAGGCACAAGGCCCATCCTCCTAAAACCACGCAAAACAGAGGTAGAGTTATAGCGACGTGACGTATTCGGCGTGACAAACTTGATAACAGTCTTAACATCGTTGCGCGCACTCTTGTACTTAGAGACGTGTGACCCACGGCGTCAGTCCTTTAGATATATAGATAATATAGATGTAAGATATACTTTGGAGTGGCAAACGCAGATTGTTACGGATGATTATCTGCCGCCGGATGTCAGTGGTGATCCAAGTTGGGGATGGACGCTTGACAGTAATTAACCATCAAGGAACCAGAACATCAAGGGTATTATTGATGTACGACAGACATTGAAACGCTTCGTAATCAATTTATTTGACGCGCGCTCTTTTTTCAAACAAACTACCGATCTAAACACGGACAAAGAGAACTATCAATTATTTTATACGCTATGTGGTACAGGTGAGGAAGCTCATCTATCCGTCATTCTCCTATCGTGGACCTTTGCGATTGATTCTGATTACTTGTGATAGGCTAAGGCGACTCGAACAAGTTATATTTACATTAGTTTTATTCCTCGCTAGGGCTACTGGCAAGTTTGGATTTTTGAAATTGGCACCTTGTCTTTCTATTACTTGATGGCGTAATCATTCGGAGATACCCGTGATTTGTCTTTCCGTATTTGTTAACGCCGTGGTCGGAATTTCATTGACTTTTACGTTCAAACGGAATATATTTTGTGATCAACATAATTTTCAGTTGGAGCACTGTCAACCTTGGTAATTAGGTCCCGTCATCTGCTATTTACGTCGACTGAGTCTAGGCATAGAACCTTGTCTAAGTTACTGGCTGGATTTACAGGCTGATCTGAGCTCAGGTCAATGTTCGTTTTTTATATGAAAGGTAATTAGATTCATCACGCGACCTGTATTGGCCCGTTGAAGCTATATTTTGATTTTCAATCGGTTCGTGGTTACACCTCGGTTGTTGATTCCATTGAACAAAGCGTGTTTCAGGATGATCGAATAGCATCGGATTTTCCATTATGCTGAGCCTTTACAGAACTGAGTTTATATCATTACAATCTACTGTTCCTATATTAGTGATGTTACAGATTCTCGTGAAAGATGGGATAATGTGATAGGTTATTCCAAATATAGACATTTGATCTACGTTGCCCGGTGCAATTGATAATAGAGATATCCGGTTCATGACATGGAACCCCTTCGATCATATCTTGTTCTTCCATTCAATCTTTTTTCGCTCCTCTCTTGGGGAAAAAGTGAAAAACCTTTCAAATGTTTCCTATTGCATGGAGTCGGATAAGTGCTAGCCTTGCCAGAGCCGCATCTCTGCAGCGCTGGGTTAACTCGCGCTAACCGAGCCTGCCTACCTGACGTGGGATTGGCTCACCCGTTAATCCAGACTCAGATAGCAATTACAGCTCTACCGTTGGGGGCCTCGTTTACACGATAGGTGAATCTCGCCGAAGCTGCCCTCGCTATAAAAAAATGTTATATTAAGCTGAAAAGGTAAAAGTTTTAAAGAAACTACGAAAGCGAAAAATAGAGAGTTGATTTTACGAATTTCGACAATTTGATAATATTTTAATTCTGGTTTCATGTCCCGTTTGCAACCAATTATAACTAAATAACGTGACAAAAACAATTTTAATTATAACTTATCTAATAAATTTCAGTTTGAGTTGATTCAATTTATGCCGTTGAATCGTAATAACGCGGTTTTTACGTTTGTTCTGAAATTAAGATTGGGAAATGGACTTGTTCGGTTTTACGCCGTTCATTTTTATTCAGACGATTTTGATATTACACATTTTCTCTAAATGCTACTTTGGATAATCAAGAAAGTAATCGAGTACAGAAGTCTAACGATCATTACTTTAACTAATTGAAAGTTCTACAAAACTATTGAATTTAGTCGATCAAACACCGCTTCAGCCGTTGTCGTAGGAATCGAGAAGCTTTGGCCGTTTGCTGGAAAGTGTGAGAAAGATGTTAAGAAGATGTAAACATCGGGCAGTTTGCCTTGAATCGCTTAAAAGAGTTATTGAAATAGTTGTTGAGACGACGAGCACTTTGCATTGAATCGCTGCTCAGCGACGCCACAGCCGGCCTTTTATAATGCTTGTGACGTCACTTGCTCCACACCTGAGGTGCGCGTCACGATGTGCGCGACCGACTATGCGGCCATAGCCGGACGACATCAGCGCAAACTGATTTTCCTGGTACGTAGGCAATGCGTGTTTCTCCGAAACTGACAACATTATAAGACGACCATATCTACAAACGACTCGGCGGTAGCTGTGTCGTTGAGTTAGAAATAACTGTCAGAGCGAAATTTACGAATATGATCTTAACAAGCCAACAAGAATCGATAGCAATTGGTGAAGAAGTTGGAAGAAATTGATGAGTTGATTGTAGATATTGTAGATATTTTGTTACCAGCTTTCACCGTGTTATTTCGGCCTTAAAATCTTGGCTAAATGCCTTCATTCCTAGACTATCGCGTCTTCTCATTGCCAGCGAAGCTTCCCAATATTTCAGTTTCACTACTACATCGAGTGTTTACAATCAAAAAACACAATGACACTCTAAATACGCAGTATATTGCATATTCTCTAATATGCAGTGAGTATAATGCAACGTGGACTTACTTGTATTTCATGTTGCGACGCTATGAAATTACGGATTTTTCTGAACGTGCAAATAATCTGAATCAGACCAGAATCTTCTAGGTTCATCGATGGGATGTTCGCAACTAAAGTTTTTTCAAATCCCGCTGTTCCACTGAGTGAGCACTATTCGTTATTACAGCGTCGAATGAATTTTTGCAAGATGTCTCCTGGCGCACATCCTTTACTCAGAAAACTGTTAGGGCTTGCACTCACTTGCCTCGAAATGGTTGAAATATTATAACGAATGCGTTGTCACCTAAAGACTTCGGCTGATCTCTAGGAATGTGATTTTCCAAGACTGTGAAACCATTAGATGGCATTTTTTATCATGGAGTGATATACCATCAGTGACTTTCATTTTATCGACAATTATAAAATCTGCAAAATTACGTAGCTTTATTAATGAACGGAATGTCAAAGAGTTCAAGTGTTGAATTAAAGTGAATATTGTGTGAAATTGTAATTCATGAGAGAAGAAAAATTTGAGTCGCAAGGCACAACACTGAATACAGAACTGCGAAATTTACATTTGAATGTTAATGCATTTTATAATACAAATCATATTCACCTATTCAATCGTGTGCTTGCCTTTTACTGGCCTTCATCCTCAAACATTGGAATGTATTTCTGTGGAATCCATATGCGTAATCCATATTTGTCAAATACCGATTGAGTGTATCCAGGAATAGCAATGGGAATAATTTGTGACGACCAATGTGATTATAGTCTTTATGACTTTTCATTTGTAGCATAGACGTTGTATAAATGTATTCCAATGTCTATCAGATGCCTTCAGGACCACGAACATTGGCATTGACAAGACAAGTTCAAATTATCTCTTGTTGTTCTATAGGTACGGTAGCGATGACATCGTTAACTGCATTTTCCTGCATGTCAACACAGTCAAGCCTCATTCTCTCGATTTCCTCATCTTGTTAATCGATCTGCATAAAAAAATAAGTATGTAACGTACTCGGTAAGTAAAAGACATGCATAAAAACTGCGACCATAAGATATGTATAAATCATGCATAACAATATGGTTACTCTTCAATGAAACGTATTCATGGTGTAACACGCTTCACCATGATTTATTACTACAAGACAAGCTGTGTCATAAGTATCACATTTAATTATTCTGAACATGTTAATTCGTCATAGTAATTTGCCAAATACATGGAACATTTCTTGGTAATGTATAACTTCATCTAATAATAGCTTCATACTCTGTTTACTCTTATTAGACTTAGAAATAATTCGGATGTATGATGTTGTGCGTCAATCAAATGATAAGTGGTACGGGCCACGAGAAGATATCTTATCTCAGAATAATTTTCTAGGCTGGTAAAACATAGTGTAATAAAACAAGGAGGTACAATAGAAAATCTTATTCCGTCAAAAGGGTTTCTGCCATGACTTCAGGAGGGAAGTATATGCGGACATTTTACTGATAAATAGGAAGGTTTTCATTCGGGAACAGAAATAATAACGAGATATGAAATAGGTATAAAAATTGAAAATAATTAGACATGAATCGTGTAAGTGTACAAAAAAAAACGATATTTATGTCTATTTTATCAGGTTTGAGTAATGTCTTAAAGCGGTTCGGCTTGATACTTCGATTCGAAGAGCGTCATTTTTCATGAACAGTCCTTGAAGAGGATCATATTAAGAATATTAAGGTCTTCCACAGCCCTTCCCGATTGGTGGAGATGTTCTTTGCGCACCGCTCTATCGAGCTCTTCCCATAGAAGTTCAATCGGAGACAAGTCCGGAGACGTGGCCATTCCATGATTTTTATAGCACTAGAGTTCCTTTTTTTTCCAAATAGTTTACACACAGCAAGGAAGTATGCTTAGGGTTATGATCTTGTTGGAAGGTGAACCCACGATGCAGCATTCGTGGTCCAGACCGTATTGCATGTCTTACCAGAACCCCATGAGAGACCTTTTTACCCATAATTCCTTCAACTCCGGCTAAATCTCCGACTCCGTTACCACCAAAACAGCCCCAAACCATCATGTTACCTCCAACATGCTTAACCCTGAAAGCACCATACACTCCGGAAGGAAGCGTGCATCTGGCCAACGACGGACATACTGGTGGCGTTGGGAACCAAAAAGTTTTAACATGGACTCATCGGTCCAAAGCACGTTCTTCCATTGGTCCACTGTCCAGTTTTTATGTTCATTGGCCCACCTATGCCTGTTGGCAACATGTCTCTTCCTCAACAAAGGTTTTCTGGTGGCCACTCTCCCTCCTAAACCGGCATCACACAAACGTCGCGCTATCATTCTGGATGACACTGATTCTTCCCTTGTTCGGTTCAACGCGGCTGGAATTTTCGAGCTGTCAGCTTTCGATTTCTCTTCGAATGTGTAACAATAAAGTTATCTTAACGTTTTGATGTCTTTCTAGGAGCACCGGCCCTTGTTCTAGTCGTGTTTGAGCCAGTGGTTGCCTTCCTGTCTAAAGTCCGAGTGACGGTGCCTAATGAAACCTCCAGCTTTGCACCGATGATTCATAGGAACCACTTCGGATTTCTTAAAAGAGACACCTGCGCCCTGATTTGAACGCCGAGCTCCTTATTTTTTTGCTGCATTGTAGCACAAATGAATGAAAACCACACAGTGAAAACCACAAGTTAAACCACACATAAATTCGGTAAATTCGATGGTTCCGCGAGTGCGATTGCTCGTTCACGAAGTCTGTTGACATATTCTACCTAGCTTCTATCAGCTCAGCTCGGAAGGCGTGATGAGGATGGGTTCAGAAAATTGTATTTTTCTAATTTTATTTTTGTTGTAGTTGTAGGAATTAGGAAATACCGCACGAGGTCCAAACACTAAAATAGTTGACACAAAGTGTGCGGTAGAAAATATATTAAACTTTATTCAACTTGTTAAGAAGAAGACCAGATACATGTGGTGCCTGTTAAGAAAGCATGTGCGCATGACACACGAGTCTTGTCGGGTGCGCGCCGGGATGCGCAGAACGCCGCAGAATCGTTGGCCTGAATATTCCAACAATTTTCAATGCTGTGTGATCTCAACAACACGTATATCCTATTTGTATATGCTTTTACTATTTCTTCGCACTAGGACCTCAGACACGCGGTAAAATATTACATTTTTGGGTTTTGGGTGATGTTCTCAGACTTCCGACAAGCAAGATGTTTATTCATCGGAATCGTTGATCACGTTTGGAACTGTTTGACGACACGAGAGATTGATTCTAAATCTTTCAATTTTTATTTCAGGTACGAAATTAGCGACCCCAAAAACCCCCGTAGTCACTCTGTTAGCCGAAAAGCTGTGTACGGATGTTTTTTTAGTGCTCTTGACAAGCGAAAATCCAGAAAATCTGCTATTTTCAGGGGTCGACCAAACCCCTTTAGGGTGGAGATTCGCTGATATTAAAAAAATACGTGTCAAATATTTTCACCCCCTCTACAATCTTGCGAAGTTTCGTAAAAAATCAAAGCGGACACCCGGCGAAATTTCCTTGTTAGTTTCAAACAGGTCGCCGTGCCCTCGTTAAGAAAATTATACTAAGAGATAATACTAAAAATGAGAAACATTCGGGTCGTCAATAGTCACGACAACCTTGCGCGGGATCGCTCTCATTCATACTGGGTCAAGGCACAAAATATAATTAATTATGCCGACCAGGGGTCAAGTAGTCTTCTGTATGTCAGGTATAACCTACCACGTGGTAAGTACAACTACATTATGATTCTATCTGCACTAGAATAATGAACAAAATAGATGAAGAAATATTTAATTTTAATCAAAATTAATATACGGCTTTCTCTCATGCTTGCGAGCAAGTAGCGGGCAAATGTCATCTTTGGGCCGGCCGTGCCTTGACTCTTGCGTCCAGGATCGTTCTTCCTTTGCGGCTATTTCTGGGCAATCATATCCCAATAAAATTTATGGCAAGGTCACAATATCAGACATGTAGCATGGCGCCTTGTGGGCTGGTGAAGCCGCTCTTTATTTTCCCGAATTACCTGCTAGGTATTTTGTATCTTTCGTTTCTACTTTGTTGAATTTGTAGTAGTAATGGGTATAGTTACTTAGATTACAAATAGGTCGTATATTACATAAATATTATATCATCAAGATATTCGAATTTTGAAATTGTATTTCATAATGAACGTCCGTTCTTTCATTTCGAAATTAATGTATTTACATTCATGCTCTGTGAATATATATTATACATATAGAATGTTATTTTGGATTAAAAAAGTGAGACTTACATTAAGACTTAATCATAAATTCTGCTTTCGATACAAGATTTGCATAATCATATTCCATATGCATACGCATAATAAATATTTTTAATTTTCAGATCTGTCGAGGAATGTATTAGCATTGGCTTGAAGTTACAATAATTTGTAATTATCTGAATACCCCATCGGTTTACCTGTATGCCTATATGCATCCACCGCACATTATTTTCCAATCGACATTGTCAGTCCGTGCAAATGCCAATATAGTTCCAATGTGCATGAACTAGATAGCCGGCGCCACGTGAGCGGGCTCAGCAAAATACGGCTCATCTCTGGTTTGTTGTAAGGAACGAATATTGTCTAGTCACTTACCTTTCCATGGGCGGAGCCCCTTGGTATCCGGTCGATATTCCTCATTCCTTTTCTTTTTGCACAGAGGGAACCAGATCGATGTTTGAACTGTGTAAAAAAATATTAAGAGAAATGGAAAATAAATGTGAAACCCCCGACGAAGACGAAGAAAATGATATCGCAAGACGTCTTAAACGACTAGAAAAAAAAAAATGGAAAGACAGGAGGAAGAATTCCGACATTGGTGCAAAAAAACGTAAATATAACTTTACTTTCTCCATAGGGATCAACGTGTTCCGACCAAGTGTCATAATAAATGCATCGCAGAAGTTCATACGGTAATAATGCCGAGTATGTAATCATGTTTAAAAACATGAATTGGTACTCTGAATTTAAAGGACCATTGAGAAGGTAATGCATGGCTAATACATATCACCGAAAGATGTAGAACTCACGGCAAGTTATTCGAACGTTATCTGGTTCTTTAGATCGGTTCATTCTAACGATGTGTTTGAGTTTCAACATTCACTTGCAAGACAGAAGGAAAGAAGGAAAGAACGAGGGAACACCGGCCATTCATAATTGAAATTGTGATCAGTATCAACCCTATGTTCTGTGAGAGCGGTGTATTTCTCAGGCTGAAGTGAAATTTTATTTTTTTGTTCAAGGAGGCGGGTCTTTAGCCAACTAACGTTTGTCTGATTTACGACGCATCACGATCGTTGCACGGTATGTCATACTCTGTTGGAGGATTCGAGTGACGGTATTTCATCCTCGGGTGATTGAAAGAGACTTGACAAATCATTCACACTCATAAATGAGCAACCAACATCAAACGGTTCGAATGTTCCACCAATAGACTGCGATAAGCCTTTCACATACGTTTGTATTCGTCGATTTGTTGTTATTGTTGTCATAGTTATTATTAGTAGGTAGATCTTTAGAGAAAATGTGTTCAATCCTTGCATTGATATGATTGTTAATGAAATTCGAGAAGTACTCATTCTTGAGTAGAATATCCTTGATCCGATCCAAGTTCTTTTCATGAAACCGCTGTTAGATAAAAGAATACCTCGGTCAACTAGGTTACTAGACCTAGTTACTAATGACCCCTATTTTTTGTCCAATGAGGTGGTGGGGATTGAAGTTCAGATATCTCTGTGACCACGTTTTCTTTAGGTACCAATCAGTTAACAAGCCACCATTCATACGAATGACTGAATGATCCAGCAAGTTGACACTATTATGAGCCTGAATCTCGCTAGTGAATCGTATACATGAGTGCGCACTGGTAAAACCCTCTAAAGCCAAATCTAGCTCCCGTTCAGGGGCGAATAGGAGAATATCATCGACAAACCATAAATAAAAAGCTGGTGAAAAAGGTAACCAGACAACGGTCTTGAAGTCAAACATACGAAGTCGAGTAGATATGTAACCCGAAGGACTAATATTGAAATACCATCGAAATGAAAAAAAAAACAAAGTTTGGAGTTCCTTCTACATCTTGATAATGTCTTAAATAAGAAACGTCGGAGTCGATAGGAATAAAACTGAATCTTGATCAACCGATCAATACAGTTTATCTTATACATTAATGCCTTCGGGAAAAAATGATCAGGTACGGTCGGATACGATCATTTATGGATTAATCATATATGATCATATCAAAAAATTAGCCAGATCTGATCATATGTAGTCATATATGATCATACATGATCTGATACTGCTGGATGTTCATATCCAATCATGTGTAGTCAGATCATGCAATATATCCGTACAGCAATTTCGTTTGCAGGTACGTTTCGAAAATTCCTTTGGCGAAATCATGCAATATCGCAAGAATTTCCCAACTCATGACGGTATATAGTCATTTTTCCAAACGTCGACTGACCTCAAGTAGGCATTGTGTAAATAAGTTATTATCAAACAAGTATGGCTCACCATTCACTCAACAAACAGAAAAGGTAATGGGTGTAAACGGTCAAGTTGTGGTGTCTAGCGCTCGGGGTTACCTGAAGCTGGGTGGAGCATTTCACTCGTGAAAGGATCGCGGTGGGGTCACCGCCTGGTAGCGGCCGCACCAAGCGCAGTACCTACACGAAATTTTTACAATCCTAACGAATACCAATATGATGTTAAATGAAAATGTAGATAAAAGATTGATTATTATATTTGAAATGTACACTCGATTGTAAGGTCAAATGTGTTTCAATTAATTATATCTCCCACTTTATAAATGCAAATTGCCATCAAGTTATTATCGACAATTTCGAGTAGAAGAATATAATTAGTTTTGCTGCCGGAATTTGCATGGCTCCACATTGATATAATTTTGCTTCTATACTATTTTATTGTAATTTGAGTCTCCGTGTTTGGTCCAACCATATACCTATAATCAGGTATGGCATCCTGTATGGTCATATATTTGTTGTGAATGTTGTATCTGATCATATATGATCCTATGTGACCCCGTATATGGCCAAGTATGATAGCATATGTGATCGTATATGATCGTAGAAGATCTGAATGAGCCCGTATCTGACTAGATACGGTGTAATATATGATCATTTCTGGTCTTATATGATTGGCTCGTGTCATGTCTGATCATATGTAGCCATATACGTTTCCATAGATGATGCCATATGTGATCATATTAGGCCAGATATGATACTAGGTATGACCAGACATGATCATATACGATCGTATCTTATCATTTTTCCCCGGGTGGTTCTATTCACTTACATAAAATTTTACCTTAAAATAAAATAAAACGACCCTTGTAGTCATTTTAACGTTATGATAAAGTTGAAAACAATAAAATTGAATGTTGATCGAACGACCAATACCGTTAATCGTACACGTCATCCTGTCAAGGTTCACTCACATAGAATCGGATATTACCTTAAAATGGAATGTACTGTGTTAAAATAATACATTTATTCGAGGTATGTTCGCCATGTAAAATTATACTGATTTGCTTCACTCAATTGGTTCTTCTAACATAATCTTAGATGTCAAATTGGCAGTCATTTTATTTGATATTTCATATGTCTGATGGGAAGGGAAGAAATCAAAATATTGGAAATATAGTTAAGAAATTACTCTATTATACTATTTTATCACATAAGTTTTTTACTGCTTCTCCATCACAGCCTGTTGTAATAATATGTATAGGTATTTATTTACACACAGCAGTCTCTGTATACAGAGAGGTTCAAAGCAAAGTTGCGGTAGGCAATTCGGTTTTATGGGCCAGGGCTCGAACATACGATCTTCGGCTACGGTATTAAGTAGCGAGCTCCACTACCCCCGCCCGACCGTCGGGCCGCTCAAAGCTGCGCGGTGCTATTTGACTATATTGGTTCTTTCGTAGTTCTTTCCAGCAACTATGAGCCACGTCAAGCGACTTGTATAACAATTGATTTATATTTATGTATTATTTGTATTTTCAATATATGTGAAATTATTCATTTTCGCATAACAGAAGTTCGAATTTTTAGGCAGAAGCGAGGGCGCCGGACTCAGTTACAGGCATCTCAGCAAAGTGGAAACGCATGTGTTACCAATTATCCATTACCAGTTATCCAATTAAACTGTAGACATTTATCTTCATAGCATTATTTAACTATTAATAACACCACGCAACCCTTGAAATCGATCCTTTAATTCGCGTTCTTAATAGAAACTATTGTACGAAGATCAAACAATCTCGATGGCCGAGTGTCCACAGCATCGTATACGACTATATTACGGGAACATCGTATTCCAACTCTAATTCACATTCTTTTTTTATAAATAACAACTCAAAAATAAACTTACCTGCTCAACTCTACCACGTCGAAAAACCGGCGCTTACGACACGCGTGATTCAACCCGCACGGTTGACGGACGAATAGAGAATGGAAAATACTACACGTTAACGACGCGGGAAGTGCGCGGATATCACCGCAGTGGCGCTATATTTGCGAATGTAATGGCGCTCATGATTGGTTTGTTCCAGTCGCGAAGCCAATTACATCATGGCAAAAGAGAAGCGACCAATCACTTGCAGTGCTTCTGAAAAGTCGTTGGTAATAAACTGAATAAAATCTGACAGACTTTTGTGTTAATTTGACTACTTTGGATTCATCAAGGCATCTAGAAACGTTATTATAATGTCAAAATAATATAAATGTATTTCAAACGTTCCACAACACAACGTTATTCCTAAGTTGCTTTCAACTTAGAATAACAATGACAAGGTTGTTACGACGAATTTCTGAAGAGACTGTGGGATTCTCTTTGAATCGTATAGAAGTGTCAGATGAGATGTTATGCATCTCCGAAAGGTTCGCCGATTTGTGTAGTACTACACTGGCATTGCCTTGAAAAACATCAGGTTGAAATTCGTCTTCTGAAAGGCTCTCACCGAAGCCATGCGTGGCTCGACGCTAGTTTGACTAAACGGTTCCTGAGATCATGAATGTCATTTTGCAGGCAATTAACTAGGATGAGCATTATTTTGATCCTCGCGTCCCATCCCCAGAACATTGGCTTCAAACTATACGATAAAATCATCCACAGGTACCTTATTCCTATTGTAAGCGGGACTAAAATTTACATCAGTAACGTCATTGAGAATGTATATGATTGTTAAATTTACCAGATACTTACCATCGTTATGAATGACTTAGAGACTGCTTGTCTGAAACAATGACCGTTTTCAACAGCGTTTTATTTTTGATTTGTCGATGATATCTTCCCATCCATCCCTGAAGGGTGGCTCAATCTGATTTTGAGGGCTTTTACCAGTGCACACTCTCGTATACAATTCACTAGCGAGATTCGGGATCATAATAGTATCAACTTTCTGGATATTGCTGTCATTCGTGTGGATGGTGGTATTTTAACTGATGTGAGCGGTACCGGAAGAACGCTTGGTCACAAAGATATCCGAACTTCAATTTCCACTAACTTGTTGCACCAAAAATAGGGGTCATTAGTAACTAGGTTTAGTAATCTAGTTGAACGAGGTATTCTTTTATCTGAGAACAGTTTCATGAAAAGCACTTAGATCTGATCAGGCACGGTCTGCTTAAGAATTAGCACTCCTCGAATTTCATTTAAAAAAACGTAAACGCAAGGATCAAACACATTTACTCTAAGAATTTACCAACTTATAATAACTGTGACAACAATAACAACGAACCGAGAGATACAATAGGTAGATTTACAACATTTTGCTTTTCGTATGTGAAAGGCTTATCGCAGTTTATGGGTAGAGCGTTCAAACAGTTTGATGTCGAGAAATCGAGAAAAAATAACTTCTTTATAAATACACGGAATGGCCGATTTGACTCCCTGTAGTAGGGTAGCAAAGAAGCGCTTTGCCTCCCTGAAAGTCTTCACTCCTCAAAAGTCTTTGTTACCTGCAAAACGGCGCCATCTGACAGTATGAATAATTGTTGACTGCCAAGAGCCATAGAACCTAACCTCAATCAACTGCCATGCACTGACACGGTGTTTGTTCCCCCATTACAGGGAGCAGAATGGGCCTCCCGTTCATATATAAAAAAAAAAAATATCGTGTTCACCACGAGAGCAGTTTCCGGTCCCGCGGTATAGTTTTCTGCCCTCGCGTTCGGCCGACTCGGGCAACAAACTATACGCTCGGGAGCGAAATAGTATATTTACGTATCATAAAGTGTGGGGTGTCACTCATTTTGATTATTATCCAGACCGACGCATCACTCACGCAAAAACGCGAAAAATAGCGCCACTCTACAGGCCATGTCGAACATTTTCTATTTTTAGAAAAGTAATTGTAACGGATGTGACGTAACTTCCGTTACACCTTTTCCGCCATGCTTATATGTGTATAATGAGAGGAAACGTGGAAAGTTAAAACTCAGTCACAGCCAACTCGGCACACTCCAGGTTTTTCGTCTGTTAATTGCAGGCTGGCCATCAGCTGTTTTGTTCTTTTTCTGGTAGATGTTTTCAAGAAGCAATGTAGGTAAGTGAAGATGATAGTGGATGGCCAACCTGCAATAGACAGACGAAAAACGTGGAGTGTTCCGAGTTGGCTGTGACTGAGTGTTAACGTTCAACGTTTCCTCTCTGTAAGTGGTTCTCAGGATTGTCACCGCAATTTAATGCGTTTGGACAGCAGCCGACGTGTATCCAAGTTGGCTCATGTTAAATACACTCAAGAAATGCCGAATGGCCTTACATAACAATTTCAGCACAGTTGAGGTGGCCACGAAATATGAGCGCGGATAGCCAACGAAACAGCTACCCACTGATCGCGCTCACCCCACAAATATGCGGGTTTTTTTCGGAAATATGACAATCATACGGACATACGCTGGGACAACGTTGTGGTGGCGATGAGTTCAAATCAACAATTGTCCACCACGAGACAGCACATCGGGGATGTGTATAATAACCAGGAGAACACTCTGTTGTCGTAAGGCTTGTGCTTTGGAACAAAAATCTGGCTCAATGGAGATAACTCACATGAAAAATGCAGACAAAAACATCTGAGCCCTGACTGATTCTTCTTATGTGGATTTACCCCAATGCAGATTCAGAAAATCAGTTTCAGACGCACTGGTGGTGCACGTGGTGAACTAATCTATCCTAAAAAGTTGTTGTTTCACATAACAATAACGCTATGGTATGTATTCCTGTAATTCGTCGCAATGGTCTATTGTCAACAACTGGGAGACGACATGATTTATGGCCTAGATTCCCATACAAACGTTGCGGCGCAGCAAAACGCGCGCCGGCAGCCTGTCTGTTTGATCGAACGCGCAGTCGCGCGCGTTGTCAGCGGCCGGGAGACGCCATGTTCTTTACCCGCACAATGATTTCCACGCAGAACTATCTGCCGCACAGCCGTCGACAATCGACGATTACCACTGATCACAGGAATACACGTCACCACGTTATTGTTGCGTGAAACAAGAAAATTTGTAGATCTGAATGTTTGGCATTGCATGTAGAATGGGGGCGATTTTTCACATTTGCGCGTCTGTGATGCATTCGCTTTGATAACAACAAAAATGAATAACACTTTCACGCACTATGATGCAAAAAAAAGTTAATTTTTCTCGATTTCCGTAAATTTGCATATGCATATACAGGGTGTCCCATTTCAAAAATTATGTGATCAATCGATTTCGAATAATTACGTGTGATTAAAGGATAACCTATAAACATGGCGGCCAATGCACATAGAGGCGCTACAGTAACTGACAGCTCGCCGTCACGGCTCGAGTGTCAGAAATACTGATATACCGAGAGGAAATCTTGAAAGTATACAGTCGACTGCGCATGCGCCAAATAATTGAATTTTATTGGTCGGTGAGATCGTCCCGCGCTGATATTTCATCCTACGAGGCATGGGTGCCAACTTGCAAGAAATGAAGCGAGAGCTGTCGAACTCTCGCGCGTACAGTAGTCAATCGAGGTTATGTCGTTTTTTATTTTCATTTAATTTCTACCGTATCGAATTAACACGATTGAATAAACTGTTCCCACCTAGCTGCTTCGTTTCTTCCAAGCACCCATCATTTACAGTTAGACCTCTAGTTTTTAATTGTAATTGAAAGAAAACAAATCCTCTATAAATAAACCAATACCATCGAACCGAAACAAGCAATCGGCTGTTCGGAATAAATCTCGACGGCTCTTTCAGTACATCAGGTTTCAATCTCAACAATAAAAGCTTTCCAAGCCTTTCCGAATCACTACCGCAATTCATTGAGATCCTAACCTCAAAAGCTCGTATCAATTACATCGGCGCCAAAAACTAAATTTGACAGCTGAAACTCGGGATGGCCAGCCTGCTTCAGCAGACGACAAAACTCGCGCACGCGCAGTCGACTGTATACTTTCAAGATTTCCTCTCGGTATACATATTTATATGACATGTAATCTTAATTGCATATAATAGGGCGTACGTTCGGCTATCTTCGGATCTAGGCATGTCGTTCATCTCCGAAAACGCACGGTATATGTATACATGCAATATATGCATGAAAACAATGAAATACAAGGTAATATGTGTCCTCAGTGAACACTGTTCATATCTCTTATAGTTTTCATGTACATACAATCATAGTTTGTATCAAATGTTATTTGTCATTCTAAACCATTAATTGTATTTTTTATCATAAATGGGTCAAAAACTCAATTTTTGATGCCTGTAATACGTTACAAGAATTGCCCATTATATGACTGTTTTTCTTACGTTGCTGCGCACACGACTATAATACCTATGAAGTGATGTGTGTCGCTACGCATACGTAATTAGATCGGTAGAAAGTGCTGTACATTGCTACGCAAGCGCGGTATGATTCTTATAAAGTACCATGCGTCGCTGCACATGCGCACGTGGGCTCGGGTTCAATTAATTCCGTTGCTGCGTGACTGCAATCGTTTGTTTATAACATATCTATACGAAAAATAGAGATTAGTCTACTACTGCTTTTAAATCTGATTTTTGACGCATTCATGATCAAGAATAGTGTGTGCAACTCGTAACAAAAACCAGGGATTGGTGACTCGCGTCCAATACATGAGTATACAGAGAGGTTCACTGGAAACTTGCCACGCCCTATGGCAGGCAACTTGTGTTTCTTTAAAACTGACAACGCCGGGGTACGACCATACCTACAGACAATGTAGCGACAGCTGTCATTCTATGACTGTTCTATGGATGTTCGTACGACACCATTGTCAATTTCGCAAAAACACGAGTTGCTTAGTGAACCTCTCTGTATACACTGAGAGATTCTGAATAAACTTGGAACTCCTAGGGTGGGCAATTCGGTTTTTTCGAAACGGCCAACGTTGTTGTACGATCATATTTACAGGCGACGTAGCGGTAGCCAGAGGCGGATTAAATGTCGGGAGCACCTTAGGCAAGCACCTCATCGACGCCCCTCTTATAATAATCTGCGACCGACACAATTTTTTTTTTTGTTATTTTTCAAAAATTCCGCGCGGGCGCCCCTTTGTAACCTCGCGCCCTAGGCACGTGCCTAGTTTGCCTTAGGGATAATCCGCCTCTGGCGGTAGCTATCATGTCGTTAGGTTAGAAATAACTGTCAGAGTGAGATAACCTAATGATGTTGCAAGTACCACAGAAATTGACATCTGCAATCAATTCACTAATTCATTGCAACTTCTTTACGAATAAATATCGATTCCCGTTGTCTTATTAACCATATTGCAACGAAACTCAAATATCTCACTCTGACAGTTATTTCCAACCTAACAAACGACAGCTACCGCTACGTCGTCTGTAGATATGGTCGTACGACAGCGTTGGCAGTTCCGGAAAAAACCGAATTGCCTACCCTAGGAGTTCCAAGTTTACTCAGAATCTCTCTTCATACGTATACAGAGTGAATTCCTAATGGGTAGACGGGTAGACAGGCGAATTTCAAGTACAACGTTCTCCAGAAAAATAGTCTAGTGACTTTATTCACATGACGTAGTTCTAATAAGGTCATCATACTCTTTTTTCCTGGAGATAAACACACCGATGTGGGGGAATACTTGTTACGGTCAATAAGTCTTATTAATTCTAGACGGATTTGAGCATTTTTCTGAATTTTCCAAGAACTCCCAACAGAATGTAAGATAGACTAACCGACTCTACCCCTTAAGGTGACTTTATTTGGCGTACTTACCTCAGTACAAGCAAAAGCAAATCGAAATTTGACATACAACTCGCAGAAAGCTCTTCTGTCTCTTCTTAATGCTTCTCTTAGGATGATTTGGTCTCGGTCAGGCTATATTTCAATGGTAAAAATGCCCTTATCTATGGGTCGTATCCGAAGACAAACGTCACTATAACGTTTGGAACAGAGGCAATCCAGAAAAATAAATCTAGGTAAAAGTAACATTTTCGCATCAATAACTCACCATTAGCTTCTGAGTTGAATACTTTCAAAAATATGAATTGTAGTTGTCGAGAATTAATATCGACAACGAGTTTATCTTTCGGCACAGGATTGGAGAAGCTGAATCGAAAAGTATATAGTATTTAAACCGACCAGGAATTTTTAATAAATCTCCTTCTGGTCTCTTGAAACTGATCTTTTGTTTGAAAAGGCTTTGTATTTCTTCTCTGAAAACATTTTATGTTTCGATTCGTTTATACATCAGAATCAATAAACCTCATCCAACTAAATACAGTCGAGGAATCACAGTACCATTGATAAGTTCGATATCTCAATAAGAGGAAGTTATTAAAGAAGCATTTTACCGTAGAAAGAATAAGCTTTAATTTACGTCTTTCCGAATTATTTTACGATTTTTTATCAGTTACCGAAGGCTGTTGATTCTAGTTAGATTCGCAAGTAAGATTTTCTCTCAGTGAGATATCGATTTCTTTGTCCAGTTCAGAAACTCGGAAGGTGATGTCGAACCTAAAAACGGTACTCTTTAGGACCAGGGATTTGTCATATGAAGCTACTAGCCCGAATGTGACAACTTTATTGCCAAAATCTCAGTTTATTCAGCGTTCCTGTGAACCATCCGGTCCCACGCCGGAAGTGAAATAGTGGACTCGGAAGTTAGGTCAGGATCGGTGGTGAAGCTCCTCGGAAACTAATGCGATCAATTATACCGACCGCTTTCACTACGTGGCTCTCAATAACCGGTAACAGAACTCAGCATTTTTTTTCAGACAAGTATTATTACAGACCAATTTATCTGTCATTATGAGCTACCGGTGAAGCGAAATATATCTTTTGCGTTTGCATAATATCTGCAATCAAAATTCGTGGCAGTGTGTTGCCGCAAAGTTACAACTTTCGTTCCAATATCCACATTCTTGTAACATTCCAAAGACATATTGGCCGTGAATTTCGTATGCCGTTCGTAAGGTTTGTACTTCTCTGTTTCTCCATTGATCGAGGAGCATCATAATTCTCGATGTCACGATTGAAACCGAGCGACCCTATACGTCTTCGGAAGAAAGGGGAAGTACTACAGGCATAATATCGCGATATTTCAAAGTATATACGCGTCTACGCGTTTCGCATATATAAACTGTAGAGTTGGCGCTTTCCCAATTATCATACATATTCCTATGGTTTTTTTCGAACACCTTAAGTCACATTTTCACTCGTTTAGTAAAATCATATCCACTCATGTTGTCGCATCGGTGAGAAAGACTTTTATTTACTAATTATGGCGAACCCAAGCCGTAAATATTAAGGAAATCAATTATGTTTATCTAAGAAATAACACACAATTCTCATTACCATTGAAATATTTCCTGATTTCCATGAACAGGTAGGTAATGTTGTATGGATGATTTTGGAACGTCAAAGTATCTTCTTCCTGTTATCAGAAGGAGGATACTTGGACGCAGGTTAATTCCTGTATATTTAACGTTCCTCCCGAACGTTGAAAAATCTGCAAATATTAAACCTTTCTAACTGTTGCTAGAATTTTTTCCTCGGATAATTCTTCGGCACGATGTCGTTCTGAGGTGAAATAAGCATATCCTCCAAGAGTCATAAAAATCTCAAGCGTGACTGCCCAACCTCCACCCCACTCGACGTGGAATGACTCATTATTTTTACATATAACTATAATTATCATTATTATCTGAACGAATAGAATTTATTTGGGGTAATTTTATGAGAAATTATTACCAAAGAGTTTCAAAACATTATTATATGATAATATTAATTGTGTTATAGGTAATAATGTAGTAAATTATATCATTATTGTATGAATTAATATTTCATGAATTATATTGAATTATGCAGTGAATGTATTTCAGAGCCTTCAGTAATATTATTGATTGTATTTATCTTCCCATATCTGGATATAATATATGAGTTCCATAATAATTTTCAACTCCTATGACTACTCTGACTGTATTTTCTCACTGCCCTTGTTTATTTATTCGTGTTTCTCTGCCTGTTTGATTGTTTTAATGTTCGCCGGCATATTCTCTTGAGCTTCCCTATTGTTGGGTCCCGTTTCGCCATTTGCTTTTTCTCCTGACGGCCAGCCTTTTCCTCTTTTTCAAGATCTACCCTGCACATTCGGCCCCGCTTCCGTCTTCTTTCATAAGCTCTTTCACCCCTGTTTCTCTCACTGCCGTTTTCCTGCACCTTTCAACTATATGCGTCAGTATTTCCGGTTTTCCCGGGCGCATTCTGCATACTCTTTCGTACTCCTTCACCCAGAAACAGTTCGCCCTCATATCGTTTTCCCACGTCAACCTCGCTATGTTCTTCATTCTGCTTATCTTTCCTTCTCTCACCAGGTACTTCGGTACTCCGTCTGAGGTTTCATTTTTGTATTCGTGGCAATATATCGAATTGGTAGTCCGTTCCCTCCTGTCCCTCTCCTCTTTTGCCTCTACATTCCTGACCCATTTTTTCCACGGCGTTTTCCCCGTTGTCATTTTTCGCTTACCATTCCCATACGCTCACTATTCCTGTTTGTAGCCTCGCCTCGAACTTCTATGCCCACTTTACCTCCTTCCATTCCTCTCTGTTCATGTCTTTCCTGCATTCCCTGCGCAGTTTGTTGTTCGTTTCCTTCATTCCTTGCTCAAAATTAGTACTCTTCTGTCCGCTTTTATACGAAGCTTTCCTTTGGTCTCCTCTCTCACAGTATACTCTAGGGTGCACTAGTCCAGGTTTGAGATCCATTTCAGATATTTTATTTCCAGCGCCTCTATCTACCTTCATACCTTGGCCCCTCATATCCCTGCACCGTGAAATAGAATTCCTTTCACCATGACGTTGAACATTGTCATCTTTCTCCGGAAGCTTTCCTTAAACTTCCTCCCAGTCTTATCCCCCGAACCTGTGTCATCGGCGCCCCAACTCTCTTTGTTATCTTCCGTATGTGTTCGTCATTTCCGTTATTCTTTTAGAAGGTGTACACCCAGTACTTTAGGCTGTTCTTCCTCCTCAATCTTCTGGTTCATCCATCGCTATGTTTCCCTTGCTCGCTCCTCTTCCCTTCCTTAACACCAGCATCTTCGATTTTTGGACGTTCAGTTCCAGGTCCTTTGTAGGTATCTTCTCAGTGTTTTTAGCATGGATTTTGTTTTTACCATTATTGCTAAGTCGTCTGCTAAGATGTATGCTAGGGTGCACACATTCATGCTATCGAGTAGTACTCCGCCTTCCTGTCCGCTCCGTAGGCAACTTTCCACATCTGCGATAAATATGACGAAGAGCAGTGGGCTCACGAGGCAGCTTTGCTGGAGTCCTCTTTCTGTCCGGAATCTTTTAAGGGCTCTTCCTTTCATTCTTGCTTTGCTCCTGATCTCTCCGTGCTGTTCAGTAATATTTTTCCATGAAATTACCACTAATAGGAGGTATTTGTTCAAATAATAATGATCATATTTAAAATATGTAAAAATAATTTATTATATGCATTGTGGTCTCGAAAGTGCATAGCCAATATGAAAGCGATGATAGTTTGAATAATAAGCTCTTTTATCATGCTTTATACCATTGTAGCCGACCCCGACTGTACCCCACTCGAAAAAAAGCTAATATCCATAGTAAAAGGACATCAGGAAATACAATGAAAATATATATTTATAATAAAAATGGGAAAACTTAGAGAAGACAGCATTTATCATAAGAATTCATGTATTATCGTGGTTTCCTGAACTTTTAGAGAATCGGCGATAATTTTATTAAGAAGCTGTGAATTTTTCACGAAAGGTTTTATATTTATTGAAATTTTTATTCCCATACTTACCTTATTGAAAAAAGTCGACAAAACGGGTGAGCTGGCAAATCTAAAAATAAATCCAAGAGTCCTTTCTTGACGTAAATTTATATATCCCAAAGTTAGAAGAATATCGGAGACCCAAGGTTCAAAAGTGTACGGGTCCATAAAAAATTACCCATTCATAACATATAATTGGAAAAGCTTTCAATGTATTCATTATCCCTTCCATAATCGATGGAGAGTGTACCTCTCACCATAAAATTTATTTTTCATCAGAATTCTTCGTTTCAAAGATTTCGGCTGAGTCACTAATTATCAATCTGTCATTCAGCAATGATGTATCGTGATGTCTTCTTAAAGACCAAAGTACTAATACACGAAATTATGTAACCCTGGTCGTATTTTTCACAACTTTATTGTACTTACGAAAGGATCAATGTCTGGCTGTACATAATTCGTGTACATGATCCATACCTACTAGAAATCTATCAGTGCTTGTGCCACCAATGATGCGGTCCTATGCCGTTTTCATCGAGAATTATTACACAGCAGCATCCGGACAGTAGTAGGTATACATCGAAAGCTGTAACAGCAGAATTATCGAATAGCCTGGAAAAACTGAGAGCTGGTTCCATTAATTGTGCCAAAATTTTTTCTATCTGTTTCACACCTCTGTGTGTTAGCTCTGCAATTACTGTGGCCATGTTTCGCCGAAGAACGATCGTTTGTCGTTCGTTACTCTAGAACCATCTTCATTTCAGCCAGCAAATATAAGCCCTTGCGCCAACATACACCCCCTGTCACTTGAATGATCGAGAGAATTAGTACACATTTGTTCCTGAAAGTTTTCGACCGATTTAGGCTCCAAGAAAATTAGTTGCTCGAGAGACATCCGGTCTCTGATTCTGCTGCTACATCCCTACCTCCGAAAACCACCCCCGCGCCAAAGAAACAGACATAAGCGATATAACTCATAGAGCGGGCACGCTTTTTGGTAATTTCATACGTAAGATCAAACTAAACATTATGGGGAATAATTTCTCCTCGATCTTCGTCACAGTAGCTATAATACAGACCTATTATAGTTACATCGTAACATACCATTGTACGTTACTGAAATCACCCCTGGTATGATTTTAGTAACATTATTTTAGTAACTATAGATAGGGGTTCCAGAGTCCACGCTTATTATTCTATAATTTCGGTGTGAAAAATCATTTCTCTACGCATAACATCTAGACAAATGTAAAACAATGAAATCGACTTATCTCAATGTTAAAAAATCTTAAATAATTTTCCGTAAAAACATCATAATTTCTAACCCTGTAGAACATCGTAGAAGACACCATACTGGCTCTCAGTGTATCGGATTTCGCATATATCTGTTAAAATGTAGAGTCTACCAAAACGTAGATCTCTCATTACTCTGGGGACGGAAATATTATACTATGGCAATCCGATCCACTTCTGTGTTCCCTATGGGAGGTCCGTAAGGTTACTTCAATAATAAATATAGCTTCTCAACAACGACAGATGCTCGCTCATATTTCACACCGTATTGCCACTTTTCAATTTTTGGTCGCCAAGAAATCTATAACCTGTAATTATCCGAAATTACAGCGTGACGTACAATATGACTTTTGAACACTGTTGCGGTTTTTTTTTCATTCTTTTATATGTTTTCCCAATGGTCCCAATGGAAGTTATATTACGTTTAGCCATATGTGGTAGAATATCTGACATGGCAGTCAACGTCATCTGAGAACAAAATGTTGGAATAAATGAATCTTATCGTTACTTCATGTAATGGTTCTTTTTCTGTAAATGACACGATACAAATTGTTTTCAACATCAATGTTAAGCGCGTGACATTTCCTGTCAGCTGATGTGTTATTCACAGGCAATTGCAACTGTGGCAGCAAACTGCGTTGTACTATTCAAGACGTTGAGGAAAACGACAATAACGTACATCTAACTTGTACAGTGACAAAAGGACTCGGAACGTGTGGTGAACGATATCTTTAAGCCCCAATCAGAGAAACAGTCGCCAAAGAATTAATGCATAAATCTGTGCACGTATATCATACGGAAAAGACAGACCAATTAATGACACAAGGGGATCACGAACCGCCACACCTCTATTCATCCGCAGTTCTCAGTGTGCCTAAGCAGGAATACATGTGCTGCCAATATTCGGATCCGGACCCCATCAAGGCAATTGCCATTATGAAGGTTACCAGTTTGAAGAGTACTGTTCAAAGCATCTGTTCGGACCCATTTTTCGTCCACTACTGGACCAATTTTCAGACGCTAACTTACCGAGCGAATTGCAATAGTTGCATTTCCATTGACGCCACTGGTAGCATCATAAAAAAATATCAGAAGGCTTGACAAAGTCCAGTGTGGACACATGTTTTTATATCAGTTCGTGATTAATTGCCATGATGGCCAACTTTCCGTATCTCAAATGATTACTGAAAGCCACCATACCAAGTCCATTCAATTTTGGTTGATGGAATGGGTCCGGTCTGGGGCACCAGTCCCACACGAGGTTACAATCGACGCAGCAGGACTCTGTTGACTGCAATGATTCTTACCTTCACGACATACGGTACCATCGAAGAGTATGCGAATACATGTATGAGTCATAATCTGCCACCATCCACGTGCGCATTGATGTTGCATATTTTGTGAAAAAATATGCCACGCTCTTAAAAAACGTTCCCCAACGCAACAGAATTTTTTACCTGGCTGCCATCGGAAAGTTGGTGGTTGCATAAGATGTCAGTGGAACTCGCTGCATTATTAAGAATATATTCTATTAGTTTCGCGTTGCCAAACTGACGGTTCGTTATCCTACAAAAATATGGCGAAAAATTATAGCGTTTTCATTTTTAAGTTTCGATGGTGCGGTGGCGTGGTGTTGCTAACTTTTTTTTACGCCTGGCATCGCCGTCGACTTCACCAAAACGGATGGAGCAACAAAATCGGGATTCAGGAAACAAATTATCAACAAAAGAGCACTAAATCTTCGCGGTGGTGTCAATTCATTTCGCTCAAGTGGTTGTTTCAGCTTTTAAGACGTGGGAATTTCCTCCGATTTTCCACGCAGGTAAGTGCTCTAGACACCCCTCCGCGTTCTCTCAGTTCCAGGCGTAGTCCCCGTCGTATGTCATGCCCTTCTCGGTGTGATGACGGCATCCTGGAGGTACTCTGCTCGTTGCGAGGACGTCTTTACCAGTCCACGACGTGCGGTAGCATTTGCCGTCCTCGTTGTAGGTCAGATTCTTACGTCTCATACATAATAAAGGAGTAGGAAGAAATGTAAACGAAAGAATAAGAAACTAGGTTCAAAGGCCGAGATCGATCACGGTCACCCCTCGCAGAGAAATATTAGCCTCGGGGTAGTAGCACTTTTCGCTCATTCTTTACTTGATCATAGCTTTCCGTACTTAATAAGGTCGTCTAAGGGTTCGGGCGTCACTTGTAACGGCAGAAACAATCTGCCACGTTACACAACGTACCGGAATAAAATATCACTTTTTTCGCACGTTATAAAAATGAATCTAGTCCTTATTTATCTATTAATATAAAAAATGAGCTGGGTGGGTGGACGGAAGTCGACATGCAACCACCCCCACGCGGTGAGCTGTAGGTCATTTTCGTACGAAGATAAGCTGAGAGCTGCATTTTAGTGAAAGGTACGATATATGTAAGTGGGCAGAACTGCAGAAGAAATACCACCAAAAACTTGAGATTTAATCATCATCTCGTCACCTCAAGACGAGGTCCTGAAGAAAATTTCTTTCATTTGGGTTTCCCGAATGTCAGGACATAACTTTTGACTGATAAGAACATAACGATTTGAAAAAAGACAATTCCTCGCTCCTTCCTATTATGTATATTCTAAAAATCAATAACGATAACAATCCGATATCAAATTTTACTTTTAGTATAGTTAGACGTAATGTTGGAATTAGCTAAGTTGTAAAGATTGGCCCAAGATGAGTCATTTACCTTGCTGCTAGCTGGAATGATCATTCCAGACTGACCTTTCCTCAATATAACTTAAGTATATTGCACCAAGATAATAACCAGATAGCAGCTTGGATATATTTATATTTAAACTAGAGTCCTGTAAGACCGTTTCTCAAATTAACATTTTTTTGCCATCGGGTATTCACATTTTGCAATAGGATATATTGACAACAGGTATTTTTATTTTCCAATACAATATTTTGTCGAATTCAAAGATAAGACAGATTCAAATGGTGTACAATTGGCATACTGTTATTTCTCTCGATATCATTATTTTTCACCAAGTTATGGGCATTTGAAATTTTTAGGATTAAATTTTTCAAGACTTCAGTCGCGAGATTGGATTAAGATAACAATCTGAAAAAATAATGTAAGCTATTTTTGGTCGGTATGAAAGACCAAAACATTCGGCTGAATCAAAAATTATTAGGCATTTAGGTCGTCGGTCTGGCGTGGGAAGCCCCATATATTTACAGTAATTTACTTACAAACAACGGCCTTTACTGATTTATCTGCTTCTGAATACCTCTCAGCTAATTCTTTTTTGATACTGGCATCATACGATGAAATGTTAGTCCACCACAGAGTAATTCTGGTCTCTCGAATCGAGCTTGTAATGTAGCAGCCTCCTTTCTGTAATCGTCAAGACTAAAAAATTCGAAACTAGTTGTTTTCACAATTGGAAAAACATGAAAAAATGGAAAAACATGAAAAAAAAATAATTGTATCGTATTTATTGGTTCTCGCAATGATTCCAAACTGCTTTTGGCCGCTGGTCTTTTGAGGGGCTCCTCTTCATGCGAAGTAGCGAAGGAGTGCCATTCGGCACCAGCGCCAAAATCCTCATCGTGAAGACATACGTCAAAATACTTCGTCTTGTTCTTATATTGTACACTGGTTCCATCTGAGAGATCAATAAGTTTACTCACATCTCGTATTTCTCGTTTTAAAACGTTCACGAAATTTCTTCGAAAAAGATTGACGAAACAGTGTCATGCTTTAGACACTCTGGAATTGCAATATAATTTTTATGCCTAATTGTGTTGGCTTTATTCTAGTAGCTAGCAATGAAAGGATGTAACGTGACCTAGTCATTATTCTAATGCACACTCTGAATTGCGTCTTGAATTACAAATGCGTAGTTTTCCGCGAAGTCGCGTACTACCAAGCATTCCCCTGGTTGTTATTGCCCTTTTTTTTCCAAAAAATAAGTAGACTGGTGCTGAGCAATAAATGCATGCGTGACCAAGGCTTCTAGTTGTAGATCTACCTATACTCAATGTTTGTACATGACGGTATCTATCGATTTGGCTTCAAACAACTTCTCTAACTGCTTCGCCGAATCTTTTGGTCCTGGGCAACTCATACATTGCTTTAAGTGACAAATGGCGGAGAGTACGTTACACATCATTTGTGCGACACAATCTCTGTAATTATTTAGTAGCTGTGGTGTGTTGGCTGTCAGCTGTCCTATCCTCGCATCGTCTAACAACAATTTCACACTTTTGTGAATTGCATAAAGGCCATACGGAATGGATTCCGCTAGCTCGAGGAAGCATGCAGTGTTTTGGTCCGGATTCACCAAATTCCGAAAAGCTGGGTTCAAAATCTGGATACTTCTCTTTGAAGATTTGGTCCGTTTCCTTTAAATTACTGAGTATCAACCGTTTCTGCTTGAGAGTTTTTCCTCCGTCTTCTTTCACCGCAACCTAATTCCTTTTTTCCGCCATTACACGACTCAAAAGCTCGGAGATACAGAAATCCAAAATACATTTCTCCGTAGCATGGTCCAACTTCTTACCGACCTTCGCATCAGGGGTGGATAAAATACCATATCTATCGACGATTCTCTTGGCTACAGCAACCCTGAGGTAAGACGTATTCGAAGTTTCCTAAATTTCTAGTAATTACCAACTTTTAAATATAGTCAAGATTTGGATTTTGTTGTTCCGTTAATGTGTAGTACTAAACTCTTCCTTCAATTTTTCGATTATTTCAGTTGCTGTCTCGTGTCCAAGTTCATCTTCATCATGAAATACCTTCCAAGACAGTGTTTACTGTAACTTTCACAATTGCTAACACGGATATGTCGTCTGCGGGAATTTGCTTTTATCAATGGTCCCCCAATACGCGTAGGCTCTCGTTCAATTTCAAAATATCAACCGGTCTTTTAGTTAGCGTTGAATCCTTCTAATGATCTGGGGACCTCACGGCACTTGTAGACCCTCGTTAGGCGAAGGACTGTCACTAGTTTCAATCTCAGGCATTTTGGATTACAGTAATCGGCAGTAGTCACAAACTTTCATATCCGACGATTTCGATAAATTT
Source organism: Tenthredo distinguenda (assembly GCA_947538915.1). Classification (NCBI taxonomy): domain Eukaryota; kingdom Metazoa; phylum Arthropoda; class Insecta; order Hymenoptera; family Tenthredinidae; genus Tenthredo; species Tenthredo distinguenda. Next base: position 11,149,361 of record OX384537.1, read on the forward strand.
TTCATATTCAATTTACGCATCATCGTCGGCAGTAGGTACACGTCTCAAATTTTGCGACGGTTTTCCCCCGTGCTTTTCTAAGTCAAACAGGTTGAAACAGTAGTCATATTTTTCCGTTTCCGCGCCATAATGAAGCGATGCACTACGAAAAATGAACAATTCCAAAACTACGAAACCACAGACCGGATGTTGCTTGAACACGTTTTAAGACGATACTAAAATGTCTGTTGAGAACACTAAAGAATAAAAAGAAAGCCATCGGAGTATTTCCAACAAACAGGTAGGGATCGGCTCTACGTCCGAAACTACCTGAACATCAAGAAAAGAGGTAACCAAACAATGGGTGGTGGATTTTTCCCCGCAGAAGACCGTTGGAATTAATCGTGGTCGATATTTCGAATAAATTCGTAATAAATTCAGCACTACAATAATGAGCATTTCTGTAAGTCTGTTCAAGTAGGTGGAACCGTGAACCAACTTTATAAAATGTGGAATTATTTGGAAGCCTCTTATCTGAGATTAATTCTACGTAAATGGGAGCAGACAGCGCCGCGCCGCATCAGCGCGTGCCGTCAGTTATAAAACAATCTCTGTTTTTAAATAGTTTCCTTCAGATTTTCATCTTCAAAATTGGCAGTTGGCTTAGAGAATTGAAGAGGGAATACTATGGTCATACTTCTTTACAAAATTTCTCACCAATCACGTTTAAATAATATAATTGTTTATAATCAATGTAAATGTTGGCCATCATCCAAATCAATATACATGGAATGGAAGGCTGATTTAAGTGCTTTAAAATGAGTATTGAGTCGAGTCTGCATGATAAAGGGAACCAAAGTACGGACGTGAAAAAAAAAATTATCCGATTAGTATATTAATTCCATAGAATGGTCGAAAAAAAATACACGGAAATCCGAAATATCGAGGTAAATATTTGTCCCGCTTGTCGTGGAAAGACTCCGTAACGTTGATTAATTTCTACGAGGATTGTAATTCGGTCCAAATTGATAAAAAAAGATCGAGGCTGACGCGTTTGGGGAAAAACTGATTTTCAACATTGATTAACGTTTATTGTTGATTCGCTAACTTGAAAATATTTCTCATTATTTTCGTTCGAAAACTTTGTACCTTTATTTTATCATTTAGAAATCACTGACATGACATATAAGATAATGAGATTCGAAAAAATTCGTCTATACCTTGAACAAAGGCCACTCCAGAGACATACATTGGAATTATTGGAAAACGTTCTTGCGTTTCTTAGCTGGTAGAATTCCTTATGCTTTACATCCATTAAAATATAATCCGTTCTTTCGCACGTCATAGACATCGTCATGTTTACAATTCTTACGTATTCTTTAATCAATACTATTCCACCGTTGACTGTATACGTAAAATGCAAAAATAATGTTTCACGATGCATATAAGGCACGAGAAACTGTTTTTAACTCTGCCGGAATAGAATCAATAGAAACATTTGTTTCTGCGGATAAGATCCTATAGATCAGGAAGAATCCTGATTCGAAAAATGGATGGAGGCACACTTTTGGATTAGTTTTCTGAATCCGTCTGAATCCATTCTTATATATTTTTATATGTTCCTATCGTTTCTATCGGATTTTTTCATTTGGGACAAATCTTCCTTCATTTTTTGAAAATAAATCGTGTTTGATCTTTAATGGTGCAAATCAGTTTCCACTGTTATTCGAAGATAAGTACACAGTTTTTCCACAAGCATTTGTATTTCAGATAGAAGTGAAAGGATAATCAGTTCTGTTCAATCGTCATAGTTATTAGAATTCGATATCATCATTTCAATCAACGATCACCACTATTTACAGGAATACAATTTGCGGCGTTATTATTGCATAAAACCACAAAATTTTGAAATAACTATGTTCGGCATTTCATATAAAACGTGTAGGCTTTGATAATAATCAAAATGAGTGACACGCCGACGCTTTACGACGCATGAAAAGTTAATATTTCTCAATTTCGGTCAATTTCGCGCGCTAGATCGAACCTACCCCTTGTAAATCATCGAATAAATCCATTCTACATCGTTCCATTTTAGGATAAAAAGTGGGGTATATCATGGTCTCAAATACCATATATATCTTATCTTCAAATAACTATGAAAATCAATACGCACTGTTACAAAATTATAAAAGTACGAAAATTCAAGAAAAACCTTGACAATAACAGTTTCTACTACTATCGCTGACTAAACATTTTTTCAGTAACTATAATTGAATGTTAATAAGTGAGGAATCGACATAACTGAGAACTAGGACACGCAAAAAAATAGTTTTCAACAATTCTAGTGCATGTTAGTCATACTTTCAGGAGTTTTCAAAAATATTTCGAAAAATCAATACGGGGTATTCTGGGTACATGCAAATGATTAAATTTGACTGTGAAATGAGGTAAAAAAAGTAATGAAAGTTGAACGAATCAATTGGCGACAACCGAAGCAAATGGATATATGCCCTCTCAAATACCACTTGACTTGTAAACAAAGTATAGTTTCAATCGATCTGTCGAAAAACACCCACAATTTTGAATTCTCGTAGAGTAAAAATGTGGAAGTTTATACCACTCAAACGAATCGTTAGAGAACTCTGGCAACGCGTAAATTTCTTTTTTGTACGTCCCTTGAGACACAAAAAAAAAACGGAATTATCGATATTTCATGAAATCATAACATTTTTCCTGGAAGTACGACCGAATAATCAGAAGTTGCATGATTCTCCTGACCTTTTCTCCTGAAAAAACTCATTTCAAAATATACAACCTGTCATAAGGTCATTTTTTGTCTATAAACACAAATAGGTAAGTGGTTTTTCCTGAAGTGCATCATGAGCAATTCAACTGTCGATCTTTTCATGCAAAGCTGCATTTGTTACCAACATTTTAAGACCTCGAACATCGGGACTATTCGTTACGGAATATGACTATTTAATGGCAATTTGGGAAAGAAATTATTGGGATTCATGCCTTTGTACAAAATTTGGATCAAGAATAAAATACTCTTTCTGGATAACGTAACGGTTATACAGCTATTTTAGTTTTTTAAGATCCAAGTTATGTATACATTCCCTTCTCGAATTGCCTTAAAATAATCATATCTCGTAAACGAGAAGTCCGGGCATGATGCCTGAAGTCATAAAATGTTCGTAACGTAGGGAAATTTATTCTTAGTGAAGGACTTTTATCCGAGTTTCAAGACAAAAAGAATGACCTTTCGAGTGGTCGTATATTTAAAAAATGATTTTTTTTATCAAACTACGATGCAAACGGAATGGCATTATCTCTATGATAATTTTCCATAATTTCGACTATTTTCGCGGTGCGTTGCTTTGAAAAAATTAAATTTTACAAAAGTGATGATAGAAAAAAAAACGTAATTTAGAAAGTATTTAGAGAAAAATCTTTCAAAAATTGAGTGTCAACTTGTGGGCTAGTAGAATCATATAAAAAATGTAAAACTGAAGCCGGAGATATGCGGTCAGTAGTGGGTCAAGTTCGATGCCCCACATATAAGTATCACAAAAATTTTCGACAAGATTGCAAAGCCTCATTGATATGGATTATAACAATAGAATTGTATCAATATATCTGAACATCGCCCCCTAGTCTGTTATAAATAGATAGTGAATAAAAATTGAAAAATAAAATAAACAAATGGCTACGAAATAAAAACAAATAGCCACTAAGAATATAAAAAATATGTTGACCACTCTATCAAAAGATTTATTGTCAAGATTTTTGATCTCAATTTACCCGGGAGATTTGAACTTGAAATTTTGTTAAAATTAAGCTCGAGATCTCGAGAGACGAAACAGATGCTGGCCTTGGGAAACTCAAAATTTTAAACAATAACCTTGTTCAACGGATTAAATTTCTGAATATAGTATAATTCTGTTCATATGATTCTTGTATAATCGAAATTGAAGGATTTGTTGGAATAGTGTAAAAGACATGTGAAAGATCGTATAATAAACCAGATAAAACAGTTTCGTGTTGTAGAGATTGAAGTTGAGAATAACGTAGTACCATCAGGAATAATATTTGCATTATGAAAACGCAAATCTTACCAATATTTGAAGATGAATTAGACTGAAGATTTATCGCTATAGTATGACATTTATTTTCTGTAGTATCTCGAATAACTAACAGTAGGTCAATATCAAAAAACAAATGCGGTGGCTGATTTTCAGGGCCATATATGATCGCAATTTCGGTCGTGTTCGCCTACCCCGTGCTGCAAAAAGTCGATAGAAACTGATAGACTGCGAATAGGATCTTATGAATCCGGATAATTGTGGATTCCAGAAACAGATAGAAACGGATTTTCGAATCGGTTTTCTGAATCCGTCTGAATCCATTTTTATGTGTTTGTATCTGATCTTTTTTTACCGGGGCTGCGCGCTGCAAGGGAGCAAGCAATAACGGCTCATGTCAGTGGCAACTAAACGTAGATTTCACCCTTGGATTTCACCACAGCGTGCTCGCTCTCGTTCTCCTCTTACGTCATGTAAAGCCTGGATCACAGACGCTACTAAGCGAACGACCAGTCAGGGGCGCGACGACGTGTCGACGGGGAGATATGTGCACCATTCGAAAGAATATTTCATACGGGTTGTAAGTTGTAAGGTATGAGAAAGTAAGTCAGCTCATTCTTCGGCCGATCGTCGTTAAATGATTCATTCACTTGTTATCCATTCATTATTCATTTTTTCTGACGAGGGTTGTAGGTGAAGAGTATACCACGTGGCCGCGGTCGTCGCCGGTGGTAGTACACTGATTTCTGAGTTTCTCATGACGTTTCGCCGTGGAACAGTGAAAAAGGGTCGCGTTAACGTTACGAACTCCAGCTTCCTAAAATATGTGATACACGTGTTCTACTCAATTTATGATGTTATTGAATCGGAAAAAAGTCCTGATTCGAATAGCTTTTTCCGATTATTTTGCTGCATTAAGGTTACGAAATTCAACCTCATTGAAATTCTTAAACCTTATTCGATTACTTTCGAAATAAGCCCCAGGAAATCTTTCTACGATGATAATTAGCATCCGAGGCAATGTCAATCACGTGGGGCGAGGGGTACGTTGGAAAATTGAAAATCCATGTATACATCCCGACAAAACATGATTCTTAATATAGAACTCTTTTTCATTCCCAACTATAACTATTTACTTATTTTTATGGAAATCGGAATTGTAAAGAATCGGATTGTTTTGGCGTTGGATTGCTATATTATATTCATTCAATCTTAAGATTTTTTCTATTTTTAATCCGCAATTAACTTCGCACAGCTATTCTAAAATTCACTAGATATAACGGTAAACATGCGGGTGCCTCTGATTTTAAAAAATAGTTTCTGAAACCTTTAGAGGCAGGAATTTGTGTAAATACACCATTCTACAACAACACGTGCCCGCTGGAAAATCTCCAGGGTAAACACTGAGGCGTAACCAAATTTCAGCTGAGACGATAGACGAAGAATTTTCAAGAAACATCGAAACGAGTTCATGAAAATAGATTTACAATAAATTTCTGTAAATGAATTTTGCATCTATCGGAACTATTAATCCGTATCGATGTCCCAGCTATAAATATTCTCGATCAGCGATAAATAGTAGCGCAAGCTAACTTTTACACTAATGTCGACCACACTTGTGTTTTTCATTGATTCACTCTTTGAAATTGCAAACACGATAATAGTAGTTGCGCCAAATCTTCGATGGCTGTTTGCTGACGAAAAATTAATCCGTGACGTGTGAGTTTTCAAATGCAAACATTGTTACACGATATGGTGTATTCTTAGGGGGGAAATAGTTTGCAATAGAACGAAAGTGTCTATACATGAAATTGCGTCCGCTCCTATCAGCTAGCATCTCACGGCGAAAATAAGGCAATTTTGTTTCTTACGCTTTTATGACCCTCTCGCTCGTCTCGAGATTTTTCCTGCGTCTAGAAAGCTTGTTTGACCTTCAGAGAAGTTAAATTTATGAATTCTGTGGACGCAAAAAATTCAATCGAAGACGAGCTCCGCCTCCCAAACTTCTGCACTTAATTATTGATACACAATCCCTTGTATAACTCATTCGTCAGTGATTCGATGCGTCGTTGTCGGGATTTCCTATTCAGTTGTAGCGGGGAAAGCGCAAGGGTCAAAGGATGGAAAAAAGTACAGATCGAACGCGTTAATGGAAGGAAGAAAATGTCTCGTACCTTGGAATCTCGGCTCTTCATCTCCTGCCTCCTAGACGAAATAGTATCACCATCGGCGTAGACAAGGTTTCTTATAATTCCGCTAAATCTTGGCTCAAAAATGACACTAGGCAGAGCCAGCAACGTTAACTTGCTGTTGTACCAGCTAGGCATTCCACCAACGTAAACGTCCGAGTTACCAATCAACTTCCCGAACTCAAACTCTTTGCCACGAGACATTGAAGTCGAACTGATTCCGTCGACTGTCAAGGTTGTGTTCTCGTTGTTACGAATGACCTGCACTTTATGCCAGTGGCCATCGCTCAAATCCTTGCCGACGGTAACGATCTGCGCACCACCTCCGAGGTTGTATCTTAATCTAAGAGCACTTTCCACTAATTTGATCTCAAAAAAGTCGTACGTACCACCGTCGTCCGTATAGAGAAGTAGCCCACTACCCTGATCTGTTTTAAATTCAAACTCCAGCGTGCCATTGAGGCCGGCGTTCCATTTTTGAAACTGAGCGTAACTCGTTGAGGTACCTTCCAGAATAAAGGATACTGCCTCATTGAGAATACTGGCGCACAATATGCCGATGACCAGAATAAAACTCGTCGACGAAATCATTCTGTACGCGAAAATGTTTTCTGTACGTACGTGTTTCTGAAGGAGCTTTTGGCTCCAACTAGGTCATGCGATGTATCTGTATTGTATCTGTGTGCCTCACCAGCATATATTAGTCGTGTCCATATCCGGAGTCTTCGGACAGTCACGAGGGCAAAAAGATATATACACCGAAGGCTTCCTTCTGTGTAAACGTTGGTATACGACCATATACGATCTAGAATATTGGTCGACTAAAATAACCTACGGAACCGCACCATATTATAATTGGACGTTTACGATTAGAAATTTATTTCACAAACAAAATAATTCACTGGCTTATTGCTTGAAATATTCTTCCGTGTTTGCAAGACCAAAAGTAGTCATGTCCCACGTCAACGTGTGATTCGGGTATATTTTTAGTGTGCTATTTCATCTATCTATGTACTCCGTTCGGATATTAGCTAAAGGAGATACGTTCACACTTTCACTAATTCACTCGAGCCACGGCGCGACACTCGCTCGTCTTTTGATTAACACGTGCATTATGCGATGGAAAAGGACTAAAGGAGCCCCTAAATCTTATTGTCACCAACAAAGGCTATGCGACTTGCAAAGGAAAACTGAATCCAGAAGTAAAAAAAGTAGCAAATCAACAAACGTCGAAGGCGCGAAGCAATTTACGAATCAGCTACGCATTGTGATTCCGTTGGGAATCGGAGACATATTATTGTCACACGCTCAAAGGACAAGTGAGTAATTGTCCTTTATTTTGCAGACACAGAACTTCACTTGGGTTTTTCATTTGTTTCTTGTCGCCACAAGGATCAACTATTATTCCATCGACCACATTAACATCCTATTAAATTGAAACCACTCCGATGTTTGCAAAAATCATTTGTCGGCACAGTTCTTATTGTTACTATTAAGTTAACTATTATGACCGTTATAATAATAACTAATATTGTTATTATTATCGATATTATTATTGTTGATAATATTATCATTACTATTATTACTGTTGTTACCAAAATTACGAGTCTACTTAAAGCTATGAGCCTGATAACCATTAACGAGGATAGCAGATGGCAAATTCATTATCACTTAAACTCAATGTAACAAGCTAATCACCGGTAGTAACGTACAATCAGTCGTCGTAGTCACGGCTGCCGACACTTCTCGCCACCTTTTGTCATTCTGTTTAGAAGACTCGCAAAAATGAGTCCCCCAGGATCCAAGTTGACTCGTAACTCGAAACTCACAATCAGCGGTAGTTCTCGTGCGAAATGCTGAGCCACGCTACGCGAGGTTATCTTTGCGCCCGGTGGTTCCCCAATCGATCCGAGGTATGCCCTGCCTTAGACCCATTGTTAGAATCCCGACTGGAAACACCCAGTAAACTATGAACGACGGTTTAATTTCGCGGAGGTCTTCGGCAGGGCGTACGTCGACGACTGACTGGTGACGGTCGAACTTCTTTGATATGTATGCAGCATCCCTCTGACAACCCAAAGGTGGCTCTACCGTCAACGGACACCGCTAGGTACTCGTCTGGACTACCGCGTCGGGACGTCCAGCCGTCGACGTATAGACGCCTCTGACGCAAGCGCCTGAATATGCGCTTCGCAGAGGGTTGGCGCCAGCGCCGAATCGGTACACTCGCGAGAAGATATTGTAGAACCCGATGTAGCAACGGCAGAGGGATGCAATGGAAATTAAAATAGAAAACAGAAATGGGGTGGGGTGGGGATCACTCTATTAGGCATTGCCGTTTGTACAACATTTATCTGCAATAATTATTGGCTGCAGCTACCGTCCCAGTGGCTAAGTTCGCCGTGACGTCAGGTTTGGCTTTACCTTTGGATGAACAGAAAGTTTAAAGAGAAGGCCATGTGCCGATATGTTCGTTACTACAAGGATTTCGGTCGTCATCAGATTTATTCAATATCAAGTGGAAGTATGTTTCACAGGTTTTAAAATGCGGTCCGGATGAAGTCTGTAGCATATGTAGAACCTAAGATATGAACGTATCGAACATAGCGCGCAACCCATTTTCAGTACTTTCACTGAAATTTTGAATTTGTGTAACTTTCAAAATATTAGACAAAGGCAAGTGCGGCAGGATAGATATTCTTTGTTCCGTCCATAAAATCTATAAAAAAAAGTTACGAAACAATCGAAGAATTTGATATTTCAAAGCGTCTTACTTGACGTAGAATTACTCTTATGGGGAGATGTGAGTAAAACTTTGATGGTAACCAAATCTCATTTTGATTTGAAAGATTTTCTGCGTACCTTCTTGATTTTGATTAGAAAAATCAGGATATTTTGTATTTGAAAAATGTATCTTTACTTTTTTTTTCCCTTCTCTGAGATTATGAAAATCATTCGAGGAGTCGGTTCTCGAAAAAAGTCATAACAATTACGACAAGATTACGCGTTGCAAGAGATCCAAAAATATGAACCGAAGATTTTGGGGCTCTTCGTGAGTGGAATACGGCCGGTGTCTATAGCAAGAAGAGAATCGAAGATATTGAGACCCCAAACGTGCAGGTTAATATTTGGTAGAATCACCCGAGTATAGGGGGCAGTTATTGTCGATCTGTATGTGAGAGACTTTTTTGCTTGGACATGAGCTTGGACTTCACGCACTCAAATTTTTCTGAAACATTAGGAAAATGTGAGGTAAGGTCCTGAGACCTTTCCTCACACCTACAAGTTCGAGTGTTAACTTCAAAATATACACTGGGAAAATGTTTTGACCCATGAAAGAAGTACCCGTAAACTTTTTCCAGTTTTTTAATTCAACGGTGTAAATGTGTTTGCTGTGTGAATTTTTGTAATTTCTCAAATATTAGCTTAGATGTTGTTTTTCAACCGATATAAACCCATGCAACCAAGCGGTTCCAATATGTAATTTAATATAAAAAATGCTTATCTTGTCAAAGAGAATATTCCCGATTCTGTGAAAATTCAAGAAATCATTTAAAATATCCTTTTTGTGACCAAAATAGACTTTTAAGCGTTTCTCCCTGCGTTGATATTTTTTTCAACTGACATTTTTTTAAAAATAGTAATTGAATGCAATAAATTAATTAACTCCAGTGATTTCGTCGATACGCGAGGGGTTACGTTCGTTGCGTCGGCTCTGGCTGGAAGTAAAGTGAACTAAACGTTATGCAAAAGTCTTCGATTGATTTAAAGTAATAATTAATTGTTGGCTAATATAATTAGTTCAATCGAAACAGCATAGCGTATCCTTAGGTGGGGGTTTGTGTAAATTAAACCAGGTTGATGAGAACAAGATTAATGACGAAACCGTTAGATTTGATTAGTTGATTTGATTATATGAAGATATTATTAAAAACTGATTGAGTGGCTTTTGATAAATCTTGACGGCTGGTTTATGTACGTTTCGTTCGATTCATTTATCATTTGCTTCGAATAAACGAACATAACTATACTTGTCAACCTTACGCGAAATATTGACAGTCAGCCGGCTTCGATCTGCAACCTTCCTTCAGCTGCCAACTTTCGTGAAGTCTTACCGTTGACCACGCGTCAAATTACCCCAGGGATTGTCTTGCGCAACGAGTTGGCTATCTCCGGAAAATACGAATTATTCGGCGCCTGTGCACTTCGACCATGCTGTTTTATTTTATTCTCACGGTATATATACTAACGAAAGGACTGTTAGGCGGGGGGGGCATGAATTCTTTGAAAAAATACAATATTCTGAGTGATAATATTATTGGATTCGCGTCTGACGGCTGTAATGCGATGATGTGAGCTCGTAACTCAGTGATGACCCGTTTTAAAGCACTGTGCCCTGGCATAACTGTCTTAAAATGCGTGTGTCATTCGCTCCATTTGCGTACCGGTGAAGCCTGTAAATATCTCCCTAGACGCTGTAAGGATTTGGCGCGTAATATTTACAACTTCTTCGGCGCTAGTGCCAAGAGACAAGCGCAGTTGCAGCAATTTCAGGTATTTGTCGAAATTCCTATACACAAGATCCTTAATCCCTCGCAAACCAGATGGTTTTCTCTATATGCTGTTTTTGCCAGAATAATCAAACAGCGAATGTATTTTGATTTGAAATATTTAGAGGAACCGCTGATAACTGCCGAGGAAATTCATCGTTGTTTGAACGATCCGTTCATCAAACTATTTTACTATTTCTTAGTTTGGGTCTTGCCAAAATTTCCTGAGAATAATCAGTATTCTTAGAACAGCAAGGTAGTCATGAGCGATCTTCATGTAAAAACGTGCAGATACATCGCGGCGATCTGTCGTGTATGAATTTCATATTTCCGACGGTTGGCCGCTCTGAAAAATTACCTGCGCTCAGAAGCCTGCGCATGCGCACTTGCAATTCACCTGTCTACCCGTATCTACCGATTAGAAATTCACTCTGTGTATGTTTTCCGCCTTCTCTTCACATCTCTACCCTTCTTCTATCTGTTACCTGACCACCCACATCATGCCCTCTTACTTTCACCCTCTCTGAAATATGCTCGTTTTGGTACTTGCTTTGAACGATTTGATCATATGAGAATAGGACCACACAAGGAAAAATAAGAAGAAGAAGAAGAAGATTATGCTCATTGCACACGGTACTGTTAAATACAACGGGTCAGCTAATTCCCTATCTTTGCTATTCTCTGGAGACGACTCAGTTGCGCTCTTTTCATCACTCTATAACTATACTCTTGACGAAACCATCTTTTTATAAATTGACCAATCTTTCCAATTCCAAACTTTATTGTTATTATCAGTCAACAAATAATACTACATATACAGAGAGATTCTGAGTAAGCTCGGAACTCCTACGGTAGGCAATCCGGTTTTTCCCGAAACTGCCAACGCTGACGTACGACACGTCTACAGAAGACGTAGCGGCAGCTGTCATGTCGTTAGGGTAGAAATAACTGTCAGAGTCAGATAACCTAATAATGTTTCAAAAAAACAGAAATTGACATCAATTCACTGATTCATTACAACTTCTTCACGAATGAATATCGATTCCCGTTGTCTTATTAACTATATCACAATGAAACTCACATATCTCACACTGACAGTTATTTCTAACCCAATGACATGACAGCTACCGCTACGTCGCGTCGTCTGTTCTTCTCAGTTTCGGAAATAACCGAATTGCCTACCCTGGGAAGTCGGCAAGTTTGCTCACAATTTCTCAGTATATATAGGTATAAGTATATGTATAATTAATTCAGTATAATAATGTTGATTATTCATTTATTCAATCACGGTCACTCACAACCGACAACATCCTTCAGTTATACTCCAGTAATTTAAACACGGATAAGACTCAAATTAAAGTAACGCCAATAATTTTACGTTACGACATGAGCAATTAACGGAATAAGTAGGGCAATTAGAAGCAATTAAAGAGCGATTGTTTGTTATATAAAAAATTGAAAAATAATAAAGTCGCGGGCTAACTTCACATAGGTAGAACGTTTTGCCAAAAATAATAATTGACTCGGTTTTCGAGGAAATTAACAAAAAAATTCAATAAAACTGCAAAATTACGGCCTTACCGACAGTTTCGTAACAACTGAAGATAATTTACCAACTCTCCAACCTATGCAGTACCTAACCAAATTTCCACACTTATCATAGGTAAGCAGCGCGCTTGGCGGAATCTTTTCAATATGTATTTACTTTAAAAATAAGAAAAAGATAAAAATAGGTATAGCAATTTAGGGTTATAGTTCTTCAAAACTTTGCACACAGCTACAGCCCAAAGTCGGAGTCCTGTCTAATTTGAACCTTACCAAATTGACCAACATGAAAATATTTGGAAGATGCATAAGATAATTATGACAGTTAGAAGCATAACCTAACCATGGAGTATTTAGGAGAAATAATTGCTCTCGGCGTTGACAGTATCATTTTTGGAATTTGTCTGAAGCAGTACTTTCATTGTAAAAATGCAGTCACAGCAGTCAAGGTAACCTGTAAAATATGTCTTTCATTTTTCCTCTCAACGGAAATTACATTGACCTTAGGTCATCCCGATCCTTTGTCTGCAATTTCACTATGCATGTATCATTTTCACGAATACACGAGTTCTTGTATTAAAGAGATGTTGATATTTCTAAAGGGCGCAGAGTTTCACCAAGTTGGTCCAAACCTGAACAAGATTCTCGACGAAACGGTAGACCAAAAGTTGAACTACGTAGCAATCAGAGGAATTGTCAAACCACTCGGAGAGCCGCTTCGTAGTATAAACAACAAAGATTTAACAGGCGTTATACAAAAACTGAGTGTTAAGGAACATGTCGTTGCCCGGACAACTACTGGTTTCTGGTTTGATTCTTTTCAATTTTTGCTACAATATCGACTTCTTAGTTTCACAACTTGATAAATGGCCAAATTTAAATGAACAGGTTCATGTTGAATTATCTGGCATCCAGAGGTCTTCGAACAAAACATATTTCGCCTTTTGGCCTTTGGAAGGCCCTGTTAGGAAAAACCACAACGTTTCATTACGCTATTTAAACCTTATCTATCTAATTACAATTACAATTGCACTGACTTCAATTTTTCGATTTTCCAAACATTACTTGATCAATAAAATCTCAAAGGCTGATTCTCCCATCTTTCTGGCAACAATTTTCCTGTCTACAGTATACGCCTAATACACCAATCAGACAATCGTATGCAAAGTACAATAAACTGGACAAATTTATATTATAAAAGTCTTCTGTATCTCTCGATTATCATCTGAAATGAAGGGATAATATTTTTATTAGGTCAGATCAAGAGCGGACGATACAGGAGGTCTACAATAGCGTCCCATTTCTGTTGCAACAAGGCAATTACAACGTTGAAGTGGTCGATGCGTTAGCTGCGGAAATACTGGATATGGATACAATATCAGATTACTTCGAACCAAGCACGCCAACGCTTACTGATCATCTGTGGGGTTTTTTTACAGGTACAGGTACAGGCTTCACAGATTATCTCTAACAATTTGCTGAATTTTTAGGGGTATATTGGGGGTATATTTAGGGAATTGAAGGGGTATATACAGCTTAAAAATGATTTTTTTTAATCACTGGAACGCTTTGAAGTAATATTCTACTGACTTAGCTTTTTTACAACTGATTAGTCGTATTTTGGGACGTGATTGGGAATTATTGAAGATTTTATGGACCTTGCCTTATGTAGGTTGAGTCTACCGAAGAAAAAGTGGTTGCAGCAGCGTGAAGATCGCGTAGCTCATCCGATCTTTTTGTGCAACCTGTAGCCTGCGACAACCACTTTGTCTTTGGTGCCATCAATTTCTGAAAGGCAGTCGGCAAGATGTGAAATAACTTTTATTCATGTCCCAAAATCCAAGCGATCAGCTTTGAGGAATCACCGCGTCAATACAATATTATTTGATAGCGTGCCAGTGATGTGAAAAAACTATTTCTAAGGTTTATTTACCCCCTTGAAAAAATGGATTTGCTGTGTAACAAATTAGTCCAACAGTTCAAAATGCTCCAGGGGTACGTCAAAGAGGCCTTCAATCGACTGAAGAGATGTTGAGAGATGGGACGCTTATTACAGGTATAGGAGAATTATCAAAAAACGTTACCCGTTCGGGTGGTATGAGATTACAACCGCCCCTTGACGGTGCGCCATTCTATCTGACCAGCATGTCCATCACCTCGCTCTTGAGAAAATTGGATGATCGCAGGAAAACATACCGGTCAGTTTTTAAGATTCCACTACTGCTCTGAATTTTCGATAAATCATTGTCATTTTCTAGGTGGTTGTGTCTAATGTTTGGCAGCATTGGATTACTGATCGGTGGAATAGTGGCCCGAAGATATTGGAAAGATAGGGAGGAAGAGAGATTAGCTAGAGAATTACGCGAGTCTTTGGCTGCCTCCCGTAAAGAGAGAAGACAAAGAGTTCGAGATAAAGATTTACGAGAAGATCAACTCTGTGTTGTCTGTCGCTCAAATCCAAGAGAAATCATTTTACTATCATGTGGGCACGTGTGTCTCTGTGAAGATTGTGCAGAAGGCATCATTACCCAATGCCCAGTTTGCAGAGCTGTCATTTCTCAAAAAGCTCCTGCATATATTATATAGTCGTAATCTTTATGTAGAACTTTACATATTCGGGCAATAAAAAATTTTATCAGTTTGACATATACCTGTATGAGGGACTTCATGTGGAATTTTCATTCCAAAACGTTTTTCGTATTGCGTTTTTCGATTTACAGGTAGTCATACTTCTGCTTGATCCCGATTACTCTGAACTATTTCTTCGTAAACATAAGAATGATGACTGTATCAACCTTGATCAGTTTTTCACGTGATTGAAAGAAAAAAAAAAGACACGGAAACGGCGTAAAAACAGTAGTGAAGAATATATTGCATATGTCGTTAGCAAAAATTTCAAAACCGAATTTTTTTCGGGTATGTAACATAAGCGAACGTTCGGATTGAAGGGGACACAGCAATTTATCATGCCCATCGTATGTGGAATAACGGAAAAAAATTCTGACAAATCAAGAATGACATGATTTTCTGGAATGAAAATTTCACATAAAATCCCCCCATATTTACTTGACCCAAACGACAAGTATCAATGTTCATTCAATTGCACCCAAGCAAGAAGGCAGAGCAATTTGCTGGCTTTGATTCTTTCATCAAAACTCAGGTTTCAGATTTATCAGCCAATAATATATTAGGAAAAACGGCCGTTTCGACGATTTTTAGTCTCAAGTAAAGTCAAAAATATGTAACAGCCCCAGCACCTGTTTTAACGTTGCTAATAATAATTTTGGTCAAATTTACTAAGATAAAAATGAATGAAAATGTATTTAAACAAGACGAATCCATCATATAAAAAATAATTTTTTAATTATAACTAGGTATATGTACAGTTAAAAATCTATAGGCTTCTTCTTGCCTTTGTCTTCTGTGTTTGCAGCTAAAAGTGCTTTTGCTTTATTAGATTTTCCAATCCCAAGTCTAGGAAGGCCTCGATTTAAACCTTCTAATAATACGCAGGCCTTGCACACTTCCTGGCTTGACACAAAGCCACAGCGGGTACAATTCCTCCTTTCTGGCATCTTGACTCCATCTCTTACGGACAATCTCTCCCCTGAGTCGTAAGGAAAAATTAATGGTTGCAATGATTGTTTCCTTTAGAATTTAACATATCATCTAATGCGATTCTAGCCTCCATCTAATGAACCTTACCCGAATGAATAATATCCATGACTGAAGAGGGTCTTATTTTTTCAAGATCTTTGAGAAACATTCTAGCATGACCTCGGTAAGCATTGGGAGCAAATACACATTCTGTGGAAAAGTATACCAGACGCCTGAAGTAAGCGTACATAACTATTTCCTTTTCATAGGTATATTTCAATGGCTTACATCTCATTATCGAATCTGCACCAGCCTAGAAAAACGTTTGATTTACCTATTCAATATATAATTTCCTATTATTATCACAATAGGTAAGCTGTAGGGTCTGAAGAGGCTCTAATAACATCGGACCAAGATTTATAAAATGTGAAACTAGTCCTTTTTTAGTTCTTTCAATAACCACAGTTTTTTTTAAACGCGATTGAACTGTGTTTACCGCCACCGAGTATTTTTGGCTGTGTACTTGTTGGTTTGTGAAAATATGAAATAAGAATTCGATTAGCAATCAACATTTTCTTCCCACCGTAATGATGGACGTACACCTCTGCAGTCTAGCAATATCTCCTCTCAGCACATTCATGAGAACTGTTTCGGCAATGTCATCTGCATTGTGCCCTGTAACGACGCAATCTACTCCCAGCAGTGCCGCCCCTCTATCCAGAGCCTGTCGTCTGAAGACCCCACAAAATGTACAATTGTTTTTGCGTCCTACCTAACAATTATCAGAGTTCAATAAATCTAACTTGAATAAAAACGGCAGCCGTGGTGCAGCACTCAAATGAGACTTTTTCATTTTACAGACACAGTCACTGTATCAGTTTCTTGATACGAAACTTTGATCAAAGCAATTAGCAGATTCGTGATCTTACAGCCTAGGCTTAAAAAATACATCGATATACCTGTGCCACAATTGCATCCATTGTCCACCCATACAACTCTTCGTACGATAATATTTTCAGGGGCATTTCGTAATCAGTTTTATTTTGCTTCACAGTCTGCAAACTATCGTCGCGATAACCTGTGTGAAAATTGTTCAATAAGTGTTATACTTAGAGTCATTTTAAAGGGGCATGTGAGACTGGAAAATTATCATTGTTCGTCTTATTTTTTCCTCGCAGCCTTATCCCTTTATTTTAGTTGTTAAATCAGTAATTTTTTTAGTTTTTTACAAAATTTGAATTGTTTACTTTTCAAAATGCCAAACGGTCGTATAATTGCGCTTACGATCTTATACCATCAGACACGCGATGTATTTTTTCCATATCCTGTAGTTAGAAAAAAACCGTCCCCAAAATCCGAAAGTATACGGGTTTATAAGCTACAGCCATAATGGACAACAAGAATTAAACGATGCAATGAAAAAGTTTGTTTTGTCACCTGTAATGCCCTCGTCTACGGAGAGCAAGAATAGATCAAGACCATAATCATATCGCTCGTTCAAAAGCTTCAGTACGTATGCAAGTACAGTGGAATCCTTTCCACCAGACGCAGCAACTGCGACTTTGTAACCCTTTTTAAACAGCTTGCCATTCGAAATAGTGTTGTGAATCTCCATTTCAAAAGCCCAGAAAAAACACTCTTTGCATAGAGCATCCCCGGTCTTTGGTCTCTGAAACAGAGTTCAGCACGTGACACTAACTTCCCAATGCTTGTTTTCATTTTCATATTTCCGCCCCTGAAAGACTTTTCCGAAGAAAACTTCAGCGAGATTGGATAGAGCGTCAGAACTTACTTTCAGGGTGGCATTTTTGCCACATTTTGCGGAACATGGCACTGGCATTATCAACGGTATTCTTTTTTTTTAGCAACGAATAGTAACCAAAAACAGCATACAAGCTCACGCACCGACTACGGTCGTGGCCACGGACTGCCACGGACTTACAAAGATAAATCCAGATAAATCTTACGAAACAAGAGAAAGGAGAGGAAGAAAGAGACGATTGACTTCTCAAAAACGCCATCTATAAACGCTGGCTCGAGCTGAAAAGTAGATAAGTTTTTTGGCAGTGTATACAGGGTGAACACTTTTACTGATCGCTGATATCTCAAAATCTAGAAGAAATACAAGAAGCAAGACCCGAAGAGATTCAATTAAAAACATTACTAATAAATCCAAATCAACCTGGATTCTACATACTCCTCATATTGCACAAGAATTGATCAATTGAGTGAAATTGAATGTACCAACTGCTACCATCTTCTTTTGATTGGCTGGACTTTATAAACTACAGCGTTATAAGGGTCATCGTTGATTATTAATTCAGGGTAAAGTAGATTGGCAGCGCTAGGGAGGTTGGCCGAGGACACAAAAGTTACCATAGTCAACTCGATGTGGCGCCACATCCTCGCCTTCAGCTTGAGGTAAAGTTAGGTTAGTATACTGGAGTTAAGTCGGGTCAGGTTATTATTCTATGCCGAACACTTGGTTGATCTGATCTCGACGTATTATGACACGGAAGTGAAACGTCAAACAGTATAGAATATTGAAATGTATACGTTGTTGAATGGTTTATATAAGTACCTCGTGCAAAAAGATGAATATTATATTTTAATATTAGGACTGGATAATGCAGGGAAGACGGTAACACTCATAACGTTCCTTAATCATAGGTTATGTTTAAAACACACATTGCTATTTAAATAAAAATAATTAAAAAAAAAAACCTCTTGCCATCCCTTAGACTTACCTGGAGGCAGCTAAAACTAAGTTTACCAAGAACTACAAGGGCATGAATCCCAGCAAAATCACCACGACAGTTGGTCTTAACATCGGAAAAATTGATCACGCGGGTGTACGGTTAAACTTTTGGGATCTTGGTGGTCAAGAGGAACTGCAATCGCTCTGGGATAAAGTATTACCCAATATTGGATTTCTCATTCATTTAAATCATTGGATCCCCCTAAATCTCCTATAATTTGATCATGCTTTATTTCATCCTCACAAAAGATTAACGGCACTAGTATAGATATTCGTTTCACTAAAGGTTTTTATTGAAAAAACAAACTAGTCTTGTCGTTAGATTTACTTCGTTACTAGTAAGTAAAGTTAAGTCTTTTTTACGCTATGCGATTCAAAAATCAGGTTTACATTAGTTGAATTTTTTTTCTTCACAGTACTATGCAGAATCACATGCCGTCATCTACATCGTTGACTCCTCGGATAGAGATAGAATACCAGATTCCAAAGAGACTTTTGGTAAGGTGGAATCATCGGTGGCATATAGGGTGATGGCTTGTTGAGACATCCATTATTCTGGTCATGCTAACATCTCTTATACTTTGGAAAATTTAACATATTACTTTGAAAGAAGCTTTAATGTCTGGACCGGTGTCACGTTTGATTCTTGAAGAACAAAAGGAAGTAATATTATATGGCCGAAAAGTTCAACTCGAAATAAACCTATACGTAGGGGCATTTCAGCTGAATTCAGTGAGATTGTGATCCACACGTCCTTCGATAATATTCTAAATTGGTTTGCTGTTATAGTACAGGCCTAAGTATATGAATTTTAGTTGTAGAACGTTGGGATATGAATTGTTGAACAACCCCAACTTTCATATTTTAATTTCATCTGCAATACAAAATTTGCAAAAAAAGATGGTAGCCTACTTGAACCAGTACTATCACATAAGAAATCTAGAACAATATCCAAGGATTGAATGTCCACAATCTTGTTGAATTGAGCTGGGTTACATTAGGTAGCAGTATTAGTTTAATGTCTCTTTCAAAACGACGTGATATCTTTTCTGAGAAAATATTGCTGATTTTCTAACAGCAAAAGAGATGTTGGCCTGGGAAGATTAGAATGGGACAGCCTATACACGTTTTAGAAGAAGGAAAAAAATGTAGTTTCATTAACACATGCAGATAGAATGATCTCTTCAGAGCATCTGATGGGAGTTCCTCTTCTAGTTCTTGCTAATAAACAGGATGTACCGGACTGTATGGGAGTCAGAGATGTGAAACCAATTTTCAATCAAAATGCACACCTCATCGGCAGGAGAGATTGTATGGTTATGCCAGTTTCAGCACTTAATGGGTGAGATGAGGATCTTTTTCTTTTAAGGAAAAGGACTCGCGAAAATTTTACGTACATTAGGTAATCAATTTCTAGTTCTTTGGATACAATATAAGAAGATGAATATCAGGTTTTCAATGAATAGTTACACTGGGACACGACCTTTCCAATGTAGTCTTTGAAATGGTATTTATGAAAATATGAATTTGTACACGTCCTGGTCCTTTTTTATAAGTCAATTGTATAATTTCGTTTTAAAACCTTTCGTCATTTGACCAAAAACGCGTCCCAAAACATGGTTGAAAATCAATTCTTATTCGTATTGCTATGAGCCAAGTCCAAGTGGAGGGAAATATGAGCTTGATTTGTATTATTCCAGACATATTTCGTATTCGAATTCAATTTCGATTGTTTTTCATCAATATTATAAACTTTCAATATCTTTCACATACTATAGGCATTTTATTATCATGTGCACAGTAATGAAGGATAAAAATTTTGCTCAACTTCTATTCTTACTCAATGAAACTTCAAACCCAACTTGAAATGTTTTTTATACATTTATCGTCATGGGAAATGATTTTGTCCGTGACCTGTGTCATTATATGTACTCTCACCGCTGCACACCCCATATTTAAGTAGGTAAAATCTTCGCTGGTCCCCCTTCGATGGTATAAAATCGAATCTATCTGTACACAATCAATGATGCTCGAAAAATAATTCAAGCGATGGAGTAGACGAAGGAATTCACTGGCTGGTGGACTGTATCAAACGAAACAATGACGTTCGTCCACCTAGAAATCAGGATGACAATTGCCTGTCGTAACAGATACATTCCAGTACGACCGTAATTAAACAAAATTACATATTAAGTCTTCATATTTTGTACATTTCCAATAATAATCTATTATTAATATTACCATTAATATACATATAAGTTATTTTTAATTAAAATCGCTAGTGTGATTTAATTTCTACCCATTTTTATGTTCACCGTACTCCCATTATTGACGAGTGAAATCTTATCAATGTGATTGATAATGTCACAAGAAATATCGAGATCGTTAATTGTCGGAAAGAAAATTTCTGTCCAACAGTGGCATTCAATAATCCATTCCAATAATAAGTAATTGAATAGTAATTTTTTTTCATAATCTTTGATCAAGCAGTAGAATTTCCGGTTCAATTTTTATTGGAAAATAGATAAATGAATCTGGTGCGTGATTAGAATAGCAGCTTGTTCTGTGCCAGCTGATAGTGAGGTACAGAGCCAGATAAGAGATAAAGGCAACACCTTACTTCTAGTGCTGTATTATGTTAGTGATAAATATCGTTCTCTATGTCGTGGCACCATAACGCATGATATACAGCCAATGAATTACCAGTGCTTTGTTTAAGTTGCAAACTTCTACTGTTTGGTGAGATTATTATACCATGTGGCCCTACTACGAGGCTGAGGATTGGAGTGTTCTCCCGCCTGAGCTGAACAGAAGGTAATTTTAACTTGTTGCAGTTGACTATGGCTCGGCGAAAACGGAATTCAACAATTTGGCTAGAAATAATGATTCTGAAAGAAACTACGAAATGTGTGTCCCTTTATAATGAAACTTCATTATGCACAGTGAAAACAGGCGAACCATTATTACCATGTCGAATTCTTAAGAGATATTTACGAATTATAATCATCTTTGTCTCAATTGAGCAGACCATGGGTGTTGATAAGACCATTACCAAATTGTTTACTCATAAACGATACAAATTTGTTGAGTAAATATGCTTCATCAACGAATAAACCGCTACCGCAACAATTCCTTGTATGCCTACATAACCGGTAGGTGTGTGCGGGAATAATTTCACGCATTTGAACCTTGATTGCAATCGTATTACCGCAAGATAAAAAATCTGATGAGTAAAGATAAATGCACATGCACATATGACGACAAACCATACATATTTGTAACGTATGTTACACGTCACATATCGCAAATCTATACATAAATATAATGAAAAATATCGAATAGAGAAGATTGAAACAGGCTGGCATTTATTCGTGTCATAATGCATATAAATTTAATTGTGTTCGAAATTTTTCTACGGAAATTTATTTTCAAATCGCAAAGCCAATTGTTTCATAATCATATACGTTGACAATATATTTATTAATAAAGCGTTACCCAAATGAATCTACGCTCTTTCGCATTCTTGAAATGACTACTCATATACAGAGCACGCAACTACGTTGTGCAATGACACCTTTATTACTCATCAAAATGGAATTTGAAGAAAATTCATCCCGATATTTGTGAAAAAATACAAGAAATCATTCGTATTCATGAGTGTCGGTCGCTATGTTAATCACTGTACGATTATATCTACCGTTAAATAATTTGTAATATCGACTACCAATGTCAATTGACACCCTGCGGCCATCTTGGTTTTCTGTATGCAAGGGGAAGAGTTCGAGTTTTCAGGCAGAGTGGATTGAAGACAAGTGTTTGTCGTTCGGTGGGTTGGTCAGCCTTTCGCGTTTAATTATGCACCTGGATAATTTGGAAATAGATTTGTGATTTTTTTTTTTTCATATACATAGTGGTAGGTATTACGATTGTAAACATTCGAGTACATAGTGACTAGTGAGGAGTCAGGGCAGGTGCGGCATTGTTCGAGTAGTTGCGGAAAACTCGACGGTCTAGCTTACGATTAAAGAGCTAGTAGTGTTCGGTGCTCGGTGTACGGTGTAAGGTGTTCGCGTATTAGAAGGCGAGGCATTTTCTGCCGTATTTGTCATACTTTGTGATACGATCGCCAAGGTAAAGGTAGGTGAGACCGTGGCAATTGACACGTTTCATTTGACACCGTGCATCTGGTAAACTGTCTCGCTTTTCGAAACATTGTAACGAACCTTTGCAAAACTATTTGAACGTGATTACTTTTGACAGCTAACTAAAAGCTAACCTTCGCTCAAACGCCCTTAACTCCATCGCGTATGACATTATTTCACATTTATTCTCTACCATTTATTCATTTTATAGTGGTGTAATCTTGTCACCTTCACTTGATTCACTTCTACGTATTTTTATTCTATCCATATTTCATACCTGTTCTGTATTCCGTGTTGGCGTAGGATAACTTGAATAATCTTCCAAATATTTTCATTCAAATTCGTAAGTGTCACAAGATAATTACGCACATTTATCTTTCTTTATATCCAACATTTAATATTTTACTATTTCAAGCGATACAGCGTAAGGTATAATTATGTAATATACGTTTAACTTCTGATATCTATACTTCTACTGTATAGCATTCACACTTGCAGTATGTTTGTACTATGTTTTCCTTTTACTGACCTAACATTATAACATGATTTGAGATCTGAACGAAGAACAACAACATAACCATAAAACTGCTGTGTCCAGCAGGATCATAGCAGCGGAACGGAGTAAAGTGTGTCAAGTTCATTAACCATCTGCCGAAATCAATTTACACTAGAGCTGCCAGCCCGAAACATTCTGAAACAGTGTTGAGAAATCATGAATGCCTCAGAACATGGGTAATTGGTCATCACAGTATAATCCATATGAAAAAGCAATAATAACTAGTACAACCTCGGACCAATATTCCTAGGCAAATGTCTCTGTTGTAGAAAAATTCAAAAGTGATTTTTTCAAATTTGCTCACTGTGAATGAAGCACCTAAGATCAGTGAAGTTTGATCCTTTAAATCCTGCAGTCTTTTCGAGCTATTGGTATTGTCGCTCTTTTTTTTCAAATGATCCGTGTCTTTCTAATGAATTCTTTGGAGTATGGGGTAAGAAGGCCTCGAAAGTACAGGAGTAAGCCTACAGAACAAGTAATATTATTGTAGCGACGACCAGTTGGCGCAGCAATTTTACTATCAAACTTCACAATTTATAACGCATCACTGGTCTGCTCCCATATTCTGTGACTCTCAATCCATTTAGATCAACGACTTTCCATATGCTCAGTAAGTTACAGAGCAAGGTTTTTGTTCATTGAAGCGATAGTTTATTAGCATACTGCCGAACTCGGCTAGATCGGCGCTACAGAATAAGTAGATGATGTAAAATCAGATGGCATTGACGAAAAGAGAGTTGGTTTACGTAAATCGGAGCAAAGTGCTGCTTGAAGGAATGCTTTCTGACTCATTTCTTTACACCGTGTATAGCGTTATTGGGAAGGCTTGTCGAGTAATCGCTTTTGTATTCTTCATAGCAACAGAGCTGTTCTTCTAGGGAATTGAAATAGGAGCCCCTGTAGATGATGATAAATCATAATGGAAAGATTATGGATCAGATTTGGAACCTTTAACATGGATTGTAAAACTGATTTATCGAATAAATGATCAATTGTTACCATTACTTGAGAATTTTAATTTTGTTATCAGCTTGTATTTATTAGTTTCATTGTTTTTTCTTAGTTGTATTCACATAGTGATAAGTAAACGATAAACTTGTGGTTAAAGAAAATTGCTCTGCCTGTATCGAGGTAACATAATCAAATGATTGGGTAGTAAAGGTGTCAATGCATGTTGGTGGATATTACTAAAGTATACTAAAGATTGCGAGTGCTTAAAACAGCATGGTGTGACTTTTTCAGGTTTAACCCAGCCTTCAATATGGCCTCCATAAAGCAGGCTATCAACGAAGCCGTTGAAAGAGGTGGGTACCCATAATAAATCATACGAATACCCATAAACTCTAGTTTATAATACGTCTTGTGACAAAAAAAAAGTAAAATAAGCATACACAAGCTTTCGCACCTTTCATAAATGATCAAAGCTATGCCATTTCCATCATCAACATTCGACATTTTCTATTCTCTTCTGTGCTCTTTTCCAATATGCCTTCGAAAATGAAATTTGCCGTGCTGCACTCATTTGTCAATCTGTTACTCATTCAAATATGAGCTAGTGGATTACGTGACATAATCTTTTTCAATTGTTTCAATAAGTTTGACACGTGCTTAAGCCTTTAGCTATTACACAAGATTCACGATAATAATATACCCAAAACGAAATCAACAGATATGGCTCACAGGAATCTTGACAATTTTCGATTTTCACAACATTTGTAAATAGTCCCCTTTCAAATTTGCTTCGTGAACTATTAATATCTTTCTATTCTACTTTTTTCAATTTTCTATCGAACGTAATGTTATGAAAAACATATGTTTATTGCATGAGTCAATATCTCAATGATTCACATGGAAAGCAATGCCACAGCTAGTGCCGCTCCAAGCTGTAAAGCAATTATGGACAGACATTGATTTTAATAGAAGTCATCAATCTAGCTCTGTTCTTCTAGCTTATCTATGACACTCTCATTTTGTTTATTCGTTACAACTGTATTTCTGCGAATAGAATGCATCAGCACATATCAATACAGTCATTTTTTTTTGCTTGAAATTCTTCATTAAATATTCTGAAGCGCTACTTCCCATTGTACATACATCGCAAAGCAGAGTGAAAGTTACAATTATTGAAAACTCAACAGTTTCATATTTAAAGAAGTTGAATTGTTGAAATCGGTATTTTTGTTATTAATTTTATTAGGTGATAATTAGACATCGAACATTAATTCACTTTTAAAGTATGACAACTTCACGTGGCGTTTTAAACAAGAGCCTGTTCTTCCGAACAATTGAAACAATCCTTGAAGAACTCAATTGTTATGACTATCAAACACATGAGATATTTATTTTCATGATCTTATTAAATTGAAAATCTCAAAATGAGGGTTTTACGCACGCATATTTCATATTAGTTAGCTGCCACTGAGCAGTGACTATTTTTATTGGGCAGTGCTTAGCTTTTTACACTAACGTGCACCGCCACTTAGCTAACACAGTGCACTGATAACATAATGGTAATTTAAAAGTCTCGACAGTGAGAATGCCAGCTCCTACTCGCTTGCGCGATCTGATCAGACAAATCCGAGCAGCTAGAACTGCGGCGGAGGAACGTACCGTCGTCAACAAGGAATGCGCATACATTCGCTCCACGTTCAGGGAAGAGGATAGCGTTTGGAGATGTCGTAACATTGCCAAGCTGCTCTACATTCATATGTTGGGGTTAGTATAACAACCAGACAAATAATATACTTGGTCTTTTCTAGTTTTATCTTCACATTTAATTACCTGAGAATTTTATTTTAATAGTTATTAGAAAATAATGTATGGTCCATGCATTGAAAATTATTGTGAGATTTATTTCATCATGCAAAGTATCTTTAACTCGAATATACAGATATCCGGCACACTTTGGACAACTTGAGTGTTTGAAGTTGATAGCGTCACCAAGGTTCACAGACAAACGAATTGGCTATCTTGGAGCGATGCTGCTTCTTGATGAGCGACAAGATGTGCATCTTTTGATTACCAACTGCTTGAAGAAGTAAGTACAACGGAATTATTACTTTTCACAATCTAATATACTAGTTTTTCCCTATCCATGGAGCATTGAGTATCAATGTAAAATGTTATCTATCACATACCTACCGTGTTATCATTTTTTCAAATCAATTCCATGTCAATCCTAATCACCATTGAAGCAACAATACATGGCAGAAAACAACTGACATACGTATGGTAGCATATATTGTTTATCAGAGATACAGAAACGAGTTTGATATATTTAAATTACTGCTCTATCCTGCGTATAACACTTTAAGGGAGTACTTATATTTTGGGAATAGCTTTTTTCCGATTGCTTTTCTATGGCTTCAATGGAATATTCTCTAGACTCAGTTTTTTACAAATGATTACCTGTGTTTTAAGATATAATTTGAAATCATTTGAGGTTTCATGGACCTTCCCTTACATAGATTAAGTTTACCGAAGAAAAAGTGCCTGCGCAGAGTACAGGTTGCATGATTTATGGAAACCTTCTGTAATTTAGAGAGAATATTCTAACATTATGTCATTTGAGGACAGAGCAATGATATATAGAAATAAGGTCAGTCTTCCATTGTTGTGAGCATGTAACACATTTCTTTTTTAAACGTTTTTGTATTCGAGAATTAAATTCATCGAATATCATAAGTTTGCCCCAAAATCACATCAATGTAAAATATTGCTTCTGAATTTGAAGAAATTTTGATAAACGATGTAACCTGTACCGCTACTCATTCTTTGGTGCAATCAAACTATGTAAAGCAAAGTCCATAAAATGTTAAATAATTTTAAATTATGTTTGAAAATACTGATAATAGGTTGTGAAAAAACTGAGTTAATAGAATATTTCTTCACAGCGAACGAGTGATTTGAAAAACACTATTTCCAAGGTTATTACATTGTACGCAGAACTGCTACCATGGCATGATACAGTTTGAATATTCTTAGCTTTTTTGATGTAGTATTTAGCGCTGTTACTGATACTTTTTGCCAAGTATAAACAGTACACAATTAGTGAGTCACGAACAGATAAGATTAAATGTGAAATCAGAAGCGAAATGTAAACACCTGTTGTATGTGATCGAAAGTTCTCTTTCATTTTATAAGTTTTGATTGAAAACTATGAATAACAATCATAAAACATTGTTACAGTGATTTGAACAGTTCTACACAATTTGTAATTGGACTTGCTCTATGCACCCTTGGAGCGATTGCATCTCCCGAGATGGCAAGAGATCTGGCTGCTGAAGTAGAGAGACTTATGAAATCACCTAACGCATATATAAGAAAAAAAGCAGCTCTATGTGCGTTTAGAATAATCAGACGAGTGCCCGAACTCATGGAAATGTTTCTACCCGCTACTCGCAGTTTGCTAACGGAAAAAAATCATGGGGTATTGATAACCGGAGTTACTCTTATTACAGAAATGTGCGAAAACAGTGTCGACACTTTGAATCATTTCAAAAAGGTAAGGAAGTTATGTTCTCTCTGAATTAGGAGGAAAAATGATAGGGTATTGGTGTGACAAATTTTATAGAACATGTTCGAGTTGGTTTGAAAAAAAATGCCTGGGATCGTGTTTTTTTTTTGCCTTTCCTGAATTCTGAACTGTACCTACTAAACAAAGCATGTGTTGGACGTTGTGTGACTTATGCTATGAGGAAATAATGAAATCACAATTTGTACTTCGATATGATCCCTAAATTAAGTTTTGTCCCATTTAGGAATGCGGCCATCGAGAGGTAAATTATCTTGAAATTTACTGTGTTACTGCATGTTGGGCATGGCACAGTTCTTCTTTCTTTGGTTCATCCTCTTAGATGTTTTCATTTTTATTATAGTCTTCGTTAATAGTTGGACTGATAGACTAATTTCTTACTTGTAAGAATTATTTTTATTTCTTAAGGTTTATCATCAATACTTACAATTGACGAGATAATATTGGGAGGCGAATTCTTTGTGACTTCAACTATTGAGTATCAACTTCCACTTATTATCAGTGCGACAATCCTATACATATTTCTTCGTATATTTTATTGAACTCTTCTTCCTCAATACTAACTGTTGTCATTTTGCATAGCAAAAAATCGTACTCGTTTTCATTATTCCCGCCTATAGTCTTGTCTATTGATTATGCTTATTCTATCAAAATCTATCAATACTAAAATGCCGAAATTAGTGGTGTGCAAGTACCGGAATTCTTCAAGACCGGTCCACGAAATTTTCTGATCTACCAAACGTGAGGGTCTCCCGGTGATGCTAAGATTTCCGAGACATTCAGAAAACCTTAAAAATTCGGGATTTTCAAACGTTCCGTGTTTTTACAACACTTGTCACATACTAAATTGACATACAGGTAACAATTTCGCTTCGACAAATTTCAGTTTTATTGTATCAGATCAGAATCCAGTCGACAGAGAACATTGCATACACCTCAATGATACAAATCTGATGAACTATATTTTACTGGAAATCTCCATCTCCCATGGACTGTCTGTTAAATATTATAAATTTCGGGAAGTTCTCGGGTACTCGAAGACCTGGATTCTCAAAAATGGGTGTATTGAATGATGGAGTTGTGTGTTAATTGATTTGAATTACATTTTCATATCATATGTACATACATATTCTCTCAATCGATTCTCAGCTTGGTTGACTGCTTCTACGTCTGTTTATTCTCTAAATTATATCGAAATCTGTTTTGACAATGGAGTATTTATTTTGATTCTATGATTATTTTTGATCATATCCGTGTATAAGTATTAAGAAAAACAAAACTTTTCAATTCCAGATTGTTCCAAATCTCGTACGAATTTTAAAGAACTTGATACTGGCTGGATATTCTCCCGAGCATGACGTGTCTGGTGTATCTGACCCTTTCCTTCAGGTCAAAATTTTAAGACTTTTGAGAATTTTGGGCCGCAATGATGTCGATGCTTCCGAAGCTATGAATGATATTCTTGCCCAAGTTGCAACGAACACAGAAACTAGCAAAAATGTTGGAAATACAATATTGTACGAAACTGTTCTTTCAATTATGGATATAAAATCAGAGAGTGGTTTGAGAGTTTTAGCGGTCAACATTCTCGGTAGATTTCTACTAAACAACGATAAAAATATTCGTTATGTTGCTTTGAATACACTGCTAAAGACTGTGTATGTTGATACAAGTGCCGTACAGAGACATCGCTCTACAATTTTGGTATGTCGCTATTTCTCTTTGCCCTAAGCTTACTGATTTCTATATTCTTATCATTTGATAACAAATGAATTGTATATTTAGGAGTGCCTGAAGGATCCGGATGTGTCAATAAGACGGCGAGCTATGGAACTTAGCTTTGCATTAGTTAACACGAATAATATCAGAACTATGATGAAAGAATTACTGCTGTTTCTAGAACGAGCTGATCCTGAATTCAAAGCTCAATGCAGTAGTAACATTGTTATGTCTGCCGAAAGATTTGCACCTAACAAACGTTGGCATCTGGAGACACTCTTCAAAGTTCTAGTTGCTGTAAGTTTGTGTTATGTTATGAACAACTAACACAATTTTTTTTTCAACGTTTGCAAAAAAGTGGCTTGAAATGAAAAATGTCCATATCTAAAAATTAAATTCATCGAATATCATCGGTTTGCCCTGAAATTACATCAATGTAAAATCCCTCTAAATTTGAAGCGTCTAATAATTGTTGTTAAAGATGGAAACGCTATCATAGTAATCTAACAAACATTGTTATTAGGCTGGAAATTACGTGCGAGACGACGTTGTCGCTTGCACAATTCAGCTGATATCTGAAGCACAAGCACAACAGAACTTTGCTGTTTGTGCATTGTGGCGTGCTCTGGAAAGAGACACTGCGGACAAGCAGCCACTAGCTCAAGTAGCAACTTGGTGTATCGGGGAGTATGGTGACCTATTACTTTATGCACCACCAACTGACGACGTCGAATCACCTGTTAATGTGAGCCAATTATTTTCTTTCATTCAAGTTTCAAACAGTAAATACCCACAGTGGCTTGAAAAATCATGGAATAGTTGTACGAAAGATTTTCTAACATGCCAATATGTCTATTATACGCTTATATATTTTCTAGCTAACTGAAGATGAAGTCATTGATGTATATCAAAGGTTACTATGGAGCCCACAAAATACAGTTGTCACTAAACAATACACCCTGCTGTCGTTGACGAAGCTCAGTACTCGTTTTCAACAAGGCAACGAGTAAGTATAATTATTAATTATTTCGACAAGGCAACTTTGTAAATGTAAAAACACTTCTTTGTGTCTGATTGGGCCGGGTTCTCGAAATTTTCGAGTTCCCCGAGTGGTCTGGGTCTCCCCGGCAGTGCCAAGGTACCAGAGACATTCAGAATACCTGAGAACGCCTGGATTTTCGAAAGTTTACTGTTTTCATGACACTTGAGTCACGGTATTAAATAGACACATAAGTAACAATTTCTCAGCCGATTAGAATTGGTTACATATTGCAGTTTTATTGAATCAAATCGAATCTGATACTCATTATATGTTATGTTCCTTAGACTGTTTGCTGAGTATTATAAATTTCGGGATCGCCAAAAAACTCAACCCGTAATTTCGGGAACCTGCACAGCACTGAAAAACACATTCATAATGATATAAATGAGTGATTCTGCCAATTATTGACCAGGTTTGGGGGTCCGAAAAAATCAGAAAAAAAAAGCCTTCGGGCTCCTTGTGACTGGAATGAGGGGTGTCTAAAGTTAAAATAGAATCTATGATGGTGATATCCCAAACCTGGTTAAAAGTCGTCAGAATCACCAAAATATTGTAAATCTTTCTTTCGAGAATTTCATTACATTTCATTTCATTTCATTTCGTACAATTACCTATTTATGTTACGTTATCAGTATTGTTTTGCTACCAAAGTAACACGATGCAGTATGCCACTTTCATTTTACAGAAAAATTCGTCAAATTATTGATACCTTTGGAAGCAATTTGCATATTGAGCTTCAGCAACGTGGAGTTGAATTCTCGCAGCTATTTAGAAAATATGAACACTTGAGGCCTGCTTTGCTAGAGAGAATGCCTCCCATGGAAACTGCTAAGCCACAAGCAAATGGAATTATTGGATTAGTAAATGGCGAGCCTGAAGTCGAGGAAGAAAAGCCTTCGATTTTTGAACAGTCACCTGCTCCTGTCTCCTCAGATTCTGTATGTGAATCCACTAAAAATCTTGTGTCGAATTTTGATTTAAGATTGATGCCTGGGAAGTTGCCCGATTCATTGATATTATATGTTTCTGTTACTAAATTAGTGCTTCAATTGAAACATAATTATTGAAATCAATATCTCATTGAAATCAGAAGTTCAAACGCACAATTTGAAAACTTTATTTATTCGGAAACTAGCCGTAATCAATTTGATGCGATTGATTTTTCACAAATCTTAACCAGCAAATGCACAGAAAAACCGAAAAAAATCATGTTCTCAAAAAAAAAAACGTCCCTTTCTATATTTGATGAATCTCTCTTTATTTTTCCACAGAGTGCTTTGCTAGATTTACTTGGAACTGCAGATTTAGATATTGAGACTCCAACTGCTGTAGTGAACAATACCTCCCTTGATAACAATACACCGGTCATTAATAACAATGATCTTCTGGATCTGCTGGGAGGATTAGACTTGGGCTCACCAATTTCAGCTGCACCTCCTCTGTCCCAAGTCCAACCGACTCCAAAAATCTTCAGCCCAACAAATACATCTAATTTTCTTGTCGATGGCCTTCTTAATTCATCTCCGGTTCAAAATGGTATGTCAAGCAAAACATGAATATATCAATAGTTGTAAGTGGTACAAGGTTCATTTCTATGTGATGAAAATTGCACAATTTCTTTCAGATATTCCAAATTTGATTGTCTTTGACAAATTAGGCCTTAAAATAGTTTTTAAATTGGAACGACCGTCTGAAACTCCAGACTTGTTGGTGATCAATATGATGGCTCAAAATGTTGGATCTACACCGTTAACCGAATTTCTATTCCAAGCTGCAGTTCCCAAGGTAATAATTCTTTTAAAAAAAACTTACAATGCAAAAAGCTGTATGAATATTTTTTCACTATTTTTTCAGACATTCCAATTACAAATGTTGTCACCTTCGAGCACCGTTATACCTCCCCTGGGCCAAGTAACTCAAGTTCTGAAAGTAACGAATGCGAACAAAGTGAGTTTGTCACAACCCATCATTTAAGGGGGCACATGTACCTTAAACAGAGGTTTTTTTAAAGGACTGGCATGTGTCCAAATTTCTTCTTTTTTATACAACCAATTTTATCTCAGGAATTGGCTACTCTCTCGAAGCATAATCTTCAAACAGTTAGAAGTCACGAACCATCAGGTCTCAGACTTAGATGCAGTCGGAGTGAAAGCACTTTATCCAAGGATTCGGATCATCTGCTTCGATTTTAGATACATGGGCTTCTAATTGTTCGGAAAATAAACCTGTTTCTGATGAATAGATAACTTTTTGATACTACAAAGAGGTCTCGAGCAATCAATTTTTTACTGGCCAATTTTCAAACTTACAAACTTCTTTCTTCATTACTTTCCAATTTTCTAGTAAAAAATCGACGCACATAAAGTTATTTGTTCCTCAGACAGGGGTTTATTTTCTGAAGAATTACGGACTCAAATATCTAAGATCAGGGCAGTGATTGCTTACAACTCCTAACTTTTACATAATTATGCTTTGAAAGACCAGTGAGCTTCTGAAATAAGACTCGTTTCAAAAAAAAAATTGGACACACAGCAATCCCTCAAAAATAGCCACATTTAAGATGCATGTATGTACCTCCCCAAGTAGCTATTCTGTTTAATTGTTCGTTAAACTTAAATTTGTAATGTAATAACAGACGGTGCTAAGGATGCGATTGCGTATTTCATACACGGGAGAATCAGGGGCGGTTTTGGAACAAGCGGAGGTAAACAACTTTCCACCACTGGCATGGCAGTGACAGCACACAATACAGAAACCACTTGTACATATGTCTGCCTGAATATGAAAGTCTGATAAGACCGAAGCCCCCATCTCACCCCCACGATCACCTTTTAATCAAACTAAATGAGACCGGAAAAGACTCCTGGTATATAAAAACTCACATTCTTAAATTCAGTTGATCGATGGAAACGAAAAAACGAAAACAGAAGAAAAAAGAAAAACCTTTGAAATGTGATACGAGTGATTTAACAACAAAGCGAATAACTTTTGTAACAAGTTTGGAGTATCTTTTCAGAATCGGTTGCTAACTGATCGTGTGCAAGAACCGCTGTGTATGTACTATAAACCAATAGATACAATTAATTATTATTAATAAATTAAGAATAACGTGTAAAATTATATTACTGTGATGCCGTATTCATTCCCTTATGAATTACAAGCAATACAACGTGATTATGTAACGTGCATATTATGATAAACGTCAAAGACCAAAGTGGAATCGTTAATAGGAATGAATTGTTAAATCTTATTCTTCTATGAGCCGCAGTATTTATCAATAATTATTGATTCAAAAACCATTATTCATAGGACGGTTTTAGTTCTGTCCATTCAACTACTTCTTCATGAATATGCATGTAGCAAACAAGGTAAAATTTTTTGACTGTGAACTCGATGAAACAAAGTTGTTTAACTTGTTACAGCAATTAAGGGAATAAAAATGGTAAAACATTTATAGAACACGATAGAAATGTTTTTGAAGAAAGGCAGATTGGAACGCGAAGGGTGGAGGGTGCTTGTTTCTATAAAATCTGACTGCTCTTACTCTCACCACCCACAATATTATTTCCCCCCCGCCCATGGGGTATTCAACATTTTATTTTGTGTTTGTAATAAATGAACTCAATTACTTTGTACATATTAGATAGAAATTGTCATGCAAACATGGCTACACTAATAATTGGGGGCGCAAAACAAATTGGGGAATTTTTTTAGTACATGTATCATAGTTATTATCTGAACAACGTTGCTACACAATCGTTTTTTATATATTATGGCTATCAAGTTATTTTGTTTAACAGGATTTAACCGGATTTACCCTACTAAAGAGCGGCTAGCTTAGCGTTTATACATTTTCAGTATCTATACGATCCTCGATAGCATTGGAGGGCTGATGATTGGCTGTTCATGTATTTGCTACATGTGTCACATATCATCAACATTTCTTTGATACACCTACATTTTTCAACATTGTGTACAGTGAAAGACACAATTTTTTTAAACTAAAATTATCAACACACTAGATCGCTAATCAAAACACCGTTCAATAACAAAGCATGGCTGCTCTGTCAGTGCTTATCTCTTGACCGATCTGAGCAGATCTAGTTGCCGTTTCTCTATTCGGTACCGGCAAACGGCGAAAGTTGGTAGTATCTGGAATTGACGAGTTTGAAACCCGTTTAAAAAAACAATCGTAACTGGGTTCCGTAAACTGATTTCTGACCATTCTGAGTCCTCTGAGGTCTACCCTCTTTGTCTCATATTCATGAGTAGGAAGCATTTTTGGAGTATCTGAGATCAATTTACCAAATGCACCTCTTGTCGACATAGATCGAAAACTGCGGTATTCATTTACTGATGTTACGAATGTTTTGAGTTCTGAATTTATTTGTGATTCGATGGCAGTGTACAGATTGCCTAAACCGAATAGATAAGCATTTTTCGTGCAAATAAACACATGTAGCAGATACGACGAATGAAAATGTGTAAATACATTGAATTTCGTTTCATTTGTCTATAGAAAACTTACGTTGCTTCGTGCATATCCACAATCCTATAAAATGCACAGACTCTGATGAAACCTGTTCGGAATTACACAAATACCGAACAGTTACATTTCTGGTAGTCAAAATTTGTGAATTTAATTGTTGTATACCATCACTTTAATAAGCAAATGAAAGAATGAAAGTTTTCTCCTATGACTAAAAGTCTTGAACTTAAC
This sequence comes from Tenthredo distinguenda, assembly GCA_947538915.1. Lineage (NCBI taxonomy): Eukaryota > Metazoa > Arthropoda > Insecta > Hymenoptera > Tenthredinidae > Tenthredo > Tenthredo distinguenda. The sequence goes on from OX384537.1 coordinate 11,184,777, forward strand.
ATTGATGGCGCCGTACTTAGAAATGGAAACAAATCGACATAGTCACGTGAAGTTGAAGGACTACTTAAAAACTGAAAAATAAATCATTGCTTTTATACCTGGACCACTGAATAAGAATTCCAAGACCAATAAAATAAGCAGTGCTTTGTTTTGTTTTACTTGATTACTTTGTCCTTCGTGATGCACAGATGCATTGTTTCAACGTATAGTGTTGTCTTATCAGTACGATTGTTTATCTCTTAGGTCCGTCCCTTATGTATCGTGTGTCTTGGATGATTGTATGTAGCTTGTAAATGGGTTTGTACTACGGAGTATATCGACAAAACTGTATCAGCCCCCCAATAGGGATGAACCCTGCCTATTTGTTCTCAATATGATTTTGAATTTTATAAATATAATATAAATATATATATATATGCATATATACATATATATATTCATCAGTTACGATAATGAATAACGATAAAGATGCTGTATATACTTTTTAGCAAGACAAGGTGTGAAAATAAAAGGTATTTTTATTCCACGATAAATGATAGTTAATGTTTTTAAACCCTACCAATCGGCATCAGATCCATCACAAAAAGTAGGAAAATACCTTTAATGTAATGACAGTCTCTACAATTTTCGGGTCAGAATTATTGCTTCAGATTTATTTTCCCAACAAATAACATCAATATTACAAACGTGAGGTAATGTGTTTTGATAAAGTAAATTATACTAATATTAAACAAATTCAAATAAACAACAAGCCGAAATGTTTAATCAAGGATATTCATAATCTGAATATTCAGCAAGGTAATTGTAGGAAGGACTGCATAAATAAATTTACTGGCTGCACCAAACAAATATTTCATCCTGAAAGTTATGCTTTTTTTTATTTTTATTTTTTTGTACAGTCTAAAATTATAAATGCGCGTTTTTTCAAATGAAAACAGACCATTGTCTATCAATTTTAATCAGTTCCTCTTTTGGTAAGAAACGTTATCAGAGTACCATCGACCTCAAATTAGACATTACCGGTCGTGATCTAGAGTTCGGTATTTCCGAGCAGCTGGACACAATATTATTTGGATCCTACTTTGTTTGTACTACATCTGCTGATAATAGGTGTAATTGTAATTAATTAAAGGATTCAAATGATTAATAATGTTCTTGAATGAATTGTGCTTTAACGAATGGTCGAGGACGCTTATGTTCTTTATTTTACAGATACTTTGTCTTATGTATTATTTTTCGATTTCTGCAGTTTCAAGTGACGATTAGTCAAAATGACCGTCCTTTTCAAGAATGTGAAAAGATCGTTTATTATCTCAATCAATCGCAGAGAAAAATACGCTTCAAACGGGGCCTGCGAAATACTTTTCTAGTCATATTTGTGCAAGATCCCAGTCGGTCGGTTCAACTGAACATTGCATTGTTAGCTGTGAATTTTCTACATACGTGTCCGTGGATCCGTCTCAAACAATTTGAAGGGCAATTTCCTCACCTAATAAACGAGATACTCTACGCAAACTAGTCTTCATATAATCCCAAAACATGCCACACAATGACTAAATCAATTGGATGTGCCTAGACTTTTATGAAATACGTCGGCGTTTGCAAAAACAGCAAGAAACCTGCGGTGAAAGAAAAAAAGTGGTTTTCATAGAAATGCAGTTTCGCAATTCGTCAGTTTTACTCCTTCACTTCTCCCCACCTCGAACAGTAGCAAAGGTATAGTTTATTCAGAATTGATACATTCACCTAGTTTACGCAGTATGTTCATTATCACAAGAGCGAAAATAGCGATTATAATATAAGTACGCAAAACAGAATTCTATAAAAAGATTTTTGTATTCAAGTGCCTTGGAATTTTCAATTTATACACAATCATATAATAAATTGTTTTGATTCACAACCGCAACCGCTTCTGGTAATAATAATTTGCTGACTGTGATTGAAATTATTTTGGCATCATGTACTGATGATATTTCGGAAATATTACGTAAGTTTTTGAAACAGTAATCAAAGTATTGCATAGATTATACACGAGAATACGGAAGAGAAAATAATTTAAGAGTCAGTGGTTCCAGTTCCAACTTGATTGAAAAGTCTGTCTTTGATAACTTGTGCCATGAGACCGTGTATAACTTCGATGGTGGTCTTGCAGCTGTCTCTAGTAGCCTTGACCAATTTATCTTCGGTCCGGCGATCGTGAGGATCAGTTCCTCCCAGTACAAATCCTCCTCGTCCTAGGGCGACCTCGGATTGTTCCAATTTATCCGAAAGATCAAATATTTGTCCCGTTGTGTAGTCGGCATTGGTTAACAAACTAGATGAGCTCAACGTATTCACCCAATACTTATTCCAAAGGGAATCGAGCAATCTCCGATCGAGAGAAGATTTGAAATAAGTTACTTCCAAAGAATAGTATTGTTTACAATGTACACCAAAGTCCTCGATTTTATTCAACGGAATTGTTTGATACTCCGATGGCTCTTCATTGGCTGGTTTGTACCCCTATAAATCGCATGAATTCCAAAATAATTGTCCAAACATAACAATAGAGATTTTAGAACGGTTTCTTTATCATTTTATCGTATTATATTTGTTATAACAACCTTAGGATATGTCCGGAAGGCACCCAGACATACTTTTCCAGCCGAAATGGTTCTTACGGGATCAATTACAATGGCAACAAAGGGTTCTTGAAAATTTTGATTTAGCATCTGTGTGGAGACGTCAATACCAGATAACCAACATCCGTATCCGGGGTGACTATGGTACCAACCGATCGCATTCTCTTGTCGTGCGACCTAGAACAATCATTTCAGTCACCATTAATTAACAACTTAAATAACATTCGGAACCCATTATACATAGTTGAAGAATATAAATGACTAGGTCTCAAATATTGTTGCAAAAAGGAAATTATAGTTGGGATATTATGTACAGTAAACCATCAGCCATACAATATAGGCAACAATATGTCTCGCGCAGATAGGATAGAGAGCGACTATTCTTATCAAATAGTTGAAGATAGGGAATAATTTGTTTATGTAATGTCTCAAAAAGATATTCTGAATTTATAATACCTGCTTAGCTGCCTCAATATACGCTGTCATATATTCATAGGCTTGAGCTTGAGCATTGACTCTAGTTTCAGTTCCTTCTACAGGAAGAGCGAACGAATCCATGACGAGCATTGTATTGGCGGTGACTTTGCCCAATAGTAATCCCATAACTTCCAGAGTTCCACCGGAGCGTGCGTGCATCACCATTTTCAGTAAAGCTAGTGCAGATATTTTAATATCCTTGAAGAAATGAGGGCTGCAAATAAGGTGGAAAGTTTTATGAAACAATCTGCCATAATATCAATGATACAATATACTTTGTAGAATTTTTTTTTACTCTTTTTCCCATGGTTTAGCGGCAAGAATATCTAGTTGCTCCTGACGATCGTATCTATAGATTTCATCCACGGTACTGATCGTTTCTATATTATTAGTCATTTCCCATGTTTTCTGAGCAGTCGAAGTTTGGTCTGTCGACGTGCTGGCCATTTTCTTAGAATTTATTTACCCTGGAACTAAAGAAATACCTCGTACAAAAATTGCCTACTCTGTGTCGAGTAACATCATATAAATGGAAAATTTTTGACCAAGAGAATGTAACCAGTGAAATACTAAGGTAACAAGAAATCATGAAACAAGCCATTCCCATGTTTTGCACTTTTGATAGTTCAGAGTATCTGAAGAGTGTGAAGTAAGATTATTACACCTTATGTGTCATCAAAAAGATTCTTGACACTGAACGGTTGAAGCTGTCAACACACCTTTCTGGCTGCAAGTAGTTGACATGACAACTTTATAGAGATCATTGATACTTCAAAGTGGAAAATATTTCATGAGGATACCACGTAAATATTGACCAAGCGATGCAAAATAGTATGTCACTTGACTCTATGTTCGACACCGTAATTGCAGTGTTTGTGATTAAATTGCCACATATTGTTTATATCGGTTACTGTAAAACTTTGAATCGGAGCATGGGGAAGTTAGATTTGTTAAATGTACTACATACCTTGAGAATGTTCGTTTTCAACACCTCTCTGACACGGGTAAACAAATCTAACCTAAAAATTTATTCAACTTGACCTGTCGGTAACCTGAAGGTCTATTACTCTGTTTAAAAAACGTCGAGTACGTCTTGTCCTCTACTATTCTTTGACGATAGAAAAAGACGAGACGTGTACATAAAACTTGTACATATGTTGTACAGTGCTGCTCATTGCTTAAGTTGTTGCCGATGGCTGATTGAAAATCTGTCGGTAAATCAGATTCCTTTCCTCGGCAGATGACTCGGGAAAAAAAAAGCTAGCGCTATAGCTTGGAAACTTTCAGATAGAGACTAAATGATATTATTCGTCCTTTCCGTTGGATCTGACCTATACCGATTGGAACTATGGCGAACTTTGGAACTATCCCAAAATTTGCATTTTTGACACCCGTTTAAAAAAAAAAACCACGTAACGAGATTGACTCACGAGCGTTAATCAGTCTAATCACTATTCAAAAGAATGATCACATGTTACTGCATCACGAGATCAATGGAGCTCTGTTAAATATTGCGGGTGAGCTGTATCTCTGCCCCCCTAATGGGTTCTTTGTCAGCTCTATCTCGCTCATTGGCAGTGGGCAAACAAAACATAGCCTAGATTTTGAGTAAACTATAACTATAACATAGAAACTGTAGACACGCTGTAGTGCCAAGAATTCGATCAGCTTTAGAAATTCCGAAGTAATTCAAATATCCAGTTCCACTAATATCCACTCGAGTCGACCGTTCGATGCCGGTAGAGAGCGTAGCCGTAAGTTACCGGGCATCAGTCAAGTGCTCCGGCTCAGTTGGCTCGTGGGAGCCGAGAGGTGCGCGTCGAGTTATCTGTGGGATAGATATCAACGAGAATTCGTAAAGAATTTTGTCAAACTTCGTAAAATAGAGATAGTGTCTGCGAGAATGAGTACAGCGGTAACAACTTTGCGTTCGTTAAAGCTCATGCCACGGGGTATGGCTCGAATAGTGGCGAGAAAATTGTCAAGATCAAATAATATGAATGAGATGAACATCAAGTGTGCCGTATCAAAAGGGTGTTGTGACGGTGCATTACTTGCATCCTGCAGAACTTCGAAACGTGCGATTCTGACGTCACACGGGTCAACGCACGTCCGATTGCGAGCTACTATGATCACGGGGGTTCCTCCTAAGGCTCCCGCAGTCGCCGAGACTACAGAGACTCCCCCGATCTTATCGAAGCAGCAGGCACGAGACCTTGCCATACGTCTAACGCCAGAAGAAAGAGACGTCCTGATCTCGGCGCTTCAAGAATCCCAGTCGCAAAAAGCTAAGGCCGAATATGAAGGTAATCCAATGCAAGATACGGACAGACGACGAGATAAAAAAAGGGAGAAAGAGAGAAATAGAAAGAGAATAAGAGAAATGACGACTACGACCTCATTTTACATTTATTGCAGTATTCTACATGGTAACGACATTATGCCGTGCACATTGACGTCTATAAACAGTCAAAACTTGATACGCATATCTATTTAGTCCTTAAATACTTCGAGCGCGGAAAAAGTAGTCGATCATTGACGTATAGCATACATACATAAATCTATACATGTATGCAGTACCTGTACCGTGTGTAAGCATATAGATAAGCCTCGCGGATATTGAAATAGGTAATTCCTGGTATAGTTGTATGACGTCAGTGGCGCGTCATCGAAGGCTCCCGCGCAAGTGTATACGGTCCGTAACTTTATATGAGCGTAATCGATGGCGTCATTTGAATATTCCGTCACACGAATGTGCGACCGAGAAACGAAAGTCTATGACTTAAAATGAGATCGAAGAAACATTTCGACAAGACATATGAAACGATCAATATTTATGTCGGATTATACAGTTTAATTGGTGGAGAAATGATGAAGATCCACAGTTTCTCTCAAATAGACCTTATCTCTCATACATACGTTATAAATTGTACGAAGGTCGTTCAAAATCAGGCCATCATGGTTACATCAGTATTTATCAGCTCAATTTTATACCTGCTCGTGTATGATTCGTCCGAAATTGAATAGTCAGTCGAACATTCTGCGCATCATGTATACGTATATGTTTACATAATACGCAGGGTTGTTAGAAGCCCGGGAACCCGAGAGCAGTCGGGAAATTCTCAAGTCCCTGGAAAAGTCAGGAATTTGATGAGTCCCTGAATTCAGAATGTTGTACTGACAAATGTTAGTAGTAAACTGTGATTGAATATGGATGAGACTACGTACACGAAGAAAGATATATATCTCTCTGGTGTAAGTTTTGAATACTTTTTCGGCTAGTCATTAACATTATACATTGTTTCACGTACGATATATATTCGAAGATATTTTCACATAATGGGTCTCAAACATTATTCGTCATTACCATAATCCATGGATTTTATTCAAGATGCACTCTTTCGCCGTATAATGTGTATAAACATTTTATAATCGTTTGGAAAAAGTGAATTTTTGGTATGGGGAACTTCAGAGGAGAAGTCGGGGTACTTTGTGCGAGTAGAAATTTGTTACAATCCTGATATGAAAGTTCGGAAGACAATTATGAATCATACCTAAACTTTGCCTAATTAGCTGAACCAGAGGTGGCCGGATGTCAAAGTATTTCCGAGAGAGGTCGAATCGAGATCGAGGAAAAATGATAGTCATATTGGTTATAAAAACAATAGGGTCGGTGGAAGCTTTACGATAATTGACGTCTAGCTTCCTCACCAATAGCGTACGTCTAATAAATTACTGATGAGGGAATTTTATCGATGAATCTATGGTTGGGTTTGAGCTCGTGCTACGGGGTGAGTCGTCCCCGTCCTACCCAGGCGGATGGTCGGAATAGGACAAGAAATTGCTTCTGGTTGTATCTCCCTACAGTGAAGCTACGGTCAATAATAAAAAGTTATCATTAGTTTGAAAGCAACTGATACAGATATTGTAGAAGGTGGGGGAAAAAAAACTGATTAGTTTTGTAAACGTAAATGAAATCTGTCGATATGTTTTGTACTGAAAACTAGAGAATTAGGCCTTCATTCGCCTTTCCAAGATGGGAGAAATCTCTGTCTATTACAGAGAAATAAGTCCTGAATAGAAAAGGGTAATATGGAAGAATCTACGTATGCAATCGCCACGCTTACGTTAGTTAAGATTTCCAGTGCTATTTGTTACACTTCATTATGCAATCTTCAAACCTTAAGAACTTTGAGAAACACAGGAGTTAAATAACTTTCAATCTGTTATGTTAACATCTATTGATCGCTCAACGCTCTTGAGGTTCGTTAAGAAATTTTCACCCTTTGAACTTACTAAGCCAACTCTAAATTTCGAAAAAACAGGGTTTTTTTTTCAATTCAATTGCCAGGCGCGTGTCTTCAGCAACGAACAGGAGGAATTTTCACGACCTAGAAATGTCGAATCAAAGCTTTCATTCTTTAACTTCGACTTGATTCGCGTTTGAGAACTGACTGGTTCTCGAGCCACCTTATATGACTCCCTTGTCTCTGAGAACTTCTATGTACGCTCCTGGTGCTAAACACTGGAGGGTATTTTCACCGTAATAGACACGAGGCACCAGACGACTCGACCCTGAATATCACTAGCGGCAGACAGAATAGTGACGAATCGTGACTATTCTCGTTCACTGGCATTCGATAAAAAAAAAAAATTTCTCTTCGCTACTCGTTCATTGATATTCATTGTATATATTCAACAAGACCTCACAACGATGCAGCAATTTTTGAAGCTGTAAAATAAGATCAAACTCAAGAAGAGCGATTTTCCCATTTTAATCAAATGGGAAAAATACTTTTGCGTTGGGCCACGCCAAAAAAAAATCGCACCGTGCGCGTATTTGATAGGTATTAATATCGACCTCATACACTCACTTTTTCACGGGTGCGAGTGCAATTTGAAAAATGTGGACCACTAAATGAATAACCCTAATGTCTACATTGCCGTACATTAACGCCTTCCGAAAACCGTACATTCAGCGCATAGTGGGAGTACGATATTGCGACAGTTTTGCAGAAGGCATTGAACATTAGGGCCGCTGATGTCCATACTAATCGGTCAGGGCACTGGAGCCACTGATTGTGAGTGAAACCTGATGATCATTGTTTGAGCCGAGTCTTCGCGGGTAGTGCAAATCCACTGATCTCTAGCAGAGAGAAATCTCTAGTAGATCTTTAGCAGAGAGAACTCTGGTAGAAATCAGTGCCAAATCTATACGCGATTGGCATTTATAGATGTATTCGTTGATCGCATACGAAATAGGGACCATGTGATATCAAATCGACACCGCATTCATCATAGTCATTAAAATGGTGAACTTTTTGTGTTAATGATGCAGGTCAGCTTGCAGCCTTTCGTTGGAGAAGCAAATTTGGACGACCTAGCAGAGTGCCGAGCCTGGGAGACGTGGATCCCACTGGAACTTACTGTGCCGTGCCAGAGGATTGGCTACTTCGGAAGTATGGTACGCGCATGACGAGATGTGGCCAATATACAGATTTATAGAGCCCAGCAAGGAGCCGTACATGTATAGCCATATACCAATACATATATATCTCCACCCTCCTATCTACATCTTATCCTTAGCTTCTTCTCTCGCTGATTCTTGGCTTCCTTATTAGGTCTAACTTGTTTTTAGTCTGAGCCGATCAGAGTAGTAGGGGACATCTGGGTCCTTTTGTAAGGTAACTGGATTTCGAGCCGGGTGATCGAGTTCAGTTCTAAAGACGTTGACGCTTACTCTCGCGTTAAATCCATAGCCAGAAGCTTTGATTGAATCCTCGTTTCGCGGTCCTCGGAAAGATCGCGACTTGTAGATCCTTGTTAGTCGATCGCCGCACTCTTATTCGCACGCCTCGTCCAGTTGAATCTTGTCTGCACCTACGGACAGCTGTTGGAATGAGCTTGCGGATGACGCGACGGCTGTCGCTGTCGGAAAGACAAGATGATCAGATCCCATCTTTCGCGACACGTGACAGCCGACTAGGAGCCGGCACAGGCTGGGTACTTAAAAAAAACGCATTACATTCTGGAAAAGGGGAAGTGGATAGTATCTCATTAGTCAGAAACTATCAAAAAGCTATAAGCATAAGATAGTTTCAATATTTGATCCAATTGTTACCTACATGAATTCCTATGTGAGCCCAGAAATTTTATTTTCATTTCATCAGTTTCTACTTATTTACCAAATGTCATTGGCAAAAGACTCGGAAACTTAGAATTTCAAGTCCGGCTTTAGCCTGTGCAGCAGACACTACAAAATAGGCAAAAGCTGCGTTGAAGTATACAGACGTAATGCCTAGGAATGGCAAAAGACAAGAATCGATAGTAGCAGGGCATTCGTTACTTCTCATTTTAATGTCATTAATGAGCTTCGAAAAATCAGCAAATACCCGTTCAAATCCACCGCATACTCCTTTACTGAAAAGCGACGACTAGTAAAACCATTTTTTTTGTCACGGCTATCGGGTACGGACAGCTATTTGTAGGCCTGAAGCGAAGGGTTGTAAGTCAATCCAGTACATTGCATAGCTATATTCTCGCCATCTCTGAAGCTGGGTTCCTGATAATTCTGTTTATAGGTATTTTGCATGCTACTAATATATCGATTCATCGCGCCTAATAATTGGTGATTTTTTCTTCACGCCTTTCCTCCTTCCATGGAAAATATTCTGTAAGTTTACCAACCGTTTTAATTGCATGACGATCGAGTGACTTTTGTCTTAACTTATTTTTGTACTCATTGTATTAACGTTGACGATTCAATTGCCTGGAATACTACACTGTATTTCACGAGACGTCGACCTCCAATAAATTGTGTACAGGTATATGATGGACTCGTTACCCAGCGGTGTACATAGGCTCCGTTTGCTCAGTGGGTGGGAATCTGACCGAAGCGGATCAGATTTTGTCCATCGTTACGTCGTTCTCGTGTGGAATACAGTGTAGAATTTTAACTACCAAACTTACTACTTTTCAGCACAAACTGTTATCGATTCACCGCCGCAACGAGATCCGTTCGCTCATTATATGTACTTCTATCAGTAATATTCACCGGCGATATATAACTGAAGTCTAGATATCTGTACGGGGTTGCAGAGATAATTGGGGGAAGAGTCGACCAAAACGGAATGTTGAGATAAAACGGGATACCCCTTTTTTCGTGGCAGATGCGCTGGCTGCTTCCTGCATTTAAGGGACTTTGATACTCGCATGGAAACTCCGACACGGGCCACTTTTAGTGCGTGATTATGATACTACAAAGTGTCGATTCCGTAAGATGTCGGTATTTTTTGTATGAGACGCGAAATCGTTGTTTCTCGGTCATTTATTTATCAAATGAGATGAGATAGTGCTCAAAAGGTGTGGTTTGCCACCACCGAGTGCCTAAGCACATCGAAAGTGCAATAAGTCGAGTGCAACTGTGAATAGTTTCACGATTTCTCCGATGATCACTGGATCTGTAGAAAAAAAATTCAAAATTTTGAAAGAAAGAAATACTTGAGCACTTTCTGCTGAAATGAGGCAGTAATCCCCGAAGTTTCGTGCCGATGTGTGGTATGGTAGAAACTATGATCGCGTTTTCGAGGTGATCAGAGCGTGTGTCAGGCCCCTTAAGCGGCTCGGTAGACCGGCATAATGAGCTATTTATATCGCAGCGAAATTTCAGGCTATCACTGGGGAAACGTTAAGATAATTTTCGAAGTTTATTGAGGAAAATTAGTGTGGTCGAGCGGAACGCTGCTGATCATACTGGTATCTAATGCAGTGAAATATATTCAATTTATTTGCTGGCAGAAGTTGGATGCGTTGTTTGAAATGCAAAGACTGAGTCCATGAAGCATGCGATATAACGACGAATGACTCTGACGACTATTATAATGTGATTTCTCTTGAGAGAGATACTCATATGCGAATTTTCAACGAATTATACGTTGCATTACGTGCTATCGTCTTCGACTCGTGTTGCACATCAATTCTAGGATGGAAATATGTATAAAAAGTTTGCAATCCGTCGTCAGGTTCAATTGCATAACGCGTTATGGTGTTTTTTTAAACTGCTCTAGATACCGCGATGAGTCACCGAAAAATGTATACCTTCAAAAAAATCGCGTACAGCTTGGATAGTCAAAACTACCTGGTTGCACCGTAGAATCGAGTCTGCATAACATTTTTAGCCTCTGGAGCAGCCGCAGAGTCAATATTTTTTTTCTCGTTGAAGGCTCAAAGTACCCCAGGGATCAGGATAGAGCCCAGACCAATCGGCATGGACCGAACACGCGAATATACAGCTTTGATCGATCGGAAATGCGCCACTACCCTACCTTTTCTGCTCTCTTGTACTCCATTTCGCGAATTTTTCACTAAACTTGACAAAGGAATAATTTTAATATGCGAAAAACTGATAGCCGATTTTTTCGGAACCTCTCGCCTCCCTCGTCCCTTTGGAGTCATCGAAAATTCTGAACTTCCCTGAAAAACTAGCATACTTACCCTTCACGAAATGTGATTTAGTTAGTGTTATCATTGTGAAGCTGTGAGTAATCATGCAACACCAAGTATCCAGTTTTGGCCGACTCTCTCTTACATTCGAAAGAAACTTGATTTGTACATAATTTCACATATGAGACGGATCAGCGTCCTCTCTTTTCGACAAGAAAACTTCCCTGTATAGCAACAACGACAAAAAAACAACGTACCAATTTTTAACGGCGAATATCTTATTGAATTTTGCGATGTAAGGATCATGCTTTAACGCAAAAATCTAAATCCTTGGTCAGGATTAACAGAGTACAAAAGTCAAAGAAGATCCGGAAGTAATAGCCCAACATATATGTGTATACATATATTGATATATCACGACCACCCACAACGGGATTTTGCTATTTAACACAATAAGGTCAACAACAATTCCGCGGGGGTTATCGCGTCGCATAATGACTCGCGCCATGTGCTACTTACGTCTATTCGCTATCTGTTTTTGGCGAGATAAACTATTTTCAGATTTGTCATAGAGGATTTTTTCAGAGTGATTATACTGCACATGATTAGCGGGTACCTTATGCACTTTTGATATCCAAACAGTAGTTTTGTTTTGGCACATCTTAAAGTACATATGTCATGTAATATTCGCGCTAACTTGAAGCTCTGCTCTAGTAGAAATGGAATAATTTTTCTTGCATATATTTCTAATACATTTTCAATTAATGAATCTTTTTTCTTTCTAATACCCCCCATTGAGTTAGAAGATATAATGCGAAATTTTAAATCTATACAATATTTTATGGGACGCTCATGGCTCTTGGAATTTCTTTCACTTTTTCGCAAAGTCAAAATGTCTTTCTGCAATATATGCAGGTATGCACGTAGGGTATCGAGAGCAGCTAATAATAGCTCTTTGGCGAGAAAAAAAATACATTAAATTATTTCATTATTTACACAAACAACAAAAAGGCGCAGAATTTTTCATGGAATATAGTTTTCGCATAAACTTATACCCAGAATCATGTAATGACAGCATCATTAATATCTTCCATGCACTGCCTATGTATACGTGCATGCATGACTAACTACACGAAGATTAATTAATTTTTTCTCGTTATTTCTGCAGTTGATTCGATTTTATTCCTTAGGCTACCATGAAATGTCTATAAGTAATATTATAAATAACTATGGATTATCTCGTTAATCAGTTTTCTTTTGCAGTTGAAACAGTTCCACAACCAACTAAAAACGACTTATTCCGAGGTAATTATAGCAAGCTGGTTTTTAATATTCTGACTCCCTTTTCGTTTAGCCCAAAGAGGATTTTACCCTTCTATACGCTTCCGAATCAGTGACTATAACATCAATTTATCCAGTCAAGTGATCCGACATAAAATGATTCAAAACGATTGGACGCTAATTGTACATATACCTCAAGGTATTTTTTGTAGAAGCTGTAGAATGAAGATGACACGAATTCCTCCATTGCTTGAACCCTCAAAACTACGTTTCGCTACTTAGAAATCAATTTTCTCTGAAATTGGAATAAACGAATATACCCAAATAATTCATTTCTTTTTAGCAATCATTCTATGAGATTTTAATAAATATTACCCGAAATCACTGCTGCACGTTGTTTTTTTTTTATCGCAGTTTTTTTGGATTCATAATGTCTAGTTTTTGATTGTATGATAGAATGACTTTGATGATAATTTCTGATAATATTTTTTCAGTATCGCTTACAAATGCAATTCCGTTTATCGGATTCGGTTTTCTTGACAACTTCTTCATGATCATCGCTGTACGTATTAAACTTATACTTGTTTCTGTTCCCATCTGTAATATCAAAATTATAGGGAGATCAAATCGAGACGTCCCTGGGCGCTGTTATATCTTTGTCAACAATGGCGGCAGCAGCATTTGGAAATACGATTTCTGATATTCTTGGAATCGGTTCGGCATTCTACGTCGAGCGTCTAGTCCAGAAAATTGGGTTCAAGGCACCAAAATTAACGCCGATCCAGATGGATCTACCTAAATCAAGGAGGGCTGCCAATTTAGTGAGCGTTGTGCCCAGATTTTTGTAGCAGTGAGATTTCCTACAGAATTTTGACTTCATTATTTTTATTCTAGGGACGTGTCCTCGGTGTGACGATTGGTTGCCTGCTTGGAATGACTCCTTTACTTATTCTCCACAAAGGTGGAAAGGATAAAGAAGCCAAAGAGCCAGCAGCAGAACCAGTTAAAGCAATTGCTTAGAGATGAACAATGATTTAATGCAATCGCACACAATTTTAATGTACAAACCTGACCCTGTTTCAGATATTGCCAGATTTTTTAAATCATTATTTATGAATTGTAATATATTATTGAATGTGAATTTACAACTCCAAAGGTACTATTATATCTTATGCCTGTATGTATTTAGTGTATGTATGTAATATATATATATATATATATAGATATCAAATCCTATGATATTAAACTGATTATAGATGCTGATTCAATGATCGATCCTTCCATTGCTTAGACGCACAGTAATCAAGATTAGCGCTTTAATGTTGAGACACTGTTAGCTATACCCTCGAGATTCGAGTCACAGACTTCTTTGACTTCGATACTTAATCTATACCTATACCTGATCAAACTATTCAGTGCTCATAAATTCTTTTATTAAATGCCGCAGACCGTATACTTAGTGCCTGTTAGTTTAGAAGCTTTCAATAGATTTATGTCATGCCGAGATATCAGATGCTCGGAATTTCGTCGACAAATTGAGCCTCATTTATAGAACGTATACCAAGTAGTGTGTATTTCTACAGGATGCGAGCTTCCTATCTTAAGTGAAAGAGGTGCGCAAGAAAGCTACTGCTACTACTAAAATCTGGTACTATTCAAAATCATCGGTATTGTGATATCAAGGTAAGTTATCAAGTGAAACTATCAAATTCGTGAGAGATTCTCAAAATAAAACTTATCACACATACATGAGACGTTATTATTTGATTTCTAACATTAGCTGGGGAAACTAATGCTACTGGCTGATTTCTTGTCGATTATTATAAAATATAGTATTGAATGAGCTTGAGTAATCTGTAAGACTGGTAACTGCATGGATATTCATTTATTATAGAAAATTACTCTGTTGATTAGTAGTGCAATACTAAGTTACATGATAGGAGTTAGTACAAAAAATATATTTGACAAATTTTCTATTAATAAAGATATTAATTAATCATTAACTCCATGCTGACACAGCTAGGTAAAGAAAAATTTTTTTCTCTTCAGTGTCTATGACCAAGTGATATTCTTGCTACATAGCCCACATAATGTCTCCAATCTTGGGTTGGGAATTCCAAATCAAGACTCAGCCTTTCCTTCCAATTAATTTCAGTTATTTCATGCTGGTGGTTTTTATGACCAGAGCTGATATCAAATACTGATTTGGTATTGGTGATGAAAGTTCTTGTTTGGTCCTGCATATCGTATTCTATAAGTGGTGTAACCTTGGATTTCAATCCCGAATATTCAGGAAGCCATGTCATGAGAGAACTAAGCCACCATTCCCACCCTGCGCCGCTATTTGTACTATTTCTATCTTCGATCTTGTCGTAATTAGGATAGGACTCGTTGTAACTTAAAGCAGCAAATAGAATTTCAGTTGCAAAGACATCGGCAGATACTATTTCATTGGGTATCGATTCAGCTTCAGGTACAACGACTTGATTTCTGTCCAACATACTGTTGGAGGAAGTAGGAGATGGTCTGGGTGCTAGCGATGTGCCAGGTAAATGACTAGCTACTAGGGCAGATCCTAATAGTGTAGCTATACCGGCAGCGTATGTTGCAAGGCAAATCGAAGATACGCTCACTACTGCCTGGATTACTGCGGCTAGTTGTGCTGAATCCATAAGAAGATTAAGATCCGTGTAAGAAAACCACCCTCTTTTTTGACCTTCTTTGTAAGCTATCTCCCTTTCTAATCTTTGTAAACGGTCCCAGAAATCATTGTTGCAAACGAATATGGTCCAATCCTGTAAACAAGTGAAAAATAAACTCTAAAGATCAGTTCAATGACATGGCAACGCCTATTTTTGTCAAGCAGATTGGGCCAACATTGAGGAACGTACAATTGCAATGAGAAAATCTTTCTCTAAGTGATTGATTTCCGATAATGTTAAGCCTGCAGACTCAGCCCATTCGCTATTGAATACTTCATCTTCTTCTCCGTCGTCGTGCAAAAATTTGCTGGCAACCATCTGAAATAAGAGCAATGATTATGATTGTGCCCATTTACGCTTTATAAAGTACTAATTTTGCTTTATTATATAAGAATTGAATTACACTATATATTAAGGGGACGAATGTATACCAGAAAAATAATTGTTTTCAGACCTCCCAGCTGATTTGAAATTTTACGGACTTTCCCTCACAGGGTACAGATTACTACGTTTAGTGAAATTTTCTGATATTTGGAGGATGTAGGATTATTCTGAAATAATGTCATTGCAGGGCAAAGCAATAATATATAGAGATAAAATCAGTCTTCCATTCTTGTAAGCACTTAATATCTTTTTTTTGTCAATGTTGACCAAAAAAAATGATTTAAAATGACAAATTTCCTATGTGACAACTAAATTTGTCGAACATTGTTGGGTTAGCCCCCAAAATTACGTCGATGTAAAATATTAATTTCAAATTCGAAGGAGTTCTATGTGCCTGACAACATCGACTTTCTCATTCATGCGATGCAAGATAAAAGATGCAAAATGCATAGAAAATGTATTAACCAAGGAAACGAGGAACAATTCAGAAGGTGCGACACGTTGTAGATACTCGGGGTCACAGTCTTTTAGACGTTCCAGATACAGCAGAGCCAGGACAAGAGAACAAGGAGAGACGCAAGCGTTTCGAGAAATACGGCTTGCTTCTTCCACATCGAGACGTTCCAATGTCCGGCCACTTCTAACTTCAGTAAAAAGTTCTGCGGCCAGCTCTACAATTGATCAAACTAGATCTAATTAATCAATTAACAAGAAAATCATGAAGATTATTAAAGATAGCGATAAGTAATTATGTACTCAGAATTCTTCTTTGATGACGGTCTACAGTTTGAGACAAAGAAAAAAAAAAAAAAATTGCAAGAATTCATCTCACGTGGGTTGCGTTTTTCATATCCGTTTATCAAGAGTAGAAAATATATCTACATACATACAAAGTAGAGCGAAAATTACTGCCTATTTGTAACGTTAGAAACCTTGTTGCTGTTACTGTTATAGAGTAACTGGGCAAACGTAAATTGCTAAGTCAATGATAAAACCGCAGTTCGACCTGTTTCATTTGATTTTATTCTTCAGCGCATCTGTACCACGATTTCTAGCCCTCGGCTTTTGCATACCCGGGGAATGAGCTTAATACTGTGTTCTTACTTTTACTCAAGGAATTTACACAATGACTCCACAATTCTTCATAATTATACATTGCAATCCAATTCCATGTGCAGCAACACAGGGGTCGCGGAATATACCAATATTGTTTTTCCGTATACAGTGTTTTATATGGAAAGGCTTTGCCGGAAAATTATTAAACGAAACAGGCCTATGAGAAACTGACAATGTATGAGGCAAAGTAAGAGATATTGTGTTGAGATCTATTTCTCTGATAAGACCTTCCATCAAAGGCTACTGTATGTGGTCTACATACATGTGCCACTTGTTAGATTGTTGGTCTGATTATATTATTTATACATGAGATTTGTATTCATATTCATAATCACAAAAAATCTCACTGTTGTCCCTAGTTAGTGCAATAGCATCTACATATGTTGATATCCTGAGCTATTAGATGATTCGGTTCTTTTTATGCACCACTAATTTCTCAAAATGTTGATAACAGTTTCTTTACTCATAACATGCTGTCTGCGAATAACAGCAATCACTACTTTGTGGTTGCTGGCGGTATGAATATGTGTGTATAGCTTCGACAGACAAGTAAATCGGGTGAGAAATAGGCGAAACTAACCTGTTACAGGGAGACTGAGGCAATCGGTCATTGGCAATTTCGAATAGTAAAGTGATTTCGTTATCCGACTCAGGAACTCATCGTGGTCGCCCATACTCTGTAAATCGTGATGTATTTTCAAAAGACGTAGAACCATGGTAAATGTTAATGAATGTTAATAAATAAAGAACAGATGGCTCACCTTTAACTTCGCGGATGATTTCCTTCGCTTTGAGATATTAGTCATGGTTGATCAATTGCCGTACCTACCAAGCCAACTTTCTCAACGTGTAAAATCAGCTCTTTTGAGTCAAATAACGAAAACGCTTTGAAATAAAAAAAATAACCTAATAGAAAAGAGTTCAACGGGAGAAGAACTGCTCTTGACCGATATGGAACAGAGGTTAACAAGATGGTCGACTTGATATATCGAATGGAAAGATCGAATCGTATCGTATGATAAAATACACAATACATTTTATGAAGCAAAAAAAATACTCTCTGGGTAATAAAGTGTTCCAGGATTGAATAAAGTGAAAAATATATGATTTTTTCTCTCTCCTTCATCCTCAATATTCAATAGACGAACTGTACTATTCGTTTATTTTGATACACTCCTTTTCTTTTTTCAAATCTCGAACGGGTGTTGATAGGCGTGGTTCGTAAACAGCTGGTCGGAGCCGTCCGCAGCCAACTTCATAGCTTAGATAGGTTATTTGACATATGTCAAATTCTATACTACCAAAATTAAAGTGTTTCGTTTTCAAAGAGTTGTTGATAAACTTGTGCGACCTTCGTAGTGTGATTAAATGAACAACTGAAAATGATGTGGTAGCGATGCGTTTGAAAGGAAAAAACAACAACAAGTCTTTCAACAGCGTCTATAAGGTGCTGTCCCGTATATGTCGTAAGTTTCACATTCAATTTACTATATTGACGATTATTTTTTGTCTAATTCACGATCATCAACGTTGCCGATATCACAATGAAACTTTAATACCATAGACAATAGCATCAGCATCTCAGTCCGTTTCCCAAATCACCCAAAACTATTCATAACCACCTCCTAATCACTCGCATTATTCGCGCTGCTTTCATTCTTTTGCATTATACGTACATACATATATACCATAACAAATGAATGTCCTAACTTGACACGGTTATTTTGCTAGTATCGTTCAGCAGATATTGTCATGGAATATCAATCGGTTTCATGGTTTAGACTCATTATGGATTGAATGAAAGCAAAAGAAGCCTCGCGATATTTAAATGTCTCACAATGTAAAGATTGGATTGATATTTTTCTACGCAGGAGCTGTTGACAAAGGGCAACTCGATGGTTTCATGGCTGATGGTACGGTGCCTCCACTAAAAAGTGGCCACAATTCTAAAACTATGGGATTTGCGGCACAACCGGTCAAACAGGCCGCCGACGCGTCTAGTACTGTTTACGCAGTTGGACAATACGCGCCAAAAGTGCTGAAAAATCTAAATGCTCAAAGAATGAAGAATCAATTTAGCGATGTTGGCTTAGTTGCCGGCGGAAGCGTTATCAGAGCTCATAGATCAGTCCTGGCTGCTGGCAGTGCTTATTTCAATGCAATGTTTACTGGCGGTCTAGTCGAGGAGCAGCAAGAATTGGTAGAGATTCACTCAATTTCTGCTAAAACTCTATCTCTTCTTGTAGATTTTATATATACTGGTAATGTGGAGATTACTCAGGATAACGTTCAAGAATTATTTGCCGCCGCGGACATGCTGGAATTGGATGAGGTGGTTTCAGGCTGTATTACTTATCTACAGCAACAACTGCACTCTAGCAATGCACTTGGAATTTACAGGTGATTAGGATCCTGTTATGAGAGTAGAATATGTTGTTTATTTTTCATTAGAGATATTCACTATGACGTTTTACATGCCAATCATTCCATGTCAAGCGGATCACAGTCAGTTTAGGGATATTTCAACGATTTTCCGCAATTCAATAGCACTCACTGTGTTAAGGTGGTATATATAGAATACTGCATTGTATTAACTATCACAGGGTGTCCACTGGTCAGGGAAATCTGGAAAACCTGGAAAAGTCAGGGAATTCTGAAATTCTGGAATAGTCAGGGAAAAGTCAGGGATTTTTGCGGAAAGTCAGGGAAATTTTTTCGTATAGAAATACGCCCCACAATTTTTTTCCTTTTTCAGATGAATTAGATCGAATACAATTTTTTTTACCATTGCTGGATGGTTCTCTTCAAACTTTGAATATTCATCAATAGATGGCATGCATACAATTTGCGAACGGTTGTGCGTATGCTTCAACAGACCAAAAAATGTGTATATTTTTTTCAATTTGCTATGATCAATTTGTCCGAATTGGTCAGGGAAAATTACGAGATTTTGTCTGGAAAACCTGGAAAAGTCAGGGAATTCCGCGATGGGGATTTAGTGGACACCCTGTATCAGTCTTGATTCTTTTTGTTCGCCTTTTGAAAAAATTAAGGACCAAAGATAAAGAGCATTAAAATTACAGATCTGACTACTTCGTTTCACATGGAGATGACCTATCCTTGTTGGTTTGTCAGAATTAAAGGTCGGAGCAAATTATAATTTAACTTATACTTTAACTAATTTGCTATTCAAATTTCAGAAATTGTAATAGAAATGCAAAGCGTTCCAGAGTGACTTTTGACCATATTTCAAGCCGTGTTTTTGATGAGTTGATATTTTTTCTTCAATGTACTTGAAATAATTTCATATTCAAATAAAGTTTGTACCATATCTGTTTTGTTATGTGCATACATGCTGTGTAACAGTGTGACAGAAATATGGAGGAAAGAGAAAAGTCTTTGGTATTTGATATGAAATTCTTTCGATTACTAAATATTGACGAGAAAACTGATGGAGTTCATGTTCTAAATAACTTCATTTGCTGACCGAATTATAATTCCAATTAATTTTCGAATTTTCCCCACCTGTAAGCTTTTAAGCATGACGCTGACTATAGATTCATTGTTCTACGCAGATTTGCTGAAGCACATAATACCCCAAATCTGCTGATGACTGCCTTACGCTTTATCGAAGTTAATTTTCCTCAAGTATCACAGGAAGAGGAATTCCTAGATCTTCCAAAAGAACAACTGGTGAAATTCATATCTAGCGAATATATTCACATTGACACTGAATTTCAGGTACCTATAAGTATTATAATTCTGATATGTAGTCTTGTGAATAGGTAATTAGTTTCATAAAGAAGATCGTTCTCAATTATTATAAATGTTGGTTGGGTGACTTTTGGTGAATACATCGAATATTGAAATTCTCGAGCTATTTTTCTAACTCCCACAGATGTTGAAAGAATAGTAAAAGCCGAGTTCAAGAAATATACCTTCTCAATGCCTGCATAATCAAAAAATGTCTGTATTTCATATTTCTTAACAGTAAATTTCCTCATTTATTACGTCATAATACCATACGGAGCATAACCACTTTGGAAATAATTCCATTCAAATCAGTGGTATGCTGTGAATTAATATTCTATCGACTCATATTGTTCACAGCTGATTACTGGTATTTTCACACATAATTCCAAGTTATTTGACATCTTATGAAGGGAATATTCTACACTTATGTGACTTCGGACAAAAACCAATCGTATTCGATGAATTCAATCTTCAGATACAAACATTTTTCGTTTCAAGCCATTTTTTTTTTGTAAATGTTGAAAAAAAAAGTGTGTGAGTGTTCACAACAACAGAAGACTGACTTTATCTCTATGCTCCATTGGTTTGCACCGAAATTACATCAGTGATTTGAGTAAAATTATTTCCATGGTGTTTTATGTTAATCGTTTTTTATACTGAACAAAAAGACCCCAGGGCGCTTATCGAAGGATTGAAACCTGGAATTTGATCCTGTTGAATTTCTAAGCTATTCGCCAGAAATCACCCAAGCATTACTAAGGCGCTGGAAAAAATTTTCTACATAATTGTTATATCGTTGAAAAAAAAAAGAACTTTTTTCAATACAACAGGTATTTCAAGCAGCGCATAACTGGATAGTACATGATATACCGGCAAGACGCTGCTATGTATTTGAGGTGCTGCGTTACGTAAGACTTCGTCTCTGTTCGGTAGCACGTTTGGAAAGAGTTATCTTAGATAGTAAAGATGCAAGCCTAATTGTAGCCCTTAGATCGGTTCTAAAAGATTTAATAACGAACAAAGGATGTTTAGTACCACTTCACGAACAGCCTAGACTTTGTGCAAAGAAAAACATTTTAGTAATTGGTGGCTCGAAGCGAGAACCTTCAGCTGATAGTTGGGGAAGAGCTGCAGAAAGTACTTACGAAACTATTGAAAAATACGACACATTCACAGGGTATGAATAATCCTTTTTTTGTTAACAAGTTTTACTGGGAGTAAATGTAAAATTTACAAAGCTGATTGTTGGTAATTATGTGTTTCCAAAAACAATTTAGAGAATGGAGCGAAGTGGCACCGATTGGTATTGGCAGAATATTGCCTGGCGTAGCACTACTAGATGGCAAAGTATACGTCGTCGGTGGTGAACTTGAGTCTTGTATAATAGCAAACGGCGAATGCTACGACCCTCGCGACAACGTTTGGACCTCAATTGCCTGTATGATCGAACCACGTTGTGAATTTGGTCTTTGCGCTATAGATAACAGTTTATACGCGTTTGGTGGATGGGTGGGCGAAGACATTGGTGGTTCCATCGAAATATACGATCCAATAGCTGATTCTTGGGCTCTGGATGGAGAACTTCCTGAGCCTCGTTTCAGTATGGGTGTTGTCGCTTACGAAGGTGAACGAAATTTTGCTTAACTTCATGTCTTTTATCAAGATATTCTCCCTAGATCAAAAATTCATGGATTCTACCAACACATTTGAATACCTATAGGTTTAATATACGTTGTCGGTGGATGCACTCATAACAGTAGACATCGCCAAGATGTAATGGGATATAATCCAGTGACGAGAGAATGGACCTATCTGGCTCCCATGCTCACTCCTCGCATGCAAATGGGTATTGCTATACTTGATGGCTACATTTACGTTGTTGGTGGAATAAATAAAAACCAGGAAGTCTTGACATCCGTTGAGAGATATTCGTTTGAAAAGGTATTTATTGCTAGGAAACTGCTGGTATCCAAACTTGCTTTTCATAAAACCTCAATTTTGCATAACTACAATCCTCACAGGAGGAAATAAATCATTTTATACTATAATTCAATGGAAGTTCAATAGAATTATTTTATCGAAACATTAAGGGGGTACATACACCTTGAATAAGCAAATTTTCAACAGACTGGCATCTGACACCTGGTCTCAGAGTTAGATGCAGTCGAAGTAGGAGCATTGAATTCGAGGACTTCGATAAACCGGTGCTGCGATTTTAGATATTTGAGTCTCTCATCCGGAACCATATGTGATTTGCAAAAATCGACCGTGCGCATTTTTTCACCCTCGAATAAATTCCAAAAGTTCTGTAGTTTGTGTGTCAATGAAAAGTACTTTAAAGAACCATATCTTCCGCTTGTTTTAACTATTTTCCAATTTCATAGTACGATAATCAACATTTCAAAAAGTTCTGTGTTCATCGGACAGAGGCTTGTTACTTGAAAAATTACAGACCCAATCGTCTGAAATCAAAGCAGTGGTTGATCCAAGTCATTGCATTAAGTACTCCTACTTGGACTGCACCTTACTCTGAGCCCCGATGTCTCACAACTGCTAACTCTTACTTGATTATGCTTCGAAAGAGTTGCGAACTCCTGTAATAAAACTGGTAGTTTGAAATAAAAATTTGAACATTTGCCAGTCCTTCAGAAGCACCCTTCTTTAAGGTCTTTGTCACTTAATAGTATAATGTAACTGTTCTAAGCCATGGAATTGTTACAGAATAAATGGAGTACTGTTGCTCCAATGAATGTGGGACGAGCATATCCCGCTGTTGCTGCAGCCGACGGTCGTTTGTACGTTATAGGTGGTGATCAATCGCAGGAAATAAACTTTTATCGAACTCAGATAACAATCTCTACAGTAGAATGTTATGATCCACATTTGAACGCATGGCATGAATGTGCTTCTTTGCCGACAAGCAGGGGTGAAGCTGCAGCCATAATTGCACCCTTCTGATTATGATTTAATGCCTGTTAATTTTGGTTTGTATATTAAAAAAAACTTTCGGGCTCTCATACAGACTTGTTTGAGCGAGTGTCTTCTGAACCACGAAATACTTAAATCAAATGTATTGATTTTTCATTCGATAAATCTCACTGCAAGGATGCAGGAGGATTGTAATGATAATGAGTCTGTATCTCAGCCATGAACGTTTTGCATTGTGTGCTAAACAGAGAGACGAATAATTCTTTTTTTAGTAGGTGAGTGTTGTAAGTAAAATTTCATTAGATATAAGGTTAGCGCTCTCGTGCATGCGATTCTGTATTTTTTATGTTATAGACCATGGTCACGTCGGTTTGTGATATTTCTAATTACACGTGTGAATTGGTAACTCTTTTCGGTATAACATGCTTATTGGTTATTTCATATTTGAAGATCTGAAATAAATTAACATAGGATTATGAACGTAATCCAAAGCAAGAAAAAAAAACAGGTTGCATTTCTTTTCGCTTATATATTTTTTTCTCAACACCTTACGCATGGATATGAAAGTTCACAACGATTCACGCTTCCTATATCTGTCTACTATGTAAATTCGTGTAGATATAGGATTTCGATTATATTTGTATTTTATCTACATCAAATCAAACCTAAAGTTTTGATCTCTTGAATCGTTAGATAATGAAAAAATAGAGAGTGTGAGCATAAGACCCCGCATCTGTAGCTCAACTGGAAAATATGCCGAGCTGCATTTGAAAATTGAAATTTTTTTTATTTCAAGTTTGATTCTTCAATTTTTGAAATGAAAAGAATTCCGTAATTTGATCACAAGAAAAAGCAAAAACTAATCGGAATAAGATAAAAAATAGTAGTTTACGACACAAGTGCGCAAAGTACGTGATTTTCACACGAGTGTTAGCTTGTCGCCCGAGCGAAGCGAGGGAGACAAGAACACGAGTGTGAACCTAATCACGTACGCGCACGCGTATCGTACAATACTTTTTGCAACTCAGTGCGCAAAGTGAGCACTTTGCGACTAGTGCGCGAAACGGGTACTTTGCGCACGCAAAAGAGGCATCAAAAGTCGAACTTTACGCACTAGTGCGTAAAGTGATCACTTTGCGCACTAGTGCGTGAAACGGGTACTTTGCGCACGCAAAATAGGCATCAAAAGTCGAACTTTGCGCACTGAGTTGCAAAAAATATATATTTTGCCAAATAAAATACCATATTTTGTGTGTTTATAATGCAACTACTAACAATAAATAGTTGCATTATGAAACGAAATACTTACAATCAGTTTAGTTGCATTATGAAACATGAAATAAATTTTTTGCGCAAAATATTCCGTCTTTTTGCAGTTCAAACTATGGAATTGTTAATTTTTATGAAAAACCGGATAAGTTTACTAGAAAAAAATGATGCTTTACTTCGTTTTCGTTCGAAGGATAAAGAACAATTGAAGAATTTCAAGTGGAGTTTGGCACGTTTTCCAATCAAGCTATAGATCTCGAGATTTGCACAGACCTTTTCATTAGATTATTATCCAATGGTTATAAGGGGTCACAATTCGACGATCACCCTAATCTACATAGTAGATATTACTACATATTCTACAGTCATTCATTTCCGAGCATAAACTAAGAAGCAGGTGATCTGTCTATTCGATTTAGAGTATAAAATACACGGTTTTTGCTCCAATGTTGAAGTGATTTTCGTCAAGGTAATGCTTCAGTTTTGACAGGTATGTGCTAGATTATGTTACACGAATCATGCACCGGCTGCTTAGTAGCACGTACTAGCTTCACACGAGCATCAGTAGTCGTCGATTTGTGCGTTTAGTAAATGAAAACAGTACATACATAACATATCTCTGCTCGGTACCATGAAATGCGTGGCGCTATAAGCGCCACAGAACTGGGGTCTCCATATGCAGTTGATGCCGTTAGAAACGAGGAAATTTCACCGACAAATTGAGTCTAAACGGGAACAGGCATTTCAAGGGTATTATTTTTTTTATCGAAGTTTGAATTGAACCGTAGGCGCGTGGTTAGCCGTTTCCACCTTAGATTACCGGTGAAGTTTATTACGGATAAATTAAGATCAAGCTGTCGTCTGCTACGGGCAATATCTATCATGGCCATCCATCAATATCCATCTTGTTGTATTTTCACCGGTTCTACGATATGGAAACATCTTTCATTCGAGATAGAGAGCACGCGCCATGGAGAAATATACCCTCGTTTCACCTGTCCGCGTTTTCCAAATGAGGCCCAATCGGTCGACGAAATTCCTTGTATTTGACTTCCTGGCATGACGTATACTATACAGGGAGAATTCCTAACGTCCGTCCACCAAGAGTCGTGTTGAGGTGGCTGAGAGTCGAAATAATATATAAAATAACTCTGTATAATACTTATACAGGATATCGAAAACTTCTATAAACTGACGGCAGTTCTGTGGCACCTCAACGAATTTTAATCTGTTTCAAGCAATACACTTCCATTCATGTATATTAGTGTCACTTATGAAAAGACAGATCCAGACATAGTAGCATAGACGTGTTAGAGATGTATAATAGTCTCAAATATGCGAATAATATGTCCAAGACGTTAGTTGATATGAAATCGGCACTCGCCAAAAATATTTGGATAGTGCCGACTTCCAGTATAGAAAAGAAATATTAAGAGGGATTGAGATGCAACTACTCTGTTATATAATCTGTAAAAAATAATTAAGATTTGTACGAAAGGTGCACTCTTAGTGTACGAAGTATAGTGAAAGAATATTATCCAAGGAATGTAATATTTTCTTTAGTGGTTTCTTTTTTCGTCAAATCAAATCGTAATACGAATTTCCATATAAAAAAATAGCTTATACCAGAGACATCTCAATTACTTATGTTCTGCAATAGTCTCATTGATAAGATATTGCTATTTAAAATATGTGCAATTCTATTATTTTAATATAGCTTTTTCAATGAATAATTATAAATTTGCTGTGTATAGGAAGCATGGACCATGATTTTCTCATATCTACTGCAATAATGAGATCGATAATTGGCTGGTACCTGACACAACTGTTTTCAAAGTAATACATTTGTGTTATTACATGCATTGATATCGAATTTTATACCACCCCAAACAAGAAACCCGAGTACTTTACTGTTTTTTTTTTACATTATTTTTTTATAGGTATACAACATTATTCGAACTTTAAGATTCTTCGTGGTCGAGGTCTTACAGAAAAATCCTCATCAATTTTAAAATTTATTACAGATGACCACCGAAAGTCATTCAGCATCGATACTTACCAGTAATGAATTATTACACGCAATAGTATTTTTTCTACAAGAAAACCGATATCTTACCCTCATTATGCACAGTGAATTAAGGAATTCCTAGCATATCCAGTTGTCCTTTCTATTGAATATCATCATTCATCATTATGTGTATATTAAAAATCTTCATCAACTCGGTAACAATCTGTGATAGTAAAGTATTAACCAATGATATTATTATGGTTTATTTTCAACTATTTTATTTTCTAGAACCAAATACAAAGTACCCAAGAAATCTCTATTCGTGGTCTACTGCAAAATCGGGATCAATTTTAGTTCAAATATTCCGAGACTCAAATCCTATCAGCAGCCTAGATTGGATGGTATTGCTGCTCATATTTCATTGTTTACAATACTTTGTTATACAGAATCAAAGAATTACTATGATTGTTTGCATTATTGCAGTAGAATAATAAACATTATTCTAAATGTTTCATCGGTCGATAATAGCATTTCTTAAGTAAGATATTTTTGACTATTTTTCTTAACTATACTTTAGATTTACTGCGATTTATGATGTACTGTAACGGCCTTCATAAATATAAAATTCAATTGTGTTTTACTGTTGAGTCATATTGATAGAGGTCTTAAATGCCGGCTTTGAAAGCTTTGAAGCAAATGTGTACGATAATTTGGTATTCATTTATGTAATAAGCCATCACTGCAACCAAAGGAATTGTGTCACATGAATATACATATACCATATATATATATATATATATATATATATATATATATATATATATATATATATATATGTATATGTATGTATAAATATACATTACCGCACCAAAGAAGCAAGTTACACAAGACATTCATGTCGTTGATGTCCTAAAACTATTCACAATCTATCGAGATGAGTCTATCATCTTGCAATGTTTTGTTTGAACCATTTTTATACAGAATATTCAGCTCCGAGATAACTACGCGTGGGCAAATGCTTTGTAACAAGTCAGGTATTGGGCGAGTCGAATAACTTCGAATACTCGTATACTTACAAATTGTAACATAATAATATTATTATACATATAATGTAAGTTATAAAACAATGGACGTTTTACACAGTATACACTATTGAACACTGTCATAAAAATGTAAAATAAATTTTCTGAAAATATACCAAGTGCATTACTTTAGATCGTACTATGTCGTGCATAATAATATTCTCGTCTCATTATCAGCTGCAATGTAAAATTATTTTGTACTTATGAAAAAGCACTAACCGATTTCAAGAAAGTTATGTGAATCTCTTCAAATTATATTTACAAATGATCTAGAAGAGGTTGACCTAAAGACTCTGAAATTCTTTTTGAAATTTCAATATTTGAAATATAATCAAAATACTCCTTGCATCACAGATTTCGAGTCTTCGAGTTCAAAATTATCTACCTCATTTGTAGATGTAATTTTAAAAGCTTCGCGTTGCTGTTTTCAAATTTTCAAGCTTCAATCCCATAGTATAAATTTTTTCACGATTAGAAAAGTTCTGCAAACTTGGACTAATGTTAAATGTGTTATTTTATATCACGTATCAGATTTGCAATCGATGTGAAGGTATACGGATCATTTTTTTTTCCAGAATTAATGTTCCTTTCTGGTAAACTGACCAAAAAAATCTCAAAAGTTTTGCAAACTTGAAAGATGCATCGGAATAATGTCCCAAACAGTTGCATAAATTTGTCACCCTTTGCCCCGACTGGAATATATTTATTTGTAATTTTTATTATCAGTGGTCATTTTGTCGAGCAATGCGGTCTCGGAATAATTTCAAAAGTCTTGAATCTTGGTTGCAAATGCCAGATCATGCGACTGCAAACTCTAAACCGTTCGTAACTATTTTTTCACATCTGCGGCGATAACAGCTTATCAAAATAAATTTTGTAAGTGGATCAGGGAACATAGTAAAAATAAGAATATTTTATAGGTAATTTTTTTTCAACGATACATGACATCGAAGACGGGATTCAAGTATACATCCTTCCCCGGCTTAATCGCCGCGGGGGTGGAGTTAGACAGTCGTTTATTACAGTAACCCCAAGTCTTTAAACTTCTCATTTTTTTAAATTTTGCAAAGCGTTATTTTTCTTTTTGAAGAGAAGTTAGCCACCGGACAGGTTTCCTAGTCATGTATCCGCCTGAACGGTACAAATTCATCAACAGTATCAAGCAGCACCACTTAAGCAGTTAAGCTCAAGCGTAAGTCACCACTTAGCACTATATCTTCAATTATTCAGTCAACGATCTGCACTTTCGGGAATAACAAAAATTATTTGTGACTAGTCGAGTTAACTGAACTAGCTTTTTGAGGTCTTCAGGACATCCTCTCCATGATGGTAATGGAAATGAATACTGGATGTCCTAAAGTGGGACATTATGACTAGACGGCATTTCAGGCAATGAAGATATCCAGCGGATATCTTACGAATCCTTTACGGGTACTCATCGGGCGCCCTAAAAAATAGATTTACACGGGTTCTTGAGCCCTTACGAATTTTTCTCCTTTCAAATTGTCAAATTAGGACACAGGAACCATATCCGTTCACGTTCGCTCGGACTGCTGGTCGCTAGCTGTAACGATGTCAAACTTTTAAACTACTACAGTGTAAATCATACAATATCTTCCTATTCGCTCGTAGCTTCATTTCTATCTGAATGATATCAATATACAAGACCATTGTAGTAATACTGCCGATTTATCGTGTCAAAAAACCGAGCTTTAGATTTTTATGAACTTAATGTTATTGTAGTTAATAGAGTGAACGGTAAGTCGCGCCAAGGCGGACAGTAAAGTCAACAGAATATCAACTGTATGAAAATTGTGGGTTACTCACCTTCAGAATCTCTGCGAGACAAAAGCTCAACCACATTCATTAAAGTATTTTTCGTATTAAGCCGTTCGAATCATGCCGGAAGCCACATGTCTATTATAGTTCATACCTACTGTGAACAGGGTTCATTGAAACTTCTTTCGACTTGCTCTTCAAAAGAGCGTGATTTCGTCTCGCGAGATGCAGATATTATTTTTCAGAAATTCAGAAATTCCATGGAAATTGGCTTCACAGATATTTTCTCTGTATTGATGATTCTGAATTTCTGATCTAAAGTTGTGGTTCTTTCTAAGAAATAATATACGCGTTTCTGGAGGAAACATAACATAATCATTTTTCAGCCTCAGGGTATCCCCCTTTTTCACAATAGTTTCAAGGTGTAGAATATTGTATATTCGAAATGCCTAAACGCCATTCAATAGTGGAAAACAGCACCAAAGACAAGCCGCAACCAGATTACCTGTGATATGACAACGCAGACTATGAATGATTGACACTATCAATCGGCGTAGTTTAACAGTATAGTTTTCGCGGGGGACAAAACCCTCTTACTGGAAATTTGAATGGAAAATATTCTTACGTCCTCATTACTAGGTATTATGTTTGGCGTAGAAAATTCCAGAGAGATATTGCGAATTGATGGTCGTGGTCTGAACAACATTGTCATGCCATGCTGACGACTGTTGGCGGGATTACACTTTTTGCATGCCTAATGAATGAGGCTACATCTCACTGTTTCGTGAATGTTGGAAGAAATCACGACGCAGTAATTCAGTACCCTGGAATCACTTGACTGGGAGTGTCATGAACAAATCCTGAATGTGATAAGTTCGGAGGCTTGTCGAATATGTACTAAAAGTTGACGCAACAGATCTGAAGTCATCGAGTGTGCTAAAATTCGAAGATTAGCAACGACTATTGAACAAATGTCAGATGCCCACGCATATCGTCTGAATACATTGAATTACAACGTGATTGAGATGTCAATGGTGATAAACTGAACAGCACGTGTAGGTACGCAACCAAGACTTTAGTCGAAAGATATAGTATAGCATGTAAGAGTTGTCCCTAGATATATTAGTATTTTCATCCAGATGATCACGGCCTTCGCAAGGAACTAGCGTGTTATTGCGATCGATTGTTCCACGGTTTATTTCCGCGCACATAGGCTCACGATCAGACTTGGTGGAAACAGAAAAAAAACGCTTCACTTCGAATATAACGAGGAAAAGTCAATCTCAAGTGAGGATGTTGAAATTGAGCGAATTCTGAGGCTAGTGAAATCACAGATACCGTAATGACAATAAGTTGTTGCGATTGGACGACATTCAGATTTTTTTTTTATCTTCCGATCGGTTTTCATATAACTATGTTCTACAGAATGGCTTGTACGATTTGGAATTATTCCTGGAAAGTTCCCAAATCACTTATTATACGTTAATTAAAATACGTTTATTGAAAATATACGTCCTGATATTGTTCAGAGCTGGCCAGGCGGCACGCATCGGTAGATAATTAGTATATTCAAGTACCGATTGGGGTATTATACTTATTCACACGGAAATCTCAGTGCACCGAAGTGTCAACGAAGCTGCTAAACTGAGATGTACGCTGTATCGATAGATTTGGATGAAAAACGTCAAGCTTGGAGTGTTCATTGACACATTTTTGTTATATCACGGTTTTTTATAGTATCACGTCTAATCTGACGTCATTCTTGAGTTAGGATATCAATGTTCGAAAATAGAAAGATATGCGAAATTATGACGCTGTTGATCATATGATCATGAGTTTACGTTTATCATTGACGCTAAAAGGCCGGTGATTGTACAAGAAGAAATGTGAAGGTAACTAATTTTAAAATATACCTTATCATTTCTAATTGTCATGAGGTGATGAAACAAACATCTCGATGAGTATAGACATAGTGGAATAAGGTGTGAATAAATAACTCTTGCTATAATCGACTTGATACCGTTATATGCATTTTTATTTATAACAACGATGTTTACTGTAAACAGGGTGTATAAAAGTATAAAAAATAAATAGCCACTAAAGTCACTCCGTATCTTATATATGTATAGGCCTAACGTTTGTTATTTCGGAAATCGCGTAAAATTACATTACAATTTATGAATTACGAGCTAATTAATACTACGGGTAAACTTATTATTACAACGAGGAGTTAGAAAATAATCACCAATAACTGGTAAATAACAAAACTTTACTTACTATCATTCGAGACAAACACTCGTTCATAGAAACGATACGTGAATTGTACGCGAGTACGATTATCTATTACAAAGTACGGTACAATGTTCGTAAAGAACGTTTGTTTCTTCCCTTATAGTAACAAGAGCAGATAATCATACTTGCAATGACTAGTTGAGATCAAATCGCGACATGCTTCACCTCGCCGCTCAACGAGTGATATAACATCACTCACAATGTTTCACCTAAAATATATGTTGACCCGTTATCACAACTGTATATGGACAGTGTGGTCAACGGTTTTTAGCATCTCTCTTAGTGTCCGCGAAAAAACAAAATTCGTTGGCCTTCCTACTAGCACACAGTATTGGATCAGAGACACCAGTCAGAAATTATAAATGTCTTGCGGGATGCTTCAGGAAAATTCTGAACGTCAATCTATACATATATACAATACATAGCTATCCATATATATACTATAGACAAGGTATGTAAGGCATGCTCGTTTGATGTCCCCTATTATGAGAACTAAAAGAACCCGTACAAATTTCTATATGGTTCCAATAAAACTCGGAAACCTAACTTTGAAGATTAATAATTTGGTGAAAAGGCAAAAACGTTTCCGAGACTGAAGAGTCTCTCTCTCATCTAATGAGCTTATGCGATTGGTCTGAAAAATTCTAGAGCGGATATCGCTCGATATCTGTTATGTTTGTTGCAAAATCGGTACAATTTTTGGCAAACTTTTTTCCGTGGGTCAACTTTCTCACTACTTTACATGAAATTAACACTTTTTGTACGATTGGCCGTCGTTAGTCGTCTCCGAAATTATCATTTGTTCTATCATTACATAAATAGCACATTGATTATAATTTCGAACATTTCCATAGTAACAAGAAAATAGCAGATAACTCGTGAAGGGTGAGGCACTTCTATCACATGTTATTGAATATGTCTTAACATAGGGTACAACTTTTGTCCCAGGAAAAATTCGGTTACCATTTAGGAAAATCGACTTCGTGTTAGTTTTTTGAAAACATTGATACGTACACAACCGAATAGACATTATTAGTTTGTATCCATCTTGGAACCATACAACTTTCGTCTACAACAATTTTCAATAGCAGCCTGAGTTTTCGAAATCTTAGAATGCGTCCTTTAAAATGCGACGCCCTTCGTATGCCGTTGGGTTGATAGCAAAAGTATACGGCACTGTAGCTATCAATTTACTACAATTACTACGGTAAAAATCAATTAAGGTAGTTATCGTACATTTCTAACAACGTAGTGGAAGATATGAAAATAAATATTTTTTTATAGATTCTAGGAACCGATTTTGACACATCGTCAGTTTTATATTCAATATCATTAAAAATGGCTTTATACTCGTTGTCTGACGTAGTACGTGTCAGAAGACCTTGAAAATAGAGATGTTTGTGAAAGGTGTGTGAGCACAATAGGATTTATAGCGATCACCGATAATTACACGAACGTACGCTTTTGTCTCTTTATGGCAGTACTTTCCTTGGATTATAAAGAAGGTGTGTTGATGTATATTATCCCTTTTTTCTGACGGTGTCTCGGATAACGTTAGCGCTGGTTGATTAAATCTTCGATCAGAATAGATTTTACGACACTGTGGCGTCACGTCGTTTATATCTTTTCCAGGATGTCTTTGTCATTTCCAGACGTCTAACTATGACTAATGTGCTGTTCAAATATTACGTAGTGCTGTTCTTTTTTCATTACCATTTGACTCTCTCCCCCATACCCCGGAAGCATCGCCTAATATTTGTACGGCGCTTAATAAATTAATATTACAGTTTCATTTCCGAAGAAGTCACTGTAGAAATTTTGAACCACGAATTCATTAGTGTACAGGTACCATCGATTCCGGTATACGTGCGGATTTGCCTTTTTTTTTTGCAAATCGTAATAATACTCCTTATACGTTCACGAATGAAATATCACTGCGTCCTTTGTATACTTCTTTGGCTGCACTTTTCTCTTCTCGCCATTTCATCATGACCGCACTACTCTCTGCATACACTGCACCTACCGCCAGATGTCTTGAATCTTTCCGGCAATTCCTAGACCCCGAAACAAAAGCAATTCCTGCGACCATACCAACTGATTAACAGTCAAATTCAAGATTTCGATGATTGTGGTCAGTCTCATAATTGACCTCTTCAATTCCACAGGTCGTAAGCCTTCGCAGATATCTCTAACTATCGGTCTGCGACGACGTGCCGTGAACGGGAATAGCAATCACAAAAATATCCATTTTCTCGCCGGAAGTCTTATCTGTTATATCTCCGTAATATATCGAGTCGTAGGGCGGTGGGGCAAAAAGATGATAAGGTGGTGGCGGCGTATCTTGAGTCCCGGCGGATGTTCCGCCGGCTTCCCCGGCTTGTGAATAAGCAATACCGATCGGTCGAGCTCCACGACGACAACACCATTCAGAACAGCTGACCACCAAGAAAAAAGCTACGAGCCCGCCGAAAGATCCGATGTACCAGACAATGGACCACGGATCTAAAGGACTGTGTGTTGTAGATTCCACGCTTTCTGAAAAATGAAACGACTTAAGATCAGAAGGACAGTCGTACGAAAATTTTTTGAGACTTATTAGGCGTTATATAAATATATCGACGCTCATGCACATGTGGGTTTTATGAATAGCAGTTTGTTCAGGTGTGAACTTCGGGCGGAAACATAGGTAATGGTATATTACTATATTATATTTGTAATCATATAAGTATGATAAGGAAGCTCGAGTGACTATAGCTCTTGCACTATCCTGTCTTGTCTCAAATTGAATGTGCAAGTGTTATAGGATCTTCAGCGGGTCAGACACCAATTTTGAATGTCTATAGAACATACTGATTTGAGAGTGCAAATATATGTACCAGTTGTGCTATTCGTCGATCCATCGTCCATTTCGTCAGTCTCAGATTCGAATTCTATAACATAAATGGAACCATCGCGTTCCTCGATAGTTCTCCCATTGATGCTGGACTTCAGGATAGCAGTTTCGTCTTCCTCGAGACGCTGAAGAACTTCGTTCATCTCCGGTCGCCCGCTGGTCTCTGTGACGTCATAGGCCGCCAATCCTCGTGCGTAAGCTGCACAAAAACCGGTTTTCGTATATAATGACCAAAGAACCAAGAACCATGGGATTAACCTATCAAGGACGTTGGTCTGACCTGTTCTTCGATTGGCCAGGCAGCCCTACCTTCTTAATGGAAATTATATACCTCCTATGTTCGTACTCTTAGAACCACGCGTACACGGCTGATCAAAGTTCGCAACTATTCTGGATGTATATCGAACTCAGACTTACTGAGGCGAGTATTCTTACTCGGAATCAGAATATAATCATAAAAAATACATGACTACATAACGACATTACTTTCATTCGTGCAACATGGCAGCTCAGTTTCTTCGAAATGAATAATGAAGGAAAATGGAACAAACGCATAACTTCAAACATTAAATCTACGGCGTCTCTGCGCGGGGAAGAGGTCAATTATGAAAACAGGAGTTTCATCGGCCAAATAATGGAATAGTGAACCCCTGTTCGCCGGAACTTGAAGGTCACGTTGTAAGTGAGAAAGGCAAACTTGGTGTAGGACGGACTATTTGCTTTCTCTGTTTTAACGTAACCCATACAACATTATATGAATATATACTTATGTACCGGGCTCGTTCAATGCCAGATTCCTTTAAGGGGCCGAAGCCCGAGGCGTTTCTATAGGTTTTGTATGTTGCCTCACATGTTCCGATGCACGTAGCCTTCTCACAGTCAATGAAATATCCACGTATTTGAATAACCAGTTTGTGAACTGTATAACTTTCTGTATACCTGTGACTAGACGACGTACCTCGGACTGCACGGAGACACGAACGTATAAGTTTCTGTACGCAAGTCGTTCGTAACTGTTTGATTGCGATTTTATTATGCTGTGCGTATACATTTGAAAGGATATTGACGCGTAACTCGATTGGCCGAAAATTCTTTCTCAAACAATATTATGCACGGTCGAATAGTATATCGCCAAGTTACCCATCGACGGATCAGCTCATCCTGCTTATAGAACATGCGTACATTCGATAATACAACGTGCATACATATATGTATATACATATATCTGTATGTCGTAGATGATACATGTCTCGTCCACTTAACGGCGCGGCGGTCCGCTTCACCTGGCAGCTATTTCTGGACGCATTGCGAATTCGACGTTCCTTGTAGAATACTAATTGGAACCCCGGCATCTCTTTACTTTATTTCTCGTCCTCATGTGCGTTTTTGCTTCACTAACCCATTTGCCGCTTTTTTCACGCAGACCTGACGATTACGAATCCGTTGGTCCGTTTCACTAGCGTATAACGCGGACTTTTTTCAGATATGATGAGTCGAGTTTATATTCGCAAGAGCAGTGGAGATTTTCAGAAAATAGTTCCCTAATTGCAGTGAATCCTATTGCATACTCACTTCTGAAGGAAGTACCGTGTAATATCGATTTAATTTCAACTAATGACTTTTTATACAGTCATAGTGTAGCTCTATGAAAGAAATCAGAAATAGGTACAGGTGGCAAAATCAATTTGTGCTTCAGGATGTTAGAAATCGTTGGTATAGTCACTCGTGAAAGCAAACATACGAGATCGTTCCGTTAATGGCTGATTAAATTACACGATACTATGGTAAACAAGTGACGTAACACCCATTTAATTACCTGGAAGCCGTGCGACTATTAGTAATCTCCTCCATCTTTTTTTTCTATGTTTCGGAACACATGCTCCGTAGCAAATGGGAAAATTTCTTGCATTATTTCGATAGGATATACCTACAGAGAAATGTTGTCGTAACGCTCTGCCTTCTATCATCGTCCCGTCTATTATCTACATCGCGGTATTTTCATAAGGTATCGTTCTTTGGAAATTCTAAGTCTTGGATTGCTTTGCGATTATATTTCACTGAAACTTAAGACGTATGTGAGGTATTCCACCCTAACTCGGCTTACGTCTGACCCTGATCCTCTTGGATTTGATCTATGTTTTTTTTATATCAATGTTCCAACTCTAAAAGACGCCTAAATTTTTCTTCAGATTTTTTCCATAGACCCTAGAATTTTTTAAAACTTATTCAGTAAAATCAAAATGGACGCTTCTATTTCAGTCTAAAAGATTCAATAATAAATAACGGTTTGTGGGAAAAATCTGAGCGAAATGTAGGTACGTGGCTCTCAGAGGTGGTCCGATGATATGATGGACATATCATGGACATGGATCAAACCAGAGATGGTCAGGGTCAAACGTTGGCCGAGTTGCCATGAAATGCTCTATAATAAAACTTCCCGCAGAAGCAAGATAGGGAAAAAAAATGTTGACTACTCAGAAATGCCGGTTTTTGGTGCACACTTCATCCAGAATTGTGATATAGATTTGTGTTTGTCATTTTTGTTGCTAAATTTCTTTACATCATTTCTTAAATTGCAAAAGATTCTACTCCTAGGACACTGCACTTTCACGGGAGAAAAGTCAGAACCGCACAGTTGAAATATTAAAGTTAAATTGTCGATATCTTTTTATAAACTGTATGTTCAATAATGTTACTTTCTTTTGATGCTATCAAAGGTCAGGAAGGAAGGCACGTATTAATATTACGTTATTTTGGCTTTCTTCAGATAATTGACAAAATTCGTATTCAGAACTGATATCGTATGTTGCTATCAGTGAAAATTAAAAGGAGTTATTTTTTATCTCCATTATGCAACATGATTAGTTGTGAATAACAAATTTTTCAGTTATCTGAAGGGGCCGTCTTCATGGTCGAAAAGTCATACCAATACGTGACTTTTTTCATATTTGATACCAACGAATTGAAAAGTACCATGAAGTTAAAAGTTATAGCCACAAATAAAATTATATTCATGAGAGAATTTACATCAAAATGAAAACCTGGTGACAGAATTTATTTGGTAATATAGTATGTGAGCTCATGATGAACGCCAACGAATTCAAAGCACATATTTAAATATTTGAAAATCTGTTGACAACGGCACTTCACGACGCGCGTGATATGCTGAAAATTCTGGAGACAATATTAGCCTTTGATATAGGTTCTGCTTTTGCTTTTTCAGGTCCGAAACTCTGTAATCAACTCAATTGAATTGGAGAAAATTGAACATTCCGAATAACATATATGTATACAACGAGCCATTAATCGTTGGGCTGCTAATTATAATCTCGACACATTACAGCTTGATGAAACGCGGCCACGAAAGGTTACACTGTGTTTACCAGCGAACGGATACAATGATATGGAAACCTTGGATTTTTGAATAAAAACATTCCGCTGGTTGAACGTATAAGTCCATCTCATCAGGGTGGGCAATTAATGTTCTGATTAATTGACATAACATATCTTTTTATTTGCGGTGCAAGACGCACGTATTCAAACGAAGGAATATAGTGTCATTCGTATCATTGTTTAAAACGAGTAAACATCGATATCATAGACATAGTAATTATTGAACAAAGGCAAATATACTTGCGTCAATGTACGTGCTAATATTCTACATGTATGGGACGTTCCATACCAAATCAAACATTCCAATTTTTGGGTGTTATGAAGTATTACACAAATAAAATCTCTTGCCAAGCTTTATTAAGTTCCGTTCAGTAGTTCAGAAGATCTTAGATCACCATGTGCAAGTATCGTTTCTTCACTAAGCGATTCCTCTGCACTGTTGCATCAGAATTCAAACTCTAAAAAAAAAGAAGAAAATTCTTTGTTTCTTGTGGCCTTCCAGAAAAAAGTTTGGCCAGAGATATGTTTGCAGCGATTTGAGATCAAGGCACGTTTTCTAAATAGTAGACATCGACACGGCGCTCGCGATCTGAGATTTTTTTTGTATTTTTCGGAGATAGCAATAAAATACACAATTTCTCGATGAAAATCTTAGAAAATTTTCAGATCCTGATAAAACTTCGCGAGAGTATTACATCTACTTGTGTAATACTTCAACCTGAGACCAGAAATTGGGGTGACTGATTTGGCATGAATAGTTTCATTTATATGTGTATAATTTAATTACCAGGTAGGGGCGCTGTGAGAAAAGCCTCGCTCCATCCGCTCGTTAAAAGTACAAAAGCGACGAATGGTACGAAGAAACACTTCAAGAAAACCATTATTTTCTTCACTTTCTCAAACTTGGCAGACGGCAAAAACAATATACATATACCACGCGTGTATTATGTATCTTTACTTATTTAAAATGAAACGAACTTTCGGACCATATGGTTTAAAATTTAATACACAAAGAGTTTCATTCACCAAATATTTCTTCACTATTACAAGATCTACTGAGAAAAGCTCAGCGGGAACAGAGCCCGTTCAGCTTTTGAAGGCTGACAACTGCCGGTCGGCTTTGCGGTCTGCGCGCTGGTGAGTAACTGATGCTGACGGTATGGTCTTCCGCGTTGTAATATAGAGAGAACGAGTTGAGATAAGAACGCTACTTCTTCCCCCTTTCTCCTTTCCCGCCAGCCAATACGCGCAACGCGTCGATTCTTCGCCATTCTAAGCACTCCACGCAATGAGCGAACCGCTCACGTTCTGCTACTCCGCGGCTGATGCATCTCCAAGAATTCTTCGAATTTTCGGCACGGAGATCTGTACCGCGTAAACCTCGTAACCGAAGACGTTACGCTCTGAACTGGTCAGCCTGCACATACTTCTGTTCACCGATACCACATATGTTAACATGTATGAATAACATCCTTGACGCAACGGTCGAACTCAAGTTATAGCGCGATGTACAAGATTAAATTTGTATGTACGATTAACGAGCCTAAAGTGAATAGAACGACAATATACTATGCGAGGAAGAGAGAGAATAAAGCGCTACTCGAGTTGTTGAGCGATATAGTAAGCAATTAGTAACTAGATATTTAAATATGAGACAAGAAGTACGTCTCATCGCCGGCAAACGAACGTTATCGGAGTTTCAAACTTCATTTAGCCTTCGGACCAGTCCGACAAACAGGCAACTCTTTAAGTTTAGAGTTTTTGATATTTCGCGAAGCTAGAGCCATATGCGAGACTTCGATCGAGATTGATATGGAAAACTTCGTAAGTGATTTAGATCAAGATTATTTTGATCATTCGATATGGACAACATTTCGCAATACATTTCAGTATTGCCGATATAACGTGATGACCAAACAAATTTTTCTGTAGAGTCCTTCACGACTGGTTGAAAGTGAGTCAACCTTCTATGAATATGCAATCAGAGCTATAATATCTGGATATCTACCAAATACGGCAATCAAGATATCAGTTGATATTGAACGGACAGAACAGATTATCGGTTTGATTACGTATGATCGTATAGTATAATAAGCTCTTCATGTCAAAGGCTTCTCCGCTTCCCATAATTATTGTAGACATCCAGTGTCCACAGTCTTCTTCGACACTGGTTTGAGCACCTTTGTATTGAGATTAGCCGTAGAATTTGACTCGTATATGCAGGAAGGATAAATGAAATAAAAACACCTGCTATTACAAAATGAAGTATACTTTTGCACTACGCTGATTTTTCAGGACTTGTAACTAATGCTACACTCCTCTAAAGTTTCCACTCTAGAGTACAGAGAGCACAACATTTGATCGGTACCTTCCCGCGTCGAGGAAATGTAAAATACGATCAATATCATTGATGAAATGGTTCTCAAGTAAGGTAGACTAGATCAACTTCTCTCTTTGGTAAAAGTTCAGACACAAACGTAGTGATTGCTGAATGCTTCCACGTGTCCTTTTTTCAGTGCATCTCCCTAAGTTCAGTTCTAAACTTTATACATGATTATATACTAGCTCACAAGTTGAAACTCAATTTTTCTCAGATTGAAAGAAGAAAAAATAGTTTGACTTATTATTTTTCAAAAAATCATCACTTTTGTATAATTTAATTTCTTCGAAAAGACGCACCGCAAAAGCGGTTTCAAAAACTTATGAAAACATGTTATAGTAACAATGCGATTCCGTTGGAATCGAAGTTCAATAGAAAAATTATATCACAAATAAACAACCTCTTAAAAAGTAATTTTTATGTCCATAAACTCAATAAATTCAATGAACCATCCCCAAATACAGCATGTGACAGCTCACTGTGATGCTTAGACGTTAGGAAAGCAATCTCCGTATCAAGGAAATGGTTCGTGTCCTGTCGCTTTGTGATAATAGCTTAGCTTACGACGCGCCTCTAGCTGTAGCCAGAATAGGCTAATAGAGATGGCTACAAACGTACGGCTTATCACTTATGCATCCGGATTACTGTATACATATTAACACTACATTAGTGAAGCTTGTAAACAACAGCTGGTTACCA
The DNA here is from genome assembly GCA_947538915.1 of Tenthredo distinguenda. Classification (NCBI taxonomy): domain Eukaryota; kingdom Metazoa; phylum Arthropoda; class Insecta; order Hymenoptera; family Tenthredinidae; genus Tenthredo; species Tenthredo distinguenda. The sequence continues at coordinate 11,226,276 of OX384537.1, forward strand.
TGGTGTCCCAAGCTTTTGCTTAGTACCGCTAGAGGCGCCGCGAAAGATAGGATCATGTCAATGACACGGCGCCAAGAACAGCGATATCTTTCAGGGGTGGGGATGTACGTCAGTTCGGCCCCCTGCATCTAGACTTCATACAACGCACAGAGCCTGATCATAGTAGTTCAATTTTGTCCGCTCGCGTCGCACGGGCAGGAATAAATGCCAATAGGATCTCGAAGGTAGAATCGAGGGGAATTGATGATCCCGTTGCTCTTACATGGACTCCCCATATTCTTCGATAAAAAGCTGATACCGTACATCAAACATCCACTAAACTGATTTCTGAGCCATTTCAGAACCAGAAAGAATCAGGCTTAAAATAACGCTTTTGTTTCAGAGATTCGATGGGTATGATATACACAGTGATCGTGAAATATTCGTTTAATGGACAAACATCATATAGACTTGTTGGTAAATTCCAATGATGAAAGAACTTAATGTTTTTCGATTTTTCTATTCATACGTACACCAAGCGTGTTTGATTCTGACCGGCATACACATATTCGGAATCTATGTAATGCATATAAAACATTTCAGATTCATCAAGAATAACAAACTTGCAATATCAAAAAAGTCTTGTATCTGTAGCGGTTATTGACCGTATACAACACGTATCCAATGCGTGAGTATCACGCATTGTTATTTGCAATATTACAAAATTTCAGGAAAACATATCTGATATGTATTTGCATTGTTAAATGCTGCGCTGAAGTTTGGTCAGTCAATACAATTTGCCGTTCAGATTACGACAAAATTTGATAATTTTGTTGTCAATTTGCAGTTAAATCAACAAATGTGTTCGTTATTTATCAATAACTAATGTTGGAAAATATTAGGGAAAAATTTACCTAGATAAAAAAAGCAAACTGCTCTCATATACATAAAATGCAGCACAATTTGAGAGCGACAGATAGAATTATTTTGCATCATTAAAAGTCAAGATGTAGTATTTCGTGATCTATTAGGTACAAAAGAAGGTAAGATTTGAGCCCAATGGATTTGGAATTCCAAATTCATGCATCTTTTTTGGAATACTACTCGCAAGTTATAGTCGAGTTATTACTTACAACTCAGTTAATAAACGCTAATATCTGCTGGGATAAGGTTTTTAACGATTCTGATGCGTGGCCAATTTATTTATTTTTCACAAATTACGATAATGACATATTACTAGCTAATGATTAGAAGCTATCATTCAATGGACGTTAACGTGATAATGAAATCACTTCTGGAATGATTTACGTGCGGCGTGTATGATCTCAGATATGACAGAAAATTCAGGCCAGAAGATAAGAGACCCAGGCCACAGTGGCATTATGAAAATTGGTCATGACGCCTAAATATAGTTGGAGAATTCTGATCAAGGCCATGTCTTATCGGCGATCGTGTGCAATTATAGTAGCTATATATTATGATTTAAAGGGTGTCGAAAATAAATTCTAATCATCATAACGCATTATCACGTTAATCTTATAATCTGGAACCTAATTCAAATCTAGAACATGCTCGAGATGAAGACAAAAGAAGATCCTCCTATCATTCTCTAAATAAAATTAAAACGGTGCTCACTTATATACTATATCTGCAATGAGAAATAATGAATTTTACTTACATTGTTTGGGTGACGCATTACGCCCCACAACCCCCAACATACACATATATGAGGTATTCTACACCAACTCTGCCAGCGTTCGACCCTGACCATTTCCTATTTAATTCATTTTTTTTCTTCTAAAATTGACCAAATCCAATGCAGAACCTCCAATTTTCTTTAACAATTTTATATGTATCCGTTATTGCCTGATGCATTAAAAAAAAATGTTTTGTCATGGCAACGAATTCCCAATGGTTTATATCTCGAGACGCATGAATCGTATCGTAGAAAATGAGTACATCAAACTTTTTGCCTTGACATATACTTTCACCCGCATATATTACCAAAATTTTTGTATTTCTTTGTGAACGATATTTTCAACGAAAAATTGGAAAGATCGAAATTCACTCAAATCTTTATGTTGAAGATTTGTAATCAGGCCTGATTAAACTTGCCTAGGGCCCGGGACTAGAAAATGCTCAGGGCCCCTTTAAGGACAACGCGCTGATTTTTACTATCGCGCAGCCTCGAACACGTTAGAACCGCTCCAACCGTGGGCAATTTTAGTCACACTTTGGATGAATGATAGCGAATGCCGAAACCGCCTGTTCTCCAAGAGAGAAAAGCAAGAACGAATGTGCGGTGTGCTGACCCTACCGTTAGAAATTTTATTGTCATTCGCACTAGGCACTCTACCCCTGAATTTTACAAATATGGATTCCTATGCTTAGCTACAACATTTTCTAAACTCACTTGAGCCACATTTTCAGGTAGTATATTTTCTGTGGGGAAATAAGTTTTATTTCATGAAAAAAAAATGATTGTCAAGTAAGTAGAAAGTTCGACGTTGATCGATGAGACTGATAGTAGATCGGTGACCATGCAGATTCAGAATGTTCATCGATCGATGATCGGAGATCGTTGTCAAGGAGGTATCATCAGTATCGGTAAGGCTAATCGTCGGTAAAGCGGCTCGACCAGTATGTGAGCGACTGAGGAGGTGCGGGAATAAGCTCAGCTGGTAAGTAAGGGATAAGCTCAGCTGTGTAGTATTTTTTTTTCTAAACAATTCAGAAAATTTCCCACTTCTTCAGCTCTACGATAATTCTAAAAAAAATGGACATCCTGTATGTTGTCAGAAAATCGTTCTGACCGAGGGATCATTTGAAAAAGCGCCCACACAACAGGGAACAAATTATTGTGCAGATTGTTTAATAAATATTGTTAACCGAAAGTGAAATCTACATCAAGTTATTTCACCGACGCATAGTGGTGGCTGATAATAACGCATCACCTCCCAACAGATAAGAGTGAAACGTCGATCTGACGAACTCATTATTCAAGATTTGCCAAGGTATATCCGACCGAACAAGTCAAATTCAGAAACGCATCGTAATCAGTTAGTGAATCGCGATCATCTGAGAATATAAACTCATGACTTGACAATACTGTAAAATACAGTGATGTTGATAGATACAGTAGAATTTCTCTCGGTATCGCTGACCCGTATAGCGAGCCAGTAAGTTAGAGAACCCTCGAACCGACAGGCAACTCATTGCCGTTCTAGCCTTGCCAATAGTTGGCAGCACTGTCTTCGCGCAGATGCTGTAACTAGGTAGTGACCATACTGTTAAAGCTTGGTGAAATTATGTACGCTGGTAATTTATAAAAATTGTATAAAAATCGTGCAAATGGCAGGATTCACTGAGAGTGCTTTAGTGAAAAAACTGCTGGATCTAAACCCCTCCCAGCAGAGTATTCAGACGTTATCGTTATGGTTAATTCACCACAGAAAACATCATCCGACGATCGTCAAAGTTTGGTATAAAGAGATATGCAAAGGTGGTTATTATTGCACTTCATAACACAATACTCGAACGATTCATACATCATTTATACTCTCCTACTTGACCAGAAAATCCCCCGCATAGTTTTCCATCAATTTTATATCAAAAGCAATTCCGCACACCGTTCCGAGTGTGTCGCAAAAATATTTTACGAATTTTTAGGTTAGCCGAAGTCAGATCGTTGTTAAGATGTTTATTTAGCAACGAGATAAGAGTCGTCATTCTATTTTCCGTTTAATTATAGAATAACGGGATTTATTCATATTTTTTTCAGCCAAAGACAACCGTAAGCTCACGTTTATGTACCTTGCCAATGATGTGATACAGAATAGTAAAAAGAAAGGTCCGGAATTCGGTAAAGAATTTGAAAACGTCTTGCCAAAGGCCTTCGAGCACATGAAAAGGTTTGACGATAAGACAAGGGAGAGATTAGGTAGGCTACTTCAAATATGGGAAGAAAGAGGCGTCTACGACAAAGTGCAAATAACTGAATTTAAAACAGCCTTTGATTCTGCGGTCGAACCAGTCAAGGAACCGTCGACACCACCGCCAAGAAAAAAGCCCAGGAATGACGTTGAAAAGGTATGCAATGTCTACTATTCAGTTTGCTGGAATGTCCAAGTCAAGAAAACTTCAATTTGCAAAATCTCGAATGAATTGCTATTTTGGAGACTACTTTTTGTTTATCCAAATTCAAGGAATAAAAATTGTATAAAAAAGTCGAAAGTTATCGTCGAGACAGAATATTCTTTTGATCATTTCTCACCGCTCCTATACTTGTTGAAAAATTTAAAAAGTAACGCTACTTCGAATAAGAGCAAAACTCTGTAGCTGTTTTTCTCGTAATTTGACGTACTAAGGACCGCGGGTTTTTCTACACCTCTGGGTTATGGTAAAAATTTAAGAAATTCTCAAGTCGATAGAAAGGTTGCCGAACTTTATCACAAACCTAGAATTTAGAGTATTGTATATTTTGAAATAATGGCACATCTCTTGAATGGACTTCATTGCTAGGCTTTATTCATGTTACATAATTCATAGATGATTTTATAATTCACTGGAATGGAAGAACAGAATCCAAAATGTTGTTCTATATTCATCTAGGTTTTAATTGGGATTCAATTTTTAGTAGCGTAATATGAATCAATATGTTTTTGAACCGATGGGAAAAGTCTAAAAAAAAAGAATTCTTAGTCTACAAAATCTGAACTCTGAAAGGTTTCCAAAGTAAAAGTATGTCACAATCCTGGGCTCTGAAAACTCGGTATTTTGAATCCTCCTCAGTCGCGATGGACTATCCGGATTTGAGCAAATTTTATTTGATAAGTGGCAATATTTTCCACCTATTTTTCACCTCATAAGTAAACCTTTGATTCTAAAATACTTTCGACATTAGATTGGTTTTAATGTCTATTACGATTCCCTGTACAAAGCATAACTTTTCTTGATAAAATTGACAGTTAGTTTATTTCCAATATTCCAAAACATCTGGCGTGCTTGAAAAAGAAAAAGAACAAAGGGGATACCGTTCAATTTGAAAAAAATTTGTAATTCAGTCCGCTTTCCTATCGTATAATAATAAGTAACTCTGAATTTAAAGAAAGAAAAAAAAGAGAGAAAAAAATCAGAGACTGAAATCGAGGTGGATGGAACCAAAGAACTACATGTTACCCTGAGTCCACGCACACCTGCTGGTGATCCACCGGAAACTGAAGAACTAATCAAAGCCTTGATGGTCAGTAAGATTTTCTGAATTTTGTTTTTAGCCCAATTAACAAGAAATAGTAATCTTCAGTAGGATTTGTTTTACTATGGCCTATTGATTCAGCTTTTGTCATTGTTGAGAGAATACGTTCATCCACATTAACTATTGAGGATATGCTTGGAAAACTGGCGCAGGTCAACTCCCTCTTACAGTTGGGGGGTTGCAAAAATTCAACCAATTTATTGCAGACTGTTTCCAATTTCGTAACACATAAAAACCAAAATAAACAGGACCTCTTAAAGGCATAATATAATACTTCAAGTGTTTTAATACGTTTTTCGCGCTTCATTTGGAACTATGAACATAGTTCTGGGCCATTTTTCCATCCATCCTTTCAATTGATAAACCATAAACGGTATGAAAAATCACTGTTTGAAGCTATATAACTTCTAGCTATTAGAATATTCGTAAAGTTTATAATTCTTCTCCATTTCCACATATTAGTACTTTATAATAATTATACTTTGTTGTATTTCAATTCTTTAGTTTACTTTCAGGACCTTGAGAACACTGCGTCGTCAGACGCAGGAGTGAGAGAGCGTATTGCTTCTCTCCCACCCGAAGTCTCCGAAGTTTCTCTCCTGGCAAACCTAGCGGACAGAGCAGCTGCGGATCAACTGAGTGTAGCTGTGAACGAAGCTGCTGCTCTGTTAGCGGACTATAATGGAAGATTGCAGGCCGAAATGGAAGACAGAAGAAAACTGCTGACCATGCTAAGGGATTATACCTTGGCCCAAAAGCAGCTACTCCAACAAGCTCAAACAACACTAGAGGTGAAATTTTGCAAATTGTAACGACCTAAGCACTAGTATAGACTTTAGTGATGTTGTAAGTTGGATTTCATGTCAAATAAATTCGAATTAAGGCGTTTTTTTTTTTTCTTTCACTCTCTTTCTTGTTCTCATGCCTTTAATTGAAACTAAATTTAATAAATTATGCAGGACTACAAAGAAAAGTTGAAAAAGGTGTGCGCAGTACGGACAGAAGTGAAATCGCACATCTCCAATCTTCCTGATTTGACACAACTGCCTGATGTAACCGGTGGACTTGCACCCCTTCCTTCAGCTGGTGATCTGTTCTCGTTAAATTAATTTTATTCTTTAAGAATTCTTACTTTTGTTCTATTGTGATGAGTTGATGAGTCATAATTCACGTATGATGATATATCATTCATTTGTGAATGAACTCATGTACAGCATACCGAGGGGTATTGAATTTATTCAGCAGCTTTTTACACGGTTCTCTCAACTTTTCCCGCATTGAACAAATTCGGACCTATTGTCAAGAGGGTATATACGCTGAAAATCATTTTTATCCAATCGCTGATACGCTGTCAGGAAATATTCTATTTACCCGAATCTTTCTCCGGTATTTACGTGTATCTTCAGACATGATTCAATATCATTTGAGATTATATGAACTTTGATTTAGATAGACTAATTGCGCTGGAAAAGGAAGTGATTGTCGTAGGATACATGGCGCGTCGTTCACTGAAATTTCTTCAAATTCGGAAGAAATATTGTACATTGACGTCATTTTTGGACAAACCAATAATATTTGATGAATATAGTTTTTAGATACGAAAATTTTTGATTTCAAGTTTTTTTTTTTTTCAAATCAATTAAAAACAAAATTGTTTTATCTGCTCACAACAATAGATGACTGACCTTATTTCTATATAATCTAGATTTGCGCTGAAATGACATCATTTTAGAATATACCCTCTGCATTTCGAAAAGTTTCGACCAACGCCTCCAGCCTACGCCCTGCGATAACCACTTTTTTTTTTCAATTAACTCATTTAACTTACGTCTCAAACTACACATAATCAGCCGTGATTAAACTGAGTCAATAAAATATTTCTTCAAAGCGTGCCAGTGATTCAGAGAAAATTACTTCCAAGGTATATATGTCCTCTGAAGAGAAGAATTCAGAGTATTTTAGAACATATTAGAACAACAATTTGTATTTGATACCTTAATACGCAATTGCACAGGGCGGATCGTGAAATAATTGTTGCTACTATTTTTATGTCCCTCTGAAAGTTCGCAGCTTTTTAATTTACTGTTATTCGGAAATTCTTTAAAAATGGGATGCATGTAAATGTTTCAAACTAATTGTAAGTATCGAAAAAAAAAACATAATTTATACATCGTCGTTTTTATCACAGCTAATGGTTTGTGATAAAAATTTGGACCTATTTTTGAGCTTAATGCATGCGTTTGGTGGCGAAAAAAGCGGGATATACCTTTCTGTTATTTGCAATGGTAGCCAACGCTCTTCCTTTACGATTCTATTTCGTATTAAGAACATGATGATTAACTTAAGAAAAGAACATGTGTGGAATTTCATTGAGGTATCAATTTAAATTCGAATTTTAATCCAACGCAGGTAGTGGATTACTAGTTTCAAAGTTTAACTGAGAATAAGATTTCGAATAATCAGATCAAAAGTAATATTTTCTTTATACTGCGACGTTGATGAATATTGGCCAGAGTGGAATACCTCACAGTTTTTGAATTGATTATTGAGAATTGCGACAAGATTACATGCGGCATATTTTGCTGTATTCTTTTAAAATAAATTTAGATTCGCATGTCGTTTTTAAGTTTCATTAAGAAATGTTGAATTAAGGTCATTTAAGGTGAAAAATGTCACAATACAACAGCCAATACCTAATTCTGTTATTGGCATGATGTTAATTAATCTCTGTTGACAAACTTTCCTAATGAAATAATTCGCACTTTATACGTAGCATAAATCGTTCTAGGGTTGTTTCCAAGGATTACAAAGAATCTAGTTATAAAATGTTACGTTACTAAATCTATAGTAAGACTGGGAGTAAATAATTAATAGTTATTATTGTTCTTGAATTCGAATCCTGAAGTTAGCACCAAATTTGAATATGATTCAATTACTATTGAATTTCCAGAGTGAAAGCGATCCTTTTGATTTCAAGTCACTCATTTGAATGGTCGCTAATCATTCACGATCAAATTAATCTGTACATAAATACCTTGGTAACATCACGTTGTATTATTATTTGTTAGCATTATTACATGTACATACATTGCTCTATTGTTTCGAAGAAGTGCAGTATTCTTCTGCTAACAAAAACGCGTTTGTATCGATTTCGTTCCGTCAACCAGTAAATATTGCGCTAACAGATAGGAGATTTTTAGTGAAAAATGAGCAAATAAAAATCTGATTATATTGCTATCTTGTTATAATTTCTGAACATCGTAACAATAGGGAATATTGTACATTGATGTGATTTCAGAGCAAACAAACGATATTCGTTGAACTTAATTCTTGGATACGAAAATGTTTGATTTCCCGACCTTGTTTTCGTAAACGTTCAGAAAATAAGTCTGTTACGTGCTCACAACAATAGAAGACTGACCTTATCTTCATATAGTATTGGCTTGCTCCAAAATGACATCATTTTACAGTATTCCCTCCAAATTTCAAAAAGTTTTAATGAACAATGTGACCTGTACCCTGCAAGAACGACTCCTTCTTCGGTAGACTCAATCTGTGTGAGCCAGAGTCCATAAAATTTCAAATAATTCCGAACTATGTCTCAAAATACTAGTAATCAGCTGTGAAATAACCTGAGTCGATAGAATATCTTTTCAGAAGGGGCTAATGATTTGAAACAAATTATTTCTAAGGTGTATATACTAGGGTGTGTTGAAATTAAACTTTCTTTTTATTTTCTCGCTGCTGATACTCCGGATGATAGATTCTGATGTGAAGTAGCTGCTTCTAAAAGAAGAGGCCTGTAGCTTAAGTTTAAGTACTCGCCCAATTGGGATTTCATCTTTCCACATAATTAAAACAGGAAAAAACAAGATTTTTACTGAAAATATGATAACTTGATGAGAAATAAAGCTTGGTGAGTTACAGGATAGCCTGGAAGGCGAAACTGATTTAGAGTGCAAAAGTATTTGAAGCTCTATCTTGAAGCCCACTGATGGTTTTATAAATACTACAATTGTTTCCCTTCAAAATGAGCCCCAAATGGAACTTGATATCTTAATTTTTAACTGACAATGAGTTATAATTTTTTTTTTTATGTTAATTATACAGGAAATAGAAATCCCCTTTGAGTGAGTGCTTCAAATTGAGCAAGACTCCTCTCATTTTTCTAGGAGCTTATTTCACATCATACTCTACCATTTGGAATATCAGCAGCAAAAAATATTTGTAAAAAAGCTTATTTTTGACACACCCTGATGTATACTCTTTTGATTAATATCTATACCTGTGAATTCATAATTACAAACGGAAGTGAGCAGAAACGGTACATAAAATATCTACCAAATTGATGCTATCGACTAAAAGCAAGCGATATAAGGGGTATCTGAAGAACTAGTGTGTAGAAAAACTAGTGCATAAAAAAAAAAATAATAATTGTAATTCAGTTTGACTTTGTTTACCAAATATAATTTGGTATCTTGTAAATATAAATATCTAAAGGCTCCCTGGACAGCACGGCAATTAGATTTTTTTACCTTTTATCCTTACAGTATTTTTATCACAGATCATTTTCTCGGTCTAGGCTGATAATAATCATTCTATACCCTAATTTATATCCAGTATTTAGAAAAAATCAAATAAATTGAACAAATGACATTGATATTTTTACTTAGTTTTTTTCAAAGCTTTTTTTTATATTTCATGAAGAAATAATTTTTCGATTTAAAATAAGAATCGTATATTGATACCTTTTAATATCAGAGAATGTTAATCAATATGTGAATTGTCCAATAACGACGCAATGAATGATTGAATTCATTGTGCAGCTGATGAACGTCAAGATTAATTGTCAATAATTCTAAAGATATTTTGTACATTTGAAAGCTTGCAAGCTACTTGATGAGCATGAAAAAGATATACGAATCCGGAAAATCATGTCTATCAAAGCGAAGATTGTTCATTGTTCTACCACTGCAAGATACGAAAGTGTTTCCTAATTATAAAAACACAAAACTATTATATGTATGTTAAAATGACGAAATATAGATATTTTTAAATGTCGAACTTAGTCTTACAAACAAATTCTTTCCACTCCCTTCATGTAACTTTATGTCATTACATATTTTGACAGCCAAGTAGATCCTCAAATTTAACCAATGATCTGGTTCATGCTTTCTTGTTATAAGGATCTCTACTTCTGATAGGAAAAGTCAAGCTCATAATCAAACTCAGATATTGTCACTTTTGGAGTGCCTGCAAGATTAAGGTGCACAATTCAAACACTTCATTTGAGAAGTACTTATGTGCTTACTCATTTATTCGAAAACTGGCCATAAACACTTGAATGCATTGATTTGACATTAATCCTATTTACTAAAATCACAGACAGAAATAAGATAAAAATAATATGCGATTTCTTTTCTACTATATTTGTCATGAGTAGAATTCTACAATTATTCCTTGATTATTAATCAATAAACTGCATATGTATTCATTGTCAGTCAGTAATGACTGATGAAAGGTGTGAAAAAAATGACATAAATCACATTTACATATTTACAGAATTGACTCTTCGCTTACGGCTTTTTCGCAAGTGTCTATTCCATTTAGAAGGTCGGCGAAAGTTTAAACTATCCGAAAACGACAAGCTTAAAGCCCGTTTAAGAAAAAATAATTTCAACCTGTTGCGACTCCCATCCTCAGGGAGTACTATAGTTTCGTCTATAGTCAAAATAGACGCACAGCGACCGACGTTTCAAGTTCTGAATTTATTTGTGATTTGACAACAGCGCGCAAGAAGTCTAAACAGAATAGACAAGCTTTGAAACGGCTGAGTCAATGGAATTGCTAGTGCAAGCACTAGAACATATTTACATATTCTCATAGAATTCAAAACAAATACGTGTCCGTCTTTAGTTATGATGGACGTTTAGATGAAGTGAAATTGATTGACTATCTACTTATACCTCAAACACACTTTCTTTGATGTTGTAACTCCAAGAATGATCAAATTTCATGACTCAAATAGCAGCTAATTGAACAAACAAATTTTGATGCAATAATTTTCTCAAATCGAGTTCTGGAATCAAACCTCTAGGACATATGCTATCAGTTGCTGGAAACAGATATTTTTACAACATGAAAACTATTATAAGAGCGACAAGTCTGTAATCACAGGCAGCTTCATATTTTCCTCTATGGAACTTTATGGAAATTGCAAATAAATTAATAAATAAAAAATAACAATACAGAAACCAATTGAACAATCTTTAGAATTTATCTGTCCAACTGTTATGTAACATATTGCAAACTGCTAGCGACATTCTAAAAATAGTTGGATATAACATGAACAGATGAAATATTGGATTCGTAGGTTGAACCGGTTTATAAATATAAACTCTTGTCAATTATTGTAAATCTCATGATTGTGTTGAGCATGAGTCTCACTCAACCATCAACCATCTCAATTAATTGAGCATAATTTATCAGAGCACCTTCAACATTATGTCAAACCAGTAACATGTTCCTTTCTCTGTTGTTGAACGACTATAGCATAACTGGAGTAGTATATATTTTAGCTCTCGTGGGGATGAGGGGGTCTCGTTGGCTTCAGGATAAGCTTCCCTGTATCGTCGCAACTCATGTTGAAATCTCCCAAAACACTTCTAGTTCGCTGAGTTATGATACTTGGTGCAATCACCCGTCTGTGCACACCCATCATGAACAATATGACTAAAAATCACAGAAGAACATGTTCAGTTACTTGATGTGTGTAATAGATGAAATTTTTCGTAATTTACTCAAAAAAATTAGCCATTCATAAAATTTACATTAAATATAGGTATATTTACCCAGCACAACGCTAGCGACTGTAAAAAATGGATGATTGCAGAGACTCTGTGTGAACGAGACTGCCGAGGTGTTCGGATCCGTCAGCCAATGCCAAGCTCCGACTGCGGTGCACACGGATATCACCCCTAGCAGCACTGTAAACCAGACTATACCATGTACATTGCGTTCGGCATAATACTTACAAAGAGAGTATCAGACATCCAGGTGATGGATTCTGCCTAAACTTCTAGAGATGTTTCCTCCGTCCCAAATAATTGAACGGACCTTTTTTCACCTTTTTTCCACTCATAGCTTATCATATCAACATTTTTATAGCCAACTAATGAAGTTTCAATGATAGGGTCTCATAAGGCCAAGTCCGAATGGATTATTACAAAAATTGCATTATTTTAACAAATTGCTCGATAATACGGGAAATTGTGGTGGAAAGAAAAAAAGCCCATTAGATGGAATTACACCCCATGGGTTCCATATTTTTGCTCAAGAAGACACTCCGAGAAGTTTGAGTATAATCCATCAGCCGGAGGTTTGATACTTTCCATGTCAGTGCCAATTATTTCAGTACAACTTATGCTGCGAGTTGGTACTGTGTCCTACAAAAGCAGATTGTGAATACATTACTAAATCTAATTTATTCGTTTAATACCGAATTCAAGACGTGCAATTGAAGTTTCATATTTGCTTAAATAGACTCCTGATGGTTTAGAGTATGATAAATATATATTTTGCTAGAAATACATAAAGTTCTTTTAGTAATTATATTTTTTAGTACAAATTGAACTTTCCTTATTATTATTTCAAGTGATTTGATTCTATCAGATACTTTTGGAAACTTATATTCCAATGAATAGCCAAGCAAATCTAATCTCTAATCTAATCCATGCACCATCTTGGTTGCAGTGTAAAACTTCATAACATTGGATCTCATTGCGAGGATTTACAATGACTGCATTAATCTATTGACCACACTTGCCATAGAATCTGACGCTACAAATTTCTGCAGTGATATCGCACTAAATCAATTGTGAATAACACTACTTATTTCTAGTCCTAACTCAAGTTTGTTAAATTCGAATATTGTAATAAAATAATGTATCAGTGTGAATGCAACGTACTCCTCCAACGAAGAGTTGAGGGCTGGAGGCTGGCGATAACTTCTGTAAGACGTCTCTCAAACGCCTTGAGATCTGAAAAGTAACCGGAGAATAAGAGTTACAAAGGCATAACAGAAATGCCTCCCTATACTTATATGGACGATGATTATTCACCCACCCATCCCCAGCATTTGATTAATTTTTTTCTTTTCACTTTATTTTGTAGCAGTATTCGGTGAAATCACTCACCTTCGCACACTGTTTGATCTAATGACATTATACTTTGAAAGTATTATCGCTGCTGAGAAATTTACGCGATTAGAGAAAGATCGAAGGCGATTGGACAGAGAACCATAGGGTAGCATAAGTTTCGCAGGTTATTATTCTGTCATGGAGGACTCGAAAAGTTTCTCTCTTTCCCTCCACAACTTTCTACAGACCAAAGAGATACCCTGCTACAGACTAGATATTGCTAGATATAGGAGACCGAACTCAAAGAGTTTTGACTGAACTGAGTCATTCCCCTCCCTTGGAAAATGTCGCTGTTTTTGCCGCCGTGTTCTATACGTGATATAACCACATAACCTGTAATTTAATGCGCCTCTAGTGGCACTAAGCAAAAGCTTTGGTCGCCATAGTAACCGGCTGTCGTTTTCAAGCATAGAGCTCATATTAGCTTATTGCTTTTAGCTGCCGCTAGAGGCGCGTCGTATGATAGAAAGCAACCATGGATCTTGGATTTGTCCGCGAACGTCCACCTCGCAGAGAACCGCACACCTTTGTAGAACTGCTTAGCAGAATATGCGAGCCGTGGCGACGATTTGAAGTACGTCGAATATCGACTTCAGCATCCTGACTTTCAAGCAGATGGATGTCCGCTATCATTGCAAATAATCTGTTTGAATTGAAGGGATTACCCGTAAATATCATTAAAAGGTAGTGTCACAATTTCGATTTATTCCGCCGAACGTCCTTTAGTTCACCGAGTATAATTACAATTCCGAACCCAACCGAAGTATGAATTTTCTTCACTGGGGACGACCGACACCCGAATTCTTCACGTCGAACTTAACCTAAACAGTTACCGAACCTTATTGCCCTTCGAAATTACCACACGAACTTATAATCTTGTGATTGCTCTGTGAATATAAGTGAGGACAATAATTGTTCGCAAGAAGATTCATCCGGTTCAATTCCCCTTAAGACAAGTGATCTCGATGGACGGTTTTCCTATCTAAAATCAGACCAAGTTCGTAATGTTACCTGCCAGTGATGTCCACGTCGTGGATGCACTAAAATTCGACTTTCTCATCGGAAAATTTGAATTTGAATATGCCATATTATTTGTAGCAAATTTACACAAATATTCGCCTAAAAACAGTATTCCTTCTTTAATACCAATCCACTGACATTCGTTGAATGACAATAGCAAACAAAAACGCTTCATGCCGTTTGTTGTAAGAAATGATCGTAGAATCTATAAAATATGGAATTACAGGAATTACAGAGGTTGCATTTCTAATTGATGTTCAGAAATCTAAGATTTTGAATCACCGACAACATGTTATTGATGCTGCATAATGGTATCAATACCTCAAATTCAAATAGGGAGCCAAAAAATATCTAAAAAACGAGACATAACTGTCGTAAAGGTTGTTAAATGTATAATAATTTGTTTCTTTCAACTAATGTTGCAGATATAAAACTTACCCACCTGCGACAAGATGACTGCTCGATTATTAAAAGATCCAGCTACTATAAACAGCCGGGTGTTTGTGGGTCACTTGCAGACAGAGGATATGAATAAACATGAATTGGAGGAACACTTCCAGAAGTATGGCAATGTTGTTGGTTCTCTAATTAACCGAGGGTTCGGCTTTGTACAGTTCGAAGATGAACAAGCGGCACTTCAAGCAATACAGAATGAAAATGGAACCATGTTCAAAGGCAGACGAATAGGTAACACTCGCTCAAGTTGACTATTAATCAGCTGGCACAAATCTTAGACTCTGTTATTTCCAGTCTTTACGGTCACGAAACCCATGCTCCATAGAAAAGTCCAAGGGAATTTTTTGCAATAGAATGAGCCCTGGTGTATATTTTACATGAATATTCGATATTCATTTTATATAGTTTTCTTCATCAGGTTACGCTCGTGACAAGTATGTCAAGGCATTATTCTCAAAGAAGAGTCAAATAGTAATGAAAATTATTGGTGAAAACTGAATGCTGCTTCTACATCTCTTCCATCTCGTTTTTAGTACTCTTTAATCCTGTGAAAACTTGCTGTAATCTAGTGATTACCTTCTTAGGATTTCCTTGCAAAAATGACCCGACTGTAGCCTCAAATTACATTCTGGGTATCGTTTTTCGATTTTCAGATGTTAGACCTGCCAAGAAAGACAACCAAAATGCTGGTGGTGGAGGTGGTGGGGGTGGGGGTGGAGGTGGTGGAGGTGGTGGAGGTGGAGGCGGCAGCGGTACAGGTGGGGGTGGCGGAGGCACAGGGCTCGGTACTGGTGCCAGCAGTGGAGCATGCATTAGTGGAGGTGGAAGCGAGAACCAGGGTAACTTTGCAGCGCCACAAGGAGGTGGAAACAATACCTTTGCGGGTGGAAATAATCAATTTGCTGGCACGAACGATTCATTTGGAAGTGGAAATCAGAGTTTTGGCAGTGGGAACCAAAGTTTCGGAGGTTCAAATAACCAAAATTTTGCAAACGATCAGTTTGGAGGTGGTAATCTGAACCGAGGCAATGCTAACGAACAGTTTCCAAGCGGCAATCAAAACTCCTTTGCTGTAAGCCAGCCTCGGGGGGCTGGCAATGACCAATTTGGGGGAAACTCTGGCGGGAACCAGAACCAACCCAGGGGTGCCGTCAATGACCAATTTGGCGGTGCAAATCAGAGCCGTGGAATGGCCAACCAAAACCGTGGAGGTAATGGCGATCAATTTGGCGCTGATATCCAAAATCGAGCTCCTGGGGAGCAATTTCCTCCTGGGAACCAGAACAGAGGTCCTGTGAACCAAAACCGAGTAGCTGGAAATGATCAGTTTAGTGGTGGAGTTGGTGGAAACCAAAATCAGAACCAGAACCGGGGTGGCGGAGGTGGAGGTGGAGGCGGAGGCAACCAGTTTGGTGGTGGGAACCAGAACAATCAGGGTGGAACTCAAACTCAAGGAAGACCGAGAGGAAATAGAGGTGGAAAAAACAGAAATAAAAACAGAGATACTGGCGGCGGTGGTGCAGGGAGTGGTGGTGGAGGAGGAGGAGGAGGAGGAGGTAACAACAATAATAACAACTTCAGAGATCGGAGCCCAATAAATAGAGGAATCCATATCGATGACAAAGCAGGACGTGATTGGGATCGTGGCAAATTGGGTGATAGGTACGTTGTGGTAATCAATTTCATTTTTTGGGATTAGAAAACAAAGGCTAGAGCAGGATGAGTAAGATTGGAGTGCTCTGACCCAGATCGAACTGATTCTTTCGAGTTAGACACTCTTTGACAAGGCAATTCGGCTCATGTCAGTTTTTAAATAGTGCATAAAAATGTGAGGTACAGATTCTGGGTCATTTAGCTGCAAGAATTCCTTGTACAATAATAATATTTTTTTTTTAATTCTTCAATTACTACTCTAAAACACACATTGAATTCAATTATACAATTGTGGGATGGGTGGGACTTGTGCAACATATCCGCGTATCTAATGGTACCAGATCGTAAGTACCACAAAGGCGATTTTGGTGACATAAGGTCGCATATTTTTATTTTGTATTCCGTCATTTGCCATTAAAATGATGAAAACGCGTAAATAATTCGCAATACAGAATTTGAAAATGTAAAAGTAAAAGGTCGTATGTCGGCAGAACCAACTATCTGCTTTCAGGGTTTTATATAGAAAATGATAACTTGCCTCTTTTTTTTTAAACAGGAAGTTAACAATCAATGCTCATTGGACAATTTTGCCCTAACTACGAACTTCTGCTTTTGAGTTTTCCTTTTCCATTTAATTTTAATTCTTTTTCATTTCTCTAAAATGGTGATACCAAACGGATTGAGCGTTTGGCATCCCAGGATTTAGGAGGAATAGGTTCGATCTAGCAAAAAAACTAGCGAACTGGTTTGTGTTCAAATCTAAAACCTTGCAAGTCATGTTTTTCTGTGACCTATTCACACCATAATGACAGGAAAAATTAATTAAAAATTGTGAAGGTCATTCTGATTTCCTTCGAATTTTCTCTCGAATTGACTGGGCCCTAAGCCCTGGAAGACCTGTTAATGATTTCCATCACCATGTTTTTCATGGACAGGTACTATTTGTAAATGGGCTATATCCTTATTACTGTACTATATAGCGCAAAATGTGGCTAACATATGCATTTCTTGTGGCGGGCTTGACTAATAGGAATCGCGGCATTGGCTATGGCCGAGATTCATTTGGCGATATTGGAAGCCGCGGCTACGATGACTTCACGACTTTGCCTGGAGGTGCAAGAGATGTTAGCTCTGGATTTGGGTGAGTATCAGAATTTACACCATAGAATAAAAACAACAAGCAAAAAAAAAATCACGTTCTGCTGCAATGGCTGTTAACTTCTTCTAGGCAGACCTATATGTCCTAGAAATATGGTGGGGAAATCAAAGTAGGTCGACAGTTCTGAGAGGCAGTATTGTAAGCTCTTTATTAAATTAACCAAAGAACCACGTTATTACAGCAGTACTCGAACGAAAAAGGTAGTTAAATTGAAGAGAGCCAATTCCGGTCTCTGCTAGTTTTGTTAAAGTTTAGTTAGCAGGAAAGTTATACTTGCACAGGAACAGTTCTACAGCCAAGGTGTTGATTACGAAAGGGTCTGCCATATATCAGACTCAGAGGATTGTTTTATAACGAGGTCAAATAAAATTTGATGATTCTTGTACACGCTGTTACCGTTAGCAAATCGCTCTTTCTTTAGCTTTTGTTTCTCTTAATTTTATCATTAATTTTCGTTTTATAGATCACTTTCTGGTACAAGTGATTACCAACCCTCCGTTGTGGCTGAGAAAAATGATTGTGAAATCATCGTGGTCAGCAAGGCATTGACGTGAGTGTTAAATGGACAAGTATAAAAGTTTCGTTCAATATTTGATACTAATTTATTCAAGTTTTACATCATCCAAAATATTCATTCATTATGATGTAACTTTCAGAGAGTATGCCGAAGCAATTGAAATGAGATTGAAGAAACTTGGTCTGACTGTGGATTTATTATTTCCTAATGAAGATGTGCCATTGAGTCGTGTTCTTGGAAACATTGCCAGTCGGGGTTGTCTATACGCCGTCGTAGTTACACACATGAACCAAGAACACAGATCTCTCACTCTCAATATCCTGCATGGATTACCTCAAGGTTTTTTAAACAATATTCTATTCTTCTTGATTTTTTTTTCTTTTTTTTTCCTTCAAACCGTTCCAAAATAATATGCAGTACTTTTGTTCCATTAGGCTCAAATTTCCGTAGATGGTTTTCAATAACTCATAACAAGTAATGAATAGATTGAAGGTTTATCTCTGTTTATTCACAACATTATTTACATCCAAGGTGTATACCTGGACCCTCTTAAATTGTAGTGATGCCGATTTCAACTTCAGTAATAGAATGTCGTTCACACAGTTTCTAAAAACAGGACTATAAATATTTAAGAAATATTCACTAAATGTTATTGATTCTAATTTCAGAACACAGAAATATGCCGGTTGAAGATGCAATTGCTTTGATCAATCGTGATTTCACGAGCTACAGAGCAGGGAGCTCGCGTTCTGTGCCAGTAAATGTACCTCTCAGCAACGATCGTCACCCAGAAGCTGTTCAAGTTTTATTAAACATGCTGGCAGATAATCGGCAGTTGACGGTCTTGCAATACAACAGAGTTCTGAAGTATTTAGAAGTAAAACGCGAAGAGCAAGTACAGATTGAGCTCGGAGATGCAAAGGATCTAGCAGCTGCAACATCTGTAGCTAGTGACCCAAAGCAGGCTGAACTACAGTCGAGAATCTTGAACATCTTAAACAGTAGCAAACCAGCTGTAATTGCTGGGCCTGTTCCAAGCCCAGTTCCAGCGCCAACGCCGGTTCCACCAGCCAATTGGGGTGCAGGTAAATCGTCTTGCAGAATAATTTACGTCCAGATTATATTTCTCATTTACGCTTTACGGAATACATTCGTCTTCTGCAACCCGTATCACATTGTTATGATAATGATCATGAAGTGGGTCATCGTCCACTTGGAAAAGTGCGATACCTATGTATAAGGGTTCTTTCCTTTATTATATTCAGAGTATGTTTGCAGTCATTTTGTGTTTGAAATTTCGTAATTTACGGATTTCGGATCCAAACGGTATTTTCTACCTATCACAAGCATTTCTGAGGCTAAATTATGAAGAATCGCATGTTATTTTTGGAAAATAATGATTATTGTGATCTCGATGAGGGCACAAGAGACAAAAGCATGTTGCTTTTATCTTGCAGTTACATGCTATAATTGCAAATCAAACTTATTCGCAATACGATGCGTCACGATTACAGTACGATTGCGACTAGAGGAATCAAGGTTTACATTCGGGCTTGTTTCCATTCGGGGTCAGCAAACTTGTGCGTATCTCAGTATGCCACGTGTAAAACATTTTTTGGCTAATGATCTCTAATTTGTATCACACATGCTGTGACTCGTCATCCGATTGGTGACTCTGATAGATGCTACCAGCTGCCTTTGCTAAGTGTTTTCACGTGTTTTGAAAACATTTTCATTTTCAAAGGCTGTCCCGGAACGTTATACAAAATCCCGAAATCGGACGAATTTTTCGAATGTTCAGGTCTTTACGGTAGCCCTTGTTTACCAAAGATCAGCGCCAGAATACCCAGTTTGGCTCTGGATATGAATGGAATAACCAATTCCAAAATAAGCACAACGATTAAAGTTCTGAAATATTCAGCTTTCATTAGTTTAGTCTGTATCTTAGTCCAAAGCTTAGTTCTCCCATGAGCCATCCGATTAAGGGCGTTTGAACGAGCCCTGCAAAACTCCTGAACCGCTTTAGAGCCTATAAAGCCCAGTCTCGAAACTCTATTGTAATAGTCAAGTTTAATATGCGGTTGAAGAGCCGTGTTTGCATTCGTCTCTGCCGCCGTGAGTCTGTCACTTCGTATTTCAGTGACTGTGTTTCGCTGCTCCTACAGCACGCTACCTGTCTCAACAATGGTTTTTTAGTTAACAGTCTAAGAAATAATGATATTGTTTTCATGTGTCTGTACACGTCCGACGATGTATTAGCACAGCGCTTGGTATAAATAAATTGAATATGAATAGGAATTACATTCATTTGATTTTCGGATAACAATGCGCTGTAGCTATAATTATCTAAGGATTACGCTCTGAGCTCCCAAGTGTGATCAGTGGATTCATACAGACATAATGCGTTTACTAAGTAGCAGTTGTAATGGCTGGCTAAAAACGCGTCATTTGTCGGTAAAATAAAACAAACTCACTCAAGAACCCTTGAGGGGTTCAAGCTTGGAACGAATCAACAAGCAATTCGGTTAAAAGTTCAGATACTTACATAAGTGCGTGATGTGTTTTGTACTGAATCAAAAAGCGATAACTGTATGGTAATCTCACTGTAAAAATGTGATAATACACCAACCAAGGTTGTTGTGTCTGCGGCAACGAATCGTCAATGAAGAATATAAATGACCTGCACATCAGTTTTTGTGCACATACCCAGTTTAGTATAGTTTTACAACCAGTAGCAAAGCAAAAGACTCGGTACTGCGTAGCGACAGTGCATATAGGCGATATTAAACTGATCTCTGCAGGTTTTGCAGGAGCAGTTGGTCTTATTCTTGTCACTGAATTTCAATGTAAGGTTGTGATTCATTATGATCTTTATGTCGATAAATCGACGAAGATCATATCCAAAGATAGAATATACCAGTCGTTTAAAAATTTATTTGGTATCCAATCATTCTTGTACTAAGAATATCATACCGTTACGTCACATCCATGATTTACAGCGCATGATATAACATCGACATTCAAGGTTTTCCTAAACTCATTGGAAATTGCGTGATCCTATATTAATTGAAAACCGAAAATACGCGGTGGGTGGATATAAATGTAATGTTGAATAATATTAAACAGTTCTCCAAGGTAAAATAATGGAATTATAATTGTGATTCAAGGTTTGCACTCTACTAGAATTACTCATATGCTTTTCGTACACAAAAAACATACTTGCCTTATTCTTGTTTAGTCGGAGAGAAAGTCTTGTAGTTATTGAGCTATTCAAGAATTCTAAAGATAGTATGAAATTATTTGACTCTTCAATTTGACAAAAGTCCTCAATGATTGAAATTGTATTATTTTCCATTATGCTCTTCAAAGTTCCTGAATCCATTTCTCTGAGTGGAACAAATGAATAATTTTGGAATTCACTCTGTAGCTTTAGACTATGACCTGTGTAGAAAACTCCAGTAATCCCGCTCCACAATTATATTTCCTCTGCGATCAGTAATATGCTAGACGTTATTTCAACTAAGGCAGTATCCGATATAAACAAGGCTAAGACAACCAATAATCAAACATTGTTTATCAATAGTAACTTGTAAATTTGATGAATCAATCATATTATGCCAGCAGCTCCATCAGCAACCGTACCAACTACCTTAACAACACCAAGTTCTGGAGTAACTCCGTCACCACTGTTGAACGACCCAACTGTACAAAAAGCGCTAGACAGCCTTTTGCAAGGCAACTTGCTGAAAAGCATTGGAGATCAGCAACCGGCTGCCTCAACACCATTGTTTGCAGCTTTTCCCAATATCGGTCGATTTTGAAACGAAAAGAGTAGAACAAACATGGGATGTTGAAAAATGAACGGAGATTATGATGGGTGGCTCAAATTGATTCAATCTCAATCAAAGTTTGTACACTTCTATACAGAAACGTGCAATCTGTGCCTGGGGGTTCTCCCCAAAGAGTTGCTCTCAAATCGTCAATCATAATTGTCTCTTGAATTCAGTTATTCAAATCTTGTAAATATTCCTTAACACATATAGTATATTGATACTTTTGAATATATAACAATAGCGATTGGACTCTTGGTAATTTTTTAATCAAGCCTGTAGGGAAAAATTGAAATACCTTCTATGTGACCTATTGCATCTTTTTATTGTTATTTGCGCTGAATCAGGATTTCATTAAGACTCAGATGATAAACATACACAAAAACATGTCAAAAGACCATTTTTGAATCTGATGCTTGTAAAAATTATTCACACTTTAACAATAAACAATAACGATAACATGGGTAATGATCATTCAAATTCTTCGGATAGCAATAGAACCTCAGGCCACTGGAAGTATTTTATTTTTCCTTTAGTGTATGATGTCTGTCTAGCTACTACATCGAAGTGAACTCATTGTCAGCAAAAAAAAAAACACTTGCACTTACCATTTTTTCAATTATGATCTATCCCAAACAAAAGTTCAAGGGAATTATTAGTGGACTTCACATTTTTACTATGTTTTGACACTATAACGTTTTAAAGATAAATGTTAGTCTGATATAAAGTGGAACTGTTACTTGCTCACTAGAAGAAGAAAAAGAATAAGAAAAAGAAGTATCAGTAAAACAATAACGTGGGTTACAAGAAAATTCGAAAAATATTTTATCTCATTCGCGCAAGTAAAATATATTTGATAACAATGGTAATGGTCTTCTTTCTGTATCTATTGAATCGTCGATGCCAAAGTGATTTAGCATTGTTCCATTTTCAATTCTTTCGGAATTTGGAAAAACTTTAGTGTAATTATGATTTTGTCATGAAAAACATTTACAAAAGGCAAAAATGCTTTGCAGTGAAAAACTTTTTTCCGACAGAATTTAGCGAGTAATCTTTATATCAAAAGAACAAAAAATGCAATAAAACTGAATCATCATGTCATTTGCGCAAATGGCTCTTGGCAGTTACGAAAATCTGTCTAATTCCTCATTTTTAGTTCTCATAACTTGGGATGTGTTTCAGCAACGGCTAAAAATTCTACAAGCAGGCTTAAAAAATCAGTCCGTTCGAGAAACGGGATAAGATTTTCGTATTTTCAGCTGTTAACGGAACGTACCCTAGATATTGAAGGACTTGTAGAGAAAGCATGTTAAGGAGTATTAGTTACAAGTATATTCTTTAGTAATGGATTGAATATATAACTCATGTTATTGATTGTACAGGCGTTCGTGTACAAGGCTTAAGTTTGGGATATATAGCCACAAAACATAAGTCTGAAGCCTTGAAAGGTAGATGATAACTTTTATGTCTTAGGTTCTTACTCATCCTTTATTTTAATTTCTACGTATGATTATGACTATGACTTTCCATTCTGCATTAATGAATGATAAGCGGATTAATCTTTCATGTCTTCAAACTGATGAATTATCTAAGTTTTACATTACATACATTGATAGATTAATATTGTGTATCAAATAAATAAATACATTCTCAAGTACTGTGTGTCATCACTGATTTTCGGTACATCTTCATTCTTCATACTCAAGATCGATTAAATCTTCACCTTGAAACAAAAATACTTATGTTTTCTCAGTACTTTTTATTTGTATTTGAAAATGAGAAACTATGAGGATAAGGATGGGTTAGCAAAGATTATTTGATGATCATTTATTCATGTTTATTCCATGAACCCGCTTACCACTCGGGCCGTAAGATACAAACCGATTTTTTTCCCATCTTTCAACCGACTGGGCAAAAAGGCTCAGAGGAATTATATTTGACAATGAATTTCTTAAATAATTGCTGTTATGCAAATGCTGTATGTACTGGAACATGCAAATCCAAAGAAGTGTGTGATCTTGGGCTAGTTTGTTATCATAAACATTTGTTGATTGTTCGTTCGTTTGTTGAAAAGTGTTATTCATGAGGTGAAACAGAAAAAAATACTTGATGCAAGTGTTAGCTAATGAACTCTATGTTCTTAAATGTTCAACTCTCAGTTCACCAAAGAATTTTACTGTTTTAAATATCTTCGAATATGTTCACAGTAAACATGTAGGTGTGTGTATTCTCAATATTTCAAGCAATTAGTGATACTTATCGCAACTCGTAAGTTACTATACAAAGCTTCGTCACAGTAAGTATCATCTTCCATTCTGTAATAAAAACATCAAGTGTATGCAATTTCATCACCTTGCCTAATTCAGACAGTACATTCACAGTCTGTTTGACCTACTATGGTAAAGAAAAAAGAAAGAAAAACTACAATGTTTGCGATATATAGGCAATCGAGGACCACCGGACATGGCAAGTACATCTTACAGGGAGAGAATCAGGGTAGTGTATCACCAAGTTCTTTCAAATTTGGAGAGGTGATGGAGGAAGTCTGTATAGTAACACTGTTTCCAAAGCGTTTAGCGGAACGATTTTTTCGTATTCTCTTTTTTCTAAGAGGCATTTCTATTCACAATAAAATATCTCTTTGGCGACGAAAGTCTGGTAGGTCTGTAATTTTTCTTACGTTTTCCATTGGATGAGTGAAGAAAATACAAAATTTCTGAAAATTTATACACAAAATTACTGCAACGTGAGTGGGAACCGTGAGAAAAGTAAGAAACCTACCAGACCTTTGTCGCGAAAGAGATATCAGAATGTGAAAATAATATATATTAGAATGAAAACAGAAAAAGAAAATAGTTGTGCCAAACACTTTGGGAGCATTGTTACTATGGACTCCCTTTATCACATCTCCAAATTTTTAGAAAATCGGTGATACACTACCCTGACCCCTCTCCTTGTTGATTTTATAAAATATGACAACGCTAGATTTCGTAATACTTTTTATTAACACACGTCAATAAGTTTTATTCTATTGTTAGATATAATAAGCAGATAGATTCGGACTTCAATGAGCAGTTTTTGCTGCAGAGAACTAAAGCATAGCAATATAGATAATTACAAAAGCTTATTGATTAAAACTAACATGCAACTTGTGTCAATAGACCGTCTTTGCTTTTATCCATATGTACTTCTAGTCGGTTTTATGAAGCTGTGGATTTTTTGTGTTTGGTAACATGTTCAGTAGAGTCTTACAACAAGGATTTATAAATTTTGAAAACAAAATGTATTGAATATTTTCGATCCTTTTTCTTATCACAAAACCAATGCCGTTATTTTTTTAATAGTATTTACATAACAAGTATAACGGTAATTTGGGATAAAAAGGAAAATGATTTTTCCATGATAAATGCGTAAAACATTTGGAAAATTAAGTTGAAGATCTCTCAATTTTTGTAATTTCGATTTTGCAAAATTGAATTTCGTTATCGATATAAAAGAAGAAATAAATACTTCAAAAATCTTTTTGAATTTTTCTACTTTTTGTGATTGAATTTTAGACACAAGGTTACCCAATATAAATATCAGCAGCTTAATTACACCATGACTTCGTATAAATGGAAACAAAGGTGGTCTACTCACTTTAAAAAGACAATATACATGATATAAAGCATTGTGTAACAAAGCGTAACAATCTGTAAATCATCAAAATAAAAACATCAACTATAAGCTGCTTATACAAAAACAGTGTGAATTATTTGTTATAAGCGATGCCTTTATGCCATTACTGCAAACGTAATAATTCAAGCTCATTTCAATTTACCTAGGTAATAGCTTTTCAAAAACTGAATGGCATGGACAATTTCTTCGCATGGCTTTGTCACCTTCTCATCCAATGTTTCCAAAACTTTCTTCACAGCATCAACATCATGCTTATTTTTCAAAAGCCTTTCCTTGAACGGTTTCAGCTTTTTAACTAATTCCTTGTTCTTGGATATAGAGCCAATGTGATTCTGCAGAATCTCTTTATATGTTGGCCAATCGTTGTAGCATGCCGGGCATTGACAGTCGAAGAAATACTCTTCGAGTATCTTCTTCTTTCTTTCATCCCGCGGCATGTACCCATGAGCAGTTCCATAGCAAGTGAAAATTTGATCACCGACATGAATAGGTTCCAATGCTCTAGTGATCATGGTCAAGTTCTCAAAATGCCTGAACGTGTTCGGTGTGCACGAATGATTTTGCAGGCTGTGAAGTACATAAAGACCGGAACCAGACTTTATCCCTGGCTCTTGTTGCACCTGAATAAAAATATGCTTATTACCTTCAAATCTGAATGTTTTTGAAAATATCCAAGGTGTTCACTAAAATTTGGAGAAAAAAATCCCTTGAGAATTTCCACTATTATCCATGCAAATTTGAAAATAAAAAATCCAGGTGTGTCGGACATTGGAAATTTGCGTGAACTCAGGAAGAAACATGCTTCGATCATAATGTGGTCCAAGGCGTATAAAGTATGCACATTGGAAAATGATTGGACAGAATAATTAATGAACTTTTTAGTTACTTTAATTTTACTTGTAAAAGTACTGAATTAGTGAGACAGAAATATCTACATTGCTTTTCGTGAAATTACATTTTTCGACCAAGTGTTACTCACAGAGAAACAATTTGATGACATAATGACACACGCTCGTAGCATGATAGCGCCACAAAATGAAATATCTGGAAGCTTCGAGATATCCCTTAAGTCTCCAATTTTCAATTTCTTCTTGAAGAAATTTGTTTCTACAGCTAGTAATATAACTGCTAGAGAAGAGATGCAAGCAAATGCACTTATGCCAATCAATGGTCTTGTCGTCATATTTGTCGCAAGACTAAGCGCTGAACGACTACTAAAACTGCTTAACTTTCCCTCATCTGTGAAACCGGCAGTCCTACTATCTGTATAATCAAATAAATGCATATTTTTTGAGGGCAGCCTATGCCAAAAGTATTTAGTGTCGCAGATAATGGCTAGCTTATCGAATAAGGTGAAACATATGCTATTACTTTGTTGTGACAGATTCAAATCTTATAGAGAAATTAGTGAACATATACATATCCCATTAAACCAACATGCGTTGGTGAATCCTATTTTCAATAATTTCAGATTCAAATAAATAAATAAGAATTCAAATATATGGCAATTTCAATTCTTCTCAATCCAATTGAATCCGGAATCCTTGACATTGGGATTTACCGATCCGTTTTCATTTACTGCAGAAACGTGTTTTTTGTACAAATCTGTCACCGAGGCATTTTTGATTAGTAAAATGAAGTAGAACCATTTGCTGATACTAAACATAATTTATGAAAAATATTTACTTTCATATATGAGACTTTCCAAGCCAACTCGGCCACCTAAAATTGGTTGGTTTTACGAAAATTGAACAGAAAAAAGTCGAGCTTCTCTCCAAACAGATGTGCCTCTAAATCTGAAAATTCAATCTCAATTTTTTCAATTGCAATTCTCAGAAATTCAAAAAATATTTCGTTGCCGAGTTGGCATGGAACTTCTTTTATGTAATCCATTAGAATTAGAAATTGTGGCAAAGTGTTTTTTTTTTGTGTTCTGTATTAACGAATGGCAGGGATATTACTCCAAAGTGAAGCAAAATGTGAATACCTGCATTGGATTCTGCTATTTTCATGTCTTTTCTGAGTTCGTCAATTAGTGCGCCACCCTGGGTAACGACGATCAATAAACGCATGATTTTTGTCAGCATTCTTATTTTGTCCTGGTCAAGATTGAGCAAACTTGGCAGAAGAGTTATAATCTGGCATTCTATTCGATGTGCCAAAGACCATGCCGATTTTCGACACTGATTCGAGCAATATTGAGCCATTGGGCAGTTCGGGCAGGGAATCAAATTGTAACATTTAGAGAGGCAATGATTACAGTGCGTGTAGTACCTAAGTTCATATGGAGTATTGAGTTTGGTTTATTTAGATAGAACACATCCCCCTAAGAAGAACTTGAAATACGAATGTTTTGTTCAACTATGATACGTTATGTTGATTACATGCAATAGTTACAAAATATGAATTGGGCAATAATACGTACTTAGCGTGACGAACGAATTTAAATCTGAATATTTGAAGTTTTACATCACATTTTACTGTACAAATAGACTTTGGATCTTGAATTATCATTGAACGAAATAAAATAGCTAATGAACTGCCCGATATGCAAATTTATAATAGCATTTCCACTCACCCGTAGACATAGTATGTTTACCTTTCCTGATAAATGACGGAAACATAAGGTTCCTCTACCGCGATAACATCTCCAGGTCTAAATTTTTTAGTGGCAATCAGGTGTCTGCCAAATTTGTCAGAGAATGTAATTTGCACTCCGTCACTAGCCGATGGCGCTTCTACACTCGAGCCGTAGGTGAGCTGCGGAGGGCCATCTTCTGCCAGATATTTGGGTTTCTCTGAGTAATTTGAAACATTGGTATCATCAGAATTACCAGACCCATTTCTGATACCTTCCCCTATCTTGTGATCAGTTAATGATTGCTCTTTGGGTTTGGTCTCAGCTTCAACGGTTTTTATCAATGGGAATTTTCTACCTGGATCGGTTTTAATATCGCTGTCTAACGGACATTTTTCCCCGTTGTTAGTTTCCACACAGTTAGTAGTATCTTTTAACTCATCTGCGCTTTGTATAAGCTTTGCTATTTCCTCTCTCTCAAGCCTAGCTATTTCCGCCAAAGCTTTATCTCCTCTTTCTTGCAATTTTTTTTTCTTCTCTTCCGGGTATCCCAAAGATAGAGCTGTATCGACATCTATCAGACACTCTTTGTAGAACTGTTTTCTATACAAAGCTGCAGAGCGATTTGCATATGCATAAGCCATTAGTTCGGGGCTATCTGCATAAGCTAAGCTCATGGTGTAACTCTCTATGGCTTTAGTGTCTTCACCAGATACAAATCTTTGATTACCTAAGTATTTTCAAAGCAAAAAAATTTGAATGTAAATAAATTGATTATTTATATGTGAATTGTTTTTCAACTGATATAACTGCCTTGCAATAACATTTTATAAGATTAATCGTTTCTAAACTGCGGCTCCAGGTGTGTTTAATTATACCAATATACAAGTATAATAACTAAACTCCTATTGATTAATTACAATCAATGTTGTACAGATAGTGATTGTAATCACTTAGTGTACGATCAAGTGGGGTGACTTGCTTCTATTTTATGCAGTGACATTCTCATAGCACAATAAATCAGCAGTACAAAAGTTACAGAATAAGAAGAAATACAGAAGAATTCATTCATTTTCCTCCCACTACGACAATTACGATCACCTTCAAACTTACATGATATCATTTTTGTTGCAGTGACAGTTAGCCTAGTTCTCTTGTTCATTGTAATTGAAGCCCAAAAATGTTTCAAATCACGCCAGTTGAAGGTAACTGATATTAATATCAGGTTGTGTGTTATACTTAAGATTAATCTAGTTTCTATATAATACTAGATTGATAAGCTCAGTTTGTAATTACAGAAAGCTGTGTTTACCTTCTTCGCGATATCTCACAGAATCTTCTTTATTTTTTCTTGTTGGTTTGAAAGGAGGAAGTTTTGCTTTCACCATATTTTGAAGAATGTGGCTAACAAGTGTTTCGCTTTCTCGTTGCAATCCATATCCGACGTGAGACTTATTGTTTTGTTTTAAAGCGAACACAAGTTGTTTGGCGGTATCCATTTGATTTGAACAAAAAAAATACTCCACTATCAGACTCGATCAGACTGTGAACTATGTACCACAGTAATCATCAAGCACAAGCTACACAGATGCAATTACCTGGTAAATTTAATATCATTCACACCAAACTGTATTTCAAAATAACTATAATTCTGGCTAGACTTACAAATCCAAGTTTAATTAATCTATAAACCCTCTATAAAGTATTAATGAACTTTCTTGTAACTGCTGTAGAGAGTACCAGGTGCTACTATAGACACCTGTTGAATACTGGCAAGTATAGAGAACAGTTTACATACCTATATGTACTAACTAGTGTATGTATAACTGTGAATCTGTACGGCAAACAAAAGGTCACAGAATCAAAGAATTGTATCAAACATTACATGATATTGCACTAATATTTTTTAAGCTGTAAGCGTGTTGATATTTGTTTTAAATAAGTTACCAGCAAAGATAAATAAAGTATTGGTAGAATAGTCCAAAGAGATTTCAGTTGAGAAAAAGGTAATACCCTCTCAGTTGGAGTTGAAAACTTATGTTCTGTTTCAGTCAATATTGTGTGTAGATGCGCTAATGTCTGTTTTATATATTCTGTACTTGAAAAATTACTTCTGTTGTAGATTGAACCTTGTTAAACTTCGGCGGTGTCCATACTCAGAAGACTAAGGTGAGACTAAAATTACTGCCAGTAGGAAGCCGAGGCTACTGACTGTCTACATTGATTGACGGCATTCTTGGAGTTCATGAAATAATTACACCTAAAAATACTTCTGCCAGGGGATTAGATCGCGTGCGGGATCAAAGCAGCCGCTTCAACGTTCAGCTCAGGTAACTTGGTGAAGATTTCTTTATCTAGTATACTAACTGCCATAATTTATTTCAAATAGTAATAATGTAAATGTCTGAGCTAATTTGATTCAATCGTGGATATTATACTTTTGTTTGAATAAACAATTATTTGCCACTGTGATATCTCTTTCATACCTGTGAATTATTTTTTTCAGAATATATTGTTATATTGTTCGTAGTGAGGCAAATTTTTTATATATAATAATAATATGGTATACATTTAATAGGTAGGTATCTCCGTTGTACCATACAGCACGGATTGTGAAAATCTACTAAGCATCTTCTATATCCAAGCCACGGTAGACATCATGTGATTTTCTGAGCGCCTCATAATTTAAGCTTTATTTTTATTCTAAGCTGACTCATTAGTCCACCTATTTTTGCATTCCAAGACCGGAGTTCCAATAAAATAGTATACACAACCTAGGTATTTATGTATCCGATACCGAGAGCTATGTATAAATAGTTACATACGATTCACGTGTCTCAAGTAATAATAGTTTATATCATTTATTTTCATTCCTCATAGTGATAGTCCCTAGTTTTTAATCTGTTGTCGCAGTGTTTTCAACTGCAATCATTGATCCGGAATTATCAATGTTGTTGGGCTAATCCGATGAAAGTATTATAAATTACTTTAAATAACAATTATACTTTCTGTGAGAAAGAAAAGATCTCAAGGAAATAGACTATCCCTTCCAAATTGACAGTTCTGATTTTCTTTTAATTCACCTATATAGTTGACTTAACACATCTCTGTTAAGTATTTCTATTGTTACTTATAATTATTTGTATTGTTCAATACTACACTTGATTAAATATTATTTTTAATAGTCAAAGAATTTCAAGCTGTTCTTCTCCTTAGAAAATTTAATTATTATTGCTCAATGTGTATCACCAGAATGAACAGGCTTCCCCTGAACCGAATGGAAGAGGATGAATGTAAATAGTATCATAATCAAGTATGTTCTGAAATCCGAATGTCATACATTTTTTTCACATAAACAATATATTCTCTCCTACATAGTCAAGTACACTTATTTTTCAAACTTTGGAAAATTATTGGGTCTTATTACTTTGGAAGTAATTCTTTTTCTCTGTTCATTTTTTAATAATGCTAAGTATCAGACTGCTTTATGGTCTAAACGTCTTTTACGATTTCTGGACTCACCTTGTCAGTAATAGATAAAATTACTTCACTCGTTGTTAGCACGAGTCATTAAGAAGTTGAAATAATAAAGTAGTCCTTAATGTATGTCATCATTTAACAATGAATATAATAAAGGAGTTTGGACTCATTGTCAGAGCAGTGAAAGCAAATCCTTATTTGAAGATAACAAATAATTGCACTGGAATGTAGAACAGAAATTACTGTTCCAGTGAAAAAGTTGGAGTGAGAAAAGCAAGCTATACTTTCTCAATACGATAAGTCATTGGAGAAAAAAGTTTGCCGTAGCTTTTTAACATCATACTTGATATTATACTATTCCATCTTTATTCTCTTCTATCTCATCCTATCTTTGATATTTGCGAGAATACGAGCTGTGTAAAATTAATCTAGATGCGTCACCTTAACTACGATTACAATCGAAAGAATGAACGTGACTATCACCGGCGAATTAAATGAATATCCCCTAGAGAGCAAATATCAAGGCAAGAAAATGGACCGTTAATTTGCAAATGAAAATGGAATATTTGTTAGAAAAGTGATATTTTGTTGCATGTCGTTCAAAGCTTATCATGAATCTTGGGTGAACAATGTGGTGAGAGACTTCCTTAGGAGCTTTCTCTCCAATTTGGCACGTGTTCAAATCCAGCGCAGCATTCAGAACTGGCTATTATGTTCTACGTTGGGTATCTATTTCCATACCCTACTAATAATAGAAATCACCATAATAATATAACTAGAAATAGAGAAAAACACCATGGGAGAAGAAAGAATTACATGATATTATTGGAATTTAATCTTGTTCACTTTATGAATCCCATTCCTTCACCTCTTGATTTTACATGAACAATCATTGGATATTACCTCTTTGTTGTATTGAATATGAATACATTTATTACAAGATTTTGATTGAAATATTGCCTGGATATTTCACAGTTTATAGATTGTGAATAATCTCATCATGCAATTGATTATCATCGGATACTCTGCGGGAGAAATAGGTATATCATTTGTAATAACACACATTTGTGCTGACCATTTTTTAAACTACTCTTATCATTTCTATATCCGGCCTAACAAGATTTATTTTCACCTCATTATTAAAGGATAGTGGTGAAATCTATTCCAACATACACATATATATGTGTCTGCCACTTTTTTGATCTATCTAGATATATTTTGAAATCGAATCTTTATTCATATAATTTATTTTCACCTCACCCCCAAGATCATAAATCAGATTCTTCCGATAGTCCATGCAAAGATCATTATATTGATTTTATTGATTGGTAAATCTATGAACTAGTCTGGTCATCGAAAAATAAAATTTATTTTCTTCTAATTTTCTTCTTTCTGTATTTCGATTTTGTCTATAGGAAAGCTTGGATTTAAATTTGGATAACCGCATTTTTGAAACCTGTGTCATATCATTGAAGACTGGCAGGAGAAGAGCATTTTTTTATTTCTTTTTTAAGCAGATATTTATCTTATTATAACTTTTTTTTAATTACATTTTGTTGCAGAAATACAAATTCTTGACAAAACTGTATCGACATTAATCGTGCACTCTGTAAGTTACAACCTTCATTTACATTGTTAGAAATTTTAAGTGATTTATGTGAAATAAAGGTTGTTTACATTTTATAAATACCTACATTTAATTCACGAGTTTTCAGCTTATAAATAGTGTGAGGTGAATTTTGTGCCGTGTAGGTAGGAAGTCAGTTGCAAGATGATTACCTCAAAGACCTAGCAAGTTTCATTTATGTTTAGAAATCCGACTGCTCCTTAGAAATATTACTATTTTTTAAATTAGCGTTGTATTCAAATTAAGAGTTGTATGGTTCCTATGAATATGAGAACAGATTGAATCACATTATCAGTAGCTTAAATTATATATAATTTTATCTGAAGACGACTTCAGCCGACAAACTATTCGTCTTCAGCTTCCAAGTTAATGTGAGTGCCGAACTTAGCATAGAGCTGTGCTTTCAGATCGCTCATAACTCCCTTAAGTTCTGAACATTTGCCTTCCAGGTCAGCAATCTCTGTCTGCTTCTTTGCCTTAGCTTCATCCAGTGATTTCTAAAAATACAAATATTACCCAAGTGTTGCCATTGTTAAAGCACTTTAATTAATCGCGTACGATTAGTTTCTCCAGTGAAATAAAATAGGCTGTGGGATTATATACTAAATAAAATTACTGGGTCCAAGTTAGCAGATAAAAATAACCTGAGTTTTTTCAAGATCCTGATCGACGAAGACTTCTCCGATAAGGTAAGCAATTTTCACGTCATCGTCCAGAAGTGAGAGCTCCTCGCATGCATCTTCAAGGTTCTTTATGTCATTCTGAAATACGACAGTTAAATATAAACTTCTATACCTTTAATTAACATTTGACGAATCCAAACCATGAATATTGAGGAATGTTTATTTATGAAGCAATTTAACTTCCTCTGTATACTTCCACTTGATATTATGATAGAAAATGTTAAATTTGATAAAAACTATGAGAGTAAAGTGAATTTAAAAAAAAGCTCGAATACCTGCTTCGATTTTAATTCGTCCCTGTAATCTTCCAGTTTTGCGTTATGCCTGGCAAATTTGTTGATCTTTTGCTGATCTTCGTAGGTGATGTGCACGTCGGAATCCTGTTCATCAAAAGTTAGGTTAGGGTTAGATTAAATTATCTGAGGCGACAACCGATTCGTTATCAATCTAAATAACGTTGTCGACAAACTTCAAACTGACCGGTTGAAAACCTCCCTGAGTATTCTTGCCACCTGCCATATTATTTTCCTAATTAATTGAAGAAGAAAGGAAACTGAAATGACGTATCACTGGGAATCACCACCGTACATACGTCGGGAACAGGAAAATGTGAGTTCTACTCCTAATTATTTGAAAATTCCTTAGATGGCGACGGCGTCGAGGGTATAAACAAATCACGCCGTAGGGCGTAGGCGGCCAGAAACAGCAACCCATCTGTTACGTCGCGACCAATAAACTAGTACTTTCGCCCAGCGACGCCACTTTATTCACGCGCTAATATTCAAATAATATAACATTAAATAAGCAAGTTTGAAGCACTCGAAAAAAACAAAACATAAATTTGGTTCTCGAGTAATAGAAACCTCAAACAACAATTGGATCTAAAATGTAGATATTATTGCATTCGTTTGCTTTCCCATGATTTCATAGGGCTCGGAAATGAGATTTATAAATCACTACTCTCAAATTTACCAAAGTCCCTGGGCAATGAATGCCTAGACAGACGGGATTCGTACTACAAGCTTCTGGGAAGGTGCTACCATAACCAGTATAGTATGGCAAATGAAATTTGAAGCATTTATCTGAAAGGTGATTTTATTGAAAATATTAAAAACTAAATAATTCTCAAGTGTTTACGAATCGAGTACATTAAATCGTTCGTTCAAGCTATTCGGATTGAAAATATTGAAACAACCGATTGTAGCATTACAACACAGATCACGCAAATCGCTCCGCTTTTCATTGTAAACAAGTAGCGTCTCAAAGAGTGTCGGACTGCGAAGTTTCAACACCTCCACAAAAACCGTCCCTTCTCTGAACGAGAATCCGATCAAGTATGGCCCGTTGGCAACCTGATTATCAAAGAACGTCACACAGTCGCCTACATGAACCGCCCTACGGTTTGAGAGCATTTCAACCATCCAGATTCGAACACGACACGTATCTTCATAATCTATAATTAAATACTTTGATTTAATTCAATCAATTACGGTGATTTCAATCAGCATCTTCAGGTCATGTTATTGTTTCAAACTCTTCTTTTTCTCTGATGAGGATGGAACTTTTTAGTACACATGAAGAAATCAACTCTACTACGGTTTCATTGCTTGTACTGACCTACGATGTACACGCAGCCGTTGTTAACCATCAGGAATTGAACTGAAATCCTTTCAGATTGAAGCATTTCTTGATTTGATGAGAGGCCAGAAAATTGGCCACTACTTGTCACCCAGGAGTCCCTCTTTGGATCGTATATGTACAAAGCTGACTTGTATATTGCCAATTTTCCATCAACTTGAAATATCGGGGGTGGGTTTGTGAATTCTTCAGGTACATCCGCCGCTTTGCTCCATTCTCCTGATGATAAAAATATTCAAATTGAAGTAAGCGGAGAACTTTGTCACAGTAGCAAAATCTTATATTACGGTCTACAGTGATTGAGTTTTTTATTTCACAATTTATTCTGACCATATAGACTAGGATGTGTCAAAAATAAACTTGTTTTTTATTTTCGGAATGGCCTGGTAGGAGGGGTTCATTTGGGGTGCATGAGTATCTGCAGTTTTAGCATGCAGTCCATTTATTTCTTGATGAATATCTCATTCCTTTCTTTTTGAAACGAGACCAAAACGAAATTGTTAGCTTAATTTTTAGCCAAGTTATTATTTTTTCAGTAAACTCAAACAAAAAAACATATCCATTTTTGACGTACCCTAGTATAGATGGGTGCAGGTAGAATTACACCGACCTTTAAACGCTCACCTGTGTAAATATCATACACGTCAACAGTAAAAAGTTTGAGACGATGTCGTCCTACACC
The DNA here is from genome assembly GCA_947538915.1 of Tenthredo distinguenda. Lineage (NCBI taxonomy): Eukaryota > Metazoa > Arthropoda > Insecta > Hymenoptera > Tenthredinidae > Tenthredo > Tenthredo distinguenda. The sequence goes on from OX384537.1 coordinate 11,262,708, forward strand.
CCCTATGAGAAACAGCTTTTCGTTTAGAAATGCAACTGCCATGTGTCGTCGGGGCTCCTCCAAACTTAAAAAAAAAAAACAAAAAAAAACATAGAACACCCATGTTGAATGCTTCTTATTCTTGCTGATTTCCATTAAAGCCATTAAGCAGGGAGCTGCACCTCGTGACGTAATACCATGTCTTGGAAATCGTCGAGTAACGCCAGATTTCCTTTTCGAAACGTCCAGTACCAAGTCCGTATTCCCCGCCGAGAATGTAGACATCAAAACCTAGAAGATCAAGAAATAAAATTACATTCCAGACTTGGTCGATATGCGATATAGTTTGTACGTTACATTTAGCAAATAGGTGCTTATTTTTTTCATGCACATTACGCTATAACACCGCTTTTTTTCAAATCATGTTGAATTATTTGTATGGGATATCAAGAGATTTGGAACGATTTCACCCGGTGTTTCAGAGAGGTGTGCACACACCAGATTTCATAAGTAGAAAAATTCCTGTTGCTTGAGCCCTTTGAAAACATTGGATTTGAGATTTGTTCTTCTGTTTTCATATGTTTTACGAATAAAGAACCCCCCCCCCAGAAAAATGCTTGACACCAGACAAAAATCCCTGAAATTTCCTAGTCATAGCCACCCGGATTTCAAATCTGTACAGGACGAGAGATAATTTGTATCGTATGTCCTAGAGAATAGAAATGTTGCATTTCTACAGCCTTGTGGCTTACCTCGACTTACGACCTGCCTGCCAACAATATTTTTGGAAGAAGGCGTTGGAGAGCTTCTTATTTCAACAAGTTCAGAGAAGGTAGTCCCGTTCCAGCAATAGACACAAGCTTTTTTTACATTATCCTTAGTCAGCTTGTACCCTACAACACACTGAATGTTGTTTTTCAATCTTTGCTCCTCGAATTTTTCCTGCAAAAAAATTATCGGTAAATACCTGAGGTTTCATGATTAAACACTAGGTTCAGTATTAGAAATAGATTTGAAAACATTTTCTACCCTGTACTCTGTCTGAGAGAAATCTTTGGCTGACAATGTAAAAGGATAGTGCGAGTAGAAGGCATTATTCTTTTCACAAGAACCATTGCGCAGCTTCCATTGCAGCACTAGATGGAGTAGAAGGTCGGGGTGAGCTTGGGCATGAAAATTGCCTAATAAACTCATAAAGTCTTCTGCAGATAGTTCTAGGAGGTGAGATTCTGGCACATTGCTGAGACGTTCCATACAGGCAGCTTGCGCCAGATCTCTGAGCGTTGTGAGGTTCAATTCTTTAGCCGAAAGCCAGACCTGAAGAGATTTTTCGGGAATCAGCCAATGGTATGCGATTAAGTCAGTCAAATCCTTGATGAGGACCTCGGCAGAGAATAGCACGCTCAACTGCAGTAGTCGCAACAGGTCGTCAAAGTCAGCAGAACTCTCGACATATCTCTCAAGGCTTGGTTTGATGTGGCGGTGGTCAAAGTCAGCGGTAGTCACACACTCTGATGCCCAGCTAATGAAAGTCTGAAAAGGTGAAGCAGGAAGAGACACAGATTAGAATATGTGGTCAGATTGAGATCGTGAATTGCTAAAAGAAACAGGACTTCCTGTTGACCTACTCGCAGCGTTGCTATATCAATGTCATAATTGATCCGGTACTCGTTGCTAAGTGAATCCCTGAAGTTTGACGAAAACAGAGAGGCAAAGTACTTGCTTTGCGAGATTAAGCTTTCTCTGATAGCCTCCACGCGATCTTCGCCCAGAACCAGAGTCACCCGCTCCTCCTTTGTTACCATTTTCGGGCCTGCGAAAAATTGATTAACAAATTATACTAATGATAAATAATTATTTTCAAAATTTGAATTCAAAACCGGATGTTGGCTAAACCGAACGATTTCCCGATGGCGGCGCTGCAAACGCACCGTCAGTCACGGAAGATGAAATTAAGGATGAAATTCAAAATCTGTCAAAGTCGGCAACGGTTTCCATAAACTTTTCATCTGATACCATGATAGGTAGGTTACTTTTGCAAGTACGCGACACATAGTATGCACTGAGTGCGGATCCCTGTTCCTCAACGGATGGAAAACCGAAGTACTGAAAATGGGAAGCTGCACTCGTATTCGAAACTCGACCACGGTTGTTATCGAAGCGATAGAATAATGCCGTAGCAAGGTCAGAGGGTCAGTGCTGGTTCGTGTAACTTGAGGAACTATTCACTATAGGTATAGAAATAACGATTTTACAACACAACGGCTTGTTCATAGAAGAAATAATCGCATAGCCTGCAAAAATTTAACGTGAAAGATGAACGAGATCAACACGATGAATGTTTTCTCGAAACAATATTTCGACCGACGATACTACCAGATATGTAACAACGGCGGTGATTATATATGCGGCGAGAAAGGATAATAAAAAAATAAGTTGAATGATTCAAAATACAGAAAGGCACCATTTATAAATACAGCTTATCTGGACTCTGGAGAGCTTCCGAGCGCCGAGCGGTGTCAGCGAATCTTTCCACATACACACATGCCGACACATTGCAATTGCAATAGCGCCCTCCTGGTGGGCAGAAGCCGCAACTCGGAAAGGTGTTGAAACGCCGATTTGAAACACCGAAAGGAAAAAAGTGATCGATGTAAAACTTAATTAGATATGTAGGAAATGGTTCCCGGTTGTATATAGGGGGGAAAAATGTTTTGAATGCAAAGCATTCTCTCTTTCCTACTCATAAATATTAGACGAAGAGGGTAGACCTCAGAAGACTCCTAATAGTCAGAAATCAGTTTACCGAACCCAACGTGTAGGTATAATATCCGAATAGATGACTGTTGCTTATCGTTGAATTCTATTATACGTATTTAGAATGTCATACTTGCTATAAAATAAAATGCAATGTTGAATCGCTCCTAAAACGTGTTTGTAACGTATCATGTTATACGAGATCTGATCTTATGCTTGAATTATTCGAATTAATTCGCATGACTTTATATTGATATAATTTTGCTCCTACTATATTGTTATTTCCAAAAATCTCATCGCTGATTGTAATTCGATGTGTTTTCTTCCTGATCATGCTGAACAATATTTTTACATTAAAAAAATACAATTGGTTATGAATCTATGTCTAGTCGTATATGATGGATGCATGCTTGGCGAGATATGGATATGCCCATATACCTATATAAACATGTACTATGATGTAATAATATATTCCAATATGTTATATGATATTAAATATCATTGGATATGATTGTGTGTGATCATACCGGTATCATCTACGATCGTATTCGGTCGTATTTGATGATTTTTTCCGAGATCTTCTTTTATCTGTAAATATGATATTTAAATGATGTCATTAAAAATAACTAATGACTTGTGAGAAAATATGAAAATAAAAATAATGGTTTTGAAGGTCCCACCGAGATTTGAACTCGGATCGCTGGATTCAAAGTCCAGAGTGCTAACCATTACACCATGGGACCTCTCTAGGGAACGGCGATTAAACACATTCAAGATCAGAAATTTATTTTCGTGTCTATATCGGTAATTTATTCTGACCGCGTTAACTTTCAATTTATTATTCACTTCATTATTTGCAATTGTGTTCGACTAGTCGAAACATACATTCAATGATATAAGTATACATAGAACATCTGCCTATCCTATATCGTACAAATTGATTACAAGTCGCATTTTAGATACGAGAGAACCGATACCTGGGATATAATGTCAAGGAACAGCCAGTCTATCATACGATCCATTGGTGGACTTAAATCGAGATTTAATAAATCCTGATCTAATCTATTGATTTGAAATAAACAGTGATATGTAAATAGTGAATCTTATAATTTTTGTTCACCGAGATTGAACTCAGACTGACTGCGTTATCAAATGAAGTCAAGAATTTGAACCACAAATTGTTATCCACGATGTCGCATGTTTTCCATAGTTTGGTAGAAAAAAATTGCAATTTTGTTGCCGCGGCGGCAATTCATCGTTTCTGAAATTCGGTCGGTTTGTTACAAACATTTTTTGACCACTTCCGTTTTACCCAGCAAATGGCGGCCATCATGGTGTAGGACGTACCTCGTTTTCGCGTACCAACAAAAATATGTTTGCGTTGATCGCGTAACCTGTGTAGCAAGTAACTCGCGTCCAGACTATCGAAGCCTTTGGGACGCATGGATAACATATAAGGTAAATTTTTCTATTCCTACTTATTACTTGACGTAACAATTGCCGACTGATCAACACGAGTCCGGCAGCCGCCTCCTTCCGCGGTACATCGCGCGCGCGATTCCTCTGAATCGATAATTAGCTTGATTTTTAGCTTATTTCGTCATTCTTACAGCCACTCCGGCGATGATATCAGTTCCCTAATTTAGCTTCGAATTTATTCCGGCAAATCCGCTAACCGATATCATTTCGCCGAAAGATAAACACGCAATTTTGTTGACACGGTGGAATCACCGTGTTTTCGCTGGCACATGGCTGCCACGATTCTATCCTCAGGGCAGTTAATCAAATTTGTGTATTTACTGTATAATTCATTGACACTAAAATAACTTATGTTCCTCCAACACCTCACAAATCTTTGTTAGATCGTTTGACCCTCGATCCCATCAATTTCAAAAGATAAATCAAACAACAAACAACCATGTTTTCCCAAACTTAAAAGAATGTCAATTAGACTGAAATAAATATTATGCGATTCAATAGGTTTCTTTTTTCTACGATCAGCAACTATTTCGAGCACATTTATCACCAATTAAAGCGAAAAAAAAATGTCGCTCAATTTCAGATCAGTTGACTAATTTAATGTTTACAGTATATCCAAATCTTACATTAACGAATGCATGTTATTCTTGCAGTCTTTTAATGAAAAGAAATAAACAATGAAGCTTAAATTAAATTAGTGTTAACGTGTTCAAACAGTATTTGTCCAATTAGTTATCTGCATAAATTTCTCATTATATTTTCGTATTTGTTCGCTATTATTCACCAAAATTAAAACATGTTTCGGTTCCTTTCTTTTGTTTATTCTTCTCTTTTTTCCATAGATAGTAAGTAACAAATACAAGGGACGGCAGAGTCGCGTAGTAATGCCTGCAGTCAGCGTTTGCGATCCGGTAGCGGCTGCACTCCGCTACTCCCTGGAATCAAGTCAATCTAAAGCAAGTGACGATTTATCGACGACGGTCAGCGGAAATGCAACGCGCATTCTGCAGTCAGAGATAGAGTACGAGGAGGCTGCCAACTATCAAACAACAGTCCTGGAGCAGCTCAAGGCAAAGTACATAGTCTTGAGTTTGCCACCCCAGCATCAGCAGTCTGACAAAACAGACCCAAGTAAATACAAAGACGGTCTACACAGCCCCGGTTCTAAAAAGACGGAGGAGAAAAAAATGGGACCCAGTTTGCCGGAGCCTGCAGTGACGCTATATCCGGCACACAAGATTGAGCTCGGATGGAAGAGCACACTTCCGGTTGGAGCCGGAATGTACAATGTTGGTAATACTTGCTACCTCAACAGCACATTGCAAGCTCTGTTCCACGTGCCAGCGCTGGTCAATTGGCTACTCGCTGATCAACATCACACCTCAAAGTGTGAACAGAATAGTGAGTATTGTTCTTCCTACATGTGTTCCTACAGTTGAAAGGGCAGGGTTTAAGATGCTCGAAGCCAATATCGATGGAAACTTTTGAATCGTGTGCATAATTTCCTAATAACTCAGAAAATTTGCCAATTGGGACCTTCCAAAGTTGAATCAGAAAAAAATCAAGGAACACTTGTCTGGAGTATTCTGAATTTCGGTCTTCGAGTATTTCTGACAAATCTGTTTCACACAAATTTCCATTAGCAAAATCCATACATTGTGAGAATAATCTTTAGAACTCGGATTTCGAGCGATGAGCAAAGGGTCAATCGCTCTTTAAATACCGTGAACACTAGCATGTGAAACCCCATAGAATCCATGAAATCTAATAACACTATGGGTCTACGGGGTCTATAGGGTCTGCAAATCCTTGAAAGCCTGGAATCGGCCATAATATTTCAAATGTCTCAGAATTCTAGAAATAGCCTGGAGTAGAATTTAATTAATAATATATCAGCCTTTGAGTGTCCGAGATGATCAAAAACGCCAAGCATTCCAGTGCTATAGCCTTGAAGTTTTAACTTATCTCTATGCCCTGTCTGATACCTATAGTAGAACTATAGGTGGTGAGCTATGCAATATTACACTTCATTCGATTATACTACATCCAAGGCCAAACCACGAAAGTAGTTATCGTTGCACGGAAGCCATTGGCCTTTCCTATAAAGTAGTTGGTTCGATCACAAAAGATTGAATTTACAATAACACCCCCATGAACTCTTCCGAGGTCCTAAAAAAATCTCCAAAGTATTGAGCCCTGAAATAAAGCAATTTTTCAAACCAATGCGAGTACTAGTTCAGGTTTTTGTACACAGTTAGCCATTATTATGGTTCTCCTTATCATTCCTGTATTATTTTAGTGCTACTTCTGGTTTCAATTACCAATTCTTCAATCATCCTTAGCTTCACTTCGAAGAAGAATATAATAAGTTTGGTCAGCTGAATTTTAACTCATAACAGAGCTCTTCAGAATTGGTTTTCGGCGACAAAAGGTCCGAAAAGCTAGATTTTCAGAAGTTATGATTGCGGTTTTGGTTTCAAGTCTTGACAACTCAGTCTTCAATATCACCGTAAAAAACTGAAACGGAACCAAAGGCAAAAAAGAAGCCAAATTATCACGACTCCTAATGAAATTCACATGAGAATGAAAAAGTTGTAGGGAATCAAAATTAAAACCACAAAATGATTAAATTCTGGAACCTAAGTTGTATATCCAGTCAGCTTTGATATCAGGTCTTGACTGAAATATTTGACATAACTTTTCAATAAGAGATGTAATTCTTTCCTTGGATTTAAGATCAACTAAAACCGCCACAAGCTTTTTATGCGATTGTTTTGTATGGTATTTTGATAATAGGTTAGTTTTAGGTGGAGCTGGGGAATGCCTCACTTGCGCTATGGCTAAAACGCTGCAATTCAGCCACCAGAAATCTGGCGCCGCCATCAAGCCGTTCTACATTTATAATAAGTTAAAACGTAAGTAGAAACAAGCTGGGATTTTTATCTCTATTAACTGTAAGATTCATTCAGCTTTGATTGAAATCTTTGAAGCTCTGTATTCAATCTACACAGCAAATGATAAAACTCAGCCTTTGATTAATCGTAATTCAATCCTTCAGGATTATTCTTTTGCCATGATATCAGTCTCAGGCTATCTCAGAGTGACCACAAAATAATCTGGTGTTTAATCGCTAACTTTATATTCATTAATTTGTGCCAGCAGCTATTTATTGTTATTCTTATTATCATGATTATTATTGATGTTATGATACAGTGAATAACATAGTTTAGCAGCCTTTTTCATCTGCGTTTGGAATTTTATCCTCAATCATGCGTTTTGTTCCAGTTATTTGCAGAACAATGGTACCTGGGCAGCAAGAAGATGCTCATGAATTCTTACGATACCTCTTGGAAGGCATGGAGAGAGCATTCTTGTCCAGGCACAGAGCCTTAAAGTTAGATAATTATTCCAAGGAAACAACGCCTGTTAATCAGATATTTGGTGGCTACATACGCACTGAAGTGAAATGCCTACAGTGCCGGCATGTATCTACCACATTCCAACACTTCCAGGTAAATTCACTCACTACAGAATAATTATTCATCAATGCAATCTTCTCAGACTTGTTTCTAATGAGTACATGTGATCCTAGAACTCCAGTTAATATAAATGTTTCAATAATTTACGACCATTGAGTCAGCTGCATGTTATTTCTCTGTGATTAAATATCGACGGTCTTCTTTCGTCTTAGGATCTTTTGGTGGATATTCGGAAGGCAAGCACCTTGGACGAAGCACTGTCGAGTTACTTCAGTCGAGAGCAGCTTGACAACAATGACTACAAATGCGAGGCCTGCAAAAGGCGTGTGCCCGCGACGAAGCAGTTCAGTCTTGAACGCCCACCCAAAGTCCTCTGCGTCCAGCTGAAACGGTTCAGTGTGTTAGGGGGAAAGATTTCAAGACATATTGGCTTCAAACAGACTGTTGACATGGGTCCTTATCTATGGAGGGAACCTGGAGAATCTTTACGGACTTTGACATACAAGCTCACTTCCATGGTGACTCACATGGGACCCTCTGTTAACTGCGGTCATTACACTGCAGTCGCCCAGGTTTCAACTGGTCAATACTATTCGTTTGACGACTCTTGTGTAAGAAATTGATCTTTTTACTGACATACTATTTTTTCTGATAGTAATACTGTTGCCATTGGTGTCGAGACCTGTTATCAATTGAAAACTAAAAACAAACATGCACCTTAGGGTGAGGTGGAAATCACTTTTTTTATTTCTTTGTGAATGTTCGGAAGCAAGAGGTGTGTATCTTACATTCAAAAACTCGGTGCACAAGCGGGAGGTTGAATGTCAATATGTGCATTAGGGTGGATAAAAAAAAATCGATATTATTATTTTTTTTGTTTACCATTACGTAAAAAATGTCAATACATGATAAAAGAAAAATGTTCTCCAAATACGAACTCTATAGATTAATTTTAAAACGGAGTTCAAGCCATGTTTAGCTTATTTTCCTAATTGTACTTAATATTGTGGTGTTTCACATTTTCAAGAAGAATTGTAAAATGTGTTAAAAGATATTCATTTAAAAATTTATTGCATAAGTATATATCAACAAGATATTGATGCTTGACCTCCCACTCGTGGACAGAGCTTTTTTTATGTAGAAGCACCTTTTTAATGCACCTGTATTTGTTTTATAAAAGGTGTTATGATTTTTTGAATATTGCGTAGAATGGATACAATGATCATAAAGGCATAGCCTGGACAGAATGAAATTTACTAAAACAATTATGTTTTGTTATTTGATACAGGTACGTCCAACCAGCTTAAGCAATGTACTAAGTACTAATGCATACATCATGATATTTGAAATGGAGTCACAATCCCAAATAAAGCTGCAAAGCCAGCCGCCATTAAAACAGAATGGATTGATGGGGAGTAAAAATTTGTTATCTCTATCAAACGGATGCCCAAATAAAGCTGTTAGTCCGAAACCTTCAACTTCAGGTAGAATCTCGTTAAACGGTGTAATAAATTCTTCTGCTAAAAGTAAAGAAATGAATGAAAAAGAATCAACACAGCTACCACCACACAAACTCATCGGACCACAACTCCCGGTGCAGAGGAATACTGGCTTCATTGGTCCCCAACTCCCACAAAAGTTACAAGACAAGTCTCATCCTAGGCTAGTCATGTATTCGAAAAATGGTAAAGTCTCAAATGGCAATAGTTTAGTTCCGTATGATGGCTCAAGTGAAGAAGAAGATGCTGGGTCGAATGGAACTAAAAATTCAACTTTACCAAACAGTAATCTTGTTTCTAAATCAACATTCACAACGAATCCCGCCAATGGATTGCACAAGCCAAGCTCTCTGGCGAATTCTAAAGAAGTGCAGACAAAAGTCAAAGGGAACGGAAACGGAGTGGCGAATACAGGTTCAAAATCAATGAGCCAAAATGGTACGCCGCAGGGTAATAAAAACCAGAATGGTGCGACAAACAATGGCGTTTCTAACTCGTTCAAATCCCAAACTGGCAAGGGAGATGCGAACGTTAAACCTGAGACAAACGGAAAGGAGAAATGGCACAATCCTATAAGAGTTAAGACTGATCCAGAAGAACGAGTGCCAACAAAAGCTGCGGCCAGCAGTATTAAGGGCTGGCAGGTATCCAAGGATACACCTTCCCCTACCGCAACTGCAACACCTAATGGCTGGTCTGTTACCGATAACAAGTAACTATACAACTGTATTTCTTTGGCCTATTATCCACCTTACCCACACAGCACAAACATACATATTAGAAGCATATGGCTAAAATGTTCGGAAGAAAACATTCAATGTTTATAGATAATTCATTTATATGTTGGGAATATTCATGAAGATTCAGGGAACATTCAAGATGAATATTTCATGCTGTGTGGGTGCTGAGAATTTATTATTTATTTTTTTGGCATAAAGCAGACTATCCCTCAACATTAGCAAATGTAATGGCAATATTTATCAGACTGGCTCTTGATCTTGACGAAAACGAGCTATTAGAATCAAATAATAACTAAAATAACATTGGAACTGTGGTAACAATGTATATTGATGAACTGTTGAATTATAAGAGTTTGATTCGATGAATAATTTTTCGAAACCAAGAGAGTTTAATATTTTGACATGGAACTGGATCCAGAGCAGACTTTCCATTCATGTTGTAGTATAGATCCGGGTTCGACATTTGGCTTGCTTCACAAAGATTAAAGAAGTTTCATTTAGTGTTATAAATAAATTCAATTTTTCAAGCTTTGACCAAATAAAAATAGAGTTTGATCGATGTCTGAAATTTATTGTTCGATTATTGCTTCTTTTAAATTAATGCATTTCTTTGCTTTCAGGGAAGATGTCGTTGCTAGATCAGTGAATCACAGTGCTGCGCCACCAAGTGCAGCAGCATTGAGAAATTTCAGTGGCACAAATCGGTCAGACACAGTATCTCACCTGCTGAAAATGTCTCACCGAGGTTACGGCAGTTCTTCGGGTCAGTATACCAAGGACAAAAAAACTGTTCTTTCCACCGAGCTCTCTGCCTATCCTTGTATCAGATTCTTCTCTAATTCGGCTACACACTTCTGTCAATGACATATAATGACGCATTATCTCAGATGAGCCTATGTACGCGCAGGCTTTAGTTGATCTTACTTAGGCATCCAAGTATTACTCGACAACTTTTTTGCCTCTTACAATTGTAACTTATAAAAAAAATGGAAAGAGAAAACAACGTTTCCGAATCTATATTCTGGGCGATTTACAAATAATAGTGCGGCATATATTGTTATTGAAAAAAAAAAAGATGCAGTCAATATAATTGAATTCTTTGTACTTTTTTAGTGTCAAATTGGAACGGGCAAAGAGCGCACCTTGATAGAGAGGTTGACGTCGATCGCAGAGAGGAGCGCAAACGTCATCTGGACTCTGACGAAGAGGAAATGGACAGAGGTCGAGTGAAAAAAGTAAAGGGACACCGGGAGTACAAGGAGAGATCGAACCCCGGGTACAATCCATTCCAGCAATACCAAACCAGTAAAAGTTGGAATCGACCTGGCGGTTATCACAGAAGAGCTTATTACAATGTGTCTAGTAGCAGACCCAGACACAGCAGTAACTATCGACCACCTCAGTACAGATATCACAACCATTCGCGTGACCATTGGCAGCGTAGATAGGAAATAAGCAAGCTAAGGTTCAGAATAATGTTTCGGAAAAATTCAGTTGGGTTTTGGGCATTTTAAGCTACTGCCGAATAGGGAAAGGCACGCAGTCGCTGAAGGAAACTTTGAAGATGACGGTATGGGTTGATAGCCAAGCCTTTTTACAAGCAAAGCGTTATTTAGTTGTATAGTGAGTGAGTTAGTCAGCTTTTAGACTGACCCTCAGTGTCCATGACTCGTTGACCACGTTTTCAGATTTTTTAGCCATGGGTCGAACCTGGTTCTTTCAAACCAAATCAGACTTTGACTCGAGACTGTAACTGTGAACTGTTCTTTAACAAAGAATTAAAGAACAGTAAAGTAGTTTTATAACAATTCACTGCCGTAATTTGTTGGTTTGTTAGGTGTTTCCTGCTGGATTTCAATGAATATTTATAGAAAGTTCTTTCTTATTAAGAGAATGTTCATGAAACCATTAGATATGATTTGTATGATTTTTCAATTTGCTACAGAGTCATCTCAAACCTTACCCCCGTGTCTATAGTTTCTCCTCATTTTCATCTTTCTTTTGAAAATGTTTAATCTTTCCCATTCTCAAAGTTATAACAGTTGCAGTTTATTGTTACGGTCCGAACCACGGATGACAGAATGTAAATATAAAATACTACGTATTTGTAACAATTTAATTCCGATCTGACGAGAATCTATCCGCCGAATTCAGTATTCCGATATTACTCTCACAATTGCATATGAGATTCTTTAGAGACGGGTTTAGATACTTGTGGATTAACATGGAAAACGAACTTGTTTCATAGTTTTATATGTACTGCCACGAGACACATGAGGATAAATTAATAAATAAAAAACAGAAAACAAAAAACAAAATACTTTCGAAAAGACGGTCGAAATTCGACGCACAAAGTAAATTGAACCTACCTAAAAAAAAAATCCAGCTTGAATAAAAAAAATAATAATTTGTAAAAAATAATTTTCTTCCGGTTCTACCGACTGTATAATATGCAAAAGTTCAACTAAACACTCATATTGAGGGCTAGTGGATGAGCTTTTGTTAGAAAATGATGCGGCCGGCACATCAGGTAGTTAAACAGACTTGTTTATTTCATCCTGATACAGTATTGGTCAATGAAAATCGATGTCGATACTACATATAATTGTATATACATACTTATATGATACGTTCCATGCCAATTCATCTACCCTCTTTTTTCACGCGGGCAGGCAGCTGGTGTGGTAGGGAGAAAGTGATCGATCTAAAGTATAAAATGAAAAAATCATCAGGTATTGTAACAGTTGGTTACAACTCTAGGTATATAATTGAAATGTAAAATTGAGTTAGGTGTGGAAACGCCGAATTGAAGAAAAGCAGCCCGTGCCCGAAAAATTCGGAGAGCGTATTCCGAATTCCAATCAATCAGACAAATGGTTTAAGAAATAGAACGCCCCACTTTTTGCACCATTTCTATAATTAGGTGATGAAAATACAAGCATTATTATTTTTTTTTTAATGCATGAATGAATTCGTGTAAATATCGTTATATCTAAGTATCATTGAATGTGTAACAGTTGACTATACTATTGCAGAGATAGCCTAGTGAACTAAAAAATACCTGAACACGGTCATCTCCATCTGCAAACCATTGAATAGAACTTATTATTGATAAAATTCGGCAGAATTATTGTAGTTGTTCAATACTCTTCTCTAATCTTTGTTTACGAATTTTCGGAAATGTAAACAAAATTTAGGTGGTCGAGTTGACATGGAACGTAACTACTGTACTCGTAACTAAATAAAACATAAGAACTGGCTACATATTATTTTGTCACTTGACTGCAGCGTTCAGTGTTTTTGTAAGGACCCAGTATTGAATTGATTTCACACGTTCGCAGATTTGATCATGTTATCTTTTATCAAATGATGGAGACGCTTTTCTGTAAAACTGACGCAGCCTGATGGTTTCAGAATTTCCTAACTACACTACGTACTAACAGGTGACCTGGTTGTACCAGAAACTATAAAACACATCACTCTTAATATTCTATTCTGGTTAAAAAACCAGGGATCAGAAAAATATCTTTTACTGAAGTTTTTAGTATAAACAATACCATTAAAGCAATTTGATGAGTTCGTTCCTAAATTCATGCGATACCGGCTATCGTCTCCTGGTTCTCCTCTTACCTTTACGACCTTATTTTGTCCACTTTTTACCTGTCGAATTGCCACAAGGTGTTCAAAAGTGCCAGCCGCTGTTAGTACATAATTTAGTTACTCAATAGCGTTTTCAACTGATTATACTGGTATAATTTGAATACAAAACTGGTATCCTGCAGCATTTTCTGAAATGTTGACCAGTGCGCACCAGTACAGCTAGTGGAAGAGGCTATTAATGATTTTGGTAATACATAGGTTCTAAATCGAAATAAAGTCAATGGCAGATGGGCGGGCAATGACCTAATATCCACCCAATGACTTAGACGCATGTTCGCTGCTCATAAACGTTTCATTGACGAAAATGAGACTATTCAGAACTTTAATAGTGCCTGCATAGTTGAAATAAAATGTATGTCAATTTTTATACAAATGCATGATCGTAATTTGCGAATGAAAGAAAATTCCCTCTCTCCGAAATGATTGATGGGCTGTAAACTGGTTCCAGAACGGTCTTTCAATTCGTTGGATGAACAAACATTGATAAATTTGCGTAAATGAAGAAATAACGTCGTCGATTATTGACATTAAAATAACAATTCAATTGAAGAATAATAAATCGTTGTCTGGCGGTTGAAGGATGATGAGAATCCTTGGACATGATGGTACTATTTTCGAAGTTTAATCTGGATGCTCGGTTGTATAATGATTAAACAAATTTTGAGTGCGAGTGAATTAGAGAAATTGTGCATAATGGGTCAAGTAATAATGATAATAGGTAGTTAATGTAGAGTTCTTAGTCGAGTAAGGTGTAGTGTTGAATTGTGTAGGAATTCTTAAAGACAAAAGCTGTCAGTAGTAAGAATCTAAAGCAATGAAAGTTGATATACACTTTGTAAGAAGGTAGGCTATGAATTGGGATATGTATTTATTGACAGTGAATTTGTTTATGGAAATGTAATGTATAGCAACGTTTAACACTTGATTCACAGCTTACTCCAATTTATGATACCTCGTTATTTCATTTTATGAACTAAATTTAGAAGCACTATATTAATATCGGCAATGTAATGAATAACGATAATTATAATATTAATAACGATAATTAATAATATAAATGCCAGAGATGATTTCTGTACAATAATTATTTACGGAAGTTGTGTTACTATTTAAAATATCTAATAAGAAGAACAGACGGTTATTTAAATAAAAGAAAACAAATCATTGAAATTAGTCTTATATCATTCATAATACCCAGGGGTCCAGCTGAGACAGCAGACTCCATGAAATACCAAGGGTAAAGAATTTTCGGTCGTTACTGTCTCCGCTGAGAAACAAACTATAAAATTAATTTATAGTTAAATAATAATAAGCCGACAATTATCTATACATTCCTAGCCATGCACTACCACTATCATATAAAATGCATTACCTAATGGTTCTCATACTAATTACTATACCTACACAGATATAAATGCAAGTTGGTTCAAATTCGTTGCCATATTCCTACTAGGGCGCTATGACTCTAGTAACCATATTTTGGAAGACTGTCGCAAAATGTGCAGAAAGATTAATAATAGTCTGCTTCCGCGTGCACGTTTAGTTCTTAAATAATATGCATCCGAAAGATTCTTGCGAAACATGAATTCCCCATTAGCCTACAGCATCCTTGCAAAAATCTTGCGGGATTCTACTTGAAATATATCGGAGCGCCCTTGAAAGTTACTTGCATAAGTGAGCTGCAAACTTGTCGCAATATCCTGTTACAAGTTTGTTGCAAATTTTTCGCAATGACCTCCTGCTATTCTCATGAAAGATGCTTGTGATTCATGTGAGATAATTCCAATTAGAAAGTTGTAGTTTTAAACTGCTTTAATTATCAGACCAGGTATGTACATTTTACATCTCTTTACCCACTAAAATAACCATTCCGCATTAGAGATGGTATGGGCGTATTTTCTATAAAACTATACGGTCTGTAAGTTTACTAATTCTGATATTAATATTTGAGTGACTTCGAAACGTCTGAATACTTGAAGTTTAGTAATAATCGCTTGACACTCTGGTTTGGTATATTGAAAAAAATGACAAATGCAAAAATAAAAGAGATGTTTATAGGTCTATAAATGCAGTTTCGCTTGTTTGATTTATTTGACAATTGACAATTGATATAATAGTCTTTTGGTCGAGTGAACAATTAACATTGTCCTCGTCCACAGTTTCGTGACATTCAGTCAGACCGTATCTCAGCTGAAAATCTGAAAAACTGTAATCGCTCAAAAATCAAGAAAAGAGCTTCAAGTATATCCGAATCGAAATGGACAAATCGCAGAACATTGGAGTTTTTACAGTTTCTTTATTGAAATCAAATCAAAAATCGTGTTGCCGGCTAGTCGAAACGCTAGAAAACGATGTAAGTCGAAATATCGCCCCAAGGTAGCATATTATCAAAGAATCATTAAGGGCCTGAGTCCACGATTAATTTCACATTGATTTTCGGAATCATCCCCCCCGACGTTGAATCGTCAAGAATGACTCAGGTTCATCTATGGGGTATTCCACGGGTAGTGGGATGGGTTTGGTAGAAATAAGATGTACTGAAAACGTTAGGAATATTCACACTCCTGTCACACTTCTTTGGATCAATCTACATTTCCCTCGATGTTCTGCATACCTCGTTTTCGCCAGGAGAGGGTCGGTGAACCTGACGCCCATCCCAGAATCTCGAATTTTAGTATCATGCAAAAAGTCTCCTATAATTTGTACTTTCTAGTTATTTAATAATCTTTCTCAAGTCTCGATTGAAAATTGACTAGAAAATTTATTTTCCGTATACTTTTACCTCCCTATGCCTTAGGTGTCCACCGGGCAAAAACAATATGTCACTAATGTAAGTAGTGCAATCAAACCGGGAAAATACGCTCTTTTTAATAAAGCAACGAGAATATAGTAATAAGAGTTATGAAAAAAGCTCAAGGTACCGAAAATAGATTTTCTAGAAAATTTTCAATCAGGACTCTGCAGAGATCATGCATCAATTGGGACCTATAACTATGGGATAGCTTTGCATGATTCTACACGAAACAAGATTCTAGATGGGTGTCAGATCCGGGGAA
This sequence comes from Tenthredo distinguenda, assembly GCA_947538915.1. NCBI lineage: Eukaryota > Metazoa > Arthropoda > Insecta > Hymenoptera > Tenthredinidae > Tenthredo > Tenthredo distinguenda. The sequence goes on from OX384537.1 coordinate 11,279,357, forward strand.
CCTGGGCCAAAGTCCGTCCGACTACCCGTGGAATACCCCACATGTTATGTTATAGTAATCGCCACGAGACGTGTACCCAATCTTATATTGCTTTCTACAATCCGATTTATAATCAAAATGTAGGTATCGGTACTGCGTATCGAGGCACGCCACGGTTCTCGAATCAGTTCTGAATTGGATAGCAAATTGGAATGGTTTAATCGAATATCAAGCACACTTTCCGGAAAGCTCGAATCCCTCTGGAGTTTGGCCGACATGCATTCCGAGGAGAACAACGAAGTTAAGGAATTTGCGGATAAAATTTCAGCATCCTGGATACTCGCTAACAGACAGGTTCATCAAGAATTTTCACTGTTCATGGTTCCATTGCTGACTACATACTCTATTCTTGATTTACAATTGTGAATTATGAATATAATATAATGAGGCAATACAGAGCTGTGTTTCATGAAAGCGTATATTTATAACAATACCGAAGGCAGCATCGATATTCTCACTTAATAATTATTTTGACATTTTCATCTGAAAGCTGAGAATTTTTTCGCTAATGTGTGAAATTTTCAAAGTAAGACACAAATAATGCACAGATTCAAATCGTGAGCAATCCTTGCATACTGGAATAAAATTATTGTGAAAATTGCGCCAGTACTTTATTTTGAGAATCATTGCAATTCTGTAAGACGTGGTTTCCGCGTTTTTCTAACAAATCTAAATATGCTTACTTCGAATGTATGTTGAGAATGAATAGTTGACCGCTTTTAATTGAAGTTCGATGATTTTATAGATTTTTTAAAAATTGGAAATAATGACGAAGGAAATTCGGATTACGTTATTCTTCTACAAATTCCGCCGGAGTCTTCCAAAATAATTTATCGGGGTTTTTGAAAGAAATATTTCTTGCAGGGAAAATAGAATACAGAGTTTCAGTATTTACTTATTATGTTTACTCCCTCAGTAACACTATGCCGGGCATCTGCAGGTTTGCGAGGAGTATGCAAGAATTCGTGTTGCGAGTCGGACATTGTCAGGAACGCCGTTAACGACGTTGTTACAGAGAATTCGAAAACGGGCAACTGCTATAAAAATATCACTTCAAATAGGAGAAGTCATGTACGATAAAAGCTATATATTGGAAGGGTTTTCAATATTCGACGAAATAATCATGCTGCTGAGAGAGCTGGATAAATGTGACGAGAAGGTACATCCTGCATTAGACTAAAGTACTGTGGGGCCTGCAAAGATAGGTCATTTTCCCCTATCGATGTATAATTGTTAAGTTAGCTTCCGCGAGGAATAAAAAAATAATCATCAGGTGTAAATATAAACCAATAATCCATGCTTCCCGAATCTTATAATAAACAGGTACAGCAGTATTTGGCGATTTGCAAAATGACTCCATACCTTGTAGAGCTAGAGTCAACAGTTGATGGGTATGTTAAAACGAACGAATTGCTTCCCATGCCACGAAGAAGTTCTTCAGAACTGACTGTTTTTCCGATCCTTGTGAGGCTTTTGACGGGAGAACTGCTGGGAGGAGAGCCGCTTAATCCGAATCATGTATTAGTATACAATGCCCCGAGGAAACCTGTATTCATAACTAAAAACGTAGTCAAGAGAAAAATGGATATTCCGGCCTTACCTACTTTGAAAATGCCTAAGAACTCGTCATATCTCTCTTCCTTTCATTGAAATATCTAGCGATAGTGAATTTGTTTCGTACTTGTTAGCTAACCGGTATTGATGTGAGAATTATGAATTAATAATCGTTGGAATTATTAAAACGATCAAGCCTCCTCAAGGCTTGCAGGTTTGCATGTTGCATAAAGATCAACTGATCAGCTTGGCGTCCGACAGTATGAATTAAAATCGTAGAAGAATTTTTCAAAAATCGTGACTCTTGAGCGACACGTTCAAATATCCTGAAAAAAGTCACCATTAATCTACAGCGAGACTATAAAGGGTATTGTTCACCACGTAGCGCAGTTTTTCTTCTTTAAATAGTTGATGTTCAAAAGCGTAAATATTGGAATAATTATATGATAATTAGTGAACAAGATTTCGCTCTACTTTGGAAATATTGAATATAACATTTATTAATAGAAAATAAATGGATTATTACATAATAACGGCGTGTTCCAATGAATTTATTTGACTAACTGCAATTATTCAGCATTGTTGATATTTTTCACACCAGTACATAACAATATAATACTTAATTAATATCATACATAATATATGTAATAGAATAATTTACAATATATAAATACATAATGTTTGGTATAAATTTTGTTTCTATCAGGAAAGAAATTATTTTTTAATTATGAAGTAGGGTGTGCCTGACTGGCTGAACGCCTGAATGAACATGTTCTTCTACTCAGCTAAGATTTCTTGGGACAGTCATAATTGATGAAGATCTAGATTTGGCTGTGCCAAAAGAGCCTTCAGAACTTCTAATTTTTTTGAAAATTATTCATTCACTGAGAGCAGAGATATATGCAATTAGGGCAGCGGTGGAATATAGGAAATTACAAAATTCCAAATATTCTATCAATACGTATGCCATATTTATGAGTGAAGATCGACAAGAATGAACAGACCATGATAAGAATATCTGAGAAAGTGAGAGAAACGCCATATGTGCTTCCTATGGGATCTCTTACTTGAAATAGCCTTGAAAGATCCTTTACTGAAACCTAGCTAAGTGATTCATGATCTTTCATTTGGTTTGATGAATCATTTGTTACTTGGTACCTGTACAAACGTATACATATAGACCTACAGTAGTATTATCAAGTGGCAGTTCGAGGGGTAAACCTGTTTCTAATTTTTTTAAATTCAACACTTACAATTAAAATGCATTGTATGAGATTTAGGTTCGTGGTAAAGTTCTAGAGGTATAATCTTGTGAAAAACTTTTCATCTCGCTCTTGTTGCGGTGTGGAATTGTTTATTTAGCTACGTGGAATTGAGTATGCATGTTCCGTCTCAAAGGTTTATTTTCATTGGTTTTATATTCCTAAAATATGGGGAATCAAGAGACTAGATTAAAATATACCTTCGAAGTCTGGAAGAGGAGTTTGTGGCGCTAGCCGTAGTGTGAGATCTCTGCCCCGCATGAAGCTGGGTGGCAGAATTGTTCTTCTTTCCTGAAAATAATAATCTTTTTTTATTACAAATCTATCGGATGATTTAATATGTAAATCTTATTTTTATTTCTTGGTGACATACTGCCACATGTAAATCTGTTCCAACATTAAGGTAGAACATAGATATACTATTTGATGACTATATGCTATATGCCAAATGGAACAAAATGAAAAATACAAGTATTAGTATCAAAACCATGTTCTTTATAACATCTTTGGTTTCATAATGCGTTATTCAAGGAGCTCCGCTGTTCACTCAGGAAATAATTTAGTAAAGAATAAAATCAATGAAATCTACAATGGAATCAATGAAATCGTTTGATACCATCTGATTTTGGATCCTTAAATCACTCTGAATTCGCAGGCAATCACTGGAAACCACTTGAAATCATATAAAATGGTCAAACGATTGAAGTCATTGAAATCATTCCAAAATCAGCCAAGAAATCAAGCCCCGTTTAAAATCATCCGTACATAGTGGGAGTGAATAGTCCCTTACAGTTATTTGAATTTGAAAGACAGACGTAGGGACTAAATAAATCAATTTGAAACAAAAATTTCGAGTTAAGAGTTTTCCTGAAACACAATTACTTATTATTTGCCATGTAGAGGCAAAAGTCATTTTTCTCGATTTCAGTCAATTTTATTTACAGAGGAATTCGAAAAAAACATATGTCGATCATAATTGACTATAGCATCCTCCGAAGGATCAAAACACTTACCGGAGGTCGGTCATTCATTGGGGGTGAATTCGTTACCGCTGTTGCCCAGCCCTTGATGCTCAGACACTCATAACAGACTCTGGAATTCCGCAAGCACGAGACGTGATATCCATGTCCGCACCTAAACACCACTGCATAATCTGTACACTGGGAGAGTGCCTGTCGACACACTGGGCAATAGGGGCAACCATTTTGATACGCTCTGCCTGCGTCCCTGGATAAAAGTGAAGATTTGGATTTTGAATCCAGCAAATTTAATCAGATGAACAGTTAATATAAATATAGGTACTACAACCAACTTTCCATTGCAGATACGGTAAAAAATTTGTAGATGAACAAAAAAAAAAATCATTGCCTGGCTGCAAGAACAACTTAGTAGGTTGAATTGGTATTTGATATTGGGTATCATAAGTGGGATCACAATGCACTTTGCTGTAATCTGCTCATTTTGAAGGGCCATTCTTCAGGGATAAGGAGCATTGTTTTTCAGCTTATAAGTATAAATGAAGCACTTTGTAATAAATAAAACAAATGCATTATCAGTTCAGAGTGATTCAGATTGTTCATAAAGAATAGTTGCGGAGCCATGGTAAAGCGAAAATAAAGTTGTGTAGTTGGTCCATGTAATAAATTTTACTGGGTGCTCAGTTTTGTCATACCTAAGGGATTTCTTGAGTGCCTCGTGCAGTTCCAGACTGACTAGTCTGGCGGTTGCTTCAACCAATGTTTGTTCGTATCGAGAATGTGTTAAAACTCCAGTCAAAAGCTCTCTTATATCACCAATTGTTCCACTAGTAGCTAGGGGATGTTTTAAAATTTGCTCCAACACTGTGGACAGAGCTGTAGTCCCACTGAGCGACTCCAATACAATTCGGAGCAATTTGCCTCTCAGAGATTCGACTTGAAAAGATCCAATTAAGTAAATTAAACGAAAAATATATTTACAAAAGTATGAAGATGCAATTATGTACAGTATCAAAAGTATTAACAACAAAGAAAGAAAAACGAAATAAATATGAACGAAAAATAGTTTGTTTCTCGTCCTACCCTATTGTACATGTAAACTTGTGTATAAAAAATTGGTAATCATAGTTTTATGATTCATGAAAGACATTAGGAAACATTAGGAACCTAGGATGGATACCTTTTTCGTTGTTGTTTTCTGTATATGGATGTAATACAGTTTCTACTAACGGCATCCAATCAAGATTTCCAGCTGCTCGTCTGCATAAGGCTGCCAATTGTGAAGTAGCTTGGACTGCCTCGTTATCAGTTATTTCACCACGACAGTGCTGAAGTTTAAATAATAATGCACATAAAAGATAAAAACTTGTCTGTATAGCGTGCAAGTTCTTAGATTGCAATAAAAAGATTATTATAAATCAAATGTATTACCATTTCAAACAGACTTTGCAAATCCCTAAGTAATAAGTCGAAAGCTTCTTGATAGTTTCCTAATTTTTCTAACATAACAGCTATTGCCTCTGTATGATTAGCGTCCTGCACTATTTTCAAAGCTTCGTTCAACCGACAACCATGAGGCCCGTGCAAATGATGAACAACCTAGAAGTACGTGAGCGATTTAGGTATATATCGCAGATTTCTGTAGCTCTGCATCTGTTTCAAAGCAGATACTCTATAATTATTATTGAAATGACTTACACGACCAGGTTCTAATGTACACATCAATTTCAAGTATTTTTCAAGCAAATCCGGCGTCAATTCCATTTTCGTATCTTCTTCTTTGTACTGAACCATTTGGTAAAGAGCTGCGAGCATACCGTACTCCAAACTTGGATTACCATCCATTTTTTGTAGAATTCTATTTAAACTTTTCGGCATTTGATTGGCTATGAGCATTGCTAGTCTCGTTGCATCGAGCGTCACCAACTCAGTAGCATGCGCAGAGACTACAGATTGCAGAGAATCCGATGGGAGACGATCTAGCCAATCCCACACTTCATAGTGGCGCGACGGGTCACGTAACATACATTTACAAACCGAGACCCAGTCCTCTTGGCCACTGTGGATAATTTCAGCTACCCGCATGCTTGAAAATTATAATTGTAATGTTATCAGAGATTATTTTGTTTTGGGCTCAAAGTCTTTTTTACAGATAGATACAACATGACGGATAGGGTGACAACTTTTCGACCTAAAATTATCAACTTTCGGTCTCACACGAAAATTTGTATACTTTTTAATATTTGAGTACACCTCTCAAAATTTTAGCGTGTTCGAACAGTTTTCATGGGTGGTTTAAGAATTATGAAAATGATTCAAATTAAACTAAACTAATTAAATCTTTTTTTCATTGTTACAAGAGTTACATGTAATTCTTTGCTTCTCCAAGTATGTAGTAGAATTTTTAGTGAAATTTCTGGAACGGTGGCAAGAAAAGCATGACTAAGTGCGACATGAATTTTCTGTCGTTACTCAATTAGATGCCAGGAGAATCTTAGCTATTTCTGAAATTTCCTGACCCTTAGAAAATTGTTCAAAATTTCTTTGACCTTGCAGAAAAGTAGTGGCCCCCCCTGTTGACATCTCAATAGCAAATAAGTACTTACAAATTAGCTTGATGCGCAAAGTTGAGGAGGCTGGTATCGGACATGTTTGTCAATTTTTTAGAGTGCAGAAGCTGCAAAATCGCATTTTCTTTTTCCAGTTTATGGTCCCTTGACACGTTCGTGCCGTTACTTTTACTATTCGATAGCATCTCTACTAATCTATTCAAAAAACTAGCTTCCAGGGTCACTGTGCTTTCCGCAACCTCGTTAGCTATGAAATTCAGAACCACCGCTCTTTGTCCGTCTGTTAAATAGTCAGCATTATCAGGGCTTAGTGGGGTGGTAGGCATAACAATGCTTAGCAAAATATCGATCATCCTCTGACGCTGCCTGAGCCCCATTTCAGATGTGAATTCTGGCTCCTGGAAAGCAATTGCTATCACATCTAGGAAACCTCTGGGGTCGAATTTCAGCAGAGTTCTGATATAAGGATATTGTCGTTCGACATCACTTGCAGAACTTGAATGCTGGGACAAAAGAGCTCGCAATACATCGGCCTTGGCTCTCTGAGGCAGACCCTCCGCTAAATCACCTCTGGGAAATCCACGGCCAGCTAGACAACAGCTAGCATATACTAAGATTGCGTTGCCTAATCTTATGCTCTCGGAGGATAATTTTTGGGTCTTGCTATTCGCCAGTGCGTTTTGTAAGACAGGGAGAAGCTGGTGTATTGGCGCAGTAAAATCCCGTAGAGCTGATGTCTGCAGGTGAATTAGAGCCTCCCACAGTCCTCGTTGGCGGCATATTTTTGTCACCTGGAAACAGCTTAGTTATTATATATATATAAAATACTCCATTCCGGATCAAAGGATCAAGGTACTGCATACAAAATGAAAACTTGGAAGCCCAAGTAGCTCATTAGATCTGACCATAGACCCCTTGAATTTTTTTATGTTAATTTAACTTTTTGGAACCTACGCATCTCCTGACTTCCGATATTTTTGAATCTTACTCATAGCGAGAAAAAGTTTCATCTGATGCCACAGAAGTGGCACGTCCTATATATATTTTGTGACGTCAGAAGCGATGAATTTTCGTCGACAAATTGAGCATAAATGGGCAGACGAATTTCACGGAAATAATTTTTTTATAGAAGCTTAGATTCAGCTGTACGGCCTCTACCCAGTAATTTGCAATGTAGATTACTTGGTAATGTGTATTACGAATGAATGAAAATTACACTATGTTTATATACATCCAACATGACGGCATCAGAATCCCTGCCATTACCGACTTGTCGTATTTTCACCGCATCTAAGAGATGAGAACGTCTATCACTTAGCACAGGGGGCAGGCGCCCTGTAGAAATACACACTTGTTTAGGCAAAATTTATTTCACCCATCTGTGTCCCGTAAGTAAGGCTTAATTTGGCAACGAAAGTCTCGGTATGATATATATCTATCTAAAACCTGTGAATTGACGGCAGTTCTGTGGCACCTCAAGTCGCTCATTACAGATCTGAAGTTGAAATACAGAAATTTGAAATGGCAAGCCCAATATGATGTACCAAAATCGTAGAAAGTAGACTATTATGGTCCAAAATTGATTTAACTTTAATCTAATTGATAAACTTTACTAAAATCACATTGACACTTCTTAGTTATAAAAACAAAGGCATATATTCTTATTTGATTAAAGTCGTTTATACTTACTTGATGTATGTCTAAGCAATCGACATCAAGCAGTACGATAATGGCTTGCAGAGAATCCATTCGTTCGTCCTGTTCATACAAGGTAACTAATTGCTGAGCAATAAGCGGTGGCAATCGAGGAGGCAGACTGCCATTTAGTAGCGGGCTTTCAAGCGCCCGTAAATAACTTGCTCTAAGTCCATCGGACTCGGAAACAAGTTCCCAAAGTTTGCCAAACAGCAATTCTGTATTCTCTAATTGTATGCAGAAGTCAACGCAGGTAGATGCGACTTCTGAGGCTGCATAGTCATCGGTAGGGCAGTGATTAAGGTCGTCCATGTACTGGATTAATACCTCACAGACTTTGTCGCGAGCTATTTGTTTGCGGCGTTGTTTAGATCCTCGCAAACCCACCACTGCTTTTCCCTTATCCTGGTAAAATGAAAGTCCTAAAGCTAGTGCCTCTGGAAAACGCCTCTGGAATGGATAAATTAAACATTAAATGCTGTCCGCTCTGCGTTCAACTATGACTAGGTGATGCGCATCACATATTGGTATATACTTAATTTGTTATAAAAAAGTACTTGCTTGTAGCGTCAAGTGTCGCAGCCGCTCTGTCCACGTTCTTATGCAAACGGCATGAAGACTTTTTGTTCCTAACAGTAATAGTTGGCTGCCAAATGCGATTACTGTGTTATAACAAGCTCTCTCACCTGCCAAAGCCATCGCCTAAAAATAAATGATAACAGATCACAAACTCAATATTGTAGTCTATTCATCTATAGGGAAACATACGAATTTGTCTTAAATAAAAGAATGAGTATATATTTTTTTAATACCAAGGACGATCTGATGCGATTCCCCAAGAGAAATTCTGATTTTTTCAAGCTAAGCATGACTCTAACGCAAATGCATTCAAATTAATACGAATAAATATAATTTTATCTGCTATCAAAGTTCAGCTTAAACCTTTGAAACGTTGCCGCCAGTAGACAGGCCCTTGAAATGGCTCGATGCATACGAAATTTCAACTCGGCTGAGGTCTAACGTTTCTAGTTCATCCTGTGACCTAACGTCCAGTAGATGTAGCTTTTCCTGCGTATCGAGCAGCGCCAGGGATCTCGCGTTTAGCCACCTCAGATTACTCACTGTGTACGACAAAGTAACACGTTGCAATGGCGATAGTCGTACTCTAGAATTTCCTTCTGTACAAACCTACAACATCGAACAGAGAAATTATGATACTCGGCTTATAATTGGAATTGATTAGAATAGCGATAATTATTCATTCTTGCAATGTTTAAGTGATAAGGCTTGTGCGTAATCCTGCAGAGTGTAAAGCGAGACTTAAATTTCAGTGTATTATTACCTGGTAAAAGTGTACAACATCATCTCGAGCCAAGGCTAATACGGGATCAATGACTCGAGTCGAATCTGCTGCTTGTATCACGACAAGCTGCCAGGCTACTTGCGGGGGGGCAACAGATGCACCGCTCAGGGCATGCGTAAGAACCACGCGCATTCTTGGTCTTATGCAAACAACTATCACCTGAAAAAACGATTATGTTTTATAATATTTTGACAAAACATAACGCTTCGGAAAATTATGTACTCAAGATTTCAAGCCTTGAAAAATTTCATAGATTCCCATGAGATTTTATGGAACTTCATAAATGGCACATAACTCCAAAGACTTCAATAGATTTCATGGGCTTTAATAAGATTTGATGAGATTTCTTATGGATTTCATGCAACATCATAGACTTCGGGGGGACTTCATAGATTACACATGACTTCAAGGATTTCAAAGTTTTGATAGGATTTAACAAGACTTCACAGATTTCTCAGGACTTGAAGAGTGATGAACCCTTCGGCTGCATTGAATCTATCAACAAATATGATTTCTTGGAGACATGTTTATTATACTTTGAAATTTGTCTGCGTAGATGATGGTGTCTCTGTCACCCAGATATAAGTTGCATGTGGTAAGGGGTAAGCTTTGAAATGATGAAACAGTCCCCAAATTGCGATACCTTTGATAAAGTAGCCATTGCAACTAAGGTATAGTTTTTCAACGGATGTGACGGTAGCTGATTGAGCAGTAAGGGTTCCAGCGTACAAACTTCGCCCCTTGAACCACTGAAGAGACACTTGCTGTCGCAACCTCTGACACCCATAACTCGGGTGAAACTCAATTCAAACACAGAGCCACCGCTGTCGCTGCACAAGGCCAATTTTGGAGAGTCTGTAAACTGAATAAAAACATGCAAAGAAAACAATTAGCAAGCAATGGTTTTGAAGTTATAGCAAAACGGTAATTTCACATCGATTCATCCAGACGTTTTACACGATCCTCTCCGAGTTTTGACAAATATTTTGGTGGCCTTTCGCCTGATTGATTTAAGTTAATTACTCAGATAATTTAATAAATAAAAAAAAAAAAACGGTCTTATCGGAATCTACTGATTTGTGGGCTCAAAAATGTCAATGAAACAAACAGAAGTTGTATATTACATAAAACTGATGGTTTCATTCCGAAATGGTAAGTGAAACTCAATAGCCCAGAGAAGTTGAAGTTTCATCTGAAAGGAGGGATTCTTTGAGGTGATCCCTGTTGAATTTATAGATTTTTCGTAAAATGGGTCTGAAAGGCATGTATTGAGATTTTTCCCTACTTCCGGTCAAAAATTCAAGTTCAACGTTGGACGATTCATTTTCAGCAACTCGTGTTCAAAAATTTGTTAAAAGTGCTACAAGTCGCAGATAAATGTCTCAAGGTCTGTTAATGGAGGAGATAACTTCAATGCATCAAGCGAAGAACCATACGAATTTTCGTCGATTACTTAGAGGATCGGGTAAAATATAAATGGATCAATTGACGTAAAATTAGCCAAAGGCATTACAGCCTTCATAGTCGCTGTTCAGAAAGAAGAAAAAATTACTTTGACATGCAAGACTGCAGTCCCAGGGGGGTGCACTTCGGTGAGCGTTCTCAGGACTTTGCCACTCGAACTTTCTAGCATGAGAATATGTCCTCTCGCAAAGCCTGCTAATAGTCTAGTTCCGTCGTGATTGAAGCATAAAGCTGATACGGAACCCTGGTGTCTGGCTTCTTGATCGCACCAGCGTAGAGTTTGGGTAGAATCAAAGCCTAAGATCAGGCCGTGACTTGTACCGATTACCAACATGTTGCCCCCAGCTGCTACGGTGCTTGCTAGGCCAGCATTGACCCTCTCCTGAAGAAGAACAGAATAGCACATTCATTTTAGTAATAAAAAACAAAAAGTATAGGTTGAAATGTGGTGCAAGTAGTTTTATTGATTGACGAGCAGGATATCTACCAATATACGACCTTTGACCATTAGTTTATTTATTTTTTGCTAATTTCAATTGCGTTTTGAGTATTTTTATAACGAATGACGCAAAAAAAAATTATATGACGTTTTTCCGTTAATAAATTTGATAAAAATTGTAAAATTTACTGCTGAAAGGGTCATATCTGCCTAACGTACGACCCTTCACCTTCGGATTTTTTTCTAACTAATTTTAATATATTTATGTGACGTGAGAATCAAAAAATTCTTCTACCATCGAGATCGTATTTTTAGCAAATACGACCTTCTACCGTTTGACACGCAAAATCATTATGAAAGATGCAAAAAATTCTCACACTAGCAGATGAAATTTGTGATGATATTCCCTTGAGGATAACATGTCTCAAAATAGCACTTGAAGATGGTGCCTGAGTAGGTTTGAAAGATCTGCTAACAGAGTTGAGTGACAATAAACTTCCAACGCTTGCTGTCTCGCTGCCTCCCAGTTTGTCTATCGATGTTCCAAGCTCATCCTCTGTTCCAGATAACGAACCACAATCTGGTTCAGTCAAGATACTCTCTAAGGAGGGTGGTTCCTCCACCGCGGGTATTGCATACTCGGCGTCATCTAACTGGAAAAATATTATCTCTCAAGCTCAAGCAAAAAAATAAAAACTTAAAAATTGAATAAAAATTACTTTCTTTTTTTTGTTACTAAATTATTAGAGAGTATTTAATATTCATAAATAATAGAAAATGAAATACAGATTTATTTGTTCGTCTTTTGTTTTCTCAAGATATATGTATTTGTCAGAGCTGGCATAGCATAATTGCATTTTATTGAACCATTGAGAGGCGGCTCACCGAAGAATTGATAGAAGTATGAGATTAATCTAGTTTCCTGTGAAATGAATAGATATATAGAGATAACAGACTCGGCGTTCAATATTTTGCGTATTATAGGAAAGCGGTTGTCTGATGGTTAGGCGGGATTCAAACACGTGTGAATCAGATTGAGAAAAGGTGCGCGATAGAGCGACCGGTGAAGTGATCATAAACATTTTGACGATTTGTCAAAACACCCCAAGGGGGAGGAGCATAACCTCGAAATTGGTGAATCGTAAGACGTCTAACGATTAAAGACTATAACTAAGGTACCAACAGGCATTCAATTATGAAGACAGATACTCTGTCCCTCTTCTGGACTCATTACCTCTTCGATATCTAAATTAATAGCTTCGGTAGCGAGATATTCCTGGGAGCCGATGTCGATCCCGAATCCATTTTCAGCCATTTTATTTATTCTATGTGTCAAATGTCAATTCGTATGGTAAAACAGCAAGCGTGACTTACCCAGGGTGTAAGGAGTAAGGTGTGCTCAATACGATTTTCAGACAGTCGCGCATTCTGCCAGATGACGTCACGGGCACGTGACTCAATACGGTACTCACTATAACGTCAACGATGGAAGCTATAATTACATTATTAGACTAGAAACTTGACCAAAACAATAAAACAATCACGTATGCTACCTAACGTAGCTCCGTTCTAGTTCGAAATTTTTTTAAACTTTCCTTTATGTTTTCACTTTTGAATTGACCGCTTGCTGTAACGTCACACCTCACCCTCATACCATTACCAGACTTCTGTCACTCATATTCACGTGCTTGCTCCGTGTTTCGTGTGATCGATGGTCGAGTGCATATGTCAGTCTAGTTCGTGATTTTCCTATTGTCTTGAATAATGTAAAGTGAATAAGCCATGCACAACGTCAAGCTTAGCAAAGTGTTCCAAAACGGTTATATTCCGATTATAATAATACTCTTACTTTATAATTCACATATTGCATCATGTGAGGATGCCAACTCTAACCTCAATAATGCGATTACGCAAAATACAACAGACGATATCACTGCTCCCTCACTGGCACTCAAGTCTGGAGACAAGAGTGTCTCGATAGTCAAGGATCTTTTCACACCAGACGCGACATCGGATCAAAAAAATGCAGCTAAAAAAGACGAAACTGGTCTTGTTTCACCAGGAAATCACCCTCCTGGTGGCGCAACTAAATTTCCCACGACTACCTCAAACTCATCCTCTATTGGCGTTTCTGTTAGTACCGCTAAAACTCCAGATAATCATCCGATGATAGTTATAACAGAGAGTTCAGTGACCACATCGACAGACAAGAACCCAATAAATACTACTTCGGACCCTTCTACAGTCTCGCAAAATTCAGAAACAACGAATGTAACGAATACTAGCACAACCACTGTTGCACCGGCTGAACCAGTTCTACCGGACAAAGGGTCTGCGGAAGAAGAGCACAATAGTTCAATGTCCATATTTTTTGTACTTTGCGTTTTAGCGCTAGGAATCTTGCTTATTCATTTAATGCTGCAGACTAATTTCCAGTATCTGCCTGAATCTGTGGTCATAGTTTTTCTCGGTGGTGCGATAGGGATGATAATCAACCTAATGTCGCACCAAAACATTGCTAACTGGCGGAAAGAGGAGGCATTTTCTCCGACCGCATTTTTTCTCGTCCTTTTGCCTCCTATAATATTTGAGTCTGGTTATAATTTGCACAAAGGTAACTTCTTCCAAAACATCGGCAGTATCATGGTATTCGCTATTTTTGGTACAGCCATTTCCGCATTTGTCATCGGCGCCGGTATTTATCTACTAGGCCTCGCGGGAGTCGCCTATAAACTCAGCTTTGTCGAGAGCTTTGCATTTGGTTCCTTGATATCCGCCGTTGACCCGGTAGCCACTGTAGCCATATTTCACGCCCTTGACGTCGATCCGGTTCTAAACATGCTGGTCTTTGGAGAATCCATTCTCAATGACGCTATCTCAATTGTTCTAACAACATCTGTACTTGAGTCGAATAATGCTGCTACCACAAGCGAAGCCATCATACTGGGAATCAATCGATTCTGCTTGATGTTCTTTGCCTCTGCTGGTATCGGCGTTGTTTTTGCCCTCATTAGTGCCCTGCTCTTGAAACACGTTGATTTGAGAAAAAATCCATCACTTGAATTTGGGCTCATGTTGGTCTTCACTTATGCACCTTATGTATTGGCCGAGGGAATACATTTGTCAGGTGAGAATAGAGCAATAGAGAATAATATTTTTCTATTTCTTCCTCATTCTTATGATATTTGAAGATACCTGATAATTTTCTCAGAAAACTGCAGTCATAAACAATTTCAACCCACATCTTCATACATATTGTCTTCACATGGGTTTTTTAAATTCATATGAATTGCAGATAGACAATCTATCTGCCCAGATAGCCAGATGTTATCAGTTACGAGTTACGATTGTATGCTGGTGAATAGATAACGTCAAAAAGCCGCAGTTAAGCCAGCTCTAAAACGCAGCATTATGTTTGTCTGCAAATATATCGACAAAGAACTGTATTAATGCTGGTACAAATTGACAATTTAAAAACGGGCATTGGTTTCCTATTTTTGCTCATTTTTAAACTTGTCATTATTGCTGCATTTGATGCTCATTTTATGTTGATTTAGATTGACTAGGAATTCACGCATTGCTTGCAGAAATTTCGCAGCAATTAATTACTGTTCTAAGTTGCTCGTAATACCACTGCTTAAGGCAGACGTAAACAACGGTGAAGTTGTTTCGTTACTTATAAGTAATTCTTTCATAACATTATCATGTATTTCACTATCATTTGGCTATCTGGCTAATTGTAAGTCTTATACCCCATAAAGCCGTTCCGTTTCAACATCATGTTCCAGGTAAAAAAATCTATTCGTTTCTGTCGTATATTTTGCAGCAGAAAATGTACAAATATTTGATAGAATTTTTGTATTTAATTCTATTAAGAAAATGTGCGGTATAGAAAATAGTGGAAAACGAAGAACTTGAACTTTTGGAAATAGAAATATTAACTCAAAACACAACCACAGTTTTTTATTTTTCTCTACAAAACAATATATTTTATCTCTAGTACAATTAGCTCCGTATCACCATTGGAGCAAGCCATTTTATTGTTGGTAACGGATAACGAAAAATAAATGATATACATCGAAGGTCATTTAGCCAGTTTTCTGTTATTCACAATTTAAAAATTCAATTGTTGCATTGCAGGAATTATGGCTATCTTATTCAATGGAATTGTCATGTCGCACTACACACACTTCAATTTATCAACGGTAACGCAGATTACAATGCAACAAACGATGCGAACGTTGGCCTTCATTGCTGAAACTTGTGTCTTTGCATACTTGGGCTTAGCTCTGTTCAGCTTCAGGCATCGGGTAGGTTTTGAAGTTTTCAACGTTGTCATTTGACAAATAAGAACCAAAATCCTAGTTGTCGCTCAAATGAGGGTACCGTCTGAATTTTTAAATTGAACAGTTATTATTTTTCCCTTTATAGGCGGAGCCAGCACTGGTAGTCTGGTCCATAATTCTCTGCCTTATTGGAAGAGCAGCAAATATCTTTCCCCTTGCTTTCTTGGTCAATCGATTCAGAGAACATCAAATAACAAGAAAAATGATGTTCATAATGTGGTTCAGCGGTCTCCGAGGAGCAATTTCATACGCTTTGTCGTTGCATTTAGATTTTAGTGATGAAACCAGACATGTAATAATAACAACGACGCTGATCATTGTTCTGTTTACTACTTTAATATTTGGTGGCTCTACAATGCCACTTTTAAAGTTTCTCAGAGCAGAGAAGAAACCTAGGGCTAACAGTAGCAGAAGGAAGAGGAGAGACAAGGAAATTTCATTGAGTAAAACTAGGGAATGGGTAAGAAATTTTCTCTACTTTTTCATATTATTAATAGTATCAACACAATTTGGGGAGATCGGGGCAAGACGCAATCAGTTCTAGCAATTAGTGATATTATTTCTGCAGAGTTGCTCTGACCTACAAAAAAATATAATTAAAAATCATTTCATCTTATTCAGGGTCAAACGATAGATTCGGAACATTTGTCGGAGCTCACCGAGGAGGAAATGGAAGTTTCGTTCTTGCAGTCCCGAATTCGTGGCTTCGCTCGTTGGGACTTAAAATTCTTTATTCCGTTTTTCACGCGAAGATTCACCCAGCAGGAATTGAAGGATTGCAAATCTCAGATGACCGATCTAACTAATCAATGGTATCAGGCTATTAGAATCAGCCCTATAGAGTCGGACGACGAGACATCGACGATTGCTTCGACAACGCAGCTCAATCTCAACCTTGCTGGAGATTGTCAAGGCATGGGTAACAACAAGTCAAAAAAAAATGGTCGGCCAAGCCACGGCTCTATACTTAGCATATAATTTAGCATCTCTAAATAAATGTCGCGTGACGCGCTGGCTCGCATGTCCATGCTACAATTATTACTTTGTGATTATAGAAATATACTTAATTATCTCCGCCCATTGTATGTGTATAGCTTGAGGGAATTTTAACTATTGGTTACCATGCTGGGGTATAAACACACCATAAAATGACGGGCTGCTATTTTTGAAAACATTTTTTGAGCAGATCCAATATTCAAGGGGGTAGACACACCTTGGAAATTAATTTTGTAAGACATGTTCCATTATCTAAGGTTTTTCACAGCTGATTACCAGTATCATGGGACATAATTAGAGATTATTTGGAATTTTATGGACTTTGCCTTACATAGATTGAGTTATATTCATTTTGATGTGAACCAGTCTAGTTTTTGCTGATTTTGAAACCTCTTTAAAAAAAAAACCTCCTGAGTGAGTTTGAAAATAGTCACATGTAAGGAAAACTATAGGCTGCAGAAAGTTAATTGAATGTATCAAAATGACTTGCCCCACCTCTTGGTGTTGAAATAGAACTCATTTTGTGGGAGGATATGTTTTGTGTCTGAAACTAACACTTAGAGTAGTCGGAGCAAAAAAAAATGAAATGCAAAATTTTTTTTCTAGACACCCTGGTGTATATACCCCTTTAGTGTACTTAAAAATTTGTTGCTTGACTATTATGCACACTAAAATCTTCTCCGGAGTCCAAGGGGTCCTCTTCGACCGGCGTCGATTATAAAAACAATTCTAGGAAAGTACAGGGAACGCTTGAGGTTTGTGGGATCTGCGGACCCCAGTGTAGCATTTGTGATCAAATTCCGAAGCTTGGTGTATAAGGGTTAAGAATATGTAAATATGATTGCCAATTTAAGATTTTATTCAGTATCAGAGTAGCCAATTTTTATTTAATTTAAATAATTCTACAAACAATTTGTAATTAACTTGACTATATTTTATCACTGAAATTTGTATACCGTGAGCGTTTTGTGAAGCGGGTCAGTGGAACGACGATGACGCTCGTTCTTTTGAATTTTATAGGGAAGGAGTTTGTTCTCGTAAAATTCACAAAAGCTGGCGTTTCACTGACCTGTTTCATGAAACCCTCTCATTTAATAAATTTACCATAGGGTACATTTAGAGCTTTTGTCTGTCGTGCACAATTACTTTTCAATATATTACTACTACACGAACGTATGAGAGCTTTTTTGGAATCCCATCTTTCCTTCATTTCAATGAAATGTTAAATCCTAGATATTGATTACGTTTGTTTTTGATCCACAGTTACCGACCTATTTTTTTCACTCTCAACTAATCTGCTTACTTTCAGTTTTACATTCAAATTTTTATCTCAACTTCATCTTGTGGGCAGAAGAAAAACGATGTGCCGTCTCTTCTTCTCTGTGAAAAAGGTGTAATCTTACTAAATATAACAGCCACTTTCACCTGAGCCAGAATACCCGTGGTTTATACACGCACCGACGTAATTGTTTTTCATTGGCTGTAGTAGTGACGTTCTTCGGCCTCATTCCAAAGCCCACTGATATCGTTCAAGAGTCGCCAAAAAAGCTAGGTATTCATTTGACATTATACATTATATCAAATTACGAAACAATGGGCAATGGTTTAAAGCTTAGCTCGAATGTACTACAAACCACTGCAAAGTTTTAATGTATTATACATATAGTTTAATCGATAAAAATTGTACAAAGGCAGAGATAATGGCTTAGAGTTACAGGCACAGAAATTGCTGCATTGAGTCCGATTTTAAATGCTTATATAACGACATTCGATCTAAATTCATTTCACATCATGTATTTTGATGCGTAACTATAATTTAATTGATGTAATGGTATGAAATAATCTGCTTCCTGGCAGTAGTCTGTTTGATGAATACAGCATATTTCGAATGTATCCTGGGACCATGGCGTGGGTTCCTCACATCTGATTTATCACCAAGAAAATAGTGCTGCCGTTTCAAAGTGTTTGCCACAATTATTGAGAAAAGGCTGAAAGTATAAATACCGGATATGGAACCTATAGGAAAATATCATGACGGCACGTATAAAAAGCAAATATTTGATCTGAAGTAGTAAATGGCAAATCTCTCTTCAAAGGGAGAGATTGGTCAAGAAACTGGTCAAGAGAGATTATTAAAGAATTATGAACTTACTTATTGATTGTTTCAGGTCAATGAATATAAATGTGGTCCTTTTTTTAAAATAACACCATTGTCATTCAGCTTTGTGATCAACGCATGGAAATCATCGACTATCAAGTTTTCTCTCTTGGCAATATCTTTCATTTCCGTTGTTGTGAAAACTTTATTTCCTGTAGCAGCTGCTCGATGTGTCAATAAGTTCACAAATGCTTTCACCTACAAAATAATAACAACTTGTAAATTATTCCTGATATAAGATGTTTTCCGAAATTCAACCTTTCAAAATCAGCACAAATTCATGTACAATATGTAGGGTATTCCACGTATTAGACCAGCCATCTGATTCCTGACAATGCAACCCGGTGTACATTGGTTTGCTTCGGTATACATTTCTTGAAATGCAGCAGAAAATGTAACTCTGAGCCTATACTTTAGAATATACCCGACAATCAATACTAAATTAATTCCTGAAATGCTTGCATCGATCGCTCATTTATTTCTAGTCTATTTTCTGAATACCTTACCTTGTTGGCTGTCATTTTGCCAGATCCAGAAAATACTGAATGATCAAGATCAACGGGCTCGACGGAAACATCTGCCATGGTATACGCTATTATCTCAACAATTTCTAAGGCATCGTCGTGTGTAGCCTGTTCTCGTAACTCCAACTTGGCTCTTGCCTAAAATATTAACATAGGTAGATCATTCTAGTCTGAAGTATTACAGATTCAATTATATAAACTTTATGCAAGACTGGCCTGAACGAAAAAAATAGTCTTTCATGTACTGCTAAGTAATAACGATTCACTCTATTTATATGAACAGATCAGGTTGTTAGTGGGTAGTTATCGATCCATTTAAAAAAAAAGTTATACCTCAGTCAGCCTGATTAGAGCTCCCAATTGTCTAGGGGTCATGGGTGTGATTTTTTCTTGATCATTCCTCGCTCGACATTCCAAATAAAAGTTCTGTAATACCTCTGCTGCGGCAGGTGTTATAGTCGGTTTAACATATTGTTTAGCATATAAAATGTAGTTGCGAAGAATACGTTGTGGTATAGGGTCGATCTTATCCGTTGCAAGTAAACGCAATTTTTGCCTGTATTGAATATTTATATAAAATTAACATAAGTGAGTTGATCATGTCAATTTTCAGGATTTGATTGAGATGATTATTCTTAGAATAAAAAAATTACTTCAGTTAATTACAGAAGTCAATTCTATTATAATATATATAGCAATGTCAAATACGTTAATTGATACAAAGCAGGCGAGTGGTGTGTTACCCCAAAGTATTCTGCGTTTGTAATTGGCTAAATGAATCAGCACCACGGAACTTCAAGTCTTCAATCCGACTATTTTTACCAGCATGTATTGCCATAACATGCTCAGAGAGTAAATTATCCAGATGCTATTGGAAACAAAAGTAAAATCGAAAACATATATGTAGCCGGCTTAACATAAGAGAAATCATACATTAGGATGACAGCGAAAATGACTTTTTTTCAATTCTTTAACACACCCCCCTATCCTACATTTTCATCCCAAACAAAGCCCCACCAAATATCAAACCGATTTTTGCATTCGCAAATTTCAATTTTTCACCTACACACTTAGACACTTACCTCATTGGGCTGATCCAAGAGAATGAATATTAAATCAAAACGTGAAAGTAAGGGCTGACTCATGTTTAAATTTTCAAGTAAAGTTTTAGATTTCTTGTATCGCCCACCAGCTGGATTAGCAGCTGCTAAGATCGAAGTTCTAGCTGGAAGGCAGCATACCATTCCAGATTTGGCTAAGCTCACACTTTGTTGTTCCATTGCTTCGAGTAAAGCCTATTTCATGTTCCAATAAAACGAATTATATTTGAGAAAAGAAAATTAAATCAGATGTCAGTAATCATTCAAGACTTTACTAGATAAATTATCATTAATCGATATGACAATTCATAAACGTGTTAATAATTTATCAACTCCCGCACATGCCAACTAAAGGATTAGTTCTCTAATATAAACTTCGCGAACAGCTATTTCCAAACTTTTGTGATACCGTGTTCGAAATGTAGCATCAACTGTCTAGATTATCACAAGCTGCAGCACCTGATATTCATGTGGAAATTTACATCACCGAAAGAATCCTCAAATTCTAAGTGCATCAAAGTAATCAGCAAATGAATATTACAAAAACTACCTGGTATTGTGTCGACATTTTGTCAAATTCATCGATGCAACAGCAGCCTTTGTCAGCCATAACAAGGGCACCAGGTTCAAGTACTACTTCGCCGCTACTTTTGTCTTTCATAAGAGTAACTGTTAGTCCGGTCGAGGTACTCGAACTACCGCACACGTAAACACCTAGAGAAGCAAAATTGAATAGCTTCAACTTTGTTGCTAATTATCGGATTTCATAAATCGACCTATCAAATTAAAATAAGACGCATCTCATTACCTTTAGATGCAACACGACTACAGGCTTGCAATAGCTGCGATTTTCCAAGACCTGGGTCACCGAACACTAAAATGTGAATGTCCTCGCGCACATCACGAGTTTTGGTACTGCCTCCAAATAGACTTAAGAGAAGTCCAGCTTTGATGAATTCATGACCATATATACTTGGACATAGTGAATGAACCAGTAATTTGAACACATTTGGATCTTGCCATACTTCCTAGGAAAAACCACATTTTACATTATATATATATATTGCGGTAGCAGCAAAAACAGCTTGTTTTTTCTTTCAATTCTCGAATTCATCCCCTATTTTCTTTATTCTTGTCCTGAACCAGACGCATCCAAATTTTCATCTGATACATATCGATTTTATCTCAGAATATGAAAAACTTATTCCCAAGAATGGTCAATTAGATCTCTGGATTTCTTTTGTTTTAATTGAAGTAGCCCAAACTCAAATGGAAAATTATAATTGCAACGCTTTGAGACACCTCTTTTCAACAAATACTCAATTATTCAAAGGAAATCCTCAAAATTTGTCATGCAATATAATTGAGAACAGTCTCTATCCTCCCAAATGCAGCAAGGAACTCTTATTTTCCGAAAGAAAAAATATTATCCAAACGGTTACATGAAAAATTTTTTGGGTAGGCAGTCCCGTATTACTTAGCGGTATTGTGGCAACAGATATCTTATTGTTCTTTGATGATATGTCTGCTATTTTGTTGTTTGATCAATGTTATTGTAAAATTGATGAAAGTAGCTTTATCTCTGACTATCTAGTTGTGTGTAGTATGTAATTTATTTCCAAACGGATGATTTACTCTTATTGCATTATGATCTGTGGCAGTCAGATCAAGACCCATAACACATTTATTCTGAGACTGGAATTTATTATTGTGTATGTAAATAGCTTCCATGTACAAAGAGAATGGATTTGAGTTGATATTTCCTTTTGATGAATGAGTCTCGCTTCCTCTGACCTGAAACAATATATCAGGTATTTGCTGGATTTATTTCTATTGAAACAAAAGTAGCGAGGTGGTTATCGAATAGATTAACATTGAAGAAAAAATTACATGTCCTGTGTGCCTTTTGCAAATCTGTACAATATAACTGTTATAATTGAAGTACTAACTTTAATAATTCCTGTTACAGTAACATCATTTCCTGGCATACAAGTGCATACTAAATCTTCTATGAGATCTACATCAATAGTACGAGGTCGTCTTCCTTTGTCATCCTGAAATAATTATAAAGCTAATTATATTACAAAAGATACTATGATAATGATAATGAGGAAAGTTCACCGTTATTTACGATACTCAATCTACAGAAGTGGATTCTTTGGAAAAAACAATCTCTATAAAAACAAATTTTCCTGAGTCTGCCATATTTTCTCTGCCAGCAACATAAGAAAACATCTCAAATAATTTCCAATTTTTTGTTTGATGTATTTTTTCAATCTTCGAATATGATTGTATGAAATATTTGTTGCATTGATGTTATATAGATTTGAAACGATATGGAAACATGAGATGAAAGAAATCCGTTTAAGTGCAATTATATTCTCGTTTCCCCAGTTCTTCAGTTTCTCGGTGTACTGACCCAAATATTGTATGATAATGAACCCCTTCCCAGAAACTATGGAATGAATAAATCAAAAATGACCTGTTCATCGCCAAAATGTTCCTGTAATCTTATTACTTGGAACGTCACAGTTTTTGTATGCAGAGAACTCAAAACAGGTCGAAATTTCCTTCCATTGCAACCGATACACTTAGTGGGTAAGGTATAGATCCCATCGATTTGTCTCACAACCTTATGACTGGTACACGACATACAAGAAAATTCAATCCATTGTGCAAAATGTTGTGTCTTTCCAACTCTCATAATACATCCTCTGACAGATATTAGTTTACCTGAGGGTGAAGACCAAATTTTTTTATGCCATAGTTGAATTATGAATGATAAACTGAATGATACACAATTATCGTGAATATTAAAAGAGACATTATCGACAAAACTGCAAGCAATCTCTGATGGAAGATCCTTGATCTCTTGGGCAAATTCATTTCTATGTTATTTAATGCATGATCAGAAATGCATTTATCACTACCCGAAAATCATATGCTTACCATAAGAATTCATTTTAAGATCTCTCAGAGGTATCACTGGCCCATAATTGGATATTCTTGCGATTGCTTTCGGTAAGTTTGCTAATATGTTTGGATTGTTAATTATGTTGATCATCATCTAAAGAATAATGCACACTTAGAATAATTAACATAAATTTGAAATTCAAGCACGCTATGTAATCTGGGGAGCTATTCGCTAACTTTGGATGACAAAATAATGTTAAGTAATATGATAAATCTATTACATCACCTGATCTATTGCTATGCTGAGACAGTTTAATGTATGTTTTGGATTGTTTACTAGGTCCTCTTTGAAACTATTCCATTCATTCATAAAGGTATCATTCTTATACAGAATCTGGATATCAACATTGTAGGCCTTGTTATTTTCCAAATTTGAAACAGGAAATAGATCTGGATGGCTAGTGATAAATTCTTGCATTACTTGAATCTTTCTTTCTGTTATCGAGCCTTTTTTATAGTCTGTAACATGATGAATGAATCTATGCGAAAAACTGTAGGAGACGGTGCAGAAAAGCTTGAATTATGTATTTCATAACTTTTGGCTTTCTTTACATAAAACGTTGTAAATAAAAGACATAGGTCATTATTTTGTACTTCAAACAGGACTAGACCTCTGTGTAATATCTCGACATATGAAGTTTGGTTTAGAGTTTGAACAGCCATCTATCATTTTTGTTGTTATATGCTAAATGACAGATTTCCTCCATAATGATTGCAATAATGCACTGCGGAGAAAGAGTCAAAAACAGGCGAGTGATGCTTCTTCTTGATTGTCTATTTTTACCAGTGCTAATGCAACCATTATTCGTACTTTTAAAGTGAACCTGACGCTGTAATGTCATGCTTGGCAATGCGGGCTTGCCCCAAAACTACATCAATGTAGAATATTTCCTTCAAGTTTAAAGAAGCTGGCTGATCAATGATCAATCAATCTATGTGAAGATATGTGAAGAATATCCACTTGATCTGGATCTGGATCTGAATGAAAAACCATCCTCATGCTGGCTATGAATTATTTTCATTTCGAAGGTTTTATTTAACGTGACAATTAACGGATTGGGATATAAGATAACTAATCCCAAAATATGGTTTACATGAACCACTATACTTTTTGTTGAAGTTATTTAAAAAATCGGAAATCCCATAACCCATGACTGTTATGAGAGTGTGGTCTGAATCAAATTTCAAAGATATAGGGAGTGTTAGCTGTTTTTCCATTGATTTACTGCTTTGTAGAGCTCTCAACTGTTATTAGTTTTAAAGACCGGCCCCTGCTAGAATAAATGATTTTCTATACCTTCATCGGGAAAGTAAAACTTCCAGTTATGATACATAGAGGAACCCTGGCTTTGACGAAACGGTATGCAATGTTCGCTTGCTTCCGTTGCATTTGACAAACTCTTCTTATTTGGTCCTGCAGTACCTGGAACAGGTGTTGCTAGACAGGATTTTCTTTGCGTTACAAAGAACAAATTTGGTAGATTGGAATCGGGGTGTTCAGGCTTTCAGAAGGAATTGGTATACCATATTTACATTTTAAAGTTAAATTTGCATATCCTCATGGCTGGAAAAGTCAAAGGTTTGCATTTCAGGAATATATTTCAGGACTTACACAAAGTAAGTACATGTAGCAAATTTTATTCATAGCTATCATGAACCTCGTGATTTTTTAAACTAACAAACGTACTAATTTGTATAATATACAAAATATGATGTGAGCCTAGGTTTAAACTATCGATAACTCCAACTTCTAACTAAATGGAAGATAACTTCGTGTTGCAATTGGTTAAATGTAGTACTACGTCCTTGACCATTTTGAATTACAGATCGTATGATTTATCCATTATAGTGAACAGGTCATTATTGGGTACATGGAGTAATTCATTAAACTCTCTTATCATCTTCGAAGACAATACACAGGGAATATTTTCATGGTTGGCTAGTTTGTATTCAGTATACGCGAAAATCCAGCAGCTGAAAGGATCGACTACATGCAACATGTGATCTCGCAATATCATAACACAGGATTCGAGAGGTTAGGTCAGGTTTTTAGGAATGTCAAAGCCAGTTAAATAAATCCACACCTCCTGAAATACCAGCTTGAACATCGGAATTCCTTTTACGTTTGCCTTTGTTTCTATACCAACTCCTGCCGCGGTTATTCATCTCTAGAAATGATAATCTCCTAAGTTCGTGTATTGAAACTGAAAAGTTGTTGGTTCTACTCTCGCCTCACCACCTATTGGGCAAATTTAAATTCGCTGTGGTGTGCGTGATCGCGGTGATGGTCGCACGCGCGATTCCACAGCATGAATCGCGCTCTTCGACCGTGTATGCTACACATACAATTTTATTAAGCAAAGATTAAGATATGGCTCATTCTTTAGCTGGACAAGTATCATACATTATAAATCCTTTATTTTACCCTACGAATCTAGCGAACGAAACGTGAATAATTGTTATTGACCATTTGAATATAGAATAGTTTTGAAAGTATCGAATGAAGGCGGGTGAAGGCCTAGGCTTCTGATTGGTTGGCGTACTCCGTGTGCGATGCTCGGGCGTCACGTTTTACGCATGCCAAGTCCAGCCAATCGCCTCTATTCCATCCACAAACTTCGTCACCGCATTATTGTTGAACATCAAGTTGTACCAAGTGAAGTCTGATATTATTTAGGGAAATATGGAAAAGATCATCGTTAATGTATTACTGTACCTCTTAGTTTTGTCGCAAAGTAAGTTCCTGGATAAAAAATAATTCCTGATAGGCTCCCGAATTACTCTCTACATAGCCTCAACGATAATTTCATTCTTTAACAGGCAACGCCCTGGAATGCTACGTTTGTGACAATCAGGAAGGAAACATCGAAAAATGTCTCAACACTATCAAAACATGCGAACAAGGCCAAGACGTTTGTTATTCCGAAATTAAATGGGGCAGTGAGTTATATATTTTCAATTAATTTAACCAATTTTCATTTGTTTGTGTCAGTCTAGAGACAGCAAGTATTTATAATCCAATACTGTTTGATCATTGATAAGTTTTTTCTTCTTCCAATTCCTGAATATCGTGATATGATCTAGTAAAAAAATTTGGGTCATCTATTCGACATAAAATGAAGATGAGAATTTGTTGAATCCAAAATTTTCATTTAAACTTTCTTAAACGTGGTAAGATACCTCTTATAAGTCTCATTACTAATGAGTCATCGCCGTGTCTCATTTTTTAATCTCAACTGGCAAATACACCATTCCATTGCAATTAGAAACTGATATTTGGTGTGCTGAGAGTCCGGTGTGCTACAGCTATAGATGGTAACAATTGTTCTCCATGACGTTCGAATCTGAGTCGTCTATTTCCAATTTTGGCCATGTCAAACAAAGAAAATCTTTTCCGAATAACAGTGCAAGACTGCATTCTGGAACTGTCCTAATTTTTTTTTGGACATGGCTAATGATGTAGGTACTGTAGTTTTATAAGGCGACTTACGTTTCTTTATTCTCTATTCCTGGACCATACATTGCATTTTATGTTATTGCATTATAACATTATTTTTGAGAAAGGAACTAATCTACTGATCAAAGAACATTCACGCATTCAGAATTAAGGGCAAGAAGCTTATTGCTGAACTATGTATAGATAATCAAAGCTTACTTTCTAAGTATACTCATTTCGGAGGATTAGTCCGAAATTATTGTTAGATCTCGTGATTTGAATAGTCTTAAAGTTAAAGCTGCGAGTCATCTGCGTGGCATTTCTATTGCCTTACCGAGTACGATGAATATTCATCACTGAACTAAATCCTATATTATCTTATCTTTTCAAGGTACACCCTATTGGTCCCAAGGAGCCAAGAAACAGTACTACATTTCAAAAAGATGTTCAATGAAAAAAGAATGCGAAAGAATAAGGCGAGGAAACATGAATGACTGCACGCATATTTGGTACCAGGATTGGAAATGCTCTGAATGTTGCCAAGGCGATCGGTGCAACTATTATATAATAGTAAGTTCGCGTAAACTATCATAGCACAGTCATGGAACTCATCATTTTTGAGGGGGTATATACACCTTAGAAATGGGTTCTTCTAAATCACTGGTACACTTAGAAGACATACTCTTCAGTAGATTGATTCTTCTTTCACAGCTGTTAACTTGTATTTTGTGACATAATTTAAAATTATTTGAGATTTTTTGGACCTTACCTTACATAGACCGAGTCTACCGAAGAAAAACTGGTTGTTGCAGGATACAGCTCGCATCGTTAATTGAAACTTTTAGGAATTTGCAACGAGTCTTATAAAATGCTATAATTCCAGGTCAAAATCAATACTATATAGAGATGAGGTAAATCATCCATTGTCACATGAGATATGAGTACATAACACACTTTTTTCTCAACATTTATCAAAAAGAGGATTTCAATGTAGGATATTTTCTACAAATTTGAAGAAGTTTCGATGAAGGTTGCGACCTGTTCCCTACGACAACCACTTTTTTTACAGTGTAATCAATTTATGTGAGGCAAAGTCCATGAAATCTCAAATAATCTTGAATTATGTCTCAAAATACAAGTAATCAGCTGTGAGAAAACTGAGTTGATATAATATTTTTCCACATACAATAACTCTGACCGTTTTATCTTTTGTTTCAGTCTGATGCAACGAAAAACAACATTCACAATCCTCTATTAGCAATTACGACAGTGTCGTATATTTTAGTCACAATATTTAGAAGTGTACTCTAGTCTCAAATACGGGGTACACTTAACAATGATCTGATCATTCCAAGTGAGAAGACGTAAGCAGAAATATTTTTTACATATAAAACATGATATTGAAATATAAAGCAACTGTATATCGTAGTTACGATTATCGATCAAACTAGCTACTCAATAGTATAATAATTTTTGAATCACATTTCACCACTTATGTAACGCAATTACACTACCACCGAAACTTTGAGATCATCCAATAAGACGTTTTTTGTCAAGGAAATCATAGAGTAATATCTTTCTCATTGTTTTAATATTTAAAAAAAAAAAAAAAATACTTGAATTCTACGGGTGTGACAGAGAAAACCAGAAATCTCGTTTTACTCAACTTATTGTAATTCTGTGCATCTTTCAGTTAAAATTTTTCTGATATCATGAGAATGCCACCGTATTAAATAATTAGATGTAAATGATCTGATGATTGTACATGCATGGAGAAGAGCGGTTAAAATTTGTATAAAAATTAGCTCCTTCATAATTTTGATGACAAACCGTTGAATTATTGTGCAGAGGAATTTGAACATACTAAAGATTTTTCAATATTGAGTTTTATTAATATCTAGTGTTACTAAATATTTCGCTATTTATATTTATTATTCATTCTTACATGTGTTCTTATTTCGAGATCACATTTATCTGACTAATTGTACATTCTCCAGCACTGCTAATTCCTCATAAGAAACTGAACCTTCGAATTGTGTTTGATATTCATATACTCATGCCTGAAATTATCGAACTACTAACATTGCATAACGGAGAATTATCATGCTGTAATACTTTTTATTGCACTTGGATCAAAAATGTATTTGAAATCTCAGAGATTTATTTTATAGTGTTATTTAAAACTTCGAGTGAACGTCCAAGACACGAAGATTATGTTATAATCTTATCTTTCATTTATTATTTTTAATTCTGTCCATTGGTACAAATGGATATTAAATTCGATCTAATTCCCTCCAGCTTTTTTTAAAATGTATTTAGTTACGTGTTTTCAAGCTAGATAAGTTATATTATAAGTCTGCCGTCTTTAATTACCTATATGTGATCATGTACAAAATGAAAGCCGTCCACATTATACAAATAAATTTATACTTTTCGTAAATATTTAAAAGTAATGCTCGCTTTATATGCCAACTCCTACCAATAATTGACAATTGATTTAATTTCATGTTATCGCAATTATCAAGTACACGTAAGGGCAATTTCGTTTTATGTTATGATAATGAGTCTTTAGATATTTTACCGTTTTTGCCATGAAGGGTGTTTATAGTTTAACAACTGAATATTGAATCTATTTTTATAAAATGAATAGGTATGTGGGAATTTCTGCCCCATCGGTCAACTCCTGGGGCTGATCCCTTGAATGTTTGTCGTAATTTTTTGTAGTAATCATCCTACTGGAATGAACATCTCTGAATATTTTCAGATTTTTATCTCAAATGCTGATCGAGACATGAATTTTTTCTGATTGCCATTGTTTACAATTTCAAGATTTTCAAATATCTGTACTCTGTTAAATGAAAATTCGAGCGCGTAATTTAAATTTGACGAACAATGTTTGGGAACTCGAATTTTCAGCGACATGATCTTTATTCGTTACTCGACAAACATTTGTTAAATGTATTTAAAGAATTCTCCATAAACTCAGCCACTGTTTTCTTGACCCTCATCGATATTTCTGATAATTGGCCATTCTAGTATAGGTACTACTTGAGAGTGCATTCTGTGGTTGTTTTTTAAATTTTTTATTCACCCATTTCGGAGTTGGACTTTTTAAAAATATTTATAGATCTGGAGAGGAGTAAGTCACGCATAAAAAATTCTTCCACAAAAAAGTTTTCGTTTTTTGTAAACTGTTGAATTTAACAGGATTCATATTTTTTTTTACATCTTAAATGCCGATTTCAGCGAAACGAGAGAGAAATTAATTTCTTTCTACCAACAAGGCACTTTTTATTTTGCTGTAGATTTTACAAAATATTCGAAGACGTTTCCGGAACCTACGAAAAAATCGGCTTCGTGGGCATCGCCGTAGTCCCCGAGTAAAAATTATTATATCGTGACAACATAACTAACTCATGTGTAGTAATATGTGAATATAACTATATATAGTATACGAAAAGCGTTCTGTAATTGCCACTTCATCGTGGAGCCGCATGAGGTGTCTTGAATAGTCTTCGAGTTGAGTATTCGAATTACCATTACAAAGGGAGTTATATTTGAGTGGAATGAAATTTCCTGCCCAAAATATTTTTTGAGTCGTGAACTACGGCGATACCCACGATGCCGATTTTTTTGTAGGTTCCGGAGACGTCCCTGAATATTATGTAAAATTACACGAATTTCATTGTACCGATTACATAATTACACATACTTCGCTGTACAGTGTATTTTCACGCGTGTAGATCAATTCTTTCATTTTATTTTTAATAACGTTTTTAATAGACTCATCCGACACCGTCTCGAGATTTTAAATCAGTCAATTATTGTTTCAATTTGTTACAAAACTATATATGTGTATGTATAATGTATACTATAAATACATAGTGTATCTGGGTACGTATATATTTTGAAGGCTGCAGCTTAGGAGGACAATGAGCTTGAGAGTCCCTCGCCAATGGTTTTACAATTAATTCAACCAATTGATAATTGACGACACAGATCACTTATGCTGTGCTGAGTGAGGAAATATAACATAAGCGTGAATGACAAGCAATCGTCTACTACGAATATTACCACAATTTCACGAGTAACTCGACATCTACTTGTGTTGTGTAAATTTCAACATTTTTTTCATTTTCTTGCAATTTTCTTGCGCGAATCGTTTGTGTGTGCCGATACAAACCGCTACTACCTAGCTATGGATTGGAAATTAATAAAGGCCCATGTGGTGAGTAATGATTATGATAGGATAACTCTACCCTTTCTGTTCCATTTGAGCTGCTTGAGTAAATCAAAAATATTTTCCAGAATTGGTGGAATTCGATCTTCACTTATTCTATATCAAAATTTTAGTATGAAACAATGCCATATCGATTGTCGAAGAAATTCGGTCGATCAGAAATATCTTTAACAAACGATAAAATGGTATGATTTTGATATTTTCAGCCGGACTTTATAAATTTTCTTCATATGGATATTATGTACGTAGCGTTGAGTCGCAAAAAACAAATCAACTCTCCGCAAGAAACAAAATTAGCTAGATGCTTGTCAACTCTTGATCTAACTGCTCTGGGCATAGGGTCGACCCTTGGTGTAGGAATCTATGTCCTGGCAGGCTCTGTTTCTCGAGATATCGCTGGTCCAGCAGTAATCATCTCATTTGCGATAGCTGCATTGGCTTCTGTATTCGCAGGTCTGACAAAACGACAGCTATAGACTATGATTTAGCTTTTCTGCGGGTATTGCTTCAGTTATATTGCCTCAAAACTCTCATCAATCAAGCTAATTCTTTAGGTCTTTGTTATGCCGAGTTTGGAGCCAGAGTGCCAAGGGCCGGATCCGCTTACGTGTACAGCTACGTTGCTGTGGGTGAATTCGTAGCGTTCCTCATAGGATGGACTTTGATTATGGAATACGTAATTGGCTCTGCCAGCGTGGTTCGAGCACTAAGCACCTATGTAGATGCCCTATTCAACAACATCATGAAGAGTGCTTTTGAAGCCGCTATGCCCATCCAAGTCAGCCATCTCTCTACCTACCCGGATTTTTTCGCCTTCGGAATCACACTCATCTTCTCCGGTTGTTAAATCTTAACTTTCATTTTGTGATAGAGGAATGAATCCTTCCATTTCCTCACTTTATGTTCCGTCTCCTTTTATAAGGTGTAACGAACTTATAGCTGCATAATCAACTGGGAACGTCGATTCAATTGATGAATGAGAATTGAAGATCCGATCTTCGTGCGTGTTATCGAAGGTAACTTAGAACCTGATTTATTTTCAGCTGCTCTGGCTTTTGGTGCAAAAGAATCATCCCTGGCCAACAACTTTTTCACACTTGTGAACTTGTCAGTGGTGTTGTTCGTCATTATCGCTGGATCATATAAAGGTAACTTTGGCTCAGGGAAACGATTAGAACTTTTCGAAGTACGGGAAATTTCGGCGACAAATTAAACCTTCCTATTACAACGAAGCACGCGTGCTTGTGATGTCGTTCTCGTATCGGTGAGAGTACAGTCGGCATCCCGGTTTGAGTCGCACCTAAAATCTGCAACTGAGGGTACATCTCTTTTTAAGTTGGCAATACCCCATAGGCAGTAGCTGGCTTGAGTGCCCTCGTAACGGTGAGCAATGGGTGAGCAGCGGAATAGCGAGGTCCGTTTTACCATTACCATGAAATGCACAAATGCCAACTTGAAAAGATGTACCCTCGGTTGCAGACTTTAGGTGCGCCTGAAACCGGTATCCTGACTGTACTTTCGCGAAATAAAATCGTGCACAAAATGTTGAATTAGCAAATTGAACCTTATACTTTTTACCTTGAAATGCTTCGTTGAAAATTTTTTACAATCCTTTCTCATCGAGATATCAAAATTTTCGTCCAGGTCGGAAATTTGGAAGGTGATCTCGAAGTTATGACTGTGAATGCCATTTTTTTCGAGGTAGAATAATGTTACTGTCATTCATGTGATTTTTTTCTAAACCAACAAAAAGTGGAAAAGTTTTGAGTTTTGAAAAATTCATAACTCAAAAACGGGTTGGAAAAGAAACTGGAAAAATTCCATGTAGCGTTTCAGAGATAGAACAACGGATCGAAAAATTGGCGACTATATCAAAAATAGTCAGCATTTTTCTTACCGATTTGGCATAGAATGCCTCACACCTGTCATCCAATACCCCATGTATATGAATTTTCTTAGCGGATACCTCCAACTGGCAAACCATCGTTAAGTGTACCAAGTCAAACTGTCCTTTCGGTTCCGGGGGATTTGCACCATATGGCGTTTCAGGAATCATAACAGGCGCAGCAACTTGCTTTTATGGTTTTATTGGTTTTGACTGCGTTGCGACTACTGGAGAAGAGGCGAAGAGTCCACAGAAGTCTATCCCCATTGCGATTGTTGCCTCTTTGACCATTGTTTTCCTGGCTTACCTTGGTATTTCAGTAGTACTGACCATGTGTCTTCCCTACTATGATCAAAACGCTGATGCTCCGCTGCCCCATCTTTTTGAGATGATCGGATGGAACTGGGCTAAATGGGCAGTTTCTGTTGGAGCCATTTGTGGCTTGTGTGCAAGGTATGTGTATTTCTGTAAACTGTTGGAGGACTAGAACGATAAAGGTAGAGCTAAGCAAAAGGATGGAGCGAAAATGCCAAATTTTTGAAAATCGACGTGCTCTAGTGTGCATCATTTGTGTACACGTATGCAAATGAGAAATCTCTTTGGAACCCGTATATTAGATTCGACATCTTCAGCTCTGGCATAAGCCTCGAGATTATCATTTTTAAAGTGAAAAAACGCGAAAACCGGAAAAATACTGGACTTGAAGTTCTTCGATACTTTGTGATTTTCAAGAGATCAAAATTATCTATTGACTTCCGTATTGTTTTTTTTTTAAAAAAACATCGATTTGTTACAGCTTGCTTGGCTCAATGTTCCCTCTGCCACGAGTGATCTACGCGATGGCCTCGGACGGTTTGATTTTTAAGTGGATGGGCAAAATCAATTCACGCTTTCAGACTCCACTTTTGGGAACCCTTTGCACTGGGTTACTCACAGGTAAATATGTGTATTTTTGCTTTTAACTCTTCTACTTCTGAGCACCAATGAGTTTCGTACTCACAATCAGCAGTAGCTGTTTTTCTTAGCTGCGCGAACGGTTTTATGCGAGAGATTGAGTTTCATCAGTGCTTATAGCATGCCCAGATGATTGCAAATCGTCCTTTGCAAATCAAGCAATTATTAATTGCAAACATAATTTGCCGCGGATTGTTCTCACGTTTCTGTTATTATACCTATGTTTGATCGAGATAGGAATATTGCTGCAATACGCCCGCGACTTTTTTCCAAAATAATAATAGCAATGTGCAAAGAAATGTGTTTTCTGTAATTTCATAAAAATGCGTGGTAGTAATGGTTAAGTCATTGACAATTCATATTTCTCAAATTTCTCGCATGTATTGCTAGCAGTTCGCACCGAATCATATTTTGTTAGATGATTCATTCATTCATTAATTTTGTAAGCAGTAAGGGAAGCCGGTCGCCACCAAAAATCAGGCAATATTTGTTTGCAGGAATCCTAGCTGCAATATTCGAATTGAAACAGCTGGTTGATATGATGAGCATCGGAACGTTGTTAGCTTATTCCATTGTTGCAGCCTGTGTACTCATTTTAAGGTGAGAATTAGTCAGGTTATTGCGCATATTTTATTCATTTGTTCATCCGAAATAAAGGTACGAAGAAAGCGAGGCTTACGAAAAAAAAGATGACCATGGCCCAAAGAGCTTTGTGTTTATTGCAAGGCAATTTCTTAATTGGAATAAGCTGCATCACTCTACAAGACTTACAGCAAAGCTTGTTTCCTCATTGATATTCGCCTACTGTGAGTTGAATATTTCTGAATTCAGGAGAAATGATGAAATTTAGTTAGCATGACAGACTTTTAATTTATCGAAATCCAGTATATAAAGTCAATTAAAAAAAGCTAGGAATTTTTGAGGATGATTAAAGATAGTTTATAGTTGGCATGCTTATTCAGATGACTGAAGTAACAGCTGACCTATACCGGCTTCACTCGTAACTAACTTTGAACTCGTTTGAAAAAATGTATTCTGTCTTTTTCGAAACAGTTGTTCTTTGTGCTTGTACATCGATGATGATTGTGTTTTACTGGGAAAAAATATCGCACGGTGAACCATTGGTAGTTGCTCTTTTCATGCTACTCGTTGCGAGTCTCCTTGGCATTCTCGTATTCGTGTACCTGCAGCCAGTATCCGGAAGGAAGCTCACTTTTTCTGTAAGTACTGAGGAGCTGGGGAAAGTTTGTCGAATAATATCCACACAGTTACATAGTTCTTATTTTGTGTGACCAAAGCATGTGTTGTATGTAACGAATTGTTTTCAGGTGCCTTTGGTTCCATTTTTGCCAGCCCTCAGCATCTTTATCAATATTTATTTGATGATGATGTTAGATCACATGACTTGGATTCGATTTGGTATTTGGATGGCTATTGGTGAGAATATTTTTGATTGTTGAATGATGGGCCGGTACTGATCTATCTTATACTTATTTCATGCTGTATCCCGCGATAAATCGATAGTTGAATTAGCGTTCTTTGCACAGAAATTAGTAATTCGATTTCACCTAATTTTTGTATTGTCAAACATCGGATATTCATAAAAATGGTAGCGGAGATTATCTGTTACTGGACTAATTCTGTTGGGGTTTCTATAGTTTCGTGAAATTTCGTGATTGCTGTAAGGCGACATATTTTTCGAATAATTTTTTCTTTTTTGAACTTTAGGGCTCGCTGTATACTTTCTCTATGGAATTCGACACAGCAATCTTCGGCAAAACAAAGTCAATTCGGATCCAACGTCTTAAGAAACAACGTTCGCATCAAGAAAATACATAGAAAAAAAAAACCGTGCGAAGTTCCAGCTCCCGGAGGAATGACTTCAATATTCACCACCGAATGTCTCACCTAGCGTACAGCTGTTACATATTCTCATTCATTTGTGTTACAATTCACGGTTATAATCATATAATGTACTGTAACGCCGTAACTCAAAAAATGTTTAGCAAATAGAATACATTCACCATATTTATGTAATAAAATGCAGACACTGGTTAACATTATTCCATTATTAAAGCAATTCTCATATAAGTTATCGGATCTCCCTTATTTGCCCATGCGCATGACCGTTGTCCTTATCATTTCGCTCTTTCACTATATCGTACACAAATTTTGTTTTTGTTTTTCTCCAGCATATTGTTGTGATTATTGATGCGTTTGATGTTTGTTTAATGGCGGTAAAGATTCATTTCTAATTGCGCATAAATAGACAGCATATTGCGGGCAGATTGCAGGAATTAATTACCGCTTCAAGTTATCTTGTATTTCAACCATCATTGAGCTATCTGGGCATACATTAGAGTGACAGCAGAACCGGCTTTGTTACAAATCCAATTTTCGTCCTACTTAAATCCCCCTGCTTTTAACTGATTGGGAAAATAAAACATTCGACCTATTCTAGTATAAGAGGAGTGTCACAAACCATGTTAGCGACAATATTAAAAATAATAAAGTTGAATTGAACGTATCGTTAAAATGATTTATGAGAGGCCTATGGTAAAATTAGTCTAATTTTTCTTTCGTAATATCCTTTTCGTTCTGAAGAAAATTCACAGAATTCTAGAACCATATCCCGAATTCCTAAGCTCTGTACGATCATGTAAATCTAATTTCTTCTGTTACTTTATTTATCTACGAAAGAGGAAGTATGCATAGTATATAAATTCCGGAAGCTAGACTCTGGATTTGTCCACCAGCGTCCGCGGTCACTACGGCTTGGCTGTCACGGCATGCTTCGTTTGATTGTGTCGAGATGGCGCTTATCTTCTGCCCTCGCGGCGTATATTTTTAGCGTGCGTCTATTCTCTTTTCCCAGTGTAGTCATTGATTAACGATCGACTAGCATTGTGTACTGTTGTTGAGTTATAATTTCCATTGCCGGTCTTTACTTCTTAACAGCTATAGTTGTGCGAATGGTTTGATCTATATGTTATTCGAAGTATCGACAGAATGCGTGTCACATTTGTGTAGGACAAACTTTCGTACGACTATTCCGATTTAAAGAGAAAAGCAAAATATGGCTGCTGCTGCTGCTGCCGCTCTGCTTGACGAGCTTATGGGAAGAAATCGAAATGTTCTTCCCAACGAGAAGCCTAAAGAACTGAATTGGGAGGACCCAGAGGTCTGTGTTGCGCAATATTCTCTTTAATCATCGCCGAAAGATTGTCAACCAATTTTCCGCTCGGTATCAATGACCCGAGTTCATTCAGTCATTGAACATTACTACCGCCAATTGATTGGTCATTATTTCTCCTATATATTGCATCTTCATTGTCCAAGCAGCTATAAAAGGACTTGGTCCATATTCAGAACACAAATCTCAATCTGCGCGCTTCCGAGTTTACTACACCTTATTATTGTTTGACGAGTACAGCCTCTGGGCCAATCAGAAGTCTGACTTAACTTCTACACATGCACTTTTTAGATAAACGTGTTCTGAGTACGATCCCTCGTTTCTAGCCAAGATAGCTCTCCAGCTAATTCGAATAGTAGGAGAATTCTGGCAATAGCTAAAATGCAAAGTTACTTATGCTGTCATTTAATGATCGTTTACACTGCAAATTTTCGACATCAAAATATCAGCACACATTTGCGATTAGAGCAAGGTTACATCCAGCTATCTAGGTAAACCTGGAATTAACTTCAAATAATTTTTTTGTTTTTCTTCTGCATTTGGGGGCGTAGACTGATTTCATTTCAGTTTCCCCTCAACTCGATTTGTGCAGGAAATGAAACAAATTGTAGTGCGGAACTACTTCAGTTCTTATTCATGGGCAAACCTGAATTCATTGGATTACAAATAAGATAATTGAGATTTCCAAAAGTCGACACATGAAACAATTTCATATAGTCATACCGATCAAGTTTGTGTAGAATAATAATTTTCTTCATACTTATTGTAACTAAAGATCCATTATGCTCATTCACGTATAAATTACAAGCACTGGATTTCATTGAGGGTCGATGCATTCTATCACATCTATTTGGAGAATGATGCGCTGTACTTGAAACATCCCTGTTAGTTTTTCTAAGATTTATAATTGCTGTGTGCATTTCGTAGTTTATATCAATTTGGAACAGTTTGAGAGTTCATTGTTCGCTAATTATGAAAGATTCCGATCTTGAATGTAACGATGTATTCTGAAAACAGAATCATCTGTTCTTTCTACACACTGCATCCAGAATAACTTGGAATAGATGTAGCTTGAAAGAGCTGTGATAATTGCTTTTTGATAAAGTTGAATCTCAAAGTTGAAATATACCTATCATTCGTGTGTTTCAGTTCTGCAAATTGTATCTGGTTAAGTTTTGCCCTCATGACCTTTTTGTGAACACAAGAGCCGATCTGGGTGCGTGTTCTCGGGTCCATGATGACGAAGCCAGAGAGCTGTTTGAAAAGGCAACTTACTCTTATAGAAAACAACAATATGAAGACGAATTCATCAGATTCTGTCAGAGTATGCTCAACGAGGTTGAGCGCAAGATTATAAAAGGGAAACAGCGGCTTGCATTAATTGGCAGGACGGAAGCAGTAATTAATTTTTATTACATATTTTCATACTTATCGTTGGGAATAGCATCGGTAGTATTTTTATACCATCTCTGTGCCTCTTTTTAGATTTTAAGCATTGGTATGTGATAGATTCTTCTCTATTGTTCATTAATTCTTCTAATATAATTGGGCCACCTTTCATCTAACCAGAGAATATTGTTTACTTAAGGTAAAAGCTATAACCGAAGAATATATAGGAACTTACGTTTTTTCATAGCCCACATTGACTCCGGCTCAAACACAAAGAAACGAAGAACAAATCGCACTACTCACAGAAAAAATAAATAAATTGGTAGAAGAAGCGGAGCAAAGTGGAATTCAGGGGAATGTTGAACAAGCACAGGGACTTATGCGCCTTTGTGATCAGCTGAAAGAGGAACGGGAAACGTTACGTAAATCTAATGATAATAGCCATTACAATCAAGTAAGTTGACAACAAATTCTACATTAGTGAATTCTCTGTATGAAAATTCGATATATAAAATATTGAATAAGTTGTGAATAAAATGTGTAATGAATTTTTGTTTAAGGAGGTTGGGCTGTTAGAATCGGTACATTCATAATTAATTTTATTAGGCGATAATCGCACATTGAATAAGAGAAAATTTGCGATTATCGTCTGATGAAATTAATTAACAAAATACCGATTGCAAAAGTCCAACCTTTTCAAAGACACTAATTACTCTGCAACATCATTCTGTATTCGAATGGTTGTCAAGATTCACGCACAGTCAAGTCACAAGTATGAATTTTATTTTTCAATACCAATATAATGCAACGAAGACTCATGAAGTAAATAACTAAATATATATTATTGCTGTGATGATAATTAGCTTGTGACCGTTCTCTAACAGTTCTTTTTATTATTTCTCAGACTGCGGAACTAGCAGCAGCACAGGAAAAACAAATGGAGGTATGTGATGTGTGTGGTGCATTTCTTATAGTTGGAGATGCTCAACAACGCATTGACGATCATCTTATGGGAAAACAGCATGTAGGATATGCGCGGCTGAAAAGTGCTCTGCAAGAAATAATGGTATGTTGGAATTTATGCACTGATGCCGATTTGATGTATGTTTTTGATCAACGTTTTCTCTACACAATGATGTATTCGAAATATTCAATTTGATAAATCCAAATGTTTATCCAACGATATTGGCAAAAAGTTTCCAAACGTCATATTTTTCCAGGTCATTACGCTATTATTACGATTTGTCAGTTTGTTTATGAGTGAAAAAGTAGACTTAAAGAATAAAGATGGCACGAATATTGTGACAAAACCTTGATTAGGAACATGCTTCATATTGACATCAGTGCACAAATTTGTTGTCTCATGCACCCTTCCTAAATAAGGGCTTTGGAAATGTCAGTGAAAGGTATATGTAAGCCTTCAAACTTGTGTTTGCCTTCGTATTATTATATTAGTTTCAAACTCCAAGCTTTGCATAATTAATTTCGAATAAACTTTCCTCATGACTCGGTCTATTTCTTGTTTTTATACAAATGTATGAAACCATTTCTAGAGTAAGAGGGAAAAAGCACGAGATGAGAAGGAACAGAAGAGAGATGAAGATAGGAAACAAAGAGCACGCATGAATGAGGAAAATGATAGGAGAAGACAAGATAGGGAACGAGAACGGGACAAACGTCGACGACGAACCGACGACGATAAAACTAGGCATGGTTCTGGGAATTATAAGTGAGTAATTTTAAAAAAAGTTCGGTTTCACGATTTCACGGAATCCATATGGAGATCTAATCGCTGTATTATGGCAACCACCGAGACATTTTAAAAACATTCTGTAAAATGTTACGTGCTATTCAATTTTAGGATGTTTCGAATTTCACTCCGTTATTTGATGATTTCAGAAATTCTGGGCAACGCAGTAGAAGCAGGTCCGCAGACAAGCATGAACGGCACAGAGATGAAGATAATCATCGTCGCCACAATAGGGATCGAGGTAAAAATCATTGTGGAATACTTTGCAAAGCGATAGAGTCATTCCAAGCCAAAATCACCAAGGATTTTCGAAATCCTCGAATTTTGCGAAACCCTATTCAATTATCTTTGACATCAGCCACAGAAAGTATGCCTTAGATGATTAAGAGGTCGTGATATTGCTGAATTTCTCTTCTAAGGTCAATTACTTCCACTGTATGTTATAAAATTAAAAATGACCATTTCTCAGGGAAAATATTTTTGTTCGGAAGTCACCCCACAGAACTTTGTCTGATATACAAAAATATACCTTCCCGCTTTTTGGTATGGATACTCCAGACATGTGATCTGCCAAATTTTAGAAAATCTGGTTATTTTGGTGTGAAAGTGCTCAAATAGCAATATAGTATGTTTTTTCCATGCTTTCCATTACAATGTGGAATCTTCGAGTATAATACTTTGGATTCAAGGTTGTAATATCACAGAAAAAAAATAACATTATTCACGCAATCATAAGACAGAATTTTCCTCAATCAGGAAATCGCGATCATCGCAGTTCTAGTCATCACAGCCGTCGCCGACATC
Organism: Tenthredo distinguenda; assembly: GCA_947538915.1. NCBI lineage: Eukaryota > Metazoa > Arthropoda > Insecta > Hymenoptera > Tenthredinidae > Tenthredo > Tenthredo distinguenda. Next base: position 11,320,468 of record OX384537.1, read on the forward strand.
GTTCAAGAAGTCGAAGTCACAAGTAACTACTCTCCTAGATTGGTTAGTGAGTCAGAAGTAAGCCAGGTATGCACTAAATATTAAATTCTTAACATCTCAATTATTATACAGGTTCATACGAGGTGAGTTTCATTAAGTCACACATTTATCTGTTATTAGTACGTAATAAATCCTGCATTTATTAAATTTCGTTCAATGAATATAGGTATGAATTAAAGCGGGAGTTAAAAATATTTGTATTTTGGAAGATAAACAATGTAAAACAAACTAGAATTTAAGGAAATGTGTGAATATATTATTCAAACAAAAATTAGCCTATGCCACTTCGTATTTTTACTATGTTCATTTTTTAATTTCTAATCATAGTCATTGCGTGAAAAGTTATTAGTAGATTAGTAAGATCAATAAAAACAAATCTTCAGTGCATAATGTATAATGCATAATGAGAAAAGTAAGCTAGTACCTAATTATTCAATTGAATCTAAATGCATACACGCGTGTCTGTGACATATTTATTTACATATTTATAATTTTGCATATTTTTTTTGTATTTAGAATCGTACAATACTTGCCGATGATGGTAAAATTAGGTGTTTTCGATATGACCTCCGTAGGTCCTCTTCAACATGTGTCAGACAAACTGGTAGTGCGCTAAATAATAGGTTCGAGATATCTCCAATTTGATAGAAACCATTCACGAATTTCAGTCCCGTCCTTCAAGAGTTACCTTATTGTTCTGAATATAAGTCGACCCTTAGTTCTCAGACTACATTTCAGGACTTTCTTTTTAAATTTAGATACTGAATATAGGTTGAGTCTTTTGACTGAATTGTCACAAGAGTATATTCGCGTATAAATATGTAAATCGCATTTTTATAAGACATTTAGAAATCTACCTTACCCCACGAATAAACTTTTTTACCGGCAGTTCGATCGTAAGATTTGACCAATGTAATTCACGCTGCGAAAATTTAAACTTCGATTTTTTCCGCTTGGTGTCGGTAGAGTGTAAATTTCAACTAATATCACGTGAAATCAGTGAACATGGTAGTCAAATTAGATATTTCGAGTGCAGATAGAGTGGCGTACAGGGGTTCACGGAGAAATGAGTAAAACAAAAAAGTTCGACATAGTAATGATGCAAGTTTTAAGCTTATGAATAGCGTAGGAGGCGGAAGACACAAACCATTCCCTAAAAATCTCGAATATAAGACGAGAACCATTTTCGCTAGTTATATCAGCAACAAAAGAACCTCAACTTATATTCGGAACGACACGGTAATTATACCAGTGTTAGCCGCATGTCAGATGGTTGTTAGTTTTTACGGGATACTGGTTTACCTCAACATTGCGAGTTTTTTGAAAATCCGAAAATCGAACAATAATCCCGCATCATTTCTTCTAAGAGTCCAAAAGTTGGACAATTATTCTGTCAGGTTTAATCTGTTAACAATTGGTGAGATGGTTGTTCATGGTCCACCTAAACGTGGCGAGTTCTCTAAGCATGCGAAAGTTGAGCAATAATTATGTCACATTTAATCTGTTGACAATTGGTACTCGCGCATGTAGAGAGGCGAACTTTGCACGTCATTATATATGTGCCACGGTACATCACAGTGAACGGAGAGCACCGATTACAACAATTTGGTGCGTGATGTTATGAGCACGACCAAATTGAGAATGCCATTGTTTACAGAATTTTTTCCATAGTTTTTCTCTTCCGATGTGAGCTCCCGATTTTTATATGGGTAGGCTTGACCTCCCGGCAAGGTGGCTCTGGTCAAAATAGGTCTAAAACAAAAATCACAATCTGGCAAGTTTCGGCCGCGAATTATGTATTGAATCAGACGAATATGACACGAGTCATTGCTATGCTGTTTCAGTGTTATGAAAATTATGATTCAATTTATTTAAATTACCTCATTATTCTTGTAATGTGTTATTGAACTTATTCTCATTACACATTATTTTTGTAAGGTGTTATTAAATCGGCTTTAGTTACGAAATTTCATTCTGTTACAATGTGTAATTGAAATAAGTTGAATTACACATCATTATTGTAATGGGTAGCTGAAATCAGTTCAACTACACATTACAGAAGTAATGGGTAATTAGAACGAGTGTAATTGCACATTACAAAAATAATGGGTAATTGAATTACGAACGTAATTGATGACTTGCAACACTGCTGCTTCACTAATCTGGGCACGCAACTGCTTGGCAGTAGGCACTGACCATTCAGGAGTCAAAGTTATTCTTCCTCATGGACAAAAATACATGGGGTATACCATGCCGACTCAATAAACTATTGATTATGACATTTTCCATCTTAGCTTTGGATTTTTCTGGTGATAGTACAACCCCTGAAAACCACCCAAATTTTTAAAACATTTTGTAGACACTCGATATTAGCAAATGGACGTTCAAACCCATCTAAAAAATTCCTCACTCGAGTTTTATGACCAAAACATGGTGACACTCGGTTTCTGATGAAAAAATGTTCATGCAGACTCCAGAGTAGGACTTTTTGTTTTATTTTTATTCGATTGTATCTTCAATTTTTATACTGATATTTCTTCTTTACATTACTTTTTTTACATTTTACAAGCGAGACAACAATCTCTAAATTAACAGTAAGATGTCTTTACTGGTGCGAGGTGTCTTTCGCTTTTATCATGATATTCGTGACTACTATTAGTGAAATGGATTATTCCAGTCCTTGTTAGTATAAGTTAGTATTCACAACTTTTCGAAGGTAAGGCTCATGAAAATGATATTTATCGTTTAGTATAAATTGATACCATCATTCCCTCTAATTCTAAGCTCCGTATGACTCAAGGTGACAATTGAAGTACCAGTTATTGTGTATAGGTAATTCCACATTTTCAAAAAAAAAAACAGCATTGCCCCACACAGAGATCAGAATCAAAAATATACTGAAAATATCTCATATCGAGAAATTTCGTGGCTTGGTGGAATCTTCGAATATAAACCACTTTCCTGCGCGTTGTCATATTACAGAACATTCTACAACCAAGCCCTGGACACTGATTTCTACTACACACTTTTCGATCGATGTTTCAATTTTGTATCAGATTTTACTATATTAGTGACGAATGGAAATGCGAATTAGTTTTGCAGAATTCAACAATATGCAAACACAAGTGATTACTTTTCACAATATTTTATAATTACAAATCACAGTATAATGATATACTAAAACTGTAAATGATAAAACTGACATTTTTTACATTACTAAATTACCGGGAGACAATTGCATTACGTACGAGATCACGTTTGGTTATCTGGGTCACTGTCGTGGCAATTCTCAATTTCGAAGATACAATAAATGTATATTAGTACAGAGTTCTGCTGAAGGGGTGGTACATACGAGTAAGCACAGAAAAAATGGGATGTTTTTCTGGATTTGGATAGACGCTCTATTCCAGATACATGAAGAAACTGTTCTAAGTGAGGAGTCACAGATTCGTGCTAGTAACTTCGGGATACATTTGAACATTTGTCCGGTATTTCTTATAGTTATAGGAAAAGCTCATATTTTTAATTATGGACATATCGATGAAAAATATCAACTTTTTCTGTATTATGTTTCTTACTCAGTGTACAGTGGAGAGAAAATCAGGGTAGAATGGCATTTTTTTCAACTGCAAAATGTGAAATAATCATGGAATTTCGTTGTGATGTTTCAACCAGCAATTTATTAGCAAATCTGAAGAGCTTTCGCGTGAGATCAAATACTGATTCGTTGAATCATGTTTTCATTGTTTGAATGGCTTCGAATTTGATAATTCCCGTCAAAGAGTAACTAAAAATCTGATTAATTAGTTGTTAGCATCGCGATAAGAGTCCTTGGATTTCTACATTCATATTTCACTGCGCTATTTTGAATAGCTAATTAAATTCCGAATGAACCGATTTTTCGGACTCATTATCACTCGTATTACTTTTATGATTTCATAGATGCTATTTTCATTTTAATTTATAATTCTCACGTGTATGCTGATACATACTTGGTTTTATGACCTTCATATGACCAAAGCAATATTGAAAAATCAAATTATATTTCGCTATTATTAGCTATAATTGATTTATTACAAAACTCACGTCATCCGATTCTCGTTAATTGTTTCTACTTAATTGTGCGTCGAAAGTGATTCACTCTGTATGACAATTTTCATCACAAAAAAACCGTTATTAGGAATATTCCATTGCCGATATTACAGATACATTACATTAAGATATCATCTACCAGCAAGTGATGAACAGTAATTCATAATAATTATCGAAAACTGCTGAGACAGTTACACCAAAAGTTTTCGCATTATTCTAAAGGGTACAATCGAAAATAGATCTTACAATGAGTCATGACTATTGAACGAAATATATGGCGAATGGTAATATGACATTACAGATTGATTAATAATTTGGACCAAATAATTTTAGGCATCCAAAGTTTTACCATAAATGTAATTCGTACGAGTATCAGAAATGTTTCGTGTGTTTTTTGATCTTATGTGAAGTCTTGTGTGCATGTAGAAAATGGAATACCCTTTGCAACTGCTACCGCAGTAAGATTCTGGGAATATGAGGGTGTGTACGTTGACGGCCTTAAATGTGACGACTCACGTGTTTCGAATGTCGTGTTGGTAATCTCCAATCAGTATTTTACTGAGGTCATCAATAATCACTGCGACCCATTATCGACTCAAATTTATTTAATATTAAATGAATAATTATCTATTTGCAGAATGAAGATACATGGAGATGCGTGGCTCAAGCAGTAAATTCATTTGTGCTGCTTAATATAATGTTGAGGTAAAATTTTTGCATAATCTTATAATTTAAGATTTAATATAAATTTTGTACAATGCCCAAATTGATGGCGACTAAAAATACATTTAAAATGAACAATCTCTTCCATCATAAGTCATTTTGACAATGTCGGTCTATAAATTCTATAACTATATTGTTACTTTAATTGAACAGACTTTTGTTTATATATGTAGAACAATTGTTAGTGTAAATTACTGTTGCATAACAAACAATTTAACTAGGTCAATGATCTATCGGTTCAATTGTAAAGCTTCAATGACTGTTGTCTTAAATGAATAAATAATATTATAAAATTGTTTTAGTTATCATTTTTTCCTACATTCTAACAATCTTCATTTTGTTGATTGATAAGTGCTAAAATTGTTGTACAAAAATGGCCCGTTGATAACTACTTCGATTCTGCTACAATTAGAGGGGTGGATGGAACTAGCGCCTAAGCCAATTTACCCTCTGCGAAATACTAAATTGATCACGATTATCGTTACTGCAATCAAAGGTATTCATTTTTCGAATTGAATATGCATATACTAGAAAAAGCAGAGATATTCGATCATAGAAACCGAAGAGAAACAGAAAACTAGGAACTTTGGTCTAGACTAATTCTATTTTATATCATATTATCTCCGATAAGTGTAGAGATTTCGAAACCGATACAGACTTTCGTTCACACGATTGATGTCATGATGCTGCATCTGTTGTTTTCTACTCTGCATCTAAAAGCAGGATGACGAAAAAACAGAATCGGTAATGCAGGCTCCTACAGAAAAGAGAGCGCGTTCAGTAACCGATCATAGGGAGAGCGGCTGTAGCCATAGAAATTTTCAATGAGAAATGATACAAAGCAAACAAAAATCATACACGCAGGGATATACCCAACTGATAAAATGTCAGATATAAAAATGGTTATCGCACTATTGTGTAAACATCTTCGTCAGGCCGTTGACGCGACGCTGATACCTGAACATTTTAGATTAGCAAAATTTAACAAAGACGCAGACAACACTGTGAGCTTATTAAATACTATGGTCAAACTATTCTTCGAGGTTATGTTTTGCTTGTGATGGCACTGATATTATTCCAATTTATGTATCATTTATTTTATCAGGTTACTGAACTCTGGAAAGTCTTATATCAATTGAGTTCTTGCGCTCTAAAAGAAATACCTGGAGAGATTTTTTTAAACGATTATGGTAGGGTGGTCATTTAATTTGTGCATTTCGAGGCGTTTTGCATCTCAATTATAAATTGATATGTGTTTTGATATTTTAGTCAGTTAGCTATGAGTTCACAGATGATATCTCAATTCTAGAATTTCAACATTGATGCCTTGTCTAGGAAATAAAGACATAATAACGAACTGAAAGCTGCATTAATCACTGTTAAATTGCAGATGATGTTACGTTTGTAAAATTATACTTTGCTTACCTGCAATACTTGGTTCCCGAGTTCTATGCATTGCCATTGGATTGTCATGGAGGTAGCCGCGAGTTGTTGTTAGCTTTCTCGTGGCTTCTAGCAACTCAAAATGTTTTAACTATTGCAATTGATAAAAAAATTTCAAACAGCATTTTAGCAGAAGAATTCTCAAATAATCATGTACCTGAGGTAAGCCTGCGAGTATACGTCATGATAAAGCCATATTTCATGTCGAGGCAACGTTGCAGATCTAATGTAATGAAAATCAGATATAATATTGTATTGACATTGCTACAATATCATCCATGCATGCTGTACGGGATTCAATACTGAGGATATGGAGCAGCACGTCTTCCACACTGCAAAACTAAATCGAATATGATTTCAGACAGTCACCACTCACCAAGACGATTTATTATCAACAAATGCTCAGTTGCACAGAATAATTCATACATGTGGGCAAATAAGTTACAATATCAGAGCAATTTCTGATCTAGTTAGTGAGAAAGCGAAGCTTACTACAAAAGCTCACACGGCTAGCATAAATGTTTGCGGTCTGCCACATTTAAGCATCTCAGAAATAGGTATAACAAAGAGGCTTGCTGTTGACAAGTCTGTTGGGGACGAACAGCGCATGCATGACTTATACAAGCTGGCATCTGTGTTGGATACGCATGCTAAATGGGAGGCCAGGCGCCATATCTTCTTTGATTGGATGGTAAGTCCTTAGTACTCAAAATCTAGGCTTACTTTAACGCAATTCAATGATCTGGAATTTATGAGTGATATTTTGGATAAATTACTTGCAAAGTTTTATGAATTTTTATTGGATTGTGATTCTGTAGGTCACTGTAATCGAAGAGCACAAGATATCTCAAGTGGAAGTAGTACCCAGCAGAGAATCCGTCTGCGAATTATCAAGATTTGTGTGTTTGTTGCGTCACATAGTGAAAAAAAATCTTCACAACTTGAAGAACATAGACGAAATTTCACCAAATATGTTGACGCGATCCAATTGTGTTTCACGATTATTGAGAACACAATCAAACCACTCTGAGACAGATACGTGGATTTCGGAAGTAAAACAGCAACTGGAAAATGAGAAGGAAGCCGCCAGAAAGAAGACCGACAGACTAGCCATCCAGCTCAAGAAAATGCTGAGAATAATACCACACTGCGTAAAAATTTAACACAAAATCCCAAATCGAGACTTTTACCATGTCTTGCTGATATAAATATAATTCTTCGAAACTTGTCATTATTTTTACCTGCCAAACCCGAAATAACTAAAATTAGATTTTCTTTTTTTCAATCGAAAAATGAAGATTTGACCAAACAAGCGTTTCGAAAAAAGCTTGGATGGTCTGATTTCGGAAAGTGTCGATATTAATGTCTCTGAATTGAAATTAAAAATCATGCGATGAATCATGCAACAGAATACATCATTATAAGAAGTTACTCATGAGTGTGAACACAAAAAAAATGTTGAATCGAATATAAGGATCCCCAGAATTCAAGTATACGAAATAAAAGGGAATAAGTGATTTTGTAAAGTGACCTCACGTAATCATCTATAAGAACCAGACCCTGGCACATAGACACGATATACTTCCCCTGGTATAAATCAGACTGTCACCAAGAACCAAGAACTTTGATCATACATAATATTATGAAGTATTAGATTAGAAAAAATATGCAACTATCGAGACGTGAGTCATCCGTTCTCGAGTAAAAAAATATACTTAAAATTGCCATGACTGTATATCCGCACATGTAAATTAAACTATGCGTTATTCACCAGCACGGTTCGTTTAATCAGTAATCTAAATTTCACCTATGATTCACTCGACATTGCAGCCGGTAGCGGCTTGAATTTTTCACGTTATCATCGGTCGTTGTATTTTAGCCCTGAACTCTGGAATACGTTGAATATTTGATTTTAACGGAGATGTATAAATTGAAGCATTGTTACCAGAGCAAACGGCGTACTTGATTGATTAACTAGGAGCAACGGATATACAATGGATTCCTTATTATTTAAAATCGGGACGAAGGTTTCCTAGATCATGTTTAACTTTGTACAATTGGATTTTTGAATTTATATTTTTTTTTTACCAAGCCTCGGGCATCTCAGAGATATGTAGATTCCGGAGAATATGAAAAATGTATGTTCTGACTCATTTTGTCATTGATATAAAGCCAAGATCGGTTGTACGCCTTGAAATACAATTGAAACTAAAGTCGCGAAATCGAATTGTTTTGAATCGGTTTTCGTTGAAGAGGAAAACGGAATGGTTTTAATGCGGAACCGCGATGGGGATTCATTGAAACGGGGTCATTTCCAAAGAAAGGGGTTAACGGCGGGTGACGTCATAACCAGCTGGGAATGAGGCGGAAAAGAAACTTTCGCACTCGAAAGTAATTGGGACAATTCAGAAATGATTGATAAAAATATATGGTGCGATGCGTATAGTATATTCTCGTTCGAATTTTATTTCTCCTCATCGATTTATGTAACTCTGTAACTCTGGCTAGATTTTGCGGGATCGATTCGCACTAGTTTTCCGAATAAAATGGTGCAAAAAAAAAACAACGTATTATTGTGGGAAAAAAAGTTATGAAATATCTCTCGTCGGGGATGTTGAAATATGTTCTACAATCCCAAAAAGATGTGAGTTTATGTCATTGTCACTAACATTAACAACAACAACTTTTAGGGATGGGACAAGATTATTGAAATTTATGAATATCGCATTATTTTCGTTGCTGATTCTGAAAGAGTTATGCTTGACGAACCTTCGCGAAAAATGGTAATAGAGAAATTCGAAAAATTACGTAAGTTATAGCGCTGTACGTAACGTAAGTACTCCAAACTTTGAAGTCATTCATATCGAAACTGCATTTTTTTAAATCATACACGTCATAACTAGTGGAAGAATGAATATCCTTAATTAAAATCTGAATTGGAGGTGTGGAATTCGTTTCTCTACAGAGGCAAACTTTCTCTTTAAGATAGTATGATTGTAAATTCGTTTCTGAATTGTTAAATACGATTTTTTCCGTAAAAATTTGGAGAAAAGAAATTCGATTCGTGTGCAACTTTCACAATTTTTCTTTCAAATTTGCCAATCAAGTTCCACTTTGTAGTTTTAAGTGTATTAATTATTCATCCCAAAACATTTTGCTTTCACATGATTGGTTCACCTGGGATTAAGTACCCTGCGCGATACGCAGGTCCATATTCAGCTAGATTCTATTTCATTCCAAATGGGGAATTTTTCGTTACAAGAATTCTTTGAGATAGGAAAAGATGTAGAGGCAATGCGATTTTTTGGATCAAATTCAATTCGATACAGGATTAAGATCTGTGATGGCCAATCTGGAGTTTTGCGAAGTGCTGATTGGTATATTGCAAAATGAATCTTTTTCAATTATCTTTATTCCATTTTCGTCGTATGAGACTGGCGCCGGCTGTCGAAAATTTATTTCAAAGAGTTCCGGTCAGACTGTGGCGGGGGGTCCACACAAGGGAAGGCAGCTTCTTACTGAATAAATAATTCATTCGGTGATTCAAAAATCCTAGAATTGTTCATAGGTTGATCGAAACCGGATATTGTCGAGTTGCGTAGTACTTCCCTGGCGGGAACTCTTCAGAAGCTATTTCTCCGTTGTTCCTGGCGGTTCGTCATAAGCAATGCACAAGGAAAATCGAGTTTCGTATTTCGCAGACCGCCGATACACTCAATTATCCTGCTGCTACGACTGTATACGTCAATAGCACATATCAAAATTATTTTCAAGTTTCACTAAAATTCATGAATTCACCTATTCACGAAACATCGCCGCATAGGAATTACAAAGTAATAATTATATACTTACCTCAAAACTGTAGTTTCGTAACAAAAATCACGCAATGAGCCGTACATATGTGCAATTATAAATTGATGATCAATGTAACTAAAGATAAGTAATAATATTAAATTTTATCATATTTAGGATGATAATTAGTCATAAATAATAACGTCAAAGTATTTCTTTATTGTATTAATCGACAAATGGCTCGATATGGTTTCAAGCCCATAGGTTGTACGTAATATCTCGAATGCTAAATTTATTTTTTCAATTTCACCTTCGCCCGAGGATGTGATCTTGGTACGACGGTTGAGGCTCGCATTCGAGATTTTGAATGACAGGTAGGAATTAGGATCCGGTATTTTTCTATCGGCGATGGTCGTAAGTAACACCGACAAATTTAAAACTTTACTCTACGATCCACTTCACTCGTACGCTTTATAGGTTTTTTTTTTACAATGGAAATATTGGTATCTTTGAGATACTCTTTGACAAGCGGAACACAACAGTTGATATGCATGTAACACTACTGTTTATTCAATAAATTATATACAAGTCCTGACGTACTGGTAAAGTGTTACTCATCACTGAAATATTACCTATTACATAAATTAATACAGTAATTATAGTGTCCTACTAACATACAGTAATTTCACTGATTTCAACAATATGTATGTAGTTTATATACAAATTCGCACTTTCGGCACACTATGGTTTTCGCTACGAGAGTTCTTATTTGTCATACTATTGACGTTAAGGCTGTTAATTAAACGCTTAGTTATGTTATAAAATAAATTATCAAAATCATATTACATTACAGTTCTCTCAGCGTGCCCTTCACCTAAGCACTAAGCAATTAAGCACTTCGCGTAGGAGAGCCATCTATAGTTACATAGATATCATCAGAATTATCACAGTCTGTGTATTTACAACTTAACTTCTAGTGAATGATCGTTACTATTTTATCTTACGTCGCAACTTATTGCCGTTAATCATGTAACCGTTTAGAAAAGAAGAGTCAGAAATTATATGTACATGATATACATGGTATGTGTATCACGGTCTAAATGTCGTTAAAAAAATAAATTTCCTTCGTTACTCTGACCTACGTCCAAAATATCCGTTCCCTCCTATCAGACGAGAATGCACTTTTTCAAATATATTGCAGTAAAGGTACAAAATATTTGAACAAAATAAAAATATTTACGGCAGGTGCAACGGAACAAAATACATATATCAGACGATCCGGACTGAATTAAAAATTTTATACAAACATTATACCTATATACATATTCTAATTATTTATTTATTTGTCAACAGTTTCCGCTCGTGAATCTCCACATGGACACATACAGTAGCGAGAGACCTACATTAATCGGAAAGTTTCATCGCTAATTAGTAATTGCAGTATCCGTGAAAGGTAAAATATATCCATGAACACTGAAATATACTTTTCGGCAGGAACTGAGAGACTAGGCTCTCAAACCTATTGACATAATACGATTCATAGTAATATCAAGTATATGCGCAATATTTCATACCCGACCCGTGGTGGAGTTGATTTCAACACATGCACAGATATGGTATTCTGAGTTCTGAAGTTAGGAACGAGGAAACTTCTTCGACCACTTACGCTCGTCTAATTGGTTTGAAATGATATGCGATATTGACGATTTTCAGGTGGGGAAAACCCAGGAATGCAGCAATTCAACCACTGCTCAACAAAACGCGTACACGTAACAATAAGTTGGAAGGTGTACCGTGGCCTGTGTCATGGTGACATGTATTACCTGTGCCTATGTCGTCGTCATTATTTTTTTTCAATATCGCGCACGGTTGTATACTGCGAGAGAGCTCTTCTAGCTCAAATTGAAAAACGGTCTATCCCGCTCATTTTAGATAAATTCCACGGTGATACAGATCACCAGAGGAAATTTTTTCCGGCTTTAATTCATTGAGCTGTGCAATTGACTTATCGGCTGCTCGGATATGTCAGGATGATACGCCAAATAAGCGTCAATCTGTCATTATTCGCACCCAGCTCTCAATGCGTTTATGAAGTGCAGTGTTTGACCTAAAGTTCACTGCATTTTCGTATTATTGTTACAATCATATAATCAACATATATGTACTTGTTTTGTTCACAGTATACAAGCGGTGGAAGATTCATCAAACGACACACATCGCGGGCTCGTATACCTACGAGTGTCAACTTCAGATGTCCGATTATACTTACATATATACAATAATTCACTGGCTTTAGATTCCAGAGTGTCCTAAGCCGCTCGGATGTACACGACTCAAGAACCATGAACTCCGTTATAAGGTAATTAAAAATAATAATTTCATTTCTATATACTTCTATACTTGTTCCCAGAACATAGTGGTGATTTTTTATTGTCCATCTCTCTTACTTCTCACTGTGCTATCATTGCCATTTCAGTTAATTCGTTGGTCTGAAAATAATGTGAACGTGATGGTAAGAAAAAACGAAATAAAACCTAATATCTTTAACGCTTGTGGCTCAATTGACAACGTTTTAATCATTTTAATCTCGATTAACGATAAAGGATTCTACGAAAGATCATTTTCCTCCTGAACGGAGGCCAAACGACGGCAGCGAGCTTCGCAGAAACACGGACGACGCAGAACTGCACGCACAAGATTACATGATGACCATGTGATAATATCTTAGAAATGTGCTACTATATTGTGATCAGGCAGTTGATACCATCGTCTCGCTGACCACTATTATACTACACGTCTCGTTCTCAATGATTACATGTAGTACTGTTGGTTATCGGAGACTTCACAACGTTTAGAGTATTCAAATTTTTGGCGCCGGGCCGTGGGGCCTCATGGGTTCTTCCGGGCGCCATCTTCATATTGTTTCGTTGTGCAGGAGACTTCGGACGCAAAGAAAAGGTCGTATATATTATTTTCACTTTTTCACAGTTTAGAACAACATTACAATGGGAAAATCAAAAAAGAGATCCCACTCGAAGTCACGGTCAAAAGAACGTGATCGAGAAGAGGGAGAAACAGAGTCAAAATTGCAAAAGATGCAAAGTCAAATAGATAACCTAACAAAGGCTATCTCACAGTTCATCCAGACTCAAAAACCCGAAAGCATACCGTGCGAGAAAAATCCACCTCACGATCTGCATATAGAAAACGAAAGTGTCATAGGTAAGTCAAAATATAGGTTATGTATACCAAGTTCCATACGAATAGGGATACATGAGATTACCTTAAAAATATGTCATCGCCAAAATTCCACACGAATTTTCTGACGACAAAAAATAGAACCTCTTTCCACACGAATGAAGTTCAAATGCCAAGACATTTAATGCCCACACGGCGAATAAAATCTGATATTCTCATACTCTCTCTGCAGAGATACGAGAGGACCTTTCCAACAAGGAAAATCAGCCTCCCTCAGCTAATGACGCCAAAAAATCACAAGAAAATGCGGTCGAGGGCAATAAGTCACCGAACCCAGTTCAAGATCAACCCAAAGAACTTACAGTAGATCAGGGAGTTGACAAAGAATTCCTGGAGATCTTGGGGGAAGATCCAGGTATGACAACCGACATATTGATCAAATCCAACCCAGAAATAAATATTCGTTGGACTAAATGGATGAGAGAAGACATAAAGGAGGAGGTCAAAAAAGCTCTACTAAAAGAATACTCTAGGGCAGGAGATCTCAAGGCAGAAGCTCCAAAAATAAACCCCGAAGTCGCGCCAGCAATGACAGCTATTACCACAAAGCGCGATCAGCACTTTGTAGATACACAAAATTGTATCGGCACAGCAGTCATCTCGCTCTCCGCAGCTATCTCGATGATCCTCGACGGGTCAGAAGAGGGTATCGATCAATTGGCACTCATGAAATATCTGTGTGATACAGGAAAGATGATAACATCTGCATTTCATCAGCATTCAGCTGCGAGGAGGTCATTTATCACGCCTTTGATGAACAAAACTATCAAACCAGTTTTGGATGCGACTATACCAGATGAATGGTTGTATGGTTCGAAACTCACTGAACAAGTGAAGGAGGCAAAAATTATCGAAAAAGCATGCGCTGACATTAAGGCCCCAGAAAAAGTAATGCCTAAGACAACACCATTCAAAACCCAACATCAGGGAAACTGGAAGGGCCCACCTGCATACTCCAGACAGGTGGGCGCACTCAAAAAGAAACCCTTCCTGAAGTTCAGACCAAAGACACAGTACCCAAACCAGTATCCAAACAAGTATCCCAACCAGTACTCAGGGAAAACACAAAAGACAACGAACCAGTCGTTCGACAAAAAATAGAAGAGGTAAGTTACAAGGCAGGCAGATTAAAATATTTCACAAGCAAGTGGAAAGAAATTACAACGAATGAGGTTATATTAAATTGCATAGCAGGTTACAAGATACCTTTTTACCATATTCCTGACCAAAAACAGATTCCCAAAGAACCTCAATGGTCACAAGATGAATCTCTCAAAATAGAAACTGAAATCAATAAAATGCTGTATCAGAAAGGAGCAATAGAGGAATGCGAAAAATGTGATGGCCAGTTTATCTCATTATACTTTTTAGTACCAAAACCGGACGGTACTTATAGATTTATACTCAATTTGAAACCTCTAAATAAGTTTTTAGAACCCATGCACTTTAAAATGGAAGACATAAGGTCTGCAAAGAATCTGATAACACCAGGAGCCTATATGAGCTGTATTGATATCAAGGACGCATATTTTCTTATTCCGGTAGAAAAAAATAGCAGAAAGTATCTAAGATTCTATTTCAAAGGAAAACTTTTTCAATTCAAATGCCTCCCATTTGGACTATCTACAAGTCCATATGTGTTTACAAAAATCATGAAACCGGTAGTTAATGCACTAAGACAAAAAGGCCTC
This sequence comes from Tenthredo distinguenda, assembly GCA_947538915.1. Classification (NCBI taxonomy): domain Eukaryota; kingdom Metazoa; phylum Arthropoda; class Insecta; order Hymenoptera; family Tenthredinidae; genus Tenthredo; species Tenthredo distinguenda. The sequence continues at coordinate 11,335,506 of OX384537.1, forward strand.
TTATCGGTAATCTATCTAGACGATATATTATGTATAGGTAACACGCATAGCTCTTGTCAAAGTAATGTAAACCAGACAATACAATTGCTGGAACATCTGGGCTTTATCATTAATTACAATAAAAGCTCGCTTACACCCAGTCAGAAATGCCAGTATTTAGGATTTATCTTAAACTCTCTGGAATATTCATTAGAAGTAACTGAGAAGAAAAAAACCCAAGTCATGAACCTGATTAATAAATTTCATATTGGGAAAACATATAAGATTCGCGAATTTGCCCAACTTTTAGGAGTCCTAACAGCTTGTTGCCCAGCAGTTGCATACAGCAAAATATACTGCAAAAGACTCGAACGAGAAAAGTTTCTAGCGCTGTCACTTGACGGCGACTATGAAGGAAAAATGATTATTAACAAAAGACTAAAAGAAGACTTTCAATGGTGGAAACACAACATACTACTGGGAATAAATCCCATCAGATCATTAAAATTCGCAATAGAAATAAGTTCTGACGCATCTCTCACTGGGTGGGGCGCACACTCAAACGGAGTCAGTACCTACGGATTCTGGAACGATATGGACAAACAATGTCACATAAATTATTTAGAACTGCTAGCAGCCTTCTTTGCCTTGAAATCATTCGCGTCACAGTCTTATAACTGTGAGATCCTTATGAGAATAGACAATACTACCGCGATAGCGTATATTAATAAAGCAGGGGGAATTCAATTCCCAAAATTGAGCGAACTAGCTAGGAAAATTTGGCAGTGGTGCGAAAAGAAAAAATTATGGATACTCGCATCATATATCCCATCAAAGCAGAATGTGGAGGCGGACGCAGCATCCAGAATCACTAACGCGGATACCGAATGGGAATTGTCTGATATAATATACAAGCAAATTGACAAAAAATTTGGACCATTCACTATTGACCTATTTGCAACTAGACTAAACAAAAAACATAAACGTTTCTGTTCTCGATACCCAGATCCCGAAGCATTTGTAATTGATGCTTTTACCATATCTTGGAAGAATGAAAAATTTTACGCTTTTCCTCCTTTCTCACAAATACTACCTACTATTCGAAAAATAATCAACGATAAAGCCTGCGGTACATTAATTGTTCCATACTGGCCATCACAACCGTGGTACCCTCTATTCTCGTCACTACTCATCCAACCACCTTGGATATTCAAACCATATCCAAACTTACTACTCTCTCCTTTCAGAGAGAGGACCCATCCACTAGCAAAGAGTCTCTCAATAGTGGCAGGGAAATTATACGGAGGGCGTTTGTGAATAAAGGTATCCCACAAGACTCAGTGGATATTATGGTGGATTCCATAGCACAGTCGACACTTAAGCAATACGAAGGATGCCTTAAACAATGGGTTAATTTTAGTCAGGATAATGGATATGACAAATACAATACCAACAGCTCAACAGTCATCGAATTCTTAACCAAAAAATTCCACGACGGAGCAAGCTACGGCACGCTAAACACAGCCAGGTCAGCAATATCACTCATCTCTTCAAACGACATATCAAAGGATCATTTGATATCTAGATTCCTACGCGGAGTCTACAGAAACAAACCCAGTACACCAAAATACTCTAGTACTTGGGATGTTGACCCGATACTAAAATTTCTTCAAAATTTACATCCGCTCCAAAAGTTAAAACCCAAGGAAGCGTCAGAAAAAACAGCAACATTACTCGCGCTAGCAACAGCTCATAGGTTGCAGACTTTAGCACTAATAAATATCGACAATATCTCAAAATCAACTGCAGGGATAGAAATCAAGATTCCCGAATTGATAAAAACTTCTAAGCCTGGCAGCTATCAGCCAAGCTTAATTTTACCCTTTTATGAAGAGAAGCCCGATATATGCGTGGCTACAGTTATCTTAGATTACATAACTTATACCAAAGAGCTAAGAGGTGAACACAAAAATTTGTTTATTTCAACGGTCAAACCACATGGTCCAGTAGGCGCACAGACCATTGGTCACTGGATAAAGTCATTATTAACCAAAGCAGGTCTAGATACGACCAAATTCAGTGCGTATAGCACAAGACACGCTGCAGTCTCAGCAGTTTTCAGGAGAGGAGTAGATGTGAGTACAATCAGACGCACAGCAGGCTGGTCCTCTCACTCAAAAACATTCGCGAGGTTCTATAATAGACCGATAGAGACCCCAAATGACCTCTTCGCGAGATCGTTATTAGAAAATACTAATAAGTAAATACAATATATCCTTTATAAGAGATCATCCTGTTCAATTAAAAAAAAAAAAAAAAAATGGAGTTATCACAATCTCTAAACATCTACATGTAATCATTGAGAACGAGACGTGTAGTATAATTAGACGATCAAACGAGCCTACCGAAGGTAGGCGAAGTTCGATCGGGATTATACGAAACGTCTCGTTCGAAGATGATTACCTCCCATCCCTAGAAAAATTACCCAAACCCGTAATCATCTTAAAAAAATGAGATAACTCCAAATAATACTCTAAACAATATGAAGATGGCGCCCGGAAGAACCCATGAGGCCCCACGGCCCGGCGCCAAAAATTTGAATACTCTAAACGTTGTGAAGTCTCCGATAACCAACAGTACTACATGTAATCATCTTCGAACGAGACGTTTCGTATAATCCCGATCGAACTTCGCCTACCTTCGGTAGGCTCGTTTGATCGTCTAATTATATGTAGTCATATTAACAAAGCGTAGAAATTATTTTGAAAAGTCGCGAAAAGAAAAGAAAGGAAAGAAAGAAACGAAATAATGATATTCGTCGTTTGTCAATAATCTCGTCTTCGTCTTCGTCCTCATTTTCATTCTCGTTTTCGTTCACCGTGCAAAGCCTAGAAAATCCGTGAGTCTGTCGTTCCAATCGTATAGCCAACGGGAGGCGCCGGGTGCTTGTTGCCTTTGCTTGCAAGGATTCATCTCCTTTTCCGGTGGCATGTATTCTTCTCCGCGTATACAGAAGTAACTCTTGATCGGGCTACGGCACATTGGGCATCTCTCGAGCTTACCGAAACATGAGGCACAAATACAGGTGTGTCTGCAGGGTAGAAGCGCTCGTGACAACGGGAAAAATTGACACACGACACAGAGCTGTTCCCCAGCTGAATTCCAGAGAGATCCTTCCGTGGTGTCTCCTGGTCCGGAAGCTACCAGGGTCCCCCTCCCATTGCTTCCGGTGTTGTTGCAGGGCTCAGCCAATGCCAACGCCGGTCCAAGACCCGTCGAGGATACGTCTTCCTCATAACTCGTTGGGTTGCCCGTGGCCAAGTAGAGTTGCTGAAATCAATTGAACGATGCTATATATTTTCCGTTGACTTTGAAATCAAAACTCTTTTTTTTTTATTCTTTATTCCAGACAATGATCTGAATTGACATGTAGGTGACGTGCCAGGCTATACCGTGCTGTGATAATTGTCATTTACTGTAATCGGTTACCTTCGGTTCAAGTTTCGGGTCTTAAACCAATCAGTATTTGCTGTTTGGTTGAGGAACGCATTTTTATGAAGGGTATACGTTGTTAGGCATATGGACAGACGTATGTATACACTCGACGTGTTTAATCATCACCGGTATGAAGTTGGCCCCACAGTCGTCTGTCTCTACACATAATAACCATGGAGGTAAGGAGAAGATAGAAGACTGTGTTGCCAACTTCATACCGGTCACGATTAAATACGCCGAGCGTATACGTGCTGCCATATGGTAATGTTTGTGATAATTTGCCATTTGTTTCTCCGCATACATATCTTATTATATTTTCGGCTTAGCTAATGGAAATCCGGGCTAAAGATCATGGCTTTACCCAGCCATTGACAATCCCCAAATAACACTAATTGCAGGAACACATTCAGTGGCCTTACTGTCGCGTGAAGCGAAAAAGTTTTTGTATATCAATGTGCGGCATTGCATGTAGAATGGTGCTAATTCCTTCTTTTTTTTTTTGCGTCAGTACTGCGTAGGATTTAATGACACTCAAAATGAGTGGCACGCCCACACTTCACGGTGCATAAAAAGTACACTTCTCTCGATTTCGATAAATTTCGCGTGCTAAATCGAAGCTCTTTTTTATAAATCGTCGAATAAATCCCTTAGATGTCATTTTATATCGTTGCTTCAGAGTTATTCGCGAAATTATAGAAAAAAGTGAATTTTGATCGGTACAGACTGACTAGAGCACCGTCTTAAGATCTGCTACGTGCTGATCAACTCTCCCTCCCTGTCTAATAGTAGCAGAATGACAATCTAAAGACTCTTAGCTCATTGCTATGCTAATTTGAAAGTAGTAAACCGTGCAACTAGAGTACAAGTCTCACCTTGAGACAGGACAGCTGCCCGTTGGCTTGCTTCAGGTACTGCGCTAGGATTGAAGTAGGTAGGGTACACACGCTATCCTTGATGTGGACTACGTTGACCAGAGCCACCTGTAATAAAAATTATACCCTATGGATTTTTCGGTTTGGAAGATTTCATATTTAAAGCACTAGTTAAAGATGTAATGAAGTAGCACTCTGTAACATTTTTCCAAAATCGCTACCATTTTCCGTTGAAGGACTGGTGTGTCCCAAAAATTTTGTCCGATACCTGAGTATTATCTATTAAATAAACAAACAGCTCTCGTAATAATCGTGGGGTAAACTATGACAGACGATGGCTCTGACCTTTTCCTGTGGTTACCTATACTCAAAAAGATTAGCGGACTGCTGCAACCTTGATATGAATGATGAAACTAGATTGTTGCACCGAAAATTTGGGGTATACTTGTTTTCCGGATAAACTAATAAATTAATATCCGGATAAAGGGATGGATATATGGGGGAAATATGAAGGATAAAAAAATTGCAAGTTCACCGTCTCATCGGGATGTAGATCTCTCGTGTCTCTGCGCGTCAGGAATATGACTAGAGGGTAGCAAAGGCGAGGTGGCGTCCCCAGTTCAAGTTCCGGCGCCGGGAGGGACAATCTCAGGGTCTGCTCCCCGTGAGGCTGTCTACTGTGTCATAGGGTTAAGAAAATACAATATCTTCAATTGACGAATTGCGGTAATGGAGTTATGCGCGGAAAATTTGATGCGACTTGAAACGCTACAATTATGGCCCGCATTAAAGTATCGGCACAAAATAGTCCACAAAAGTAAAGAGACGATACTTTGGGTGAAAATTTGCCTAAAATGTAATGTGTATAGGTGATTAAATTTTAGATTAAACTTTTAAATATGAGTTTTGGCACCAGAATTTAACAGACGATCCTTAACTTGATAGACTTTCTCTTCGCCAACTAAATTACTTTCGCTAGATCTCGCATATATGATTATCCTTCGTAAGTCATCGCAGTTCCCGATATACATATATTCCTCCGCGCATATATTGACAACTGTCGATATTTGTAAATGAACGAGATTTAATTCAGTGGTTAAACAAAACAGAAATTTATTGCGTGCAGAATTGAATCGATGAATTGAATCAATGAATTTTTCATTGATACTGTTCGTTCCCCAGTAGCCATAACATTGTTTTCTGTACATGAATATGTATACTGCAAATTTATGTGGGATAATGAACTCGAGTCAACTAACTGATAACATCGACCCCTTCAATTTCTTACAGAAAATAATATGTGCACTTGACGTGTTTAATCATGACCGGTATGAAGTTGGGCCCACAGTCTTCTGTTCCTCTCCTTCTTTATGTAACCATGAAGAATACCAACCTCGATATAATTTTGCCAAAAACTAGATAATAAATCATTATATAACTAAATAATAACGCTTCGGATTGTATTTTTATTGATAGTAGTAATTGTCGATTGTTAACCGCGGCAAGACGCCATTATCGTTAAGCCGCAACTCTTACGTGGATATCCGGACTGAAGATCATGGCATTCCCCAGTCGTTGACAATCGATAATCACTCCTATTTACAGAAATACATTTGGAGTTGTTATTATTGCGTGAAGCAACAATTTTTTGAGATAGCTATGCTTGGCATTGCATGTAGATTGCCGCTATGGAAGTTTTTCTCTGCATCCGTGATGCGTAGGCTTCGATGATAATTAAAATAAATGGCAAGCCCACACTCTACGATGCAACAAAAAAAGATGATTTGTCTCGATTTCGGTAATTTTGCTTGCTAGAACGAACCTCTTCTTCATGAATCATTGGATAAATCCATTTTAGACGGTCCTATAGCGCCGTTTCCGAGTTAAGTGCGAAATCATATCGAGGTCGCTATACAGTGGGTATAGCAAGCTGTTAATATCTTATTTTCATAATGATAGGAATTTTTTAAGGTTTAAATTTTTTTCACATTTCAAAATTTGGCAAGTATTCATTTCCGACTATAAATAACGTCAAGTCTTCACGAAAAGCGTATTGCAAGCATTTAAATATTACTCCCGAGAAAGTGATAATGTTTATGCAAACAGTTTATACTTTCGCTTGTGGCTGAAAAATGTTGTCTTCTTTATATCTAAATCCAATCAGTTATACAGTGTCTTGCAACTTTTAGCGATAACGATCTGACTAGTTTTTTAAATAATTTGAAACTTTGTACGGACGTTTTTTGGGACCAACAAAATACCAGTTATAGAATGAAATTGAAAATAGTAGGGGTCGCGGCCAGGTCCTACAATGGCCGAAAACCAGCTTTTTCATGCCATTAGTAATTTATAACTGAAATCCATACTGCAACTTAATTGGACATTTGAATTTTGATTCAAATATACTCCTCTTACACTAATGTTTCTGTATTGGAAGACACAAGTTTCAAGCGATTCTTGAATATGCCCGGAACTATGTAATTGAGTCTACCTGAAGTGAGAATTATGTTTTTTATGTGCTTGAAGAATTTGAAAATCAAGAAGATGAGGTGCGAGCATATCCGATGAGGGATCCCAGCTCTTTTTTCCACCGTAGAATTTTATGTCACATAGTCATGGAAACCGGTTTGGACAACTTTAAGAAAATCGAGACCTTCGGCTTGGAATTGGCGAGACTTGTTGGTGAACAAATTGACGTAAGATATTTCGCCAAATATCCGTCATAAATCATCTCCCATTCTGCGTCGTTGCATATCTTTACAAAATTTCAACTGTAGAGATATTAGATTACACGGACTTGAAAACGACGATCTATAATTCAGAGAAATATCTTTTCGGGCCTGTAGAACTATGAAACACAATATTCTAAACAAAAAATTGGAAAGGTGCAATCGGAGAAACCTATATAGTATGTCTACAGATCGTCCTGCGTGTTCGAAAACTGATTTTTATTCATAGGTATCTTGCTGAACAGCTATCTTTCGAACTATTCTTCATCAGAGCTTATAGAACTCGGAAGGTTTTGTTGGGATTTGGGTTGGTACCAAATTTGCTCGAAGCATCAGAATCCGAAATCGGAATCCATGTGCAGAAGAGCTTTTTTACACACGCAACAATATATCGAAAATAGCATTTTGAATGTCGAAAAGGATACGCTTGTGGTGGCGTGAGATACTGTGCGTGACCTTGAAGAAGGGTCCCATTCAAGGACGCGTCCCTTAAGGCATTCCAAGGTCTCCAAAGTGCGAGGTGCAACTCTCGTATACTGACCCCCCAAATTGCTTGCAGCGAGTAGTCCACTTGGCTGGATACTTCGCACTCGACTTCTGGAACACACGAATAAAAGATTATTCATTTATTGAACTAAACCACATAATTGAAGTGCATCATTTTCAGTCTCAGACCACTTCCGGTGTCAAAATGGTAGACATGCGTCAATTGTGGAAAGAGCTCCTAACTTCCTTATTTCGGATGATAACTTATCAAACTTTGGAACGCAACCTGCTGCCAAACAAACACATTTTTCAGCATTGTCTTTTATCTCATGAAAGCGAAGATTTTTGGCGACATAGCATGTTTTATAATGATATACGGATAATGTCAATTACACCCCATGTAACAATACGTGGCGTGAATTGATGTAGCGAGCAGTAAATAGGCATCTAGAAGCTTTGATAAGTTTCCATAAACGTTCTAACGGCCTCAAGCACTTATTCCCACTTTGGCACATTCGAAACAATTGCAATGGTGCGATAAGTAAATGCGCCGTTGCCGAATAAGTTATATTCAATACCAACATCATAACCGTTAAATGAGCGTTAATCTCACTCGAGTATGTAAACATCTTAAGGTTGACGGTTCATTGCCGGGTGATTTTCCACACTTCAGTTTCGCTGTTATAGCCAATAAATACTTATTCCAAAAGAGTCAGTGCCCTAGTTGGCTAACTGAAGTTGGTTGCAATTACCATGTGCCAAGGCCTTCAACTTCTATTTAGGCCCGATGTTATTGGATTCGGCGAATTCTTTGCGAATAGCAACTCTTTGTCCATTTCATTATTATGGATAATATTAAACCGATTCACTGTCAACTTCGAGATTAGACCTTATGAAGCAGTACCGAGGAAGGGGTGAGGTGAGTTGCCAGTCATTCACTTGTAGCCCTTCACGGTGCATTTAATCAACGCTGAAAGTTGGGTAGAGCTCATTTCTTTGGCAATAACCCCCTCAAGTATTTAATCCGATTTGAGAATGACTGTGCGTTCGCTTTTTCGCGGGTGAGGTGCCACACATCGAATTGCGACGGTGTTCACCGGGTGTAAACAGTAGTCCGCGGGTACCCAGATCTCTAGGTTGGAGAATTATACCGGCAATTGTGATACTGACCGGTTTTTCCGGACTGTCAGTAAGTTTTTCGACGGATATTGGATTTTTCCTCGAATAAATCGATACGCAACGAAGGCCTGTACAGAATGGAAGCCGTTGCGTAACATGGCAACATTTTGCTTGGTAATATAAATTGCGTAATTTGGTACAGTTCTTGAGCTTTTTTTTTACAGACTTCGCATCGAGAACGTTATATCATGCCTCTGCTGTGTGAGAGGTGCGACTCTCTTTGATCACCAGAGTTTCGAGTCAAATACTCTGACAACTTATTTAAAAAAAAAAAACAAAGTAAATAATTACGAAAGAAGCATAGAAACATGATTACAGGCAACATATTTTTCGTCAGAGTAGTTTGTAATATTTTTGAGGCATTCCTTGTCAACTCCCCCGTGTGTTTTTCTTCCCTATTTCAAAATTTTCATTGGAATATTAAAAGATCACTTATTGACATTGTAATATGAAATGAAAAACCTATTTCTTTCTATTATTCGTTGCAAACTTAAGTCAATACTTGTAATATAATTATTTCAAAACGAAAATGGACGAAAATTCGGATTCATTCATCATCTAGCTGTGAATTTTTTGATACGAAATGTAACTGACATGAAGCTGATGTACAAAGACTATTTAGCAGACTTGATTCAGAATGTCCAGAAAAATTGGCACATGAAAATCCAGGACTGTCCCAGGACTTTCTGAGAATCCAGAAGCCAATTATTCCGGATTAGTTTACTCAACAAATTCTGTTCATGGATGGAAAAACAAAAGAACAAAAATATATATCAGAGTGAAAAACAATAACATACTTTGTTTTTGATTTCGTTCGACTTTCAACGAGATGCTTCCGAGAATCTACGACCACAAAATTAACAGCTCCAGGTACAAAAATGCCAATTTTTTCGGAAAAGATTCGAAAAACATTCAAAAAATTAAGAAATTTCTGGGACGAAAGTAAGGTTCAAAGATATTCTGAGCTATTTCAAGATTTCAAGACTTCCCAGATACTTGGATACCCTAATAATAACAATGAATTTACTCACCCTATTTCATACTGGCTTAACGTGATTATTATTCATGATGATGAGATCATGATGTTGTGAAATATAAAAAGAGAAGCCCATCGATCGATAAGATCGACCACAAACTTGTTTCTTGTATGCATCCGTCTAGAACAACATATTCAACCACAAACTAATTTAATAATTGTATAGGAGAAGAAAAATATTATTCAACGAGTAACCTACTAACATTTACTCAGCCTATTGTAGTTTGCATTCATGATCAACTAGCGCAGGAGATAAATCATAGATTTTTTCATATGGCAGGGCTGGACGAACAATGTAATGCAGTGAATGTCGCCTCAACACAGTCATTGCGAAGATTGCATCGCACACTCGTACATATCTCATGATCTGCGATATCTATAAGTAGAGTCACACACTTATCGCATATAACTGTCGCTGGTAGTTCTTTCATCTGGTACGGAGAAATGCAATCTTTCGTTCCAGTTGCAGACGGAAGTTGCAAAGTACGGAGATTTCTACTCTCGGCACTTACGCATACCAGGTTTCGATAATGAGTGTAGATACAGATGGACTCTGGAAACTTAGAGTCGTGCTTAGCTCAGCTGTACGAATATGACTAATTGTAAGGTTATAAGGAGTACAAAAACCAGTGGAAGTAGTAGTGAGCTTAGTCAGCTCTAAAGAGTAGATATTATATAAGGTGTCCCGTTATAATCTTTCGACGCAAATATCTTTTCAGCTACTAGATAGCGACATTTGCAGATTTTTTTCGAAATGGTACATAGTAGCAAAGAGGGCTATAAAATAAATGGAACTGATGTTTGTTTATACTGGCTTTATCATAATCCAGGCTTCTCTCCTTGATCACAAGAATCTGATATCGTCAAGAACACGTAGGTGGTTGAACGAGGCTAGAATAGTTCAAACTCCTTCAGCTTGTCTCTTTGGTAGTAGGCGCTCGACCATTTTATAAAATCGTCTACCACCGCGTCGTGCTTGTGTGATGTTAAAAATAAAGTTCCTCGATCATACGATCACTCAAGCTTGAGCATCCTTTACAATTTAACGACAAAAAAGTGAATGATATTCATAAAAATGAAAGTGACATTAATCACTTGGCAAAAAACTTAACTTAGGTAAAAGAAATCTGATTCCCTTATCCACGTACATTTAGAAACAATGTAATGCTTTATTTGAGAAACTTGCTAAATCTGTTATAACGAAATAGTTATCGGCCTGGAGAAATCCAAACGGGGAAAACTTAGATCCGTCTCAAACTTAATATAGCCTCTGTTCGATTGGGTTTGGCCACGATTTTGTGAAAGTAACAATTACACGAAAAGAAATTAATTTTTTCATTTTATTTTTCGCCTGCCTGGTATAAGCTAGATTATATCGTATGACCTACAAATATATGACGTGTACGTATACATGTGTACAGGACGCGTCGCGAATCCACTCTCACACCCGCCTCAGGCTAGTGAATTTTAGAGAAGAAAATAAAACGACTCTGTATATTTATTTTCTTGAAAGCGAAAGGCGAAATTTCTCCAGACACGAAGTTTTTATACTTGCCCTAATCGCTCGATTTCATTAAAATCACTCACACCGTGATCAGGTCTCTTTTTGGATCCAGTCTGTAAGCTAATTACCTTTCCTGATCATGACCATGATACCCAAGAAAGTGAAGTAGTTATCCATTAGGCATTCATAGATGAATTGTAAACGTGGCAGAAAATTGTTAAACACATCAACCATATCCACCAACCTCATCATTAGGAGCAGCTAATAAGATATCATCAATGATCTCTGTACTAAAACTGGTCAGCGGATAGCTATTGTCTTGGGCTGCTGAAAAATGTTACGATTAGTAGGTTCATCCAGCATCTCTAGCAAGCGGAGAAGATACGACAGTTCATGTTGCGTTAGAGGCTCTGGTGATTCTCCCAATCGTAACAATAACGATCCGCTATTCAGTTAGCATACAGGATCGTAGATATCATCAACAAATCCGTAATAAAACGGCACGTTAAATTTAGGCTGTTTCAAAAGAAGCGTTGATGAAATTGGCGATAGAACTTATTGGTAGACCGAAGATTCACGTATATGATATGTTCTCCAAATCGAAACACGGTCTTGATCCTAGAACTATTTAGATTATATCTAAGGATGGCATCAGGGACGGCAATGTTTTCCACATTCTTCACAAATTCAATACTATCCTCAACCGTAGGAGTCAGTTGAGGACAAAAAAGACTTCAATTGATCATTCGTAAACTTGTTTAGATTGAACGTAGAGTCCCCTACAAAGAAGATGATTATCCCAAGTGGGAAATTCGGTTGATGAATCATCAACAGGCTATAAGCGCGTGTCGGTATGCTACTATAAGTGAATAACCGCTTTTTTTGTTGATGTCTATCAAGCACCCACTAGACCAATAAAGAGCTAGTTTATTTACACGACCTTTCAACTTGTAACAATTTGATAAAATGTGTCATGTGCTTCACTGATTTCACTTTCCTTTCATCTTCGAGTTGTTTTTGAATTGCCGCCTCACTCCGGTTCATACAGAGTCGGTCGTGTGGATTCTGGTTTCATGTTGAGTGACAATCTGATTTTCGGCTGCCATGTCTTGCGACTTACGACCTCTCAGTATCAACATATTACAAAAAGTTGTAATATTACAGACCAATGGTTGCTGGTCGACCATATGGCAGATCAGAAATTTTGATCTTCACAAATATGTTGTTGAATGGCGTTATAATTCAGTAGTGTAAATTGTTATACACATTGTGTCTGTAACTGGTTGTCGAGAAGTTGTTAGTTCATTGAACCTATCATATTGATGTACGGTGGGCTTAATTCTGCTTTGTAATATACGTATACGCGATATCTTAATGGGAAATGTATTTGTGTTAGTTTGTTGTTTGTTCGAACGGAGTTCATTCAAAGATTGTTGTATTCTCAAGATCCTATAAATTGAGCTTACTTTATAACAATTTCGTAATTCTCGTTCTTAGCGAATCTGAGAGGGGGGGTTGTTCTTCGATATCACAACACGTAACCGTGAAGCCCCATTTCACCACAGGTCTTTGATTATTTTTCGGTATGAATTCGTCACTGTACTATTATGGCGGTTTTTTGAACATTACCAATGTTTTTGCCAACCATTCAGTATTGTGTGACACATTTAGTATTATGAATAGGGAAAATAGTTCGAGATACTAATGAAAGCGTTGAATAACATCACACGATTGAATGCCAATTACCAATTACGACTGTGGCATAGAAATAAATTTGTAAGGGCGGATGTCTGACAGAGTATGTGGGGGAATTCCCCGTCCTCGAAGCCACGTATCATAAGTCCATACATGTAACTAAATAGAACAATGGATCCGATTACGGCGAATATATCAAATTGGGTTGTACTTATGTAGGAGCTTCTGGGCATGTAATCACACGATACTTCCCATATTTCGTGCAATTGCGTAGGACTTCAGAAGCTTCAATTGTGTCCGGCGCGCAGTTTTTCATCCAGTTACGGAATATTCCAGAATCGAACGAAAAATGCTGTTGTTTATTGAGGAAATGAAATATGGGTGTAAACTGTGCTCGACGTACGTAATATGAAGGTAATCATACGCAAATGCATATGTGTGTAGAATGCGGGTACGCTTGTATCGTTTCGCATTGTCTTTCGTCTAAGGAGAGTCAATGTCAAGCCGGCTCGAACGGCATGCCCCGCTGCGTCGTCCTGTGAACTCGCCTTTGTCGAGGTAGCCCGACATATTTCCGATCAACGTGCATTTTTCTTTTCTTTTTTACATGTTTCCCGAAACAGCACTCTCGAAGGTCCATTATACTACTCTTCCAAAGTTTGACGCGTTAAAACGACAATTCGAAGTCAAAGATATTTCAATGTATAACTTTGCGTCAACGACTTCATTGTGCAATTTACTTCTGAGTGTAAGTAAACTTGAATTCTGTACGCATGAAAGTTATTCGTAGATTATGATTTTTACCATCTCTACTTACTCGCTCGAGGACATTTTTTCACTAATTCGTTGCTGAGAATTATTATTTTCTGACAGATATATAGGATCTTAATTAACTCGTGTAAAATCATCCTCCTACGTAGAATCGCAGACTATCAGTCTGTGGTTCACGTATTTCAGACTAGGAAGTTCATGCCTAATAAAAAAACTAGGACTTCATTAAAGTAAGTTTAGGAGTGGGCGTCATCCTCATATTTGTTACTCAAGTCAGAAAGGAATGCCCACCGCCTCATTGTCTGCAGTCACGCATATTTTATTATAGATATGTATTTTTCATATGAGTAATACCTATTCATTACTTTTATGTGTGAGTTCATTTACTGAAACTGACTCATCAATCTGTATTTCATCTATATGATAAGAGAAGTTGATGGTAATAGGAATATAGGCTCCATGTCGGTAATATGGATCATCTGCTGACTAAGCTAGAGCTCCTTTCCATGGTAATTTTTAGTCAATTTTCCCGAAGAACTTCCATGTTACCGCGATGTTTCATATCACCACCACCTCCTGTATGAATCTTTTCTTCATATCAATGAATTTCATTTCTGGAATATCGGAAATATAAATACGACACATCATTCTTCACGTATTTCTCAATGATCAGCGATAAAAGGAGTGTTCTTACTCTGTACCTGTCATACCGGTTCGTCAATTATTAGGATAAAACTCAAGAGTAATTAGCGAAATGGCAGGTCGCCGCATATACGTGGACACCGCGGCCTACCAATCGCAAATAACTGTTAAATCGCTATAGGATTAGAATGGTAAGACCTAATTGCCCGATTGAACAAAGGTAGCCGATGAATGATTCGATGTCGAGGTCGAGAGAATTTCGTTGACACTAATCGTAGGAATAATTATGTAAGACAGTAGGCAGACCTGAAGATGCCGGTGCCCACACGGGACAAGATGCGAATCGGTAATCCCTGATTTGGTCAGAGCTTGATTCGCATAGACGTACGCCAGAGGCATTTGGTATTCAAATATTGAGAGGGTGTCGCCAGATGACGTAGAGCCGAAGAATCTCTGATGTTTATTGTTTTACCGAAGCAATCCGTCTTCCAATAGTTTTCCGAATCGCGGAGCATTTTATGATGGGATGTTCTCGAATTGGTACAGTTTGCAAAAATGCAGAGCAAGTCGAGTGATAACTACCATCAACTATGCCCATTTTAGGACTCCATCGATGGGGGCTTGTGAAGAAACAGATTAACCGTCGTAACAACCGGCTTCAGTGCTTTGATGTGTATACATAATTCTAAATCTTCAAAATAAAATACAAGGATTTCCAAAAAAGTGCACAGCTGGTGAGCAGATCACGGTGCAGCCGTAGTCTGCGAATTAGACGTCACTCCATGTGGAATATTTTCTAAGCTGTACCAAGCACTGCAACAGAAAAATATTTTGTATGAATAACCCACGAGAAAGCCTCTATCGTCAGGACCAGTTTTAGCCGTTAAATCAGTGCAAATTGTCTTGTCTTTTACCCGCATTCTAAGAAAGAAAAAAAAAACTGCAAATTTGTATGACAATTTGTGAAGTATTTCTCGCCTTTTCTTTGAGGGAATTTTGACTTACTCTCAAACTGGTCGTGACGACTGAGGAATTCATGGAGATTGTTCATGGGGCATACTTTTTCGTTGCAATACTCTGTTAAGCCTGTAACATGCTTACAATAAAACGACGTCGAAGTGCAGGCCACGGTTGATTCGCACACCACTCACAAGCCAGGAATATTTTATATAAATCATTGAACAAAATTTGGGCTGTATTCAAAAATTAATAAACAAAACCATCTTCGCTATCACTATATTGCATGTACGTGTATAACGGCATGCAGATCCCCAAGTCCGAATTCCGAAGTTTTGTGGACTCGTCGTTTTATAATTTTTATTCAGATTTCCGAAGTCTCGGGCAATATGGTAATTCGAAGTTAGTTGGCACCCTAGTGCTAAGAAATCATTCACGGCGGACAAGTTGGTAAGGCCACTTCAACCACTATAACCAGTCAACTTAAAGCTTCAATTAGGAAGTCGTATGGTTTTATTGTAGCTATTGTTATATTTATATGATATGCAAATCTCTGCGTGACGGCCTTGGGTCCGTATGTTGTAACATAAACCCCTATATGCGACAAAGCAATGGAAAATATTGGCTAAATAAAATTATGATCAGGTTTTATTACGCAAGATGTGCAAAAAAAAAACCTAACTTGTTAACACAGCAATGAACTCTATATGTTAATATAACATGATAAACTATTTTTTAATGAAATATGCCTATTATTATTAATATTTCCTATCAATTTTGCTCCGTGGCATACGAGGAGCAATAATATATTTCAGTCCACGATAGTTTATTGTACTGTACTCATCAACAGACAAAATTTACACTAGCAAAGGAGATATAAATCCTTTTCTTGTAGAGAATAGTGCAGAGAAACTTTTCATGAAGTTGGCATTGCGCAGGTTTCAAGAACAAATATAAAATTTGCTAATTGGCTATAAAAGAATTGAAAATATTCTGACTTGAGTCCAAAATCATTCTGGGATTGAAATATTTTTCTGTACCACTGAATTACACTCCGTGCTGCCATGTTACCGGCGTACTGCTGGCCTGTATGTTTGATACTCGGGCATGCTGCTGACCTTGTAGCGGGCTCAATATACAACGTCAGTCCATCCGGAATCACAATACGTATAAGTAGGCAGGCCAGACTTACAAAATAAACTTTCGAGTATTCTATTTCAGCATTAATGAACGTTAGCTGCAGCAGCAGAAACTTTTTCGAGAACTGTTTGTTTACCAATAAAACTGAATCATAATATCGAGGGCTAAGGACCAGAAGGGCGTAATCCACAAAAAACTGCGGATGCTGCCATAAGGGCGTATCTGAAGATTTAACACGTGAGCCCCATAAGAGGAGTATGCTACCAGAAGGACGTAAGCCACAGCCATTTTTCGTCTACTGCTGCCAGAAGGGCGTAAAATCGATTTAATAATTTTTGTTGATTACGCCCTTCTGGCATATAGTTTCGTTAAATTTTTATAAATTTCAGCCTCGCTTGCTGCCAGAAGGGCGTAACTTCAATTTTATTATTTTTGGAGGCTTACGCCCTTCCGGCAGATAGATCTGTTGAATTTTCGCGGAATTGAGCTTTACGTGCTGCCAGAAGGGCGTAATCAATATTTTCCCAGCGATAGGTATAATAAAGATCAGAAGATAGATATGCGATTTTCATTGAAACTGAAGATTAAATATCTGTTAATTATTATCTATCTGTTGAGTCTCACATGTAAATGATGTAGGTATTGAAAGGAATTCGGAAAAAGAAAAAAAAAGTGCTGATAGCGAAATTCGAACCAGCGACCTCGCGTTTATTAGATTAGAGCGCTGCTTGGTATATTGCGCTGCTCGTTGAGAAATATGTACTGATCAGTCGACATAACCCGTGAATCGGAATTTTCCAAACTATTATCTCGACAATGAATATGACAAAAAAAAGTCCGAAGTCCTGCTACTAATAGTCCAGAATCCTCAAATCTCGATATCAGCAGTCATCGGTCCTGAAAGCCTTGTATCAAAAATGTTGGATCCGGGTATGCGAAATTTCGGTTTCAGTAGTGCCAGGTGCCGAAAACCAGGTATTATTAGTCCTGAACACGTAAATTTACGAAGGGTCACGCCTTTCTGGCAGCACGTAAGGCTCAATTTCGCAAAAATTCAACAGATCTATCTGCCAGAAGGGCGTAAGCCTCCGAACATAACAAAATTGAAGTTATGCCCTTCTGGCAGCAAGCAAGGCTTAATTTCGCAAAAATCTAGTGGATCTATCTGCCAGAAGGGCGTAACTCCAATTTTAATATTTTCGGAGGCTTACGCCCGTCTGGCAGCAAGCGAGGCTGAAATTTGTGAAAATTTAACGAAACTATATGCCAGAAGGGCGTAATCAACAAAAATTATTAAATCGATTTTACGCCCTTCTGGCAGCCGTAGACGAAAAAAGGCTGTGGCTTACGCCCTTCTGGTAGAATACTCCTCTTATGGGGCTCACGTATTAAATTTTCAGATACGCCCTTATGGCAGCAACTCCATTCAAAGTAAAAAAAGTGTGGGTTACGCCCTTATGGTCCTTAGCCCTCGATATGTTTTGCCGTGTGGCATGGGCACACGCTTGTTCCACGTCAAACTGAAGCGCAGAGGTAGTTGCACTAACAATAAGAATCCGTGATGCGGCATATCTACGTTCGAGACTAACATTTGAAATCATACGCAGTACCGCGTATATTTAACTTCTGACACCGTCTCTGCCTCACATCATCTAGCATACAAAGAAAACGAAAATATGTTTTCGCACGACTTCGCGTCAGGACAGCAAGTGCGTATTGGCGGGGACTCGCATTGTGTGTTACCTTTATTTTCCTGTTAAGTTTTGAATTATTCAAGCGCAATATTTTCTGGGAAAGTTGGGTATAATCCGCGCAAATGTGTACTAATATAATTTTCGCAGTTCATGTTACTAGGGTCAGACTCAATAGTCCGCGTTCCTGCTACATGAGCAGGTCAGACATGGACCATAGAGCATATCGCATGTGCCGTACATGCATCAAATAGGCACATGCGCAGTTCAACTAACGAAGGGAATAGGACAGTACGTGGAAAGCGACTATCGCGGCTAAAATTTGGTGGAGGACTACTGAGGAGTTTGACTATATCGTTGATGATGGTGCCCATCCTTCGTTCATATTGTGGCTTCGACACTATAATTAGACTAACCTGGAAGGGAACCTTCATCACAGTAGCTCTATTTTGTTCGTGTCCCTTCCTATTATCATACTTTTCTTTCGAATAATCCAGATATATGCAGTTACGATAGACAAATGAAAAATTTGAGAATTTGTCGTCTCACCTAAGGAACTGTTGAGTATGAAAGGTATAAGATACAAAACCGATCCTCTCATTATGCAATCGGAAGAACGTTGAGATTTGACCCGTGGAATCAATACCATTTGTATCCGTTCAACTTTATTTGCTCTGGTCTATTATAAAAACAAATTCTAGTATAATAATTATTACTCAATAACTGTTTATGTACATACATACATAGGTATAAGTTGATTCGTAATAACAGAAGCTTTATATGTCAATGCGTACCAAGATCATAAAATGCGACGAAGTTGCACGTGCATCGTATGTAAAGTTACAAACTCCAACTGATGGCGGAGGAGGATGAACGGCGACCTGCTACGATCGCAGCAATGATCAAATCTTCATACGATTTACGCGGGTGTTGGCTCATTAGCAATGCTATCTGCGAACTGAATTAGTATGCAGTATTTGCATGAGATTTTGTCCTTCCCACATTGGCCTGACCACGTCGCACCGCAGCACGACTACGACTACGCCGAGGTTCGCGAAATATGATGTTATGTTCTAAATTTACTAAAATCAGAGTGTGAATTTTAGTTGTTTCTTCGCTGAATATAAATTCGAGTTTTTTCTAAGTCATATTGATTGAATTCGTAATTTTTTGCATCGCCTACTGTACGGGTTGGCCTTCATCTGTTTTTTTTATACCCGGAAAAATTGATCATAAGTTTGATCAAGTCAACCTGATCATGCAACAAAGTCATTCAGTCGGAATAAATGAACCCACTAGGCATTTAGTTGATGCAACGTTGATGTGAAGTTTGAATTTGTGAACGGCGGCTCAGGTTGCTGAGCATCGCGAAGTCTTGTTCGCTCTAACGTACCTGAATAATGGATTTTAAAATACGGTGTTTGAAATAGATACGTGAAAGAGGCGAAAAAAAACAGGAAATTTCACTTCCACAATCCAGATACTGGATAGGGTCTTACTTGATGTTGGACATGATGATATCATTGAACGTACAAGTATACCACAGAAATCAAATTTTTACGATCCTTTTAAGTTTCTGTAGTTTCATATTTTAGAACAGAATGAGTATACTTAAGCTTACGCTAAAAATTGGCAGAGAATTCAATAAAATTCGTTTGCCTTACGTTGAATAAATTTTTTCTGAGTGTAGTTTAAAGTCTGTGATCTCAATTGCGCTCGTTGAAGTAAATTTGTGTGAAAATTGGATCATAATTAAATATGACTTTATTTCAGACTCGCCAAGTTTTAGGGAAATTTGACAATAAGAAAAAAAGAAGATAATTTGGCATGCAGAATTCAGGTAGAACTGACATAATGGTGAGACTCGTGTCAGCCCTTCATCAACTGACAGCCTAGTTCCGAATCCGACGGAGTTCATAGGAAGCTAGTCTTCGATTCGAGTTGTGGCTTGGCCAGAAAGTGAAAGTCTGATCGGAGATCGTGCTGCTGGCCATTTCTGCTGCTCAGACCGGCTACTCTATTCTTGGCGCTATTTTGCCACGCCGCAAGCATTTATGCACGAAGCTGGCAGAGTCAAAGTGCGGATACGTTGGCAAATTCAAAGAATTCCTTTTGGCAATTCTCGCCAATCTCTATAACGGTTAAATCCATGTCCCTGAATTTGGCACGAGTAGACAGCAGCTGTACTGTCGTTGGCTAAGGTCTTTACGGTTTTGCAATGAACTCGGTCGACGAGGTTGAATGAAGATTTTCTTCTCGTTGTTAATATACACATGGGTGATTTCACCAATCGATAACCAGGTGTGAATCAGGGGGGGGGGGGGGGGGACCCTCTGAAATCTCAATTCGGAAATCACATATCCTCAGTAGCTTGAGCTCAAAATAAGAGTTGCAGGGAGCCACCATAATTCCATTTAAATACGGAAAGTGAATTTTCAAAGTATTCACAGACCTAAGAAGAAAATGAAAATAAAACTCCAAGACTCGGTAAAAATCATTGGAGGAGTCGACTTTCAAAAAAGTCACAAATATTGAGAATTTAAGTACGCATTACGAAAATACTTTTGGTATCATTGTGATTGGAATAAGGGTTGTCCAAAGTTAGAAGAGTATCACAGATGGTGAAACCCCAACACTGGTTAGTAATTGATGGAGTCACCTATGTACATACAATAATATCGATAGACAGTATATTCAATTTCAATGTAAATACAATAAATCGGCGTCGGCTTACTGTTATTACGTTTCGAGTAATGCATACGATACTTAATCCTATAGAGGTAGACATAAAATTTGCCATAAGGAATGTACTTAAATGTTCGTTCAGTTTGTCGTACTTATATTCACAATCTGCTTCGTTCAACACTCTTTGTGGTCTTGTGATTCTAGAACTAGATTCAAAATGAAGTTATATTCTCAGACGAAACATTGTAACAGTTTCACAGGCCAATTGGAAACTACGTAATCAGGACAGGTAGTGGAAATTCTGAAAGGAGTTCCCACTGCTATTGCTGAGATCACAAGTGTCAGTATACAGACATTTTAGTTTGATCCTCTAAAATCTCAATTCCATTGTTCTTCAGTTTTGTCAACAGAAATATAATTCTGTTTCACTAGAATTATGTCCTACGCGGGGATCCAGAGATGTTATTCAGAATGAGCGTTCGTACTTGGAAGTCTGACTAGCGTCGCTACATCCTGCTAAATTTTCAAATTTTACTTACAACTCCAAAAGGCTGCGAAAAATCAACTCAATGCTTAATTTTTGTTTGTTGATTTAAAATTTGTTGGCCGAACAGTTCATAAAATTTTTTATGTTAATTTTACGAAGATCGAGAAGCCGTATGTAAAGACCAGAATTACGAAGCCTCCCTACATTTCAGGATCTAAAGGTCCAAGCTAGAAATTCAAAAACCTAGTTTGCGCCTCAACCTGCTCGAATCGGACATCACTTTCACTTTTCGGTGCGAATCAGAATTTCATTACTTGCACAATCCTACCCTCAAATTCTAGTTTGCACCTCCAAGTCTTCAATGAGAACTTATAGAATAAAATTAGAATTTCTATTCCGACTCGGCTTACCTCGGGACTTTGACCAAAGTCGAATCACGGATAGTCTGCGTGAAGATTGTCGTGTGAAATGCTCTTCGACCTGATACAAAGATCGGTAAATCGTAGTGATATTGGAACTGTTTTCCTGTCAGACGAAGACTTGATGTGTCAATGCGTCAGCAACTTTATGACGTAAGGTGTAGAGGATTTATTTTATTACTTTGACATTAGGTTAATGTGGGTTTTTTGTACGAAGGATCTTGGCCCCTGAGTGCTATTAGAATTTCAAGCGTTACCTACGTGTGGTAAGATGAATCTGCATAAACGGAGGCTAAATACTAGTCATAGATATACTGAATATTATGAAACGCGGAAGCTTATTGTTGTTTTCATTGTTTTGCTATTCGAATGCGATAAAAATCAGTTGATGGAGCTAAGCTTCTTGGCTCAGCGTCATGACTTATGGTGAAACTTTTTTCACTCCAAAGAATATTATTTTCATCTCGTAACTCGAAATCCGAATGTCGTTCATCAGCTCGATCTAAAATTTCTCGTTTCTACATATAATAATTCTTTTTCTCCATGCAGTTTATACATCGATAATTGACCTTCAATTACTTACAATTAACAAACGGCGTCAAAACAATAAGACAAAAAAGAACTGATTCTTTTACTTATATGCGAGTGTCTTTTAAAAAACTTTTTGTTGGTGGTACTGAAGATACTTTATCACTGAGTATATAGCAAACTCATCAGAAATTTTCAAATCGATTTTTTAAAAAAAATCCATCATTTTGTAGTATGTAGGTAGGTACTATATGCTTTTTCAACATTTTTGACAGAGTGTTGGAATTTTGCATATTCTGTCACTTGATAATGAGTTTATTGTTCTCATCACCATGATGATATAATAAAAGTATTGGTTTCGGTCGAAAATGACTTATGCTAATTTCGACAAACCTTCACGTTTTCGGGCCTTATCGTCGAAAAACATGTTTTTTACACAGATGTCGGTCTATCCGGGTAACTCACCGAATAATCTCAGAAACGGCTCGATGAAAAGAATTGAAATTCACTGAAATCGGATGTCAGACGATGGGCATGGAAAATTTCCATATCTCGTCCAATTTGAACGGTTGTTTTAACGGGAAAAATATTCGACTCTCAATTTTTGGAAGACGCTCTATACTCTGACCATACTTGATGGTATTTCCGGTAATCAGATCGGTTGAATGATCAAAAGTACCACTAAAAATACCGTTCATACGCCTTTCTCGTCTCGACAGTTACATCATTAAAAAATAAACCAGAATTTTGTCTGATTCCATTGTACCTTCCATATACGGTGTACGAAAATTTCATGGAATGGACTCCCAGACTTGCAAGGTTTCATGAGATTTCATAAGATTTCATATGCACTTCACAAGATTTCGTAAGCCTGTTAAATCAAGGCGTAACTAGACTCCCGATGATAATTCGCTTTGGGAGCTAGGATTATGAAGAGTATTTACCTCCCTTTTGTAGCCTCATCATGCATAACTATTCGAAATTGTGCCACCTCTGGATAAGAGGCGTGGGGTTGTAGAATAGATCCTCTCAGTTTTTGTGCCGTCAAGACGATACTGTTTATGGCTTGTCCATGGTCTGTCCAGTGGTCATTGTCCGGTGAAAGGCCATCTTTGCCGTAAACTAGGGTTTCTGTGAATAGTTGGAAACCAGACACGTTGTAGTATCTGCCACGTGAGGCGGCAACCGTAGCGTTGCAGGCTGGCATCGCCTCACGTGAAAACGTAACGGGCTGGTGACTGCGATTATCAAATCTTCTTACGCAAGAAAGGAGTTGCGCCATCGAATTCGCCCGTAGGTATAGTAGTGGGTCAACTCCTAGCCGCAGGTATGTTATACATGTAGGTACTATATTCACGTGGCGAAGCCGATTTCCTTGCGAGTTTATAGGTGTACAGAAATTTTGACCAACTATTATCTTCTGAATATTTCTCGCGATTAGCGCAATGATTGCGCTTTGTATTTTGATTTCTCGTACCTCCTACATGCACGTATACAAGACATCTTTAAAAGATGAAGTAGTTCAGCCGGCGCAAAGAATGCTACCAGCTACTATAAATGGTAAACTAAATCTGCAAACAAGCGACCTTGATGCGCGGACTACGCCGCGACAGTCACGTAGACGTAACCTGCAAAGCTACAATACAGCTGCGTCTTACGATTAGATTAAAATATAATTTGTTAGATATCGTGACTAACGAACATCAACCGATCTTCATTTTCCTCTTGCTGCAATTTTCCTTCCCCCGCGATTCGAGATCGTCATTACGTTGATAAAAACAAAACAACGTTTTACTAAAACTCTGCAGTGTGAGTTCAACTATAATGCAATAGGAACTCGACTAGCGTGGTCTGGCGGTTTGCGCCCGACTGTGACCGACCGGCTTGTCGCGCTTGGCGCTTGCTTACGATTAGCCTTGGAGAGCCAATGTGGTGTTGAAATCTTTGGCCAATCTAGGCTTACAACATAGCATTTCGCTCAGCGTTCATGTCAGGATAACTCAACCCGATTGCCGCGACGTTGAAATATAGCAGAGGATATTCTGTAAAGTAGGTTATACAGAAAATTAACAAATGGCTATTCACATCAGTATATCTCTCTTGCACGGAGAAAAAAATTATCTACCTGCACTGCTCGTTGCAAACACAATATGCATTGGACAGAACAGTTCGATTCAGATTCGAGATATACCTAGATGTCCCATCGTAATGTTTTGCGAGTTTTAACGCTCATCCATCTTCGACTATTCCAATTCAGGTAATCCTACCTGGTGCAGGAGTTCCCAGTCTAGCAATGGATTCTCATTACGGTCTAATTTATTCACACCAAATTTATAAATGACTGAATTGGAAAAAAACCATGGAAGAATTTACTACGGAATCTAGCCGAAGAGTTTATCAATTTGTGCGTGCAAATATTTGCAGTAGAATTTAGTGTCAAGAGTATTGCTTCTGATATTGTGAATTATTTCAATAATCACGTTTCCAATCAGCTTTTGTATGAATTTATTCCTCACATCCTTAAAGGTCAGTCGCGTTCTATACAATTTGATGCTATTTGAAAGGATTCTAATCTCACTGGTCAACAAAGAAACCTTTATCGGTCTTGCTCCTAAATGAGATCAGTCGTTTTCGAATCGTACCTATTACAACGCTGAATATATACGAAGTTCCAAAAGGTAGTTACCACCCACTATGTGTAAGATATGTGCACTCAACAAATGGAAACTTCTTCGGTCACCATCGTCTTCCGGTCTACTGATCAAAATTAAAGCCGTATCGACAACTTCTATGGAGACGTACATGGCTCTAGCGATCATGAAGCGATCCGGGAAAGCTTGCTTCGATCATTTTTCAGATTCTTCGCAGGGCTGATAACATGAGAAAAACATAAAATGCAATTTCTCAAATACTCCAACTGCGAACCAGCCAAAATTGTTTTTACTGATCGATGCCCACGGCAGGGGGTAATTTTTTATTTCAGGATAGGAATAATATTTCGAGTCTTCGCCAGGCCTAATTAACAAGAATCGAAATTCGTTTCGGAGTAATAAATATTTTTCATTCCATAACAAACAAAAAAATTATGAAGTATAGTAGTACTTAGTATACCGATCGAAGATAATTTAATAACATGGTAACTCCATGATAAAAAAAATCATGCAGTATAGCGACAGTAGTATATTAATCAGGCATAATTTAATAATGTTTAAAATACTGTTTCAGCTGTATTGGTTTACCATACACGTGGTCATGAATATTTATAGCTGTCCCTGTACGGTACGCTCAATAAATTCTTCAGTACACGTTGTATTCAACTTTTCTCTTAGTACAGCTAGTCCGCCAAAGGTTAAAGTATCAATTTTTGGCTCAATTCGAAGATTATCTACCGCCAACAAATTGTTGGGACATGAATGTAAATAGCAAAAACTATCTTGACGTAGGTACGCTCACTTCGTTAGCTACAGCCACAGAATTGTGTGGGCTAAATGTCGAACTTATAAAGTAGTTGTTCAGCCAACCTACGTAGTCGGTTCGAAAATAACTGCACGCAAAAAAACGGCGTGGCGACTTTGCAGTCTGACTCTCGAAACTTCCGAGTACAATTGCAGAGATTTTTGAACGATTTTCGAATGGTCCGGCTGCCAGTAGCTTCCCAATAAACACATGTTAGCGGGATTCATATGTAACAGACGAGTCCACCCTAGTGTGAGGAAAATAAACTAAAATTTATTCGTTCACGGAAAGTACGATATCCATGAGCTACGTAAAACAAAGTTCTACACAATTACATGCTTTTCTTCGTGCTTTAATTGCTGATCTATCTCACTTTTACAGCCCAGCGATACATAGTATCATTCCGATTCTTTTACGGTGCTCAAAGATCAATCCAAAAGACATGTACGCTCTGTACCGAGACTAAAGCACCAGGAGTACCAGGAATAAAGAAAGGAATATCAGGATTTGTTCAATGTCATATTCAGACCACGTGGTAGTTCTAGGAAAATGAAAGAAAGCTATGGAGGAGACGATGGAAATACTGGAGAAATACCCAACTGCACAAAAATAGGCATAAATGAACATTAATAAGACAAAGACGATGGTATTTAGGAGAGGAGAAGGGAGGAGGACAAAGTTAGAACGGAGTTGGAGTATAGAAAATATAGCAAGATGAAAGAATTATACATGATATTGAGATCCGGATGTATAAATCACATATTGATAGCATTTTGAGTTCAATTTTTCGAACAAAAAAAAATTGAAAGTAAAAGTTGTGGTAAAACATCAAATTGCCCATTAAATGTGAAAAATGAATTTTCTAAGCATTTAAAGACATCAGATGAAAATACGAATAAATCCATTCGAAAAAGCGGTAAATTTTGCATGAAAATGTATCCTATGAATGTAGCTTGTCCGATTTCGGAATTACGTGACCACAGATCTAACCAATGAGTCAGTACTACATGTACAATGTATCCACATCCGCTTGCGCGGACATTCTAAGTATGTCATTCAACCTTTGATGGAAAAGTTGTTCTCTTTCATTGGATAATCTATCATTATGTTGACAGCAATTAGATCGCTGACGCATTACCGATTTTATACCTTCTACAGTATATCATATACAAGTGTGAAATTTATCACATCTACCAAGCCGGTTTTGTCACGATAACCTTTCAAACATATATTGCATGTATGACAAATGAAAGACAATCATTTGTGATCGATTACTGATAAAAATATGGGCGTGCGTGCTGTTAGTGAACCAAACTTTTACAAACTAATAATTATTGTATGATCATAGAATGCCGACACGCTGCTGGAACACAAGCAAAATGGCAACGTAATAAGGAACAACCAGTGTACGTCTATTCGAAATATTGTGCAACGAGGCATAGGTTATTTATCACTGTGATAAGTGATTATATACGAAAACGTGCTAATTATTATGTTTCGTTTTTGATCCCTGGAATACTTAGCGCGTGCGACTTTCGGGACAGTGAGAAATACGAAGTGGAGGATCTGGACACCAAAAACTATGACGCGGGGGATCTGCAGTTCACCGATGACTACATTGCGGAATATACTAACTGTGGAGCAGCGGATGACCTTCACATCGAGACCTATTTGGAATTTAAATCCTACCATTGTTATTTTAATCTACTTTTATTTATAAGAAGTCTTTTTTTTATACTATAATATACTACATGTATATTTCTTCCCAATTTTTGAATTTTCAAGCATTTTTTGCGGTACATTGCTTGAGGAATTTTTCAATCCCTAATCAAGCATCAAATAATGTAAATTTCCACGAGCAAAACATAAAAAATTCATCGGTATCATATATTCTGAAGTTAAAATAAGTTCTGGATTTGTGCACAAACAGAAAGCAGCATTCGTGTCCAATCGTATAGGTACCAGTGTCATACTTTTCCGAGAAGACAAGCACGAGAGAAGGAGAGAGAGATACATTTATGTCTCATGTCCTGGGACAAGATTATTCCCTATGGACAACACAGTTACGTAATAAAATTATATAAGTATAACGTACGCTCATGAGCTGACGCACGAAAGAAAGAGAAAGAGAGACGAAGAGAGGGAGAGAAATATGTTTAGTTGATCCGGGCTTATGCAACCCATGGATCACGTGAATAAATATACAGGAATAAATGTACAAAAATCATAAAATCAATGCGAGAAAAATCAGAAAATGTATGCATATGTCATGCACTGTGAAATAAAAATAATGATAACGGAAGTGATAAGATATGTATACTCGGACTTTGACATTAATGAAATCCACTTAGAATCGTTTCTTACCCAATTGAGAATAACAATAGAATCTAATCAGCATCATTTCTCGATTAATCAAACGTATAGACAAATTCAATTGGCATTACTTCGCATTTGATTGATTGAAAATTATGCGCCGCATATACGAAAGACTTGTTATTAACTATACATCATCGGGTATACGTATAGTATATTCAATAAAATGATAAAAAAAATGATGATTTTCTGAATAACTTCTTTCTGCGCTACATACCGGTTTCAGTTTAAAATAAAAAAAGGACTAGATTTCGTTGGCAACAACGTCCCTTCCTAATTAAATTGCAAATTAGGAGTCTAAGGGTTATATAGATGTGTGGTACCAAGAAAATCACTGTGAGGGAGAAGAAAAAGAAGAAGAAGAAGAAGAAGATTGTATTCTTCGCTTAACTTTGATAACTAGTCAATGTCTGAGGGAAGACAAGGTTATTTTCACTGGGACTATAAATGCCCATGTCAATTTTAGCTGAAAATATCACTTGGTTCAGGAAACAAATTTTTTTTCATAGGAAAAGAAGTTTACTCGGGTAAACAGTTTCCCGCTGGCACTTGCTGGCCTATGCCGCGCATCTTCACGAGGTATGCATGAAACTGTTATCTACGATGAGCATAGTTTTTGCAGATGGTTGAACATTTGTGTAGTTAAAGACGTACAGTCATGTGAACCATATTTTTTTTTGCATTTGTCGAGCTGTAAATACACCGTTGAGTATATTAAACTCTCTAAGTCACCGCATGGGCTATATAATTATGAAACCAGCCATACCTATGGTCAGACTATTTACCATACAACTATGTCAGTGACGACCCACACGGTCAATCGGATCATCGTTCGCTGCAGGCTTCTCGAAAGTTCAAGTAACACAGATTGATTCAGTTATAAGAATTCACATGAACGTAGATGCGAAATTAATATTCAAGGTCCTTAAAAATGAACACTGCACGTTGTTATATTTGGGTAAGAGGTGTATATTTAGATTTCACCTCTTGGGCTCCTACCACGAATTTTCGCAAGAGACGATCAACTGGACGTAAAATACCAAAAGCGTTTCTTGCGGTAAGATCTACAACTTTGAAATGTTTCTTTTCCTTCTGAAGCGGTGACGTTTGCAGTATTCATGACCGCTCTGTAGGTCTACCTACATCTTGATAATTCGCTAAAGTTGTTTTTATTGGTACTTGTACAGTTTTATTAATGAATTCCTGATGACACCCACGATGGCAACAGAAACTTCAACTTTACTTGTATTATTATTCTTTAAATTTATTTCACATACTTTGGAAGGAAAAAATGATGCCTAACCGATGACCAGACTCACTCACTATTCAACGGCAATCATATTGGCTTGGGAAATAGAAGTGCAAAAGTGAAGTATGAAATTGTTTTCCTGATTCCCTTGAAATCCCTTGAAATCTTCGAAATCATCGGCAATTTTTGAAATCACTAGAAATGATTTGGAATCTTTTGAACTTCTGAAATCTCGAAATCTGGTGTACACCAAAAGTGACTAGTGATTGATCCCGCGGGCTGCGGGTACGAGTGTTAGTTACACTGACGCGACAACAACACCCCCTTACCAAACCCACAAATAATGTCTAGCGCTGGTACTAGCAGTTTATAAAATTGTGGGCTATTTTAAAACTTTGATCACCGTTCGTGCCAAAACTGCGCATAGTATCGGGTTTTGACACTGGTAACTTCTGATTAGTATGACTTCAGCTGCAAAATGGCCCAGTTGCAGAAAATTCTACAGAAAGCAATTCCTAGTATGATTTCCGCGGAGACGTAGAATTGAGTAGAATGTAATTTGCGAAGTTGTGGTAACTTCAAAATTGGACTGTTCCCTCGTGCGAAGAATAATTTACAGTATAGGCGATCGCACTTTCTTAGAAGTGTAACGATAATTATGTAAATACACACGTTTGATAAGTATGAAAATAAATGCTTGATATCTAAAAGGCTTTCAAATGTGTGGGGCGTTCCAAGCCATTCCGACCTGGCCGTGATCCTCACCTGTCAATTTTTTTCTTTTATTACTATGTCGTAAAGCGTTACAAAAAACGAGTTTTAGGTTTGAATCAAAAATCAGTTTTTTTCAATCGCTCGATTAAGCGAAATCACTGATTTCCATGAAATTTACACAGTAAATACTTTGTAGAAGGGGAGAAATGTTGAGCTTATAGAGAAGATATGGGTGTATTTCTCGTAGAATATACGGGCAAAAGAATTTGAAGGAAAATTGAAAATCCGACTCGTTCTACCGAAAGGCTCTCATAAATCATTCAAACAACAAAAAAAATGTCATCCAATATAAAACTGTTTCATTTGTAGGTGATTTTCTTTTTTCAGTATGACGATTTCGTCTATTGAATAGAATAACGGGTGTCTAAAGTTATAAGAGAATCGAAGATGGCGAGAGCCCAAGCCCAATTAATAATTATTGAAATCACCCACATATATTATTTACCCAGGTGCGTATAGGCGAGTTGTCGTCGAGATACCATGTGCTTTGGTGAAATTTCAAATACTGGTTTTTTAAGTGGTTGCTGCTTGGCAAACATTGCACAAAAGTTATTTCGCTGTTACATAACACATAGAATCTCTCGTCAGCCTAAGCATACCTATATACTGTAATATATATATATATATATATATATATATATATATATATATATATATACACATATACCTGCCTCTAGTATACAGATACCTAGATTGAATAAGAGTTTTTGACGTCAACTTTTCACGTGAAAACAGTTATCTCGTCAAAATGCCAGACAAAGATAATAAAATTTAATACGGGTGCAGGTCGCAAGTAAAGTATCACCCGATATGCTCAAATACGTCTTCCGACTAAACTCCATTCAACCTAACCTGACCTAGCCTACAGCCACGGTTGAATTGGGCTCAGTTGCGTAAGGTTAGATATGACAAACGTTGGAACGAAATGACTCAACAGGTTTGAGAAATCGAAATTATTGTCATATAGGTATACAGCGGATTATAATAGATAAAAAAAAAATATTAAAAAATATCAATATATTACCCAAGAGAAAAAGAAAACCGTTGTATTAACTTTTTGTAATGAAATATTGCTGGGGTCTTAACGGTATAAGTAATAAGGAAATATTGGTTTAAGGAAATTGAAATGAGACCCTTCTATATTCCGATGTAATATATGGGTAAATGTCCTTAAAATTAGAGAACATAGTATTTGTTAATGCACACCGTGTTTGTTCTATTGGCTGGTGTCAGTGTCAAGCCGTTGACAGCTGTGACCAATTAACCAACTCGGATTACTCAAATATCATTTACATATTACACGTGTTTATATCGTGTGTGACGTTATAGATAATTCCCTCGCCTAGCTGATATAGTACATATAGCGGGTGAAACTTCGATTGTTGTCCTTGAGCCTGTTTATAAGAGGAAAGGTTGGAAGGAGACTTTTGAAGAAATCTTAATGCTTTTAAACCGCAGGGCGGATCGAGGAATTAAAATTGAGTAACAGCTCTTTGATGTCTCGAAAGAAGTAAGGTGAAAGGTAACCGCTATATCTTTCTAGATTGGCCACAATAATAATCGTGACTTTCGCACGGATACTTGTAGTTACCGAGAAAGCCCGATTCGTTGGTGAGAAATATTGCTTTTTTGAATAATTCGAAAATACTTGTATATAATAAATTAATTAACATTCCGGCATTCGGTATTTTATACGGAATTACGATTCTTGAGATAATGATACTCAATGGAATAGAGAAGAAAATCACTTTGCACGGATTGATCATCGATAATTACAGCTGTTATGGAATTACATCATTATTTTTACACAAAACAGTATGATTGATACTTCCATCGTATGATGCCTGCTTTCGCTGTACTTATCTCGTCATAGTTACTGCGTGAATTTGGAAATAATCTAAACATGTCGGCTTCCTACTAGGAAGTTGGCAGTTGCTGATAGGAAAATAACTCCCATGTTTGTAAATGACGTAATAATATTGTCTGACGCAAGCAATAACTATAAGTGATTTAGTATCTCCGTTTAGTAGTAATTCCATAACCTGTAATAACGGTAATCTTATTAGGTGGAGAAGGACTGACTGGTGGGGTTAATCACTGCTGTTGTCTGGTATAGAAGTCTATTGTAGCTTCGTGGAACAATGCTCATCGTACTCTCTGAATTATTTTTTGTTAACCATTTTTTCTTACCAAAATTACATTTTTCGGAATCACTAAGTATTTACAATCGCGAAAGAATTTTGAATGAAATAATTTTTTCGTCTCAAAATTGGTGATGTGAAGAGTGTTGCAAAAAATTTGTTCATTCGTCGAAAAATTCCCTCAGATTTCCAGGTTTTCCCAGTCTCGCTAGGTAGTGGACACGCCGGATTTGCGAAGTTTGAGTTCTAACAAACAAAATCAGTTTGCTGGTAATCGTTCGAATATCGAAATGACAATAAGCCATACTCGATTATGATTAAATCAGGGAGCGTGCATTAGGTTCAAGAGATATTCGTAGACACGGTGTATTTCGAAGAGCCCGCAATTGCTATTCCTAAATGAAAATTCATGAATACTTGAAATATACATCTATAAGTTGCGTATGATGTCTAAGTACATATAAATAT
Organism: Tenthredo distinguenda; assembly: GCA_947538915.1. Taxonomy (NCBI): domain Eukaryota; kingdom Metazoa; phylum Arthropoda; class Insecta; order Hymenoptera; family Tenthredinidae; genus Tenthredo; species Tenthredo distinguenda. The sequence continues at coordinate 11,368,262 of OX384537.1, forward strand.
CATTGAAAGCTTTTAAAAAAATGTTCCGTAAAGCCGTTAGAGCGTGCCGAAGTAAATCAACATTTTTGCCGAGTTCCTACTGCAAAATTTTTTAGAATAACGGCAAATAATCAGCCCCCAAAACAGCGCAGAACCTTACATCACGTCTTAATAATGTTCGTATAACTTATGATCGGAACAAGTATTAGGAAAGTCTGTCTTTGTGTTCAGGGGCTTTCTGGGTCGCTGATTCAGAATCTGAAGTCTAATATTCCAGATTTGAAACATTCGAATAATTGGAGTGGATCTGCTGTTTTAAATTTTTAATGTCTGACCTCAGATCTGAAATCAGCGACCCCCCAAAAACTCCGAGCACCCAGGCAGACTTTCGTACTTCTTGTTCTGGTCAAGTTATCTGAACATTATAAATGAACGTTATATGAATACACGATGTAAGTTTTTGCGTATTAATCAAATGAAATACTTTATTGTTGATTGAGGTATCACTCAGACTTTAATGACAGCGTTGGCCTCTTGGGAGATTGATTATTTGAAGTCAGTCTAGAGTTCTTTGCACTAGGAGCTGAAAGAAAAAATTTTAATTCGTTTTAGCACATCCTAATAGCCATGTTTGTATTAATATATGCCGAGATGATTCTCGTAACGATATCGATAGACGAAAAGAAGCTCCGATGCCAAGGCGCCAAGCACCGTTGAACTTCAGAGTACGCCATGGTCTTGAAAGCGAATTTCAAAAATACTGCAGTGAACTCTTTTCAAAATTGCGTCGTCGGGGTTCTAGTAGCGTGATATTAGAGAGTGTGTATACGTTGTGTAGTATTGGTCGGAGGGAAAGTGGGGAGATTAGCTATAGAGAGCGAATTGTGGTAGGGATGCGTTTTTAGGAAGCGTAATATTAGAGAGTTCGTTGGAAAAAAAAAAGACAAAAATAACCTACCTGCCGTAGTCTCCCCGTATAAGTATAGCATCGCCTTAAGAGCTTGTCTGCGAGTTTAGTTATTAAAAAATTCTGAAACTTGTGAATCGAAGTTATTATTAGATGCTTCGATCTCAAGTGAGGCTTTCAGGTAATGGATACACCTATGCTCGAGTGAGTGATTGGAGTAACTGAAATGAAACAAAAGTGACGTTTATTTCTTGGTTTCACAGTTCATATTGATCTCGAACGTCGATGAAATCGGAGATCGTAACCACGCTTGACTAATTTTTGCCAATCAAAAGACGAAACGATTCTTAGGTTGGGAAATAGTTATGTCATTCCGTGATTTAATACTTTTATTTTCATCGCTACGCCAGCGAGAAGGCAAACCATGCTTTCGAAAGGATTATGAAATTCGAACTCAGCTCGATGCCGCTGAACAACCATGTTGCATAAAATGTTGCAAAGTCTCACGAATTTCGGTGTTCAGAAGTTCTAACGAGAAATAAAACTCTGAGTATCATTACGTTATTGTGATAGGGGTACGAATGATTACCTCGTAAATATAAACAATGCGTGAAATTTCGACAATATACCTTGGGGCCGAATAAGTATAATTATTAACTAAATGGTTGAGATTTCTTCATGAGATCGGTAATTAATTTATTCGATAAACCTGAAATCACGACTCCATATCCGCAGGTATATCTCGTGAGATGTAAAGGTTTGAGGAGAGAACTCTCGGGAACGCTTGCTCAAGTGGTATGGACACGCGCTAATACGTATGACTAATCCAAATAATCTTGTAGAAAGTTATTCGCGAAAGAATGTGATAATATTGCGCGGTTCTTGAAGTCCGCAAAGGCAGCGAGGTATATGTATGTGAGTATTTCAGCCTGTACATCTAAAGATTTCTAAAAACCATTTCACCGTGACAGTGATGCAGCAACATGGATAAATATTATTTACAGCCACCCGAAATCGTGGGCGTAATATTCGCACTGACAATGAGGCGAATGATCCGATAATTTATTTATCTCGAATCGAAGAATGTTCGAAAATTTGAGTCATATATTCGAATAGGATATTTCTCTGTTGAATTTTGGAAAACACTAGCATGAAATTCTCTCCATTTAGTGTCTGAACTATTAGCACTCGCTTTAGAAGAACTAGACTCCGTATACACAGAGTAAATTTGTGAATCAAAATACCTACAGCTTAATTTCATCGTGCTGATAAAAAACTGTAGTAGATGTTGAAACATTTATACCTTATGTTTAGCCGCATTCGTTGATGTATAATCAATCTTTTTTTTGGATCAAGATGTCTGAAGTTCCCGATGATTATATGAACGTTAATATTAATTTATTTCCGAGTAATTATTCATAGTCAGACGAATCGTCAGAAAGTATATGATATAGTCAAGCCAGTAAACATATGCCGGTGTGTCGGAATAAAAAAATAACACGTTTCAGAAACTATATGAGCTATTGAACTCGAAGTTACTACGAATTTTTGTGTATGCAATAATAAAGTATCGAAGTTCCAATAACCGCAAAAGTCAGTTTTGTTAATGACAAAATGTTGAATGTACGCCTTCTACCTTCATTCATCTCTCACTTGTAGATAATCGAACAAAGCTTAACTCTCCGAGAAATAAAAACAGAGTGAATTAATCAGTGAACGCATGTGAAACTTCAGGTACATGGATATACCGAGTGTTTCAGAGAATTTTAACTTACAATTAGCACAACTCACACTAATGACTAGACAGCCTGGTTTATTCCGTTTACTCCGGGATCAGCAATTTGTATATATTACCAACGTAGTTGCAGCTTGTTTGCTTGGACATCGCAGGGAGACGATCGAAAGTTTGGAACCCGACTATCTTGTTTCTCGTAGAGACGAAGTAAACTCGGAATTAAGATGTTAAGACTAATTTGCTGAGCATACATATACATATATTTTCAAAACGATTGCATAAGAATCGAACACTCTCATTGCGATTTAGGGAGGGCGAAATAACAGTCCTTCCCGATTTCAAAAAGCATCTTGTGGACATCGCACAGGCATCTTTCGAAGTTTGTTATTGTCTTCAGCTAAATCCTCGACCCTGTCTCATATTGAGTATTAATTCATATTATAAATGAAATACGCGGGAAAGAAGGTGTCAGGGTCGAACTGATAACTCAACGATGGGTCTACTGGGTCGGAAAGTGTGTGATTCAAATTTAACTTATTGTTAGATTGATATTAGGTGTAGGTATTACAGGTCGATCAGAGTGCCTTGTCTTGCGCTACAAGATGTGATGTTGTACTATTATCGATATTAAGTACGAAAGCGATCCGAATAATCGACAACATTGAAAGATACGGAATGATCAATTATTCATAACCATTCATAATCGACGATGATAATTGAATAACAGATTGACTGTATGTCGTACGAAACTCTGAGGAGCATATATTTTTGCTCACTCGATACTAATACTCAATCAATGTTCGAATCACAGGCATGATTCGTTCAAGATGAATGAAGGAGATAAGACGGACGAAAAAAAAGACAAAAATAAAACTTTAGGGACTAGAGGTTGCAAGAAACTATATTTTAATTATGCCAATACGAATATGATGTGTGAAACACCGAGTTGTATTATTTGAGCAAGGAATTAGTTTCGATCTATACAATCTGCTCAACATTTCTCAACAGCTGATATGGTTGTAAAGTTCTCTGGACAAAGCCACAGATAGACACTTCTGACGCAGTCATTTTTTGCAACAGTGGTCGAACTTGAGATTGAAAAAAATTGCGTGCGCAAATTCACTTATGTGTATCGTGCAGAAGGATCCAAAGCCGTATCTGATATACCTATGTCCTCATCAATTGTTTTTTTCTTCACAATCAAGACGGAGTGAAATATGATGCAACTGCTCAAAGTCCGGGTAAAATTATTACCAAATAATTTGTAGATAAAAAATCGTGTACAATAATTCTAAAAATGTTGCGTACCATTCGATCTACAGTAGAGGTTCACCCTGCCCTAGATCTGCAAACAACTTTTATAACATTTTCTAACTGCTTTATAATTTATGTGCAAATGTGACGTAAAGCGCTATTCTGACACTTTGTGAGTATGGTTTTCGTTTTGCAGTATTACGGCGGAGTGACATGTACTAACATTGTATGTCGGGTTCCGGTGAATGAAGTAGTGACGAAATAACTGTAATATCATTTAAAATCAGGGCCACGTTAGACTTTTTAATGCTCGCGGCGATGAGTGAATGTGACATTTCCCGAGCGACCTGGTTCATGGAACTGTTTGTAATTCCATGCGACGCATTGAGATACATTAATAATTGCAATGAACGTTGAAATCATTTTTGAAGGGAACTGGCGAAAATATGTATACGAATTGACAACCAGAAGATGTGCTTATCAATCGAAAAAATGACGATTGTACGCATAGTGTGAGAATGTGCCAGAACAGATCGACATTTTTTTTCGAGCTCCCATCGCTAGAATCTCTGGAATGACGTCAGATAATCAAACTCTCAAAAGGACAGCGCTGTCATTAAAATCTATTAATGAACACGCAAAACCTTGCATCATGTTACAAATGGTCATATATTTTAACCGGCACAAGTAGTCCGAAAGTCTGTCCCGCAGTTCTCGGGAGTTTTGGGTCGTTGATTCCGAATAATTTGAATAATTCAAATATTTAGATCGGGTCTGCCATTCTGAATTTCGAATCTTGGACCTCAGATTCGGCATCAACGACTCGGAAACCCCCGAACACCGAGACAGACTTTTGTCGTACTTGTTCCGGTCAACTTATACGAAAATTAATGACACGATGTCAAGTCATGCGTTTTCGTCAAATGGGAAATCTGGTTATTGTCGACTAAGGCGCCGATCAAGTTACGTGAACGTATACACGTATCATTGCGAAAAATCGAAAGTACGTGTTTTTAAACCGCTCTGTTAAAACCAAAAGTGTAAATAGCTGCGAATTCAATCTCCGTTAGTCAACAATATTTCGAGTGGTTCATACCTCACAAGTCTATAAAATTTAACGCATTTTTCTCATATGAGGAAAAAAAAAAAAAAAAACTGACTAGGCAAATCGATTTCAAACTATAGACTTGAGAAATACTATAGGTACATAAGTCATGGCGTTTGTGATTTATGGAGCAATAAAAGCGGCCTGTTGAACACTTTCAAGGACTGCAGAAATCCAGCATGGCCAAAGCAATAGCTATTGTGGAACCAGCTTGAACTGTACAGGCGAAAAAAAGTCAAGCTTGAATAATTGAACCGATACATCGAGAATAATTTTTCACACCATTCTGCCTACATTTTAATAACGTAGCCTATCTCAAACACATGACGACGTTAATTCCAAGCTAAGAGTCCATATTTTATCTCCGTAATTCCCATATCTAGTTTCAAAGCTTAATTAACTCATTACAGTATTTAAGGTAATAGATCGTTTAAATTGCCATATCTAAAGTCAGAATCAGGAGGTGGGTATCTGACTCACAGTTTTTTTGTTCTATTACCAGCTCTGCAAACAAGTCATAGTCATTAGTTACCGTAATAGCCGCGTGTGTTTGAATAACCGAAACGGAATTATTCATGTAGACAAGATGAAGCATCTGAGATTTTAACGTAAAAAATATCGGTTAGTTTCCTACAAAATGAAGAATATATCATGCAAGGAATTTATTGAGACCATGGTAATTTATTGCGCGAATGGAAAGAAACTACGATCGTTTATATCTCTCATTAACAAACAAAGTTGTATACAATACGTAATCGTTAAAGTGTGAAAAAAATCGACATTTTATTTCTCTTACTCTCACCACTGTAAACATTGGTTTTTGTTCCCAAAAAAATCCTGCCACAAGACGAGCTCTATATCTCCACTCTAAGCGGCGGCGCGAACCATTTTTCTTGTGTTTATTTAATTTTCTGAAGCCTACACCTACACATCTGATCTTTCTGAAACTCACTCGGGAATGGGTCTTCGGAGTGCTGATTGCAGATCTGAAGTCGAGATACAAAATATTCAAAATGGCGAGTTCAATATGGCGTACCGAAATTTTACAGAGTAGACCGTTTGATGGACACAAAATGGAAATTTTTATGCGACTCAGCCTATTTTCTACAATTTCGACTGACTATTTTTAATCCTTGTATCTTGACTTAAGATTCGAAATAATCTTAATGTAATTAGAATTTACACGAATAATCTCATGTAAATTAGTCTGTATTTATAATTGTATGTATTTATAATTTTGCCCGGTCATAATGGGCTCAACATTTTGAATTTCTGTATTCTGACTTCAGATCCGGAATGAGTGACCCCTTCTGAGTGAGTTTGGAAAAAAGTCGCTTGTAGGGAAATGTGCAGGCTGTAGAAAGAGAAATTGAAAAAAAAAGGGTTGCGCCACCGCTTAGAGTTCAAATATAACGTTAATTCTGTGGGAGGATTTGTTTTGTATCAAAAAGCAACGTTTAGAGTGGTAAAAGTCGACAAAAATGTGGACTTTTTTTCTGAGAGATCCTAATATCCATGTCCCAATCACAAGCTGCATTAGACATTAATCATACGCTGAGGATCGACAATGATATGCCTGCAAGCGCGATGATAGAGTGATGTATGATGACGGAGGACAGGCATCCTACGAAATGTCAATTTCATGTAGATTCTCAGGACTCCGTAATTTCCTTTTGAGACTGAGCCGTATTTCCTAGAAAACTCTGGTGAGCGATTACCAGTTTCAATTTAACTGACAATGAGCTTATTCTTCTGAAATTCTAAATGCACTCATGTTAAACTCTTTCAAGCTTTTCAGTGTTCATCAATACTTTTGTGACTGCAGTAGCTCTCTTGAACGGTTGATATATACCTAGATGAAGATGACTCCGAGGAGCCAAGATTACATGCCATTTTGATGAGTAAGCCGTGTAGGATATCAAGCGAAGGGTGTAGATCGAGAATGAAATGACACATGAAATAATGTAGGTATAATATGGCTTATACATAGTGAATCGCTCAGTGATACATAAGCTTGTACAGTGTGTGACATATCGGTCGTTTTGTATGCAGGCAGGCTCCTCTATCGTTCGCAGACAACGGCGTTATGAAATTGTGTAGGTTACCTTGACCGCCTGTCCGGGTCAAAAGCGTTTCATTTAAAACGCCAGTCAATTACCTCAATGTAACTCAATGTCTTTGCGTGATTTGGAAGTATAACCTTAATCAGCGATTTGTTGAACAATAAAAGGGCGTAAAGGTAAAAATAAAAGTGTTGTGAATGTAACACCATCCGAATGTCTCACATTCGTCCGCCTCAGGTTGTTCACAAAACGAATCTCGACCAGGCGAACCGACAACTTCTGTACAAGTTTGTTTCTTTTCGAAAAGATTGAAGAATAAACAAAAAGAAAATTGAAAAACGATTACTTGAGTTGAACCCTCTGGGAGTCTAAATCTGAGGGTGACTTCGATGGAGATGAACTGTTCAACTTTGCGAATGATTATGGCAGGTTAAGTGCCACTTGACCTGGAATTACCAAAGTTCATTTTTCGCAGCATTCGATACTTGAATCTTGATCGATCTTACCACTGGAACATGAATATGTTGGCGAGCTTCTGAAATACTAGTATAATCGAATCGCATCGGTCATAGTTGCAGGGTGTTGAACTCAAGACTGTGGGTACAGGCACCCTGCCCATATCCGCTGCAACCACGATATTCCGATAGCAACGACAATACGAGATATGAAAGATAGGACAATAACGAGATATGAAAATTCAAAACGATGGATCGAAATTGTACAAAGTATGCTGAGTCGCATTCAAACTGCTTGTACTCCGAGTCTTTAGTATCCATCGATGTGAATTTGGTATGCTTTCAATTTAGATTCGAAATTGGCGGTCCCAAAAACCTTTGATTATCAATTTTGTTACGCCATGTTAGACGCACCATCTTAGATTTCTGTACTTCGACCTCAAATTTTGAATCAGCAACATAAGAACCCCTCCGAGGTGAGTTTCAAAAAGTTCGGATGTCAGGAAAAGTCTAGGCTTCCGAAAGTTGAATAGACATAGACAAATGGTTTACGCCACCTCTTAGACTAGAGATATATTTTTTTAGAGACGGTAATGAACATATTTGCGCATTTTTTCAAAATTTTTCCAAATCTATTTGGCGTATGCAAAAATTTGCCACATTTCGTATCAGATTTGGTATAATTATGTGAAAATTCACACGTATATCGTACTGAACTTTATACTGGCAAATTTTCATCTAGTAAGATACAAATATGGCAAATTTTTGTATATTTTTCTCTCCATGTGGCTTTGACAGACGTACACATAACACGCACATAATATACATTGATAATGTAGTGCTTGTGAAGGTAAGCAAGGCGCCTATAATTGTGACTACAAATAATCGTTAAATATACCTGTTAAATGTGAAAAAAATATGTTGAACAAGAGTTGTTTGATTTAATGAAATAGAAATTAATACGAATTGAACGGGATTTTAACAAATATCATGCGTGAAAATTCTCGAATGCTACAATAACTCACGATATTTCCATTAATTAACAAGAATTCAAATGAGACGCATGAATGAATACGCATTAAATCTTCTATTTTTATTACACAACTATGTGAGGCACTCGTACTTCCATTTCGGAAAATTCTCACGTAACGAAATAATTTAAACAAAAGGTGGCAGGTCCGATTTATTATCGTATTTTTTTCATCCCGCTGTTAAGTTGCAAGACTTTGAAGACAAACACTCATCCAAATCCACATAGGTACCTACTTTTTATTGCCAAGCATTATATGTAGCTGATATTCGATGAATTTCATTTCCAGATACGAGATTTTTTATTTTACGCCATTTTTTTGCTCACGTTGAGAAAAAAATTATGTTACTATTTCGATGTACAATTGTGACAGAGACGGAATGAATTGAATCGCAAGATCTCGTTTGAACAAAGTCGTATGTTTGTTAGTGAATGTTATTCAGAAGAATGAATGGATACTTGGCGTCATCGAGCTGTTTGAATATTTGAACGAGAAAAAGGAAGCATTCTTTGGAAGTCGTTCATAAAGCAAACACAGAATTGTTTACGTCCCCCCAGTATCTCTTTAAATCTTCGTTCAAAGTTTATAAGTTGAATAAATCTGTTCTTTACGTTTGATTTATTGGAAAGTTATAAAGTTAATTTATTTGTAAAATATGAATAGTTTGAGAAGAATTCAAAGAACAACTCGACAACCGCCCGGATCGTCGTTGTATTATTGAATTGACCGGAAATTCCATCATTCCAGAATATTCCTTTCGTATTTAACAAAGTTTCGATAAACGATGCGACCTGTACCCTGCGACAACCACTATTTTTTCGGTAGACTCAATCTATGCAAGGCGAAGTTTCATAAAATCTCAAATAGTTTCTAAATATATCCTAAAATCCAAGTGATCACCTGCTCAAAAACTTTAGTCAATACGATATTTCGTCAAAGCGTACCAGTGATTTGGGAAAAAATATTTCCAGAGTATATAGTATATCATCTCAAACATAAAATCTATTTATCTTCATTTTTATCGATAACAAAAGGCTGTTTTTGTCCGAACTGCAAGATAACTACATCCAACTCGATTCAGTGTCTTGCAGATTTGGACAGTTTTATAGTTATCAGTTCTCTCAGAGTTTTGGTTCACTTAGTAAACATATACTGATAGGTATATTTTGATTAATCGATAATATGCAACTCACCGGCATAAGTGCTTCTGAAGCTCTCGTGGAGCTTGAACGTGAAAGGTATGTGCACCTTCATCATCTTCATGCGGGGTATTCGGGGTGCGTGGGGAAGGACGCCACCACCACCTCCGAACATGAGGTCATCTCCGTGGACTCGAAGAACCATCATATTTCTGCACAAATAAAGAAAACTTTTGAGGGTCTATACAAGCTAATTTACGTAGGTTCTTCATACAATATAGATACATATACCCGTGTAGACTACACGAGTACTTTTAACATAGGAGGTGCAAGGAAGTGTAGAAATCAATTGTTTTATGAATCTTGGGGGTCTTTCAAAATTCCATTAGATTTTCTATATCGTCCTTATCTCATATACTACGAGTTTTTAGAAAAGTACCATCTCTCCAAAACTTTCAATTTCTCCTTATTCAAATAATTTCTTACGCCACAATAACGAATAGCTCAGATCGCGACACTATCCGAAAACTCTTTTCGGATATAGCAGTCAAAAAACGCGATTCAAATCGTTGCAATCATTTCGGTTTTTTTTTCTGCAAGGTCACCACAAAAAGGAGTTTTATTTCCTCAAAGTTCAAATTTCGATGAACTACGGTAGAGAAATGAATAGGTAAACGAAAGATTCTTATCTCCCAAACTGCTCAACAGAACTTGATAAAAACTCGGGCAGAATATCATACTTGTACAATTCCAACTTGAAATAAAATACTGGAGTGACTGATTTGGCACGAAACGACCCGGACATGTATGTGTGTGTGGTTTCATCCATGAAATGTGTAGGTTGCAATATTGACTGTTAGGTTCTTTGACTCGCATAATTGATCAATTGGACGTTCAGATGAGTCTTTGACGAGTAAAATAGCCTGCTAACGACTCAGAATAAGATATTGAATTGATTATACGTAAGAATAACAAGTTCCGAAAATCTTCCACATATTATTAGCAGATTTAATTACGTTTACCTGTCAGTGACGTCAACTTAATAATAATTTATGCGAGATAGCATATGAGGTATACGTACTATACAGCAATACATTTAGCCACGCATAATTTTCATAGCTCTCCGATATAACTGATATCTACCTTAACTTATTCAGCTCACTCGGCTTTCTTGCACAAAAAAGAAAAAGAAAATCATTTCTATCAACTCGCCGTTCGAAGAAAACCAAAAAACATCTTTATTGACACAATGCAGTTGAAAGAATTCAGATACCACCGATACCACGTTATCGAGTCATCCAGGTTGGTTGAAGGGAACGAAGACAGATGTTATTACAATTGTGGGAAAAACAAGCAAGAGAAATAGCAGAAGAGTTCGAAGTGGCAAATATTAGCCATAAGTGCCAATAAACCACATGACGATGTACAGGGTTATCCACGACAATTAGCATATAAGGAATATGATTCATCATGCCGGCGGCATCCGTCAAACACTCAATTCCGTATTCAGAACGACGCTGTAAAAGTCACTTCTCAGTAGTCCATTCGAGACAATCCATATCAATATATTCGGAACTTGAATGACTAATTTGTTTACAGTCTGAGAAATCCTGAAGTTCATACCCTTAGCGATAAACGAAGAGAATACATGTATAGCCTTAGGGCTCTACACGCGTGTGTGAGATAAGTTGTCCGCTGCGATACAGCCAGAGTAAGCAAATGTGCTTTAATTAAAAACAGTAAGCGGCTGATTTAATATTCAGAGTGAGTATATTTCATATTGATGAAATTAACGTCAACCTAAACGATTAGATAATTCCCAATCGTAAAATACCATTTTATATTTCTATGCTAACTGCAGCGGATTCGTAATTTTTATTTCCACTCTATTTCATTGATACCTAACTGCATTCACGAGCATTATGATAACACGTCCAGAAAGCGTGACATATATCTGCAGTTCGTGATAAGTAGTCGGGCATAAGTCACACTTTCAAAAAAATTGAGGGAGCGGTATTATTTATGTCAGGGGGTCGAAGAGGAGCTTTCTGCGAAGCATTAGATCTCTATGGCTCGAAATGATGTCAGCAACCAACATACAAAACAACACAAGTCCACAATTTCCAATAGGTCACCGGTAAAACCGTATAAGTTTATCAGGTTTAAATTTTTGCAGGTGATTATAGATGAATTATAGTTTTATTTCATTAATACACTTCAGTTTCGGGGAAGACTTTCGAAAAGTTGTATACCTACTCTGATACATGAATATGCTTATTGTTAACAGAGTCCTACGAAATTGACCGAAATCTTACTGCAATGTGTATGAAAGAATGAGGCGTTGAAACAGTGCGAGAGTTGATGGGCTTCTTATAGATAATAAAGTTGTTTCCTTATTAGCTTTCATAAACCAATAGTTTTAATGCATACTAATATAATTTCATTGTACAAAATTAATTATTCAGACAACCTTTAGCTATTTTCCCAGTTGTATAAAACATAGCTGCATTTTATTCGGTCAATATATGATGACTTATCCGTTTTCCTATAGTTTCTGGACGCCAAGCCGGAACTGGATTCCATGGTATGCGGTATGTGATAAAAACAAAAAATTTCCTGAAAAATTTCTCGACTTTAAACTGCGGTTGTCACTTTGGCCCGGTCTCCACTATATATGATGCTGCATAATCTTCGCGTAACCAACTTCGAGTAAGGAAAGCAAAGAAATACAAGTCAATGGACGACTATTTCCTGGGTCAATGTTCACATTACTGTAAAAGCCGAATCTTGATGTAATTCGACTTTTGCACTTCTCAAAGTGTGCGAAGTGTTCTTATGATTGCCACCAAAGAGATCGGCTCTCGATCATTTCTTCTAGTACAAAAACAAAAGATTTGGAAACCTTTAAGCTCATTCTTATCGGAATGCGAAATATGTGATTTGTATACTTATTCCGACTTATTCACCTATCAATCACGATTCGTGTAGCAAGCACAGTCATTGTATGCGTGACATTCGGAAACGCTGAGAGTTATGCCTAAGCACATTCTTCCACACTTTGCCGCCACTCACAGCATGCTCGAGGATAACATACGAACCTGTACGAGAATGAGATGGCAGAGAATAAGTGGAAAACTGTAAGCATCCGATGTTGCTGTTTATTTTATCATCATGCTTTAATACTCGTTTGCTTTAATCGGTAGATTTGTTTTGCAAGTTGCCCTAACTTTCCCGATATAACCTGAGCGCAGGTTATCGCAGATTCAAATAATTGGAGATCAAATGCGTGTGCGAATTCGAAAAATTCTATCAAGCCAACTTAATTTCAAAGAAACCGAATGTATTTCCGAGCTAGGATCATCTTCAAACACAATTCGATTGTGAGATGGGGCGATATTCTGGTCAGACGCCAACATGTTCATGAGCCGTAAGAAGATTCGCGCAACGGTGCCGAGCGTGTTCAGAAGCGGCGCAAGACGAGATTCCCTCTGATCAAGCTAGTTTAAAAAGTTAAAGACGTCTGTCTGCGCGACAATTTGGCTAATAACCATAAATAAGGGTTTCAGACTTCAGCTGTGCGCTGAGACTCTTATCGCGTTACTTATTTCAGCCAGAAAATTCAAACATAGAGACGACCTGAATCTTTTACGGTATAATTACGTGATTTTTTCATCACAATTATTAGGATAGATAAACGTCATTACTGCACTTGCCGGGGACAGGCGATCCTTTTGATCGAACGCCGATCTTCACCCAGCTTGCAGATTAGATTTCCGGACAAATTGAGTACAACTTCTTGAACTAGATCTTGAACTATCATGTACAAAGTTTGAAGATGACGAGAGTAAAATTCAAATATTGATGTCCGTAATTGCCTCAAATACAGCCATGAGGTAATCTAAGGCTCTCAATCGTTATTTTCTAATTAACGATAGCTTGAAAAAAGATCCGAGGTCATCCTATAAATTACCTTTCGATCATTTTCCGATCTTCGATATTTTTAATTTTTAACTAAAAAACAACGACACGTGTTAACCGAAATTTATAGATGAATCACTAATCGGAGAATATAATGACATCGAATCAAACTGTTAAAAATACGCCTCAAGGTTGAGAAATACTTGCGAAGGAAATATGATCTCTTTCAGATACCGCTTCCATCTTCTTCGGCTCGGACGAATCCGAATCTACATCCTAGCTGGTCATCCTTAACTTTTTGGGTTCTGAACAGGTCATTTGCTTTACGTGACAATATCGAAAGTTTTGTCATTAGTGATTTATCTATCCAAATCTGTTCGATAATTTAGGACATAACGATCTCTGCTTTACTGATGAGCAATTCCCCTGTACCAGTGCAGTATCGAAATTGAAACTTTCAGAGAGTAAAATTCACTGTTTTATTGTGACCTTCCGAGAAAAAAATTAACCGAAACGATTGTAACGCTTTAGGATGGGTTTTTAAACTGATCTATCAAAAATTAGTTTTTCCATCAGAGGGCCGTATGATTTCATTTATTCGTAATAAATATCACTGCCCATCCACGTTGGGATTGGGATCGATCAAACTCGGGCGCAGTACAGTTCGATTCAAATGACAAAAAAAATAATCAATCCAGTGAAATTCGTGTCCACGCATTTCGGCTTTTGTCGACAAAATTTCCCCGCTTCTAGCGTCACATATCTATCAAAAACATACATGGGAAACCCCAGTACTGCCTCGTCTGATGGACCTGAAAACTTCTTTTTTAATTCTGAAACATACACAGGTATATGTTTTCAGAATATATCAGTACCTACTTTCAGGAACAACAAATCTATGCAATACGAACGAGATTAGTCTTGGCCCGAGAAAATAAACGGCCTTATAAAGTGCAAATCTTCCATTATTTGTATTTGAGCTATTCGACCTCAATGCATAGAAATATAAATTAGGAAACTTAAGCCCAAGAAATGTGCAAAAGTCTTAAAATTCTCTTGAAGCTTTATAGTAATAAGGAATCCCATCTTGGACGATTTTCCCTTGTAGATGAAATTGACGGAGACAATATAGTACTATACTGATAGGTCTTGGCCATTGGACGTACAACCAAAATACCTATTCTTTGATCGTTTATTATTAATTAACCTAAAAATGACGAGACGAAGAAAAACATTTCTGATAAAATTCAATAAAACGATAGAATATTCTTTGTCGGAAAGTCGTTAATTTTTTTTTAATTCTTCAACAAATTATTCCTGCAGTGATGCTACACCTAAAAAAAATGCCCCCTTCCTTTCACTCCTCTGCAGCTAGACACAGCAAAATGAAAGAATATTATTCCATGGCAATAAATCATTACATATTCAGATTGGATGACTGTTCAGTTTTCGTTTAATTCTATACAATCTTGTTATGATTTCTATGTCAAACTATACTTCGCCGTGAAATTGATATGATTTATTTATCTACGAATAATATTTATAGTGCATCGAATTCATGAATGAGTGAACATGAAGTATCCTTGATTGGACCTTCAGCAGCAAGCCTTGTTGTGTGATATTGTGACACGTGCCACTCTGCAGTTGTCACTTATATGATGAATTATCACACCTATCTGATGATAAGCCCTATTTATGTCGATATAAAAAGTGTCATCTATGAAGACGCTCCTGATAAGAAGCGTAACGATGTAGAAATAATCTAATATTTATACGTTTCTGATTCGAGTATGATAATTCGGATTAAAAATAATCGGCTGATTATGTAGATTCATAATTGGTGTAGAATGAAGAAAAAAAGAAACAGGAAATAAAAGGAGACTCTCTGAAAACGGAATTTTCGTTCCTGACCTTGGATTTCAATGGGTAAGATTGTACTGTATACATTTGTTGATTGGCGTGGGTACCTGTAGATATAGAAATTCAAATTTTTCACGCCCACCGTTTAGAATCTAACCATAAAAAGTTTTTTTTTTTCACGGAAATAAGCGAGACGTGTAAGGAATTTTTTCCGGGCAGAGAATTAACATTTTGACTAAAAAAAAAAAAAGATATGTATAGATATATGAGCACCTTATAAGTTCAATCGATTTGACTATAAAAATTATGGTTAATAATTTAACGTCGAAAATTTAAAATAGCTGTTAATATTTTACGATTAAACTTATCGGAATACTGGGAATATGAAAACTGACGACCGATCGTTTATTTAGTAAACTATACGACATGGCTCCGCCAGGTCGATTCGATTTTGCTCCTATCGACCAACAACTATGTATAGTGCGTACAGCACGGTTATACGTAGTTTAATAACGATTAAAAAATAAGTCGTGGTGCCTAGATTCACCTAGGAGTGCCGGATAGGTGTTGGAGCCTCGGTTCTTCCTATCGTCACTTTTCTCCGCGATAAAACTATGTGCCGAGTACAAACAAAACAGATAACGCTTCGAAGCTAGAGCATAGACTGGTAAATATAGACTGCGCTTCGCAAGAGGAGTTTAAGAACACATTAGAAAGAGAAAGCGATTGCAAAAAGACATCCTCTGTTCCTAGTCAGTGAGTTGGCGGGGTGGATGTAGGTGTACCAAAGAACCGTGAAAGCACGCGCAAACCCATTCTCCTTACGCGTTATAACCCCCCACTCATCAGGCTGTGCGAGAAAGAAAGCATCCCTTCGAACTATCGCTCGTGATTCAACATGAACGTCGACAGACCCATAAGAGCGTGCAGTCTATCTCGACAAGCCTATGAGCTGAAACAACATTCATTGTTTTGAACGGTTACCCGTTTCCTTATCTACAAAAGATTCGAGGTTACGTATAGTAAAAGCCAGCTGGACATATATATATATATATATATGTATAGGTACATATAATTTCTTTTATCTACATGTATACGTGGTATAACCTGCGACCTAAATTGCGTCGCGATATTGGAATCAGGTCGATTTCAGGTAGGTACAAGATATTATATGTAATGTGTTGTAGCTATCTAGACAGGTATGTCCATACGTATATCTTCCGCAGGGCTGCTGGAGAAACGTATGATACTTATACACGCCAGGTTATAGGTGTATGAATATTGTATACATGCACGCGTATATGCAGGGCTTGACATACATTTGAGTAAACATGAATAAAAGTAAAACGACCTTGTACGTGTTCCTACAAATTTAAATTACCTCTACCAAATTCTTACGATATACAAGGTGATCAATATTGAATGGAGAGCAACTCCGATTTTAGGCATCATTTGTTAAGGGATACGCAAGTAATGTGAAAATCTCCAAAATATAAAATTTCTTGAACGTGTATAGGCTTTGTTCTCCTAACAAAATCCGACTATAAATATACTTGAACGAGCGCAATACGTCCGGAGGAAATTATCTCTAATATCTCTCACAAAATGAAGAGAACAAAGCAAACCCAAAAATACGATCATATCAAAAATATTCTTGTCGTTCATTTCATGCAATTTAGCGTGCCCATCATTTGTCGGAAACTTCAAATGTCACGAAGAACTTGGACAGAACCTTCTCCAATACGAGTCCTCCCTTGTTTTAGCGCAAACCCATCTTTATAGAATGACATCCAGCTGTTGATTTTAAATCACGTATCTCTCAGTTTGTTTTGGTTTTCTCCACGTCTCGCACATCAGTATTCTTCTTGTACGCGCGCGTATATAGGATATGATGGTATAGTATAGTGTGGTACAGTACAGTATAATATACGTCTACGTCATGTATACAGAGATTAATAATTTGATCTGTGCACAGGTTACTCGCGCTGCTATCTCTCTTCACGTTGCGAACGTGCTCTTAGCTTCAAACGATCGATAATACGGGGAAGATACGCAACATCGAATACAAAACTTAGAGTAACTGGTGTTCAGCGTAATAATAGTACCTCATGATAAACAGGATGACCCCGCAGAAGCATATCAACACCGCAAGGACGGAGAAAATGTTCGACAACTCCGCCACAGACACCAGCATTGCAGTCATTATTGTTTGCGTCAGTTACCACCACTTTGTTTCAACATAAAAAAATTAAAACAAAAACAAAAATGAACAAACCAAAAAAAAAAAAAACAACTTCACTAAAATATTAATTTAACGGCACAGGTTTTGTTATTATGTTGACGCACGTGACTCAGAATTATACGTTATAGAGTTTAGCTGAAAGCTAAATCTAGACATGTAGTACAATACGTTGTCTATATTTTCCGCAGTGATTTTTACAGCGCGATAAACAAGCGAGAACATCAATTTTTCTATTATTTTCACCTTCTTATCCGATAAGCTATCTTCGACGAAGTTTTTTTCTTTTTCACTTTCCCGGCACAACGGTACAGTCGGACAATAATTCCTTGTTGTCAGGTCACTAGTTTTATCAGCATTGAAGAATCATACCTATTCTGTCGTTGCAAGTAGTATATACAACAGAAATTGTTTTATTTAACTTTTATTGGTATTATTATTTATATTATTATTTTTATTATTCAATTAATGAATTATTATCCTCTTTTGTTTTGTTTCCGTTGTTTTTATTATTAAAATTATATTTTCATAGTTGGAATATAGAAAGGAAAGTGAATGCGGTGAACGGTGATGTTTGAGCTTCGAAGCATATAAAACTGTTTAATACGATCACTTGACTCTCGATCACATGCATTTATGCACAACGAATCAAGTGTGTTCGGGAAAAGAAACGAACGCATCGAAGGCAAAGAGAAAAGCCGCGAGATCGTCACTGACGTTTAGTAAAACCTTAAAGATTTCAACAGAGTCCGAGGACAGTTGTGCGGCACGCACCCATCGCGAAGTACGTTTGAACACTGTCCGAGTGAGAGCGGTTAGCCGACTTATACCCGTCGGAGCTTTTTTGTTTCGCGGCACGCTCGCTCGCTACAAGCAACAAGCATCAAGAAACTAGCAGCGAGCGAGTTTCGCGCAATGATCGCCGAACGGTGTGAGAACCGCTAGCGGTTTGACGTCATAAGTTTCTTTCTCTTCTTCTGAAGCTACGGTCGAGCGAAGCTGAATTCATTTATCGCATTACGGTAGGTAGATATACACTTTTGTATATAAAGGGTGTCCTATATTACCCAGGTTGTACGGTAGTAAGTATAGACGTAAAGAACCATTTGATATACGACAGAATTGTAGAGTATACGCAATAATCGCTGAATTAATACGTTTCACCATGCATTGTCTTTCGGGGATTAGATTTTATTTATTTGTGATACATGGTAATCTCATGTAATGGAATTCGGCAACCCTCTATTTGGCACGATTTGTCATTCATGAACAATGTTGAGGTCTCGCCTTCGAAGCCCTACACGCTCGAATCAGTGGCGAAAAATCTAAGCATTTATTGTAACTCAAAGACTAGGTTGTGAGGACTTCGTTAGGATTGGTCTTCTTATCTTTTAAGTAACAGAACTCTTTAGAAAAACGATTCAAATGCTGCTGATTTATTCAAATAATATAGTTTTCAGTTTACAGATCTACCAATTCAACTCCTATCTTTCTGTCTTTCACACTCACAGGAGTAAGCTCTGAGTAAAGAAGCAAGAGGTTTCTCCATTTCTTGATACGGTCTTCGAAAATAACACGCGGGAACCGTGTGATGTTCACCGTCAGTTCAGGGTAAATGCAAATAGTGCCGGTTTGAGTCAGATGCAACGACACTGATCAATGATCAAGATTAATTCGTCCTAAACGAAAGTCTTAATACTTTCCCCACTTATAATAATAGCTAGAAGAATCGTTCGACTCAATTCGAGGAAATTAACTACGTATGACACCCAGCTGCTATTACATACAAAACGATGTATAAAAACACATGATAGCAAAACCCGGGGCAAAATGGTTAACCCCCGAAAATTCCAAAAATGTTGTTGGGAATGTTGGCAACTTCAGTAATTTTTTAGGGGTATCCCATTTTGTCTCGGGCTTTCCTACGTATGAGTGTACAACGAAATGATGGGATGACGTGAAAGGTGACGTGAATAACATTTTTCTACTCGCGTAAGCGGATGAAATCGAGTAGGTAAAGAAGGTGAAGGCTTCTGAAGTACTTGGTGGTAATTTTTTTTCTGTTTGTTTTGATTTAACATAAATTCGATATGCCGGCGGCACTGTGGGCTCAAGGACGAAACAAGGCTTTAGATTCTCGTAGCATTTTTGACCATCCTGAAGGCGTGCGATATTGCTAAACGCACCGGAGCGGTATAATGTGTTCCCTATGAAATTTATGGAGTTATAGAATTTGAAAAGAAGAATGTGTGTACCGGAGGTCCACTTTATATATCGCATACTCATATCCTATACCACTAATCAAATTGTCGCTACTTAGCACGAAATAATTGCGCTTTCCCTCGCGCGGAACTTGCTGTGAAATTAGACGTGAGTGTTGAAATGCTTCAATGTGCCGATCTGCAGGGAATCTCACTTTGCCTTGAGCCATCGTGATCATTTGTTTGTTTATGGGGTATTCTCGATCGCCAGTGATGAAGGCTCACAAAGTACTAGAGATTTCTGGAATTTTCATTTAGGTGTTCATTCTCATTGTCAAACGTGTTTATTTATTCTTTGTCATATTTTTCAAGTGGGATTATAACTTGAGATTAATCGTTATGAGTTTGCACCAAATCGAAATCTCTCGAAGGTATCAAATTCAGTAACCTATAAGCGCAGAAAGTTATCCGCATCAGCAAAACACTTATACATACGGTCGTATTCATTCTCCCCTCGTATTCTTTACGTATAATAAAAATAGAGGAAGTTAAAAACCGCTGAATTAATCGTTCAGATCAAACAGTGTTGCAGCAGCAGCGCAGTAATTAAGGGTAATCATAAATCTTATTAACGAGTATATATACACTTTCTAAAAAGTCTCGGCAAAAACTTACTATCCAATACTTATGACGATGAAACTGCGGATACGCGATCCATTGAGAATATCTTTGACAATTTACCTGATGCTAATTAAATTTTCTATATCAACTGTATGTACACTGTTTTTTCAAATGATGTCTGGCGGTACCGACTCGACGACACGCTAGATGACTAGAATTGTTCAACAGCTAAACACTTGGTTGTTCTGAAAACTCCAAAACGTGTGGATTTCGGTAAAGAAGGGTCTGCACCCCCATTTCATGCAATGTGAACATACAATATACGCGAGGTAAATATCGTATAATATTTGGAAACAAGTACGACGATTGATGATAAATTAATGACGTTTTCGCGGAAAGGCGTTGTACATCGTAGCACGTGCAATGCGTAGAAGATTCTCGGTATTCAGCGCGCTCTATAGTTGAGGCGGTAAACTAACTCGTCAATTTTCACTACACTGTTTACTCGAATTTTAACACGCGACAAGTCAGCTTTAGGGTCGAGGCTTTTAGTAAAGCGTTTACTATTATTTGAAATTTTATATTCCCGTGGTACCACTAAACTTCGAAACACTATTCAGCCATTATCCTCCTCGAGGTAATCAATAACAACGAACCCACTGCGAACGCATGAAACTTGAACGTCGGAACAGCTGACGGCACCTTCGTGACCGCGTCCAATGACGGTTCGCGAACCGAGCGACACCTGTCTAGTAACCAGTTTCCAGATTCTTTGATAAATAAACAAAAGCAAACATATCGAACGAATAGAAAAGTGCTTTTTTCATGTTGAGCACAAAACTGTCAGCCAAACTCCTGACCGTTGGTACTGGGCTGTTGTTTATTGTTTTGACAAGAGGTTACTATTATCAACACGTTCAAATGGCTTCGAAGCTTGTGGGGTTAGAATTTGAGGTGTACGGAAGAGTCCAGGGTGAGCTATCCAATTTCTGAAACGGAGTGGTGTTACGAGAACTTCATATAATCTCACGCGTGATAATGTTCTTTCGTTTCGTAGGTGTCTTCTTCCGGAAGGTGAGTTGCGGTTTCAAAAACTCAATAAGAAAGTTCTCAACCGATTCGGTTTCGAGAATTCTCGGCGATTTCGGGACGGTGGTAAAATCAATAGCAACGCGTACAAAGAAACTCTGTTAACTTCTTTTACGGGATAATAGGCTTAAATCTTTCGTAATTCAATTTTTCGTCGATAGAGTATGTTATACAAATTTACAAGACACTTCCTGCCTGAGGCACTGAGAACATGGAAGTTGAAAAAATGTGGCATCCTAACGACATCTTGCGGCAGTCTAGTGCCGCTAAAGAAATTCTCTGCCTTATCTTTTCGAATACTTTATTATTAATGAAGCTTCTACGTATTATCAATTCGAAAACTTAATTAGCAACGGAAAGTAAAAGTTAAAGATATTTAAGAAATCGGTTTGAAAAGAACCGCTCACACTAGGCCGTCATGAAGCATATCTCAAGACCCCGTCTGTGAATAAAGAACAACTTTTTTTTAGAAATTAAAGACAAAAAGAGAAAAGACATTGGTACAGTTTCTCTTTTGAAAGAGATGCAAATAGTGATCTAAGCAGCAGCGTGACTAAACCTGCCGTCCATTACTCCTATTCATCAATACTAATATGAATAAATGTTCTTAGAAAATAATTATCCATTGAATTTGTAGTTCACCCAAGAACGGGGTAGGAAACTAGGCCTCAAAGGATGGTGCAGGAATACCGACCGAGGTACGGTCGTCGGTTACATGGAAGGAGACAAAGCGAAAATAGAAGAAATGTGAGTCGCTCACCAGGAGCTAAAAGATCAATTTTTGGGGTTATTACAATTCGGTCATACATTCGCAGATGATTCTGTTTTGAATGATGGAAATATGTGGAGTATTCCATCTCTACTCGACGTGCCCCCAGCCCTTGACAATTCCAACCTGTCTCATTTTTTTGTACACGAAGTATCGGAAGATGCAACCGCACTCATATTTTCAGCAATAAGTCGCATCGTTTCGACGGGGCAGAATATTGGAATTTCGAAGTTTTCAAACGCGTATATCCTGAAATCTGTCAATCCTATTTACAAAATCGTTGGATCGAAATTTCTTGATCTTTGAATGTACTATTGGAAAATAGTGTTTTCAAAATTTTTGAACCTCCGTACCGTGAATTAGAAAGCTGGGTCTTAAAGAATAAGCCACAGTAGAAAAAAGGGCTTCAGATTGCCAGTTTTCAAATTGTTTTACTATACTTTTGTCAGTTACTAGTGGCTTTTAAATTTAGTGGTTTCTCGCGATTTAGATGTTTGATTTTTCCAACTCTTGGACTTTTCCGAAACATAACCATGGAGATTCAATTTTTCTGCCTTCAGGAAACGGTGGCTGCAGTATACGGGAAGTCCTCACTCACAGATCGAGAAGACGGAATTCCGAGATGAGAAAGAAATCGCGCAAGTTGAACTCTCGGACTTTAAAATCACAAAATGAATTTAAGTGCCAATAAAACATGTCAAGTTATTTGGTATTAGGTACAAAAAATAAATTGAGTCTATCTTGTCCACGAAATTACGAATATCAATCCGTCATCGTGCAAATAAATTAAAAGCTTTGTACAGTAATTTACAGGTGTACCTATGTTTTGTCGCTGTGTTATAATTTTCACTACCAGTTGCAGTATTCAAAACTTATTGTCAGTTTTTGACGCAGCGAGTGAAAAACTTATTATTCTCATCGCCTGATTCAGCGAAGCAAAAAACTTCTCAATATCCAATTGAAAACATTCGAGAACTTTTTTCACTATTGCAGAGACAAAAAAAAACTGCTGCCACGTGGACCAACGCGCGCACAGTCGTCGAAACCCAGCCTTTTCATGCCATCGATGATTAATGACTGGAATCCACATTGTCAATGTTAATCAAAAATACTCTTATTCGGAAATTTGATAACTTTTTGTTTTTTGTGTCATCGTTCATCGACCTATCTTTTTTTTGCAGGAAATCATAATACAATTATTTCATGTCTAAACAAGCAAAAAAATCACCGCAATTTTTTACGTTGTTGAAATTTAAATGATCTGGGAAATTGTGGTGGGTTCGATTTCAATTGTTTTTTTTTTCATGTTCTGAGATACAAGCGCGTTTTACTCGCAGATATACCTCTGTTAGATAACATCCGTTATCGCGCTTCGCTCTCGGAGTTGACTTCACCGTGGCACAGAAATGTGTGCACAATTGTTTATGTCCAAGGTCTCGTCAACCCGCGAGTCTCTGTTGAAGGAAAAAAACGTTCGAAAGTTTAAATACGATAGTGAGGCCTTTGCCGTCGGGAAACGCGAATAAATGAACAGGTGCACTGTTAGAGTTAAGAGAATTTGTGGCACAATTCGCAACTGGTGTAAATTATGGACTATGGTAACAGTTTGGACCAATTAACAATTTAAAAATAGTGTTCGCACGTGAGCATAATGCAAGTAAGTTAATCTCGCCGGTATCGGGCGTCTGCCTGCTATCGCTCGTAGCGAGTTACCTGTCCATACAGCTGTATTCTATAATTAGCAGAGCCGATGTTTTAATAGATACAAGTGACTTTCTAGAGTCCAGAAAGTTTTAGGGTTATATAAAGACGTGCATGCGACCAAATCATACATCAAATGTTATAACGTAGATATTTCCACTCAATATACCTAATGTTACACATCTACTTCAAATCTAATAAATACAATTGAGGTTGTCGAGGGGGTCCCATGGTGGGGGTAACGGACATATGCATGTCCACACCTACGAGTGAATTTTGCCCCGTAAATTCTCGAGAATGAAGGAATATTTCGAGAATCTGATATGTGTGAAGTGATCTTCGAATGAAAATGTTTTTTGTTAAGTAGTGGAGGTTAGCCGCAAGTGAGCCTAGAGCTATCATAAAATGTTATTAAAATCCGGTTATAACAGCTGACACAATAAACATGGCCGCTGCGTCATACGCCTGGAATCACATTTTGGCGATATAATAATTTTTCGCACTCGCCGGTTACCGGGGACCATTTCACGCCCAATAACATTACGGCAGGAGCAGTATACAAAACAACATAATGTGTAATAATAATAATATCTTATGATATGTCATGAGATACCGAGTTCAGACAGGTGTAGGATTATTACTACAAGGTCTCGGTCAATTTCGTAGAACTCCTTTCAAAATATACAAATCCATATAACGGAGGGCTATTATTGAAAAGTTTCCCTCAAGAATAAAGCATTTTCCTAAAATGAAACTATATTTTATAATTTTAGCTTGTATAGTATTCGCTACACAATTTAGAGACAAATCTTTCACTAGCAAAAGCTGCTTTGATCAGATGGCGATCTGTAGTCATGGCTACTAGAGCAATACTAGAGCATACAAGTCTATCACCGGATTTTGCTGCTCATTGCCACTGCCGCGAGACGTCTTTGCCACGATCACCCGCCGGGAGCTAACCCTCCTTGAGTAACACTCTTTCTGGTTTCTGCAAAAACCTTGCGCCACAGTAGGCAGGTTGGACCGTTAATTCAGCCATCAGTGACATTAACTAGAAGTGCATCATCGAATAGATGATTCTGCATTTGTTTACTAGCGAACTGAGAAAAATACATTACAGCAAAGGAACTTATATCTCTGTGTACTGCGAAGCTGTCCAATACCTAATAATCATTCCAATATGACCAAACTAAGGACCACCCTAATATATACGCACGTACGTACGAGCGTTCCTACAAAGAAATATTGCAGCATCTGATCAATACATTGTGCACGACAAAAAGACCAGCAAGAACTGTAATGATTTTATCTCGGAAAAACGACAGAAAACATATCGCCAGACCATTTAGTAAAATCAGGAAATAACGCCAAACACAACGGCCTCCCCCGGCACGTGTGTCGTATACGTGTCGTGAAGGCAGATTTTGCTGTATCGTATAATGATATCCAAAAATTATTTCAGTTGACGACATTCTTTTCCTCCTCTTTATTTGCTTTTTTCAGTCTTCTACTTGCTAAAAAATGAAAACACTTGAATTAGTTTTTATAGCAAGAATCCCTGATTAGTAGGCAAACAAGTTACAGTCATGACATCAGCTTCATGGTCGTTTAATGATCTATAGTCTCACTTCTCTTCTCCCTCTTCCTATTTTATATCAGTCGGTTCGTTTTGTTAACTTTATTTTATTTTCATTGATTTATTTTCATCTTTATTTCTATTATATTTTATTTTATTTTTACTTCTTATATTTAATTCAGTTTTCCTTAGTCGTTATACTCTATTTTGTCAATTATTTCTAATCGTAAAATTGTTCTGTGATTCTTGGGGACTTATGCTCCAGGATCAAATAAATACGCTCCTCTCTCTCTTCTGTTATGGCATCTACTAATGACTCCTTAAATTGACGTCTTCGAACTTTAATAATATACATAGGCCGCGCAAATATTACAGCTATGTTAATTTTTTGTACTTTGCGTAGGATATCTCAAGACCGAATCCATGTATCCAGTTCAGGTTGTGCACACGATTGAACTGGATGCTAGGCTATAGGCTCAAACCCCTAATCTACGATATTTGCACGGAACTGTGCGGCACGGCACGGTGCGGTGCGGTGCGGTGCGGCACGGCGCGGTGCGGTGCGGCACGGTGCGGTGCGAAATGTCAAAATATTTGGGGTTAGATACGTCGCCATAACAATAGCCATTCGGACCACCTGGACAACGTCAACTACGGGGTGAAAGACGTGGGGCACGAGAGTGACCGACTGGACGACTCAAAGACTGAAAATTACTGGGAAACCAAAATTTCGGACAAAGGTCATACGCCGCGGGCATCGTTAATTCTGCAGGCTTGATGCGGGACTGATCGTGAGCAGGACACGATACGGCCGTCTCATTGGGCGGACGAAACCTTCTCTATCTCAGGAACGACTGGTCCCTCGAAGTTTTTGCTAAGGAACTTTATTCTTAGATTTCAATGAGAAATATGCATGTGAATTTTTTTCCGCAAGGTGTGAATCACCCTGTAGACACATGCCTTGAACATATTTACGCACAGGCTTCGTTCTGTACGACCAACTGTTGACTTTGAACCCTACGCACAGTGCGCCGATGTGACACTTCACCACCGTTCGAAGGTAGTCGAGTATCTGATCTATTCATCTACTAAATTCGTATTTTACTATCATTCCGCAATAAGAAAATGTGCTGCAAGTATACTGGTAAAAATTGCAATACTGTAGGATTGATTATGATTACTGTAGGATATAGGTGTGAGTGAGTAGACGTATGAGTGCGAACGTGAATATGAAAGAGAGGGAGACTGTGCGAATGGTAAAAAAAAGTTAGAGAATATGACACGTAAGAAAAAGAAAGAATGAATGAATGAATGCAAGTCGTGAGTGAGACAAAGAGCGTAAGGGGTATCGTTGAGAAAGAGACAGAATGTGCTTATGAGTCTTGAGAGCCGTGGGTAGCCAAGGGTGAATTATTTGGAAATTAGTGAGCGAAGAACGAAGACGTGTATTTGAAAAGTTTAATAAATTGTTAATCAATTTGAAATGTTTAAATAATGGTGCCTAGCTGATGTTGAATTTCCTAACCTCCACAAATATTCCAAAACACTACACTACTTAATAAATTTATCCAAATCATTTGAAATCTTTAATTGTTTTCATTTTCTCAATGGTTGACTATTTGCCAGCTTTTTTCGACTTTCGACTACTGTGGCGCCGTTGACTAGTCGCCATAGAATATATCTAGATGTCGCGAGTCTATCCTAGTTAGCGCAAGCAAAGTATATAACGAAGAGCACAAGGTATAGGCTGTAGAGTACCGAGTGTAAGTATTATATACCGATAGCATAGTATAGTACAGGATAAACCGGACTATACCTATAAGCATAGAGAGTACGTTTTAAAGTCCCACCTCCGTGGTGGTAGGAGGTATAACGTGGATATATTCATCAAGGAAAAAGACGAAGAAGAAAAAGTGTAGCGTGCATTGTAGAACGCTGTTCACTGCGAGGTAGGCGCGCGTTCCGCACAGTTCGAAATATAAAAGCTCCGTTGTTGCATCACTATAAAGTACAAACGGCGAAAGCTGTTGCGCTCTGGTGAAGTTCCTGTGAATTGTAAACAAACAATTCCGCAGTGAAATAGAGGCAAAAACAAAACACGGAAAAAAAGAAAACCGTTTACCAAAGCCTCGAAAAATAAAGAATTAAAACCTGCATACTTCGGCTAGCACGTGATAAAACCTGAGCGAAATATGCTCAATTAATATCAAGCGAAAATCCGCGAGACAAAACAATTATGATGCGAACTGATCGGTGATGAAAAAAAAGAAAAAAAAATTATAAAAAAATATAGGCTGAGAGAAAGCGGCGTTTAGTAAAAGGAAAAGTAACGATGGAAAGCTCGTTCTACTTCCAGAGCTGCGCACGAATATTGTAAATATTTTTTTTAAATCCAGTGACTTCTTGTGATTAATTGCCAAGGAAATATGCCGTCGGGCATCAAATGCTTCAAAAGGTTTTTCAAGCATACCTGGTATCCACAGCAGGTACGGAATATTCCGCTATTTGAATTTGCAATAATTTCAGGGTAAAAATAAAATCAAATCATCTATAAAATGCAATTTATTTGGGGCTTTTCCCTTCGAAGCGGGCGGCCATGACCTTTACTATCTTCAATTTCTTGTGTTGCTCATCACAAAAGAAAAACCTTCATACTAGGTGACATATTTTTTGAATAATTGGTTCGGTTTTTATCGCTAGAAAACTGAAAACACTGTTCGACCGATTAGATTTTAATGAGATTTCTAGAGCTAAATCACTCTGGAGAAACAAAAAATGTTCAGCCACAAGTGAGGGTGGGTGTGGCTCTGATTTGGAAAATTAATGGTTTCTTAACGTTAGGAAACTTTTTAGAAAGTGTCAATATTTTTTCAAAGAGTAATCAATGAAAAACAGTTCTTCAAACATTTGAACAAAAATATCATTTTCCTGTATCTGCCTTATAAGATCTACTCCCACCTTCGCTTGTGGCTTGAGAATTTCGTTCCGTCACACAAATTTGGCTCTCCAAATCTCATAAAAATCCGATTAGTCGAACAGTGCATTCAGTTTTTTTTTTTTTTCAATAATTATTACGCAGTGAGATTTTGCATGTGCTCTCATAACTCGGCGGTTCTTCGTCGTAAATAAATAATTTTTTATTTTAAATTTGAGATATTCAAACTATCTAGTGATTCGATAATTTTAGTTGTTTAGAAGTATTAGATATTCATAACAATTATATCATCCGTAACCTTCTGTGCTGGGTGCTGTAATCAAGATCTGAAAGTGAAACTGCGATGTTACGTCCGTGACGATTAACCTGGGAATCCCAAGGGGAATATCCCGTGATATTCGTGTTGCAATCTTTCGGTGAAAAAGTGAGGAAAAAGTGATAGCGAGAGATTTTTCGCCGAATTTGTGATCGATTTACGTCTGGGAACTGGTTTAAAACTGTGGTTCTTATTTTACTGACCATTGGAAAGTGCTGCCAACAATGAGAATGATCAGAAATACCGCCTTCGGCGTTGCGATAAACTGTTTAGAACACCTCGCGTCTATTGATTATCTTTGACAGTGGATGTCGTTATATCGCCAGTCTTATAACCGAGTTTCGATCGAATTGCCCCTAAGATCCCTCAGGCAGAGTAGTTATACCGAATAATTACTGCTCTGAAAGGCCTATGTATATGGTTTGAGAACACATCCGGCATGCACAATGCTCTATTAATTGCTTAAAATGCTGGCATCAGTTGTGCGTAGTTCGTTGTCGGTTTATTGGTGTAATCTTCATACGACAATCCGTGCTCATCTAATGCTGACACAGATTGACTCTGAATTCGCACATTAGATGCACTGCTGCAATTAATTCTCGTACCAAGTTTGTTGCACAAACAAGAATCGACGCAGGTGTTCCAGAGTCGGAATAGAAAGACTAGTTTCAGATGCGAATCAGAATTTCATTGAATGTACAATTCTACCCTCAAATTATAGTTCGCATCTTCAAGTCTGCGGTGAGAACTTGTAAAATGAAACTATAATTTCTATTCCAACGATGGGTTAACAACGGTAAAGTTGCTGTAGTGGATTGCCATTCATTCACAACTTCAGTATGTCATTTTTACTATCTGGGTACGTATCTGCAATTGCGACAGCACATCACACGTGTGCATCGTACATTTATACACGCATAAAATAAGGTGTGCGTGCTTGTAGCTATAATATGATATCGTCACGACTGGCAACCGCGAATATTACCCAATTTTGCAATAATACACTGCACTTTCAATCCATCTGACTCGTTCATGAGTATACAACGGATATATGCTTATTTATTCTGATATATAGGTTGTGCTGGTTTCAATTGAATGGGTTTCCTACTTTTAATGCAATACTTTATAGCACTGACTAGTGCTAATCACAATTATTCGCTGGCCGATGACTTTCACAGACGAAAGTCGATATTGTTCCGATATTTCACAGGCCAAGTACGTAAAGTAAACGGGCACCAGTAGTAGATAGACACTAAGCATCGTGGCTCACAATTAGTGGTATGGTATGGTGAAAAGATGGTCGATTATTTCATGCACCAGTGATTTGTTTGCAAAACTGGTGAGTACAAAATAGTTAGACAAGAAAAAAATCTTTCCAAAATGGAATGGTAAGCAATATGTTCGAGCTCGCAAATAAACAGCAAACGTTAAGTGATGTTTAACATCAGTTTTTTGTCGAGTGCGTCAGCTTCGATTTTTCTTTGATTTTCACCCAACAATCTCCTAGAAATTAGGCAATTTTTAAGTTTAAACTAGAATTTCTAGTCCGACTCGAGTTGATATTATTACACTCATGTTTATTGTCAGATTTGCAGCTGTCGGTAAAAATGATGTTTTCGTAATAACGGAAAGTAGACCACGCGAACCGCAGTGATTACATGCTTGCTATCAAAGGCTAAACCTCATCGCGTAAGCCACACACGTCGTCGAGGAAAATGCCTCCTTATGATATTTATATCGTTACTATTCCGGTCTTGACACTGTAAAAAATATGTTAAGCTCTTCAGTGTAATACTCTACTATCTTGGTGGCCACAGCTGACCTAAGGTCGAGAATATAAAAAATCACAAACAAGCTTCAAAAGTACGTAAAACATTTCTAAGATGAACTATAACATCCCGATTGACTTACAGCCATCAATTTATTTATCATTGTGAAGAGCGTGCCGAGGGTCAGGAAAAACGGGGTAACTAATACGAAAAATTCTAATTTATTCATTCAGTTATTGAAATATTAATTCACATAACGTTCGTCAGTATCAGAGTACGAAATACTCGGCGTACCGTCAGAAACATGTAGCAACTTATATAAGACATAACTTGGCGTTATCGGTCGTTCGTGAGGCAGTCAACTTATATGCGGAAAAATATGCTGCTTATTCTGATAGATGATACGAGAAAGAGCTTTTGTTGAGCATTGTTATACTATATGAGGGTGGGGTGATTTTTGCCGGAGATGACCTTGAGAGTCCCCTGGAATGGTCCTCATCATTCTTATCCGCACTGCACAAGGAATGTTTTTGACTAACCAAAAATTATTGGAAAAATGGGTGGCCAATTCATCCCAAAATTATATTTTTTCACTTCTCAATATTGTACTGACATCTGCGAAATTTATTAAAGCCTAAAACTTATGCACTTGCTTGCTCAGCGTAGCGTCGGCAATCACTGTCATCTCCAAACTTACAAAGCTTCTTCCGGGACCCAAATGGATCATTACTACACGTTTTGCGGTTTCAGTTAGTCTCGTGTTTTTGTTGATTAATTCTAATCGAAGCCCAAAAATGTCTAAAGTCATCCTACTTGACGGCCTAACTGGTTCATAAACTATTCATCAATCAACAATACTTAAGGATAAGCTAATAAATAAAACATGCTACAATTCAATGGAATCGTATAACAAATTATCTAGCAAATTTCGGGCTACATGAGAAAGTAATTTGAAACCTATTATAGAAAAAGAATATCAGTGAGAATATAACGCTTGAAACTAATAACAGCGTGACGCTACTGAAATCTCAGCTATCAATATCAATCCGCACATAAATATGAAAATATGAACTATACCCTATTGAAATGTAACGCAGGCTTGATATAAACTATGAACATCTTCATCACCGAGTAACATGAGTATAAAATGAAGTGCCTAAAGCATTTCGTAATTACGTAATTTACGGGGAAACCGAATTTTCACAATTATTTGCGCCACTTGAGTATTTGAATCTGACTGACAGACAACAAAATAGACAAAGATTTCTATTACTTGATTGAAATTCTATATCCTGAATCTTGAAGGATAGAGATACAGTAGGTTACATATGCTCATCAATTAGATCCACGTTTTGGATCTAGTATGAAACCAGTTTTGAGAGAGTGAAGTAGAGACGGAGAAAGTAATGGAGAGAGTGCAGAATCAATAACTATTTTGAACAGGAAAAAGTGAAAGTTGGATTGACTACACCTCTCACATAGCATATTGGAAATGTCAAAAGACAGATACATTAGTTACAGGATACCTCAAACTCTAGACTGTTGGAAGCCTTTATATATAGGTATGTTTGATACTCTTTCTAACTCATGTTAGGAATATTCACAAGATAAAGGGTGTTGCAAGGGTTTGTCAGTTTATTAATTGTGCATGTGATTCGGCAATTTCAAACTTCAGATTTGCAGACTTGAATGTCAAATATTCATTCGAATTGCCTGAATAATGGATTCAAGCTTTATTTCAAACTAGAATAAAAAGTGCAAGTTGTCTCAGTTTCAGTTAACATATTCTAAAAAACAAATCATAACGATCTTATTCGAAAAAATTGGTAGACCTAAAATAATAAACCTTTATGACTTTTATCACGGCAGTTTAGCTGTGGATTACTACTCGACTAAACGTGAAAGATACCGGGGCAAAGCGGACCACCAGCAAAAATGTCAACAGTTTCCACCATTTTTAACAATTCACATATGTTTAAAAGAACCTAGACCTGCGAGGAAGAAAATATGGGTGTATTTTTAAAAATGTTGGAAGTTGTTGAGATTTTTGCAGGTGGTCCGTCCGCCCCCATCTTTCCTATGTTGAACCTGTAGTTCTGCAAGTAGCGCTTGAACCTGAAAGAAAGCTTATATTGAGATCACTGATGTTCGCTTACAATAAATTCAGGAAGATTCAAAAAAGGAGTTACTTGAATTTGGTGTGGAACTTTCTCAACGAATTTACACCTTCAATCAAGTATTATAATGTACTTGAGGTGTACACGTTGGCGCACGTTGAAGATTGATAGTTCAAATTTGACTTTATAACAGTTTGTAGAAAGTGACACGTTCCCAAGCGGCCAATGCAGCCGTAGATGTATGTAGTTGAAAATAGTTTACCAGAAAGTGTCTGACCGTGAGCATATTTTTGAAAGTGATAGCGATTACATATCCGGGTTTAACATACGAAAAAAAAAATCCAATGAAAGACTTGATCCTCCTTCTATAACCACAGATTGGTAAAGGTGAACTCAAGCGGTGTATGTATTTTTAAAATATTTATAAGTATGGGGAATTCCATTTCAAATCTTCCTGGTTCTGGGGCTTTTGACCTCGTATTTTTTCGAATAGATTGAAAATTTTCGCACGCGAAATATATATGAAATAAACTCATACTTATTTTTTTTGTTGACCATAAATATTTTTTTTTACAGAACTAACCAGTGAATTGTGTTGCAAAATGAGCGTGCGGTTGACTTTAGGAATTAATATCTCCGGTTCTCATCGGCGTAGAGAAATGTGCAAAACCACATTTGAAAGCTAAAAAAAGCAGCTTCCCGAACAAATTTTATAACTTACTGAAAAATTGCAGACACTGGCTGCTATAAATAATTGAAATGTACACCTGGAGGTAAATTGTTTTTAAATTCCAAACAAACAAGACGAGAGCCCACAAACTTTAATTTCGATTTCTCCGGGAGGATATGTCTTCCACACTTCCAAATTTGATGATGAATAGCTTCGCCTCTTTTTAACTTGGAGAGCTGATTTCTTATTCTAAATTTTCATAATCTAGTCACGGATATACCACTGTGCATAATTTCATATAGATAAACTAGGCCCTCCCTCTCTATATATTGTGTGTTGTTTATTATTCATTCGAATAAATTAGAAATGTTGGAGGTTTGTCAGACGGCTTGTGCAGAAATTAATTTCATTTTGATAATAGAGTTCGAGAAGGTGTGTCGTGCCGAGGAATTTTGCGTACATGTACCACCAATAAGGCTTATTTCTCTAACTTGCCAGTTCCTGCTTGTAGATGAACCAAACATGCGCTTAAATCTAGGTCATGCGGGGTCAATGTGATGACCTCCACACTTAACATTCAATCTGTTATCCATTGTAATCGTGGTCTTATACACCGTAAGTCCTACGAGCAACAGGGGCAATTGCATACGAAGTAATAGTGCCTTTGTGGAGGAAACTACGAGTTTTTATATACTTCGGGAAAAACGTTCTTGTTAAGAGGATGCCATGGTCAGTCTTCACTGGCCGCGTTACACTCTTTTGAATTTTTGCGAAATGGATTTACACGATGATTTATAAAGAATAGGGTCGTATAAATACATTTTACACTGCCGTTTCGGAGTTGTACGCGAAATTTAAAAATAGTACAATAACGCGGTCGGTATAGACTGGCTATAGTATCCTCGTACCGGGAAACAAGATCTATGCAGAACAGGTTCTCGAAATTGACGATATCCTCGAGGTTATTGGAATTTTGTTTTTATTTTCATGGCAATTATGAATGTCTTTATCCGATGCGATATGCAATTGATCCGACATTAATGTCATTCAGTTGGAAATGAGACGTGATTCTAATACTTTCACGAAGGATACCGAGGTGGAATAGGGTACCCGAAGAAAAAATGCAGTCATCAAAATTCGAACACAGTTCCGCTATCGCTTTTGACTTGTGATCTTTGTTTTTATCTGAGCCTATTAAACTCAAAATCGCGTTATAGGTATTTTTCAATGTTTCAATCACTTCGTTTGAGTGAAACAGTTTCTCAAACTGACAGTTGTAGTTCGAAAAATGGTAGAAATGCATAAATTGAGTCAACTACCAGTTCTCAATAAAAAAAAAAATATATAATTCAGAGTCACTGAGACAATAACTACTAGGCCGGTCATCGAAACATTTAAAAAATGTCCCCTTTTTTTCGTTTCCGACAAATTCCCACGATACTTTGAACCATTGTATAACTGAGTTATTTAGTAACTAGATGGCCGTGAGCGTAGATGGCGCTATGACGTAAAGTACTAACAATAAGATGACAGCCGAGCTGACTTTTGCGTGATATTTCCCGAGTTCATTACTTCTCGGCGAATGGAGTGTCATTCGTCAAAGGATGCATTTTCTTACTTTATTATTTGAATTTCTTATACCCGCGGATTCTGGACAAAGTGAAAAATTATGGAAATA
This sequence comes from Tenthredo distinguenda, assembly GCA_947538915.1. NCBI lineage: Eukaryota > Metazoa > Arthropoda > Insecta > Hymenoptera > Tenthredinidae > Tenthredo > Tenthredo distinguenda. Next base: position 11,403,389 of record OX384537.1, read on the forward strand.
TTCAACCCCGGCGCGATACTATTATCGGCAGGCAAATGAGCTTTACAAAATTACGCAAGGTATCGCAATCAGTTATTTCTCAAATTTGCTTCGCGCCAAAATAACTGTTTTCTTACATTTCCTGTAGATGGATATAGGATAGAGGTTAAATATTTGTTCTAGTAAATAAATACATCAAATCTCTCACCTTTTCCGTAAAATAAGAGGGCGCCGTACCGTTGAACACCAAATTCACAGGATTTTTAAAGCTCCGTTGTAACAAACTCGTTCCTTTTCATAAGATTACACAAGTTGCAAAAAAAGTTGGATTATAATTCAAGTGTGGAGTCAGAAGTAACGGCCTCATGAGGCCAACCGTTTAGTAATCTGATCACATATCGCTACAATATGATTTATCTTAACAACAAAAATAGATCGTTGAAATGATCAAACTCCAAATGTTTTGGCACTTCATTAACATTGAAAATAAATTTCTTGCCTATGCGCCTCTCATGTCTTACCTACTCTATTTTGGTTTTTACTTCTTATTCTCTTTTGGTATTGATCCTTTTTCTCTCCCAGCTTTCTTAACCACTCTACCATATCCTTCCCCAGCTTTTGGACAGCCTATGACTCTAACCCCTTTGGATTTGCGGCATGATTTTACATTATATTCAGCCTATCAAAATAAATACTCGCGATTTTACAATTTTTTTTGCACCAGCGGTTCTCGTGATACAATTAGAGGTATTTGATCACCTAAGGGAATTATCCCTTCAGATCCTTTTTATATCCCTTTATTAAACACATTAATTCTTACTTCTTCAGGAGCCACAATTACATGATCTCATCATAGCTTAATGTAGTCACACATTCCGAGAATTGTTTTGAACCGCTAGACTAGTCGCTTTTGTGATTTTCTGGCGGTGTACCTCTTCCTGTTGTTTTGATCAGCTAGTGTCGTGGTCGGGTTGTTATTTTTGATGCAAGTTGGTTAACCGATTTACTTCCTACGACTCCTTCCAATGGCGTTTACCCTTGATTCTTTATCGCTGTTTATGATGCTATTAGGCTAGTCATAACAATTAACTGTAATCAAGGCTCACATCGAGTGTTTTCGCGGCAGTCAGAAGTTAATCATTTCTTTAAAATTGATCCCCTATTTCTTGTTGCGTGACGCGACAGCATCCTTTTTGAGATGCAATATTCTTCGAGTACGATATTTACGGTGTCGCCATTTATTCTACATCCAAATGTGAAATAAAATACGTTTTTAATCTTGGCGAATAGTTTTTTACAATTTATTCGCCAATTATATGATACTTTGCGAGAGTGGCTTACCGTAGTAGCTGATAACCAGTCAAGTTTTCGTTGACAATTTATATTCAATATTTGATTTCCAAGAAAATGGGACGTAAAATTTCATTTTTAATATTTTTTATTTTGCACACCAAGATCAAATTATTGGAAATAATCATACAGTTAGGTTTAGATACATGGATACAAAGATTATGATCGGTTGTTTGTGTAATTCTAGTTTGGGCTTTCTTCCACCACTATAGTAATTTTTTCCGGAGCTTGCAAGTTCGCAATCATCTGATATGGATCTTCTGAAATCCAGTTCTGATATGACCGAATTCACTTGGATTCATATGAAACCACATGATATTATATGAAATCATTCAACAGCTAAAGTCATTGGAATCATTTTGAAATCGGTCAAGCAATTGATATCAATTGAAGTCACTTATCGTACACTAACAGAGGGAGTGAGTGAATAACTCCTAGCATTTCTCACTGAAAACGAGATGTTCAGCCGTCTTTATCTTATTATATACAGCACATAGGTATATACCGATTGAAATATCATATCTTCACTCCCATACCTTGTAAACAGCACAAGACTTAAGATACGAGCTCTTCGGTTATAGTCTTCACACGCTATGATGTCACAATATAAGTCCATCAACTTTTCAATTTCTTCTTTCACTACAGCTCGACTGCAAGTTACACGTTCTACCCTCAAGGTAGAGTTCCTCATCTGTTTATCACTCTCTCTTTCAATGAACCGAGTTTTCTCGTAATACAGGGTAAAATTTCTGCGGTGAATGCACACACCACAAAGATATTCAGGTTTATTGCAAAAAATATTATATGGAACGATAAGTTCGCGTAGCTCTCAGGTTGAACTGGCGTACAAATCACAATAATTTAATGGCCATCGCACGCTGAAGCTCATAATTGATTGATAAGGATGCCCGTAGAAGTTGGACGAGCGAGGGGAGCGAAAGTACATGTATATATGTACGACCAGATACAGAGATGGACACACGTATAGAGATAAGTGGGATCAGAGGTCGAGTCTGATAGTGTCCTATGATAAGATCAAGAATCCCCTTGCTGCGACCGATTCACTCAGTATTCTGTCAACCGCGGGCCTGAGTAGTCCGATTAAAAACAAACAAAAATGACATTGCTAAGTTTCACCCTACAATCGAGCTTAAAATATTGTGAACACAACTAGAAGCCGTTTGGGCTTTCACAAGCTGGCATCGTTTGGGAATGTTTCCTATCGCTACAGCACAGTAGACAGGTGGTCGGTGATCAATAATGACTATCTCTCAGGAGGGAAATAGCCGGTTCAAACATAGCTTCGCCGATTTTTCGACTACTGTCTAAATACGATACCTGGAGAACTTTATCTTGGAGGTGTATTGTGATTGTCATTTTTGCGATGAGCGATCACAACAAGTGTCGGACTTATCATGGGGTTCACCTCAATGATGTAAGTCTAGTTTTAGAAAACATGAACACAAACCTCTGTATACGATTAAAAGTACTGTTCTACCACGCCTGTATATCTCACACTGAGGAATGTCTCCTTCATTCATCTACCGTTGAAAGCGAAACTCTACCGAAAAGTTCTGCGCAAATTACCAATTCAAACTTGAGCACAATCTTTCTGAAAAATTGAACGATCGCCTAATTGCTTTATATTTATCCTGTTCCCGATACTGACTCTTACGACCAGATGGTGGTCGTGCCATCTCCCAGCTCGATGTGGGACTATCCTTTTCCCTGTCCCTACCTGGATCAGATCTGTGCTGGAAACGTGCGACCGGTATTTTGCGCCGGACCGGATCCAGATCAAGATTTCTTCCCTAGCAAGTCAGGATCATTCCCATCTTCGAATCCAGTAATGCGATTATACATTTTCCGATTGCTGTTTCCCAGTGATACATAATAATAGTCATCCCACCTTTTGCGGCTACGCAAGTAAAAATCTTCCAATTTCCGGTAAACCAAATTTTGAATTTCGAAAATACTTAAATCTTCGATTTTCACTCGCGTTTCCCTGTAATTTTTATAAATGTATCGCAAAATGCAGGTCCGTTTCACAATAAAGTTGAAATCTTGTTTGAATCAGGGAAAAAATTATTTGTCAAAATTTTGAGCCAAAATTATCCTGCTTCGGCACAATTGCTTCTACAAATTGAAACTCGAGTTACAACGGAATTCAGATTCCATAAGGATAGAAGCAATTTCAGTAAACTCTCGTAACTTCTAAATGATCAGCTTCCGAAATTTCTTTAAACTCTCACAGTGACTTTACAAACGTACATTTCCCAGGAATTTTAGCACCGGGTTTAGAATTAGTTCATCATCATTACCAAATTACTAGACTTGATTTTAGAAGGCGTCTTCACACGTCATTACATTCAAGTTTTGTCTTCAATGCTGACTCTACAGCTTCTTACATTAGTAAGGTATAGCAAGTCAATAACGAATGCAGTGTATTTGAAAGCTAAGCTCGGCGACTCTCCTTACATTTTTTAAGCGCACGATATGACTGATGATGCGTGATGTCGATGTATTATTAATTTGTTGTCCGTAATATCGATTCGGGACAAATCTGAACAATCAAATATCATTGCCATAATATATGTTTACAAGTGCATAAGGAAGTCTAAATACAGCTATGTAAATACCTAATTTTTCATTTCAGATGGAGAACACAAATTTCGATGACTTAAAGCCAACTTCCCGGCATACCAGGGACACGGAATTAAGTGAAGTAACGGTGGCCGTACCGACAGCGAGCGTCGCAACAGCGACGCCAACGTCAACACCAGCCTTGCCTGCAGGAATCCCCTGTGGAAATGGTGGCTGCAAAACGTCCAGGAGTCGGGGGGAACCTCGGCCCGAAAGCCCATGGCATCAGCTCAAAACAATCTTCCTCATGTCCGTTATTATCGCTTTAATTATCTGGGTGATTGTGTACACGTTACTGGCTCAATATGAAATTTTATGAATATACTTCACACTTCGAACGTTTACCACTTCAATTTTCAATGTTAACGCAAGATTTGTTGATTGCTTCTACGCCTATCGTTTGTTACAACTTCTACACTGCACCGGGCTGAAGAGTGCACCAATCAGTGTCATACTGCAGTCTACGCAAGTGTCAAAAGCGTAGCTATCCCACACGATACAGAAAATTTCAGATAGACTTCTGAAACCTTTCACTGGAATCTTGTGATGATTTCGGAAACATAACTTACTGTTACATTTCAGAAATTCGCTGGATGGGTGAAAATAACCGCCTTCGTAACATTACATCTGAAAGGTGTCTGGAATATAACCGTGAAACGTATCTAAAACGTTCTATACCTCGCAGTTACATTCCACCTATATTCCGGTCGTGTTTCATAAAACTGACGTCGCGAGATCTGATTGTATTTTTTGAATCTGTAATTTCGCGTTCGTGAGTCATTATCCAATTCAAGCCATCCATGCAATCACACATACATACGAGAATCTGGCAAGTGTTGATTTGAGCGCAGTCGAGCGCATGTTGTACTCAGTCAGCATATTTCTACTTCCGAGAGACCCTTGCGCCGGACTTGCACCTATTGGCGAACGCAGAACTAATTTATGGGCAGAGCGACCCCTTTGCAATGTGTCGCAATGATTTTGTTACGTCTCGAAATATGATTCTAGACGCCTGCTGTTACAATTCAGGAAGGTAAATGTTCGCAACGTCTTCTGGTAGTCATAAGAGCAGTATAACTAAAACATAACTTAAGAAGCATAATGAAAATGAAAGCTGGTGACGTTTCTGATACCTAACTGAAACGTTCTGTGTGCTGTGTGGGACGTGTAGCAGCAGTAATGGATTCTATCGCGCTATTGGCTAATACATGCGGAATCAGTCACTTACAACGGTAATTCAGCTAACGAATCAATCGTGCGTGATAAGCTCGCATTAATCAATTGTAGCGTGAGCCAAATTGTTCCCGAGTAATAGGGAATAGTAACAGTACCTTGGTGATAACTAACATGAAATTATCTACGTATACCCATAATAATAAATAGTGTCAAATCAAATTTCTTCCGAATTGATCCTGTGTCTTCCTCGATTAAACCGTCCATGTATGCATCAGTTACAGGGATATTCTGGTGAAATTTGTAGAACTGATGTTTCTGGAGATCGAAAATTGATATTTTCATCTATATCTTCGTCACCAACCGAAACTAAGCATTTATGCTGATATCGTTAGGTTCGACTTGATAAATTGATTTTCATGATATATGAAACGGTTGAAAATTGTACGAAAATCCTAATTAACTGAACCAATCTATACATCCTTTATGGTTCTGTAGATCGGTCACGTTTCACCAAGAAATCCCACTAACTGAGAAAACGTCTATCACGACAAAAGTGCATCCAAATGCTGTAAATAATTTCATACACAGAATAAGAATTAATATAGTGATGTAAAAATATGGAGAGTGGCATCTATATATACATGAATCATTCCATTGAATTGTACATAATGCATTTAGACATGCAAATTAGATTTAACTTATTGTATAAGGATATGTGTTATAACTTACAAACAACGCTACATAGAGAACAATATATGAGACTCTCAAATATACATGTTGATAGCTCTGCTGGTTGCGATTTCTAGCTATTTTATATACCTATATAATACTTGTTGCTGAGATTACGAACATTCCAATGCGGTGAATTCATACACTACCTTGTACAAAATATGCCTTATAGGTCGTTTATAAATTACGTAATGTTTTGGGATGAGGGGAACTCGCGAATTCTTAAAGACGTTAGTGCGATAGAGAGGAGGGGTTTAGCAATTTCTAACGTAATGCTTCACTTTCCTCTTCACTGTCTAAAATCTATATGAGGTAGTTGCATTTGACACTCTTTTTCATATATTTGCCGTCCATAAACTCTACTTTCATACTTATTTTTGTTTAATGTGATTCGGAAAAAAGAATAAAAATCACACGCGCGTAATCGCGATTTTCTTATTTTGATAAGGTCTAGGAAAATTTGTATTCCAGAGTCGTAGCTGTGTATACTTTTCAGCAATATCCGTACTTCCTTGACGGTTTTTATGGTACTTCATCCTAACGATCCTTTGTGAAACTGAAATTTTGTATATTATATTATTCCTACCTACGAACCGAATTTTAAAAATAACTAAGAACTTTATAATTATCGGATACAATGGAGATAAATCTTTTAACACATTTACATGCAGTCTTGGCATTCCAAGTCTTTCGTGCAATAGAACCTCACATCGTCGTACGCTGCTTTCGCATATGAAAAAAGGCTATAAATTGGCTTCAGCATAAATTTTCAAGTATCTACGACGATGAGACCGGAGTTGCTGTTGTGTAGACTATCTGTACAATAAGATGTTGCGAATGACCACATCATCACATACTGTATGTATTTACTTATACATGCATAGGATCAATGGAGTGACCGTGGATGTAGGCGAGTGTGTATCGACGCTGCTTACGAAAAGTAGCACGTTTCAAATTTCTTACGAAAACTAGCATGTTTCGGTTTTCACCATGAAAACTAGCACGTTTCGATATTCACCGCGAAAACTAGCATGTTTCGATAAAACTAGCATGTTTCGGTTTTCACCACGAAAACTAGCATGTTTCGCCTTTCACCACAAAAACTAGCACGTTTTGATATCATCAAAACGTGCTAGTTTTCGCGGTGAAAGCCGAAACATGCTAGTCTTCGCAGTTAATATCAAAACGTGCTAGTCTTCGCGGCGAAAACCGAAACATGCTAGTTTTCGCGGTGAATATCGAAACGTGCTAGTTTTCGTGGATAGTCGAAATGTGCTAGTTTTCGTAAGAAATTTGAAACGTGCTACTTTTCGTAAACAGCGTCGGTATAATGTATATACTATGGCATGTATATTTGGTATTGCTGTTTGTAACTGATAAGGAACGGCCAAACGAACGAAAATGAACGTATAACTCATGTAAATAGTCAGAGGAGAAGGTTCGAATATATGATATGGTTCTAATATGGAATAGTCGAGCGAAGCCTCAGTAATGACCGAGTCGCCATACCAGCCGCACGTGTCATCCATAAAGTGAATTGAAAAACGTGCAAGAGTTTAGTTTAGTTTTTCATGAGACACATGGAGAGTATTATGTTGTCCATTACGTAAGGCCATTGAATACTATGATCCCAGGTAGCACACTTATCTGAATTGATTGGCGCTCATTGAACTATACAGAGTCAACATTACGTCAACAGAAGAAAATTGTCGACGCGTGGTTGGCAAAAACTAGACAAGAAGTCGGCTGTTCTTAAATGACTGTGAATCGTCAGGAATTGAGCCGAAAGTTGAGATGTCGTATACCTAGTATCTTCTGAAATGTCGATACCAAAGGCAACGCATGTTCAATGCATAGTTCACACAAAGGTGACTCAGCCAAACTTAGCTGGAGATAGTTAAGTCCAGATCTCTGTTGACATTGATTGTGAGTCAAGAGACAGCCAATAGTGCGCTACCTGGTGATACTAGCTAAAGCAGTGTGTTATAATAGTCGATATAAAAAATAGTGGAAACTTGAAAAAGTGAATCGCGCATCAACAGATTAAGTGAATACACAACCTCTAATCACAGAATGGTTCTGAAATGTAATATCATGTTTTGCAAGCTCCTGTACAGAGAACCATAGACGATCTTTGGATCTAATGGATCGTTGTAATAGTAATGCAAAATTATGTTACTCTCATAATGTTCGAAATATAAATTTTCATACATAAATCACGATGCTCTTATACATTGTACGTTACTTGTGGTTTTTCATAGTATTCCCTATGAGAACCCCCATTTTGAAGAAGTTATTATTCCATCTTCGGACCTTCTCTTCTATACACTTGATACAGGAATAAATATTGTTTAAGCGTATGTAATTTCTGATTGTTTTTGAATGAAAACTTCAATTCCAATTCTGAGTTATCATTTTCTACTGACTAACTGTATTTCTACTTACCTTCTCCTATAGAACTCTCAGACTTGAGAATAGCAATGGTTATTAGACAGCAAAGCATGACTCATGAGTTTAAAGACTCCAAGGTCGCCATTTTATCCTATCGATCTTATGAACATCATCTTTTCTGGGTTCGGCGTCAACTGTAGTAAAAGAACACGTACTTTGCACAATTCAAAGATCTGAATTTAGCGAAGTAGGCACAAGTAAATGTATGAAAAGTAAAGAAATTAAAAATAAAGGCCACCTTAGTGTACGCAGTAGATCAGTGGAACTGACATTGCAAGATAGACATTTTCTCGAAATTTACTATATAGTTTCTTTTTTTTTTAAATTTGCTATTTCGGACAACCTATCCCCAACATTTCGGGAAGTGACGCGGTAGTCTTGAAATGTAGTTATGTATCGATGTATCATTTCGACATGAGTTACGGGCATAAAAATTGCATCAATCAACGCTCTTTTTAATGCACGAGTAAAATCTGAAGCTGGTGATCTGGGCACTCGAATTGTCATCTAGTTTACTAGCTATCAAATTTACCTGGTTTTGAACGAGTTGTTTCACATTTTCATTGGATGATTCATTTTCTGCTCTGAAATTCTATCCAATCAACGACGAAACTGAATTACAGCGTGACGTGAAACAAGCACCAGCCTACAATATATTCAATCCCGCGATTTTTGTACAAATTGGTAATACTATCCGTAAATGATTCTGTGCGAAGGATTATTTGGTGAACTTCATGAAGATTATTGAGGAGAGATATAGAAGAACATTGTCCAAAAATCTGAATGACCTTTTACCCCTGCAACCCCTTCCGTCGCTTTCGAAAATCTTCGGCACAACGTGAAATGGCGATTCTGTGACAAGGGCAAAGGTAAGGGTTGCAAATTCAAGAGCGAGGCATGAGCTTGTTTCCTTTTTTTTTTTGTCACGCCACACTCGTCCCTCGAATTTACCCGAGATTGCTCCCGTGTTCTGTTCAAAATGAAGAGACAGAAAACCTTAGACTGACGAGATTCATTTTCTAGTAGAAAAGCTGTTTATGTAACCTCTGCGAGATGTGCCTCTTTTTTGAACAAGATAGATTGGATTGATTATTGTAAAAACTTGCGAGACCTGTATCCCCTATAATTTCAATTCTGAACCCAAGATAATAGTCGATCAATTGATCTCAACTTGTAAGGAAAATTATTTCGTTTCTCCAATTCCTAACGCAGAGGTCAGTATGCCGACATTGTCTGTAAGGACTCCAAATCCTTGTTTCCTCATGTAGAATTTCCTGCAAATTAATCTGCTGCAATCGTTTAGATATGGCAATTTTCACGATCGTGACCCTAGCGAGCACATATTGCAAAGTGTAAATGTCTTGTTTCGAGCCCATTTCTACCTAGCTCCTAGATTTATCATTTATGTTACGCGATGATAAGCAGAGAGTTCTTTGATCTCAAGATACAAGACGAAATCCGCATTCTTCCATTTGGCGATCAATCAAAAACTGCAATACTGCGAAACACTGGGTAGTTCTTTGGGCCACCTTGTATACATCTACGCCATACGCCAGTAGGTCATGCGAGAGAGCCTCCTCGGCTGCATATTCCAATGTTTATTCCTCGAAATATTGCATGCGCTGAGAGTGTAACCAATGCGACATCGATCGATTCAGAATTTCCGCCGTGGATCGAATTCTAACACTATGTGTATGACGGTGAGCGCATCACGTACCGTTATACACGTTCTTTGAACTTTAAAAGCCTCAGCTGTTTATTTGTGTATCTGAATGTGCTAGAAGATTGCGAATACTGTGCTTCGCGACCATGATGAATTATTCATCCATGATACAGGTATTACAATCATATGCCTTCAAATTTCATGTTTTTCTCTATCAGATTAAATGCTTACGGTGGATAAGTAGGCATAAATGATCAACTCAGAAATCGTTTGAAATTTTATCGCCCACCGTCGTGGGGTTCGGCGATAATTACCATCTCAACAGTGCTTGAGTTACGCTCGATGATCACGCGCTCTATCGATGTAATTCCAAGTATATTTATATCTACGCCAGTAGGCAGTAGCTAATGATTGCGCAAAAACTTGTTGTCCTTGCAGATTCAGTTGAACACAATATAAGTTGTTCAGGACTGCGCGCTACCATATTGCAATTCTAGAGAGGAGAAAAGTGGATAGCCAGAAGAGAAAAACATCCTGTGAAGGTATGCGACATTCGTATGTATATGGGGCATTCCAGCTCAACGGGGCCATGGGCCGGACCCCTTTCGATGTTGACCAAAACAAGCATATGAAATTAATCAAAAACAAATGTACTTTGTGTAAAAATTTCATGGGAATCGGATGCCTTGTTCCTTATAGTTAATTCTTTGTTTACGTGCAAAAAATCGATTTTCATAAAAAAAAAAACTCGAAAAAATTCTTGGATAAAATATACACCTATGGAACTACAACGGGCCGTGGCTTTTCTTGCCCTCTATTTTTTCTCGAATTTTAATTATTTTCATATATTCCAAGTCGTCCGCAAAATGTCCTCAGTGGTGTTTTTATTTTAATGATCGTAAAATCGGGTGGTGTTTAAATAATTTAGGCAACAGACAACTTTCTTTCAACACTTTTACGGGCATACAAAAAATAGACGTGTTTGCTCCACGAACTCACAAGACGAAAAGTTTCATGTTAACTCTACTGTGCTCTTCTCTGTATCTATCCCGTACAGAAACTATACGCAAGATTTCAAGGACTCGTCAAACGTAATGCTCAGGAGGAAACCTTCGTAAACTGGAAAGATCCAATTTCTTAATACTTTATTGCTACGCCGAAGTTGCAACAGGGTTGTAGAGGTGGTCCCAACTCTGGCCTGTATGCCTCAATCAAAGCAGATATCGCCAACTAGCGCTCCTCACGAGACCCGGCAGAAACAATTCGTACTGCGGGTGAAACAGTCAAAGTCTGATAAACTGCGGAGTGAATATTTAAGCCGTAAGCCTGAAGTGTCGGACATCAAAGCAGAATTCTCAAGCACCGACCGGACGCAAGAGGTAAGTCCCAAATCTTACTCATCGGCGATATTTTCTATCGGCTATCAAATCGATTCCTTGCAGTTCGATAGGATTATTCTGGTTTCTAGAGTTGAACACAGGCCCGTAATAATTGCTTCGATCCCTGAGGTGTACGGTTCATATCGAGTACGTTTCACAGCTAACCGAATGAGATATTATGATATTTGTAGTATTTTATGGGGACCTATGAGGTTTTGCAAAGTTGAAAGCAGGACAAAAATGCAAATCAATTATAGGAGGGTGTTGCTATGATTATATAAAGTCTTTCATGCAGGTATTATTCCTATGCAAATCTCTCAGTACACATTGAACGATGCTCAATGTTTACTATGCCCCTTCCCAAGCATTAAACCAAGCTTGTGTCGTTGTATGCTGGCTATACATGCGCGTAGTTTTTACCCCAGATTCACCTGGCGGCGCTGATAGGTGTATACGTGCACAAGGAACATAAAAACTAGTAGCATGTTCGTATGTTAGACAGCAGTCACAGTGGAACGGCTGCTCGTTTCAAGGGATCATTTACGATGTTGCATCCGCATAGCTCTCAACTGCGACATTCAAAACGAATTATTAGGGTCCATATCCAAATTATAGGGATCCGAAAATGAGTCACTTGATGGCATTCATTATTCGGAGCCGTGGAATAATTTGTCTCAATCATTTCTTGACATAACAAACACAATAAGGATTGGAGAATCGAAACTTAGGCAGCTAGTCTATCCCATACTGCGTTGGATTCTGCTGGCTTGTATAATTGACTGGAGTATTTTGCAAGGTTTGTAGATAGGTGGTATTGTAAAAATCGAAAGAATACTGACCCATAGCACCAACAATGAGATATTGACACGTTGCCAGAGTGTGAGCCGAGAAAGACAGCTGATTACAATACCTTCCATCTCTATTTAGTAATTATCTTTCTTGGCTCATGCATTAGCAGCGTTGTGTGCATTCTATATTGACCTTATTCATTGTTGATCATATCCAGTGAGTATAGTTACACACAGCTATAACTCACAATCAGTATGCGTTCGGTTTATCCAACTCTGCCTTACCTAATATCTTTGCCTCCCTCAACTATACCGACCAGCAAAACCAAAATATTGAACACTCAACAAAATACACCCCACGAAAGTAGTTTGGCATCAATAAATTGAGCATCGTTGCCGGAATAAGGGAGATATACATTCATACATATACTCCAAAGAATGTTGGCGATTTCTCTGTCGTAACTTATGGAATAAATTATTAGATTTATGCATTTTATTTGCTTTGTATCATTGCCTGGCAGATGCAGCTATACGTATTACCGGAACTGCCCTATACAACCTTGCGGAAAATCCGCTCAATTAGTATACTTACGGTGCTACATATTCGAACAAGAATTTAACTCCTATCGATCGATGTACAGGATGTACGACATTAAAAAGCATGTCATGTCAAATCGACCAGCGGCTGACCCTGATCATTTTGGATCGGACGATATTTTTTTGTTCAATGTTATATTCATGTAATCCTATAGTGCACTTATTTTTTTTTAATTCTTATTGTCAAGCCATTAGTTATTTATGAGTCTTTCAGGCTTGAATATTGACACTCAGTACACCTACCAAAATTTTTATCGAAAATCCTGAAGGTTCTGTATAAGTTGACGATAACTTGAAACCGATTGCAAAGGTGGAGCGAAATTGATCTAGCAGAGAACGTAGTATAATATGGCTCGCATAATTTTCCTAGATGTGGATTGTGGATGCAAAGGTTATACTATTTTTTGGAAATAAATAATATTTTTGAACGAAATAGACCAGAAAAATGGAAGATCCAATTCAATTAATGGTCCAGGATTTGATATCAGCATAAGATGAGTGATCGGTAATCGCACATATCTGCAAGCTCAAGGGAATATGAAACAATGAATTATATTTGTTTGACCAGTGTGAAAAGTTATCATTTCTTGTATATAAAATACGTAGGTCGAGCAATATAATTTTAAATCAGTTATGATCCCAATACATTGATCGAGTTGGCATGGTATGATCTACACAATCGATTATGAAACCACTTCCACATTTAAAAATAAGCGTCATGTTAACGAAGGGTTAAGAACTGAATGAAGTGGGATGTTCTAGGGGGCAGTGCACATCCTGCGAGCCCTGCAAAAGCCGAAGCAGATACAGATCGAACTGCTGCGGACACAGGTAGGGGTGAGAAGATTACAGAAGGAAGTCCAGCGAGGAGTAACACCAACCTCGGCCCTGGAGCCGATAATTACAACCAGGACAACGCCCAACCAGGGCCCTCGACGACTGTCGGTCCTAAGCTACTGGGGAAGGTCAACCGCGCGACAACCCGTTCCAAACGCAGGGACGTCGAGACCCGTGGTGCCGGTGTACAGATGCATACGATTTCTAGCAGTGAACGCCTGGCCACCGACGAGACGGACACATCGGTAATACCTGCTACAGATCTTTGAGCCTTGATTCCGTTCTATCTAATTTCGGTTTTTTATGTACATACAAAGTGATGCATCGTTGGTATCGTTTGCTTCAATTGCTAGTCTAACAATCAGAGATACCTTCTAGATACCTTCGCCCACTCAATTCGCAGGCCCACGCGAAAACTTGTGAAAAACAGGCGCTTCCTGCATCTAAAAAGTCCTCCCTATCCGATTTGTTTCTTCTTGGGAAAACTGTGCAGAATTGGTCTAATAACTTCATTCGAATTATTTTACAGTCCTTATCGTCAGTGGAGACCCAAAGAAGGTCCAGGCAGCTGTTGGTAGGCTGGGACACCTTTCGGTCCAGGACGATGCTGCTGCTGATCGGCTTGCTTGTTGTTTGGGCTATCATCTACTTTCCTCTTATTCTTGCGTGATTGAATGACGACTCCGATGAAACAGGAGCAGCATTCCTTGGAACGACAGCTACGTTATCAGATAACACTTTATCTGATTCAATGACGGCCTGGAATAAAAAGGGGACCTTTTTTTCGGCAGTTTGGCTCACGTCAGGAACCAATTACCGGATTGTAAAGAATTGAGAAAAAGAGTGACCGAAGATATCGGGTGATTGCTATCAGCTTTTCATTTTTGGAAAGTTCTAATCTCAAAGTTTCTTGTGAAATGGACACAGAATGTCACGGCTTTGGTGAAACTTACGTTCGCTAGGAATGATAGCTAATTTCGCATGTTTGTTGCGACTTTTACTTTAATCTTTTCTTATGTTGAACATTGATTTTAATAGATCAACAATGCGTTGAAGTCAATAATCAGGGATTTCCTGCAGTCTCATATACAAATCGGCACAAAACGACATTATTAGGCTCCCTTCGTTAAGCCTTATAAGTGATATCGCTTTGCGTTGAATTGTATATCTATGTTTGCTAGCTTACCGGAAAACTCCTCAATATGTTACATTATGTCATGACAAGTGCCAGTCCGTCTCATCCGAACTTGACCACAAATTTTTCATTTTTGTAAGTACTCAGAATCGCCAAGTCACTCACATAAAACTACTAATAAGTCATTTGGTTCTACTTCATTTCGAAGGACCTTGCCTTTTCAAAACTTTACAAGGCTGTATTTTCCGGACGGTTCAAAGTAGAAACCTCCACGAGAGCTCGTTTTGAAGCTAATTCAAGGCACTTCTCAATGAAATTAGAAAACTAATTTTCATCTGCATAAGCATGAAGATATTTGGACTTGAACATTCAACCTGAGATGTGACTTCTTTCCCACCTTTTGATTTTGATTTCAAAATGAAGGAAGATCCCGTAGGTTTTCCTTACAGAATGCGTTTGGAAAATGGTAGATATAGAAAGGAAATATATGGAAAAAAATCGAAATACATCGGCGGATCCGATACAGTGGCCAACTGATGGACCGAATTTCGAAATCCGCTCGATTTTCACTAGAATTGAATTCCGGAATATAATTTACGATGAGGCCGAAATATATCCGGTCCTCCCTAACACAGCAATAGTAGAGATATTGATAAATATTATATTGATACAAGAATTATGATAGGTGGGCAAGTGTAAGTTGAGTTATAATTGTGTAAATAGGATTATAAGTTTTGGGAAATAAATATTCAGTGAAACACGAATTTTTATATTATTCGGCATTCTAATCGAAATTTAGATACAAGATATCTCATCGAATCGGTTTCGGCCGCATTATCTGTATCCCCAATCCCTGGATCAAGTATTTTCCACGGGCAAAAATATGGGTACTAGGTAGACTCAGCAGAAATGCTGCATAAAAACTCACAGAAACATTACCATTTCTATTTAAACGTTCAAATACATTTATAGGGTTTTCGTAATGATAATTTCGCAACATTTTATTCGCAACATCATATGCTATCGTACTTGGCCATGTACGAGATCAGAGATAACATTTACAACGATTATAGGATCATATATGGCCATATAAGACACCATGCCTGACCATATATGATCGGACTGAAAAATGAGATTCAACCATAACGAAATAGTAGAAGAAAAATTATATCAATGTGAGCCATGCGTATTCCGGAATAGTCAATAATAACCTAATGGCATTTCGCATTCATAAATTGAGAGTATATAATTAATAGACACACATTGGACCTCACAATCGAATAGAAAATTTCAATTATAATAACCAATCTTTGGTGGAGATTTTCATTCGACATCATATTGGTACTTGTTAGGATTGTAAAAGTTTTGAGTACCGCGCTTAGCGTGGCCGCCACCCGGCGTCGACCTCATCGCGATCCTCTCGCGAGTAAAATGCATCAGCCAGCTTAAGGTAACCCCGAGCGCCAGATACTCCGACCAATCAGTCTGACAACATCGTCTGTTTATTAACTGGTTTATAACTGGGACTTGCTTGTTTGATGATAACTGTTGTATAAAATGCCTTCTTGGCAGCCAGCCGACATTGGGAATAATTACGGCATACCATATATGAGTTGGTAGATTTTCAAATCAATGCACTGTGAAGCTTCAGTATCTTCAATGAAAGAGATTATGCTTGTAGCGTTGCGCAAGTGAATTGAGGAGAGACCTTGCTAAAATATTGATAAAAACGATTTGTTTATTTTTATAATGACTAAAGATTCCTCCCCGCAAAATTTAGGTCATGGTAGTATGTGTATCGAGAAAATGTCATAATCTTCTGCGATGAAAGGATGCAGGGAACCATGTGCAAAAAGTTTTCAGCGTACCGGTTCGGTTCGCATTGTTTCAATTCACATGTACTAAAGCCACAATGCTAACCTTTCTTGGTAGATAATAAAAAACGCTTCAGTTCGCTGACATTATCGAACATTAACAATGTGAAATAACAGTTGAAATTAAACACTGGCTGATCCGCATTGGATGGATTCACCTCGTTTCACGAAAAACATAATCTATTCATGTCGCTGTCTTCCACCATTTGTGTTTGACAACGATCGAAATAATATAGCAGACGGACTTGAGGAATATTCGTGACGAGTCTGGAATTAGCAGCCCTCGTAATATTCGAATAAATCATCGCTCTTGGTACGGACTCTTTTATAAGACCCTCACGGTATAGCGGCGTTCATGCACCATCAATACACAAATGTTGCGAGTGATCTGCCGCTGGTATGAGGATACTATTCACCGTTAGGTAGCGCCACTGATAAACGCACACACTCTCTATTATTCAAGCTTCAATTGCCTCTGGCAATATGATCACCGTGAAAGAGACTTTAGTTGCCTGTTGCCAGACGAGGAGCATTACCGCTCCGTTATAGTCTTCAATACTCGTTTCCAGTTGAAAAGTTCGAAGTAGGGCAGAAGAAGTTTGATTCAAGACTAACGTTTTAAATTGGGTACCACAAGCATGAAGCTTAGACCTGCTCTATTTGCACTGTTGGCAGTTTTTCTTCTCGTGGGTAAGTGAACTGTAGAATTTAAAAGATTCTCATCAAGCAGTTTCCCATTATTTTTAATTTTGTTTGTTTTGTTAATTATCGTGTCTACTTTTTCGAGACTTATTCTTCAGAAAAATTTGATAGTCTTCTTGTTATTATAACGGCGATTGTTTGTTTTTATGGGATCACCTACATTATAGGCTTGAGACTGGGCAAATGCATTTAAAATTGTATCCAGATACGTGATCCAATATACTTTCTACGATGGATTTCAATACAAAAAACAAAATACAAAATAATATAATGAAAACACGAAATACAACGATAATTCTTCCTCCGTTATACACACTGTACAGACAACAAAATTCTTTTTGCAAATAACACTAAGTTCAAGTTTCAGGTATGATAGAATAACTGTCATTCGAAATTTTATTTGAATCCAAAATACAAGATACAAAATTTGCGAAAGTGTATTCGAATGACCAATACTAAATGTATTCAATTGGCTACATTTCGAACGATATTCACATTTTAAATAACGAGTCTGCGCGTGTTCCTAAATATGTTAAAAAAGGTTGACATTTTTCATGGGGACACTTGTAAGTCTAACGCGCATTGTATTTGACGTCCTTCGCTTGTTCAACGCATGATCGAGACCACTGATGCATCCTCAAGGAAACTGCGTTAGTCATCCAATTGAACAAATGCCACGGAACCCCCCTCCTCATACAACCGATTTCTGCGTACGAATAAATAATAATGAAAAACGTGTTTATTGATATTTATATTACACTTACAAACATAACAGCAGTCTTTGGCTGCTAATATTCCACGTACAGTGTACACGGTATATTTGGTAATGGGCATTTTGTCACTTCTATAAATAGTCAGAGGTTGATTTCTCGCCGAGTATATAGAAAGAAACGGAGTTTGTTAATTCGAATAACAACGACATAAATTGAGATATAAACAAAGTTAAGGGGTCTTATATACACCTTGGAAATAATGTTTTTGAAATCACTGATACGCTGTGAAAAAAAATTCGATTGATTCAGGTTTTTCACAGCTGATTACAGGTATTTTTAAACATGATTCAAAATTATTTAAGCGCCTCACATACATTGATTGCACCAAAGAAGAAGGCATATTGTAGGGTAGATGTAGATAGGGTAGATAGCATGCTGGGTTTTCTTTTCATATATCATTGGTTCGCCCCGAAATGCCATCATTTTGGAATATTGCCTCCAAATTTCAAAAAGTTTTGACGAACGACGTGACCTGTACCCTGCGACAACCACTTTTTATTCACTCAATCTATATGAGGCGAAATCCATGACATTCCAAATAATTTCGAATTATGTCTCAAAGTACAAGTAATCGGCTGTGGAAAAACAGAGTCGATAGAATATTTCTTTAAAACGTATCAGTGATTCAGAAGAAAATAATTTCCAAGGTATCAATTATATCATATACTCGCATAAATTTTGAACGTCGAAGATAAAAATGCCATTGGTAGAGTCAGCTACTGCATTAAGCGCTCGCAATTGTTGCGAATCAAATATTTACACTTTGAGCTGTTTGTTCATATTTCAAACCCGTTCATCGCTGTATTAACTAATCAATTTATGAAAATAACCTGCAAACGAAAATTTTTGCACAGGGTTCGGAATTCATAAACGTTATGAAACTATCAAGTTTACATTCAAAACCTCTCAATATTTTCACACATGGTGATTACATTGGCTGTATCAAAAGCTTCGCGACCAGATAAAATGCAAAAACGCGTTCAACCCTGTGATATGTCTAATTATACTTTTACGATCGTGTTTTGCAATCGAATGTCACTGACGATAAACACTTGATTCAGATAAAGCAGTCCGACCTTTCACCGATCGCCCTCCATCTCGCTGGCCCCTCACTCATTCTTGTGACCTCTAGCAATATCTCGATTCTCTGAATTTGTTTATAACGATCACGTAGCCACTTACTGAATAACAACCTTATCCGACCCAAATTGTAAAATACAAAATATAAAATAATCAATGCAAAAACTATTGCTTCGCTTTATCGCGTACGGCCATTAATCGACGCAGTATGATTGATAGAATAAATAATTGAATCCAGGGAGGTAAGAACTGTTTGAAAAACACTTCGTTAAAATCGTATAGCTCATGGGTTGATATTTCGTCGCATAACTTTCTCTAGAACTAATACATCCTTGATAAATTTGTCACTTCATGTTTTAATCTATTCTCCAAATTGTCAGCGATTACCGACGGTATAGACACTTATCGGATATGTATTTGTGCAGTTTCTTACCCACATAATTAATTTCCCTCTACATCATAATCTTCAACACGTGTAGCACACGTTTGCTCTGGATGTTTACGGATAGGCACAATCTATAGTAGTTGTTTAACGCAATTAAGAATGTTGAAAGTACCAACAATGATGTGATAATCACAACAAATTTAATTTATCTCCTGATCATTAGCTAGAAATATACACTGTGTATTTTGAAAATTGTTTGTCTTCTTTTAAACAAGACTTTTTTACGAGCGGCATTAACCGTATGGGCCAATATAATATCATTGGACTTCATATCATGCGCCAACCAGCATTCAAAACTATCGGTGCTGACGGTTCTTCAGTCACGTAAATCAGTCACGTAAATGAATTGATGCGCTCGTAGTTTCCTAGAACACTGCGCAGGATTTCGTAGCGTCTTTCAAAAATGATCTAATCGGAACAGGTCTTTTACGTATAGCTACTGTCAGTTTTTTGTATGTCTTTGAAGGTATAAAGAATGTCATCAATGCAAGAAACTATTGAAAGTCAAAATATCTACTAAAAAATAACATTTAGAAGCTTGTATCATCTCGAAGCAGCTTCTAAATTGTTAAATAACATCTTCAGGAGATGTTGACGCTGATTGGAGATTTTGGAGAAAGAAAAAAGACGAAACAAGCACCACGACCGTAGCACCGGTCATCACTAATGCTCCGGTGCAACCTTCGAGAGGAACTCAAGCTCCCAGCAACAATCAAGGTAGACCTACAAGTGCTTCACCAAACGCCAATACCAATACCAACAGGGCTGTGGCGGGTGCAGCGGATCCAGGGCTTGCCATTGGTATTGGTAGCTCTGGGACAAATATCAGAAACAATGCGCACCCAAACAGGCCAAATCCTGGAACAGAAGTTGGCCTGGACATATCTGCACCAAGACCAAATCGTCCTGGGACCGGAGGTCAGAACGGACAAGGATACCGGGATTGGGCAGCAGAATTAACAGGAGCCGGTGAAGGCAGGCAGCCACCGCCGAGATTGCCGACTCAAGGACCAGCACTCTCTGGTGGTGGACACCAACCAGCGCAAGGTGAGTCCATTAGTTTCCACATGATCTTCAACAATCCGTTTCTTCGAACCTTGCTTCGTTACTTCATTGTTTTTCTTCATGTTAACTCACTGCTTACATGACTATACTTTCTCTATGTATACTTGCCTGTGGTCTTTGGAAGACCATACGTCCAGGACCAAATGAATGACTCTCCTTCTTTCTTTTCGATGTTAGCAAACAGTACTGATTGTGAGCGATCGAGATCACGAATTATAAAACACCTAATGGTTATACTAACTATTTCTTGCATGTAACGTTAATGGGTTACCGCATCACTGTTTGCATCTAGAGTAGAGTGATCAGTGAGTTATTGCTTTGACCGTCCTTAAGAATCGCAATCTGCATTTATCGTTGACAAAAATAAGACAGCATTCCCCAGCTTCAGTTCTTCTAATCGAAACATGCCTCTATTTGGGCTATATTAAAGTACACGTCATTATTTGTACGAATTATTATAGGCACCAGTAGTAGGCCAGGTACCCCAACAGGAGCACCTCAAGTACAAAGACCTGGGCAACCTGCCGCTGGTCACCCAGCTAATGGGCAACCTCAAGCTGGACAGCAACAGCCTGTAAGTCGTCCTAGTACTCCGACCACAAGTGGTCCTGCAGTTCAAATGGGACAACCTGGACATACTCCGAGCCCTGGCACTTCAACGACTCGAGGTCCCCAGGGTGTGGGCAACGACGGTAGGCCTCAAGTTTCGACATTGAATATCGGCAGCCTACGCCCTGGTAGCAGACCGGGTTCACCAACTTCTTCCATGGGAAATACTCCTCAAAATAGACCCGGTTCGCCGTCATCACCTGGAGGTGCTTCACCTACAGGTGACAGGACATGGGCAGACGTTGCAGCTAGCGGTAGCAGACCTCAGTCTCCCACACCTGCCACAAGACATGGAGCTCAACAAGGTGGACACAGTATGCAACCAGGACATACTACGCCAGGTACGTGAAAAAATCCTCCATACTTAATAAAAGATGATAAGTACATGTAACTGATGATATGTTAGATTTATGATCACTCGACAATCCGTTCGCGGACACCTAAAATTTGAGCCTGAATTTCTGAACGATGAGGTGTTACAGGCCAAACTCGACCATCTCAAGTTCCGATTCAGCCTTACGGGCAACCAGGGCATCAAGGTGGTCAGCAGCCACCAAGAAGCGGTGCAGCAGTAGGTGGAGCAGTTGCTGCAGGCACTGCGGCTGGGGTAATTGGTGGTGCAGCAGGCAACAAGGTATTCTCGAGCAACCCAACATACAGTAAAGGAAATACAGTTACGAACGAAGATCTACAGAAGTTATCAGAAGCGCTGTTCATCAAAGATGTCAACAACGCCAACAGATATATTACTTTGAATCTCCAAAAAAAGACGACTGGGAGCAGTCCCACTGACGAGGCGCCTCAACCGTAGGCAGATCTTCAAATATTTCGTAACCATTTTCAACTGATTCTGAGAGACTTTACCTTCCAATTAGTTTTTGTGGCCTCAGAGGCGATCTAAACAACCAGCATGCTTTTTTGAACATTTTATCGATACTTTTGGAGATTATCATTCTCGCTCATGACCATAGATCACCTTACTTATCCTAAGAGCCAATGGTACTCATTGGCAACTGCATTTGTCTATATAAACATTCAGTATTGTCGCAGGTTGCTCACCGTCCAGCCCGAGGCTCTACAAATTCCTACAATCCAAAAAGTCCTCTCACTGTACAACAACTACGAGCATGACACTCGTACAAATGAATACGTGAGCCCCGCAGAACGTGCTGAAGAGAGTCTCTTGGTTGACACATTTTTGAGTACAAACGTAATGTCATCCGCCATGCGTTTCCTAGCAGACAAGGGTTTCATTCGCAAGGACTATTATGAGTATAAGGATACTTTGCGCAGACTATGGTTCAACCTTTACTCCCGTGGAGATGGTAAGATCGGAAGCTCCGGCTTCGAACACGTGTTCCTTTCAGAACTAAAACTCGGTACCGAAGTTATCGGGCTCCACAATTGGATTTACTACAATGCTGAAGAAGTCAGTAATCGTGCCAATTACTTGGGCTACGTAAAAAAAGTTGATCTTGGAGATGTAAGTAAATCTCAATCTTTGACTCTTTGTTTTTTACATTAATTATTTACGTATTGTTCATGCACCATGTAACGCATTCATGTCCAAGTAGATGTGAACGTTGGAGGAGCGGCTGAATCAGAGATAACAGTTTACAATTGGAGTTGCACAAAATTAAAACGTTCATTTCCTTATTGCAGAAAGCCGCAATAGTGAAGGTGCACTTGAAACTGAACGGCGTTGACAAGCCCGTTACCAGCATGTTCATAGGTACATCGCCAGAGTTGGAGATGGCCCTCTACACGGTTTGCTTCTTTACCAGGCCAGAGGCGCAGTGTCCGGTTTCTCTGGGCGGGACGCCATTCAACATTCAAACGCACAAATTCCGATACAGAGGAAAAGATTTGATCGGAGCAGCTCACCCTGATATTTAAAAGCCTTCTTCCGTAGCTTTTCCCCGGCTTCGACAACATTCCGTAGCTTCTCCCCAGATAGCCAAGCCACGATTTAATGACATACTGAACGACTTGATGAATTGTAATTGATGACAGCAACTTATCATTCTTAACGACCACTTTCACTCTGGTTTGTAACAGACAAGAAACAACAATAGAACGATCAGCATACAATTGCATTCATGTGTCCTCTTGTTTGGCTATCTGGATAACTTGATCTAATAAGACTTTGACGATTCATCGTGATATAATTCAAGTGATCAGAATCTCAAGTTGCATAAAAATTTGTGATACTTTACTCAAACATTGGAATAATGAGTAGTCCGATCTAGTTTTAAAGAAAAATATTATATGATCGCATGCCTATTTATGCATTTTAATTGTGAGGATCTTATGAAGCCAGTAAAAGTTGCTATTTTCGCTGGCTCTTTAGTTTTTACTCTGTAACGCAACCACGATTTGAGTCGATGATTCATCGTGAATTTCAATAAAAATGTATCGACTCTTAATAGCATCCCAAATAAATAATTCATGCTTACGCTTTCCTCCTATCACACACCTAGACCAAATTGTATCTCTAAATATAATTGGCTAATACTCAACACAATGTATTGATGAACTGTAGCCTTTTTATCAATTCGCGAAAGACTTCGTTACTATAGAGTTCGAGCTTAATTGAAGAGAATTACATTGACATATGAACAACCGTAACCATTATTAAAAAATTGATTACTGCGTTCGAAATAAAATTATACTGTTAGTGGGAGGAATTCAGAGCCCAAGAAAATGAATTTCTCTCGTTCAAAAACACTTCGACAGTCAATGCATCAAGAAAATATAAATATATGGAGTATTCCACCTCTACTCGACGTGCCTCCAGACTTCAACAACTCCAATCTTGCTCATTTTTATTGTATACTTGACGTGTTTGATCATGACCCGTCATGATTAAACACGTGAAATACCAAAAAATGGAATTACTCGTACCACTTCTTTTAGCGATTAGTCTCGTCGTTTCAATGGGCAGAATATTGAAATTCCCAAGTTTTGATCAACAAGAAGTTTTTTTTCAATAATTGCTATGGGATTCCCAGGGATTTTGTGAATTTTGCAGAAAAATGGAAAGTGTACTGTTATAGGGGGACAAAAACTTTTTTTTCGGCTGAACATGGCGTGTACATTGTGAATAAAATTACCGCTAAAATTGCATTGCACAGTGCACAAGAGACTAGAAATATTTGTGCACTTGGATTCGTTTTTTTGTGCATCCTACGTTTTTCAGGACAGCTGAATTGATAAAAAAGAAATGCCTCCCTAGCATGGTTGACTTTATAATATCTGAAAAAAATCACAGAAAGCTTTTTCAAGTAGTATTACAAACTGGCAAAGTGTACAAACTATCCAAGAGGCCAACAGAAAGTATTGGCTCAGCAGTTGATGGAGAATGCCCCATACAGAGATGTATGAGAATATAGTACAATTACTCAGTGAGAGACCCAGTAACAGAGTTGAGTGAAGAGCCTCAATTAACTTTGTAAACGACAAGTATATTCTCTTTTGAAAAACGTCCGGCTTGTTGAATATTCCCAGTTTCAAATAAACGGCTGAGTAACCATATCAGCAGCTGCCTTTTACATCTTTTATACAGTTTCGTTAATTTTGAAGACTATTGAATTATTAATGTATCAAATCAAGAGATAAGTGCCATTCGGGTTGACGCGTATACCCATAGCGTGATAAGGCCTCCAGCGTCAGTGGCAGTCATCGTAGAGCTGACGGAGAAGAAAGATTGCAAAACAAGTATAGATTAGCACGACTCGGCCGAGTCTATCTTCCTATTGCATAAACAAGTTCTGCGATTAAGTTAGTTGTTTGGCAAGTGCCTTGGCGATAAGATGTATAGAAATTTGAATCCGATTGGCACCAACTACTATTATTCAGGGACGTGTTTTTTTCGCCATAAAGCATTCTTGAAAATTGTAAACAAAGTAACTAGGAAAAATCTTCAAAGAATCTCGGCAAACCTTTATCACAGTGAAAATGGCGTTTATGGATACAAACCAAAAACTTATAAGAAATACTATGAAAGTGAGTTTCGATTAAAAAATCCCTGCTATTGACGAGTTAATATTGCCATCTACTCACATCATGGACAATTATCTTCAACGAATTAATTGCTCAGTGTTTATTTTTTGGAATTTCAGTACCTCGAGAAAGTCTGGCGTCGCGAGCTAAATACAGCAATTTCTACAGACTGGTCACAGCGTACAGAGAACATGCTCACAAACAAGCGAGCATTAATCCCATATCGTTACAAGCCCCTGATCTACTATCGGAATTGGACCCAACCAAATTCAGCCTTAATTTCGACGATAGGGTTTCCTTTAAAGGAATTTTGAACACGAAGCAAGCTGAAGGATCAGTGCAGGAGGCATTACATATTTTGAAAAATCTTTACAGCAGTACTATAGGAGCTGAATTTAGTTATCTGGAGGTAAAATGTTGGGATTTGGAATTAATTCAATACTTTCATGTGACATTAAACTATTGTATGAAAACAATTACCAGTGCGAAAGGGTAGGAAATGTATGAAAATTGTGCAGGATTTCATTTTCTGTCAACTAATATACCATAGCCAGCAAGGGTGTTGACCTCATATACTGTATACTACTCTTCGCGGTTGTGCAGTATGTGAGACGAAACATATCTACATAAGCACAAAATGGGCTGATTGTTTGTTCTTGAAATCAGACCGAAGAGGAAAGAGAATGGTTCGCGCAAAACTACGAAGAGTTTCACATGGAATCGTTAGACACAGACACGAAGAGGGCCATTGCTACAGAGATGCTGAAGAGTCAGGCTTTCGATCATTTTGTGGCTATCAAATTTGTAACTTTCAAAAGATACGGGGGAGAAGGTGCTGAAAGTATGATGGCATTTTTCCACGAGTTTTTCAAGCAAGCTGCAGCTGGTAAGAAGCCTATACATGCTTTAAAAATTCACTTGAATAATATTCTTCGTTATCTCAGGGCATTTCATTTATCATAGTTTTGTCAATCACCCCCACCACACACTCGGGAGTCGGGTTTTGTTTCATGTTTACAACTGCAACACAAAAAATGACAACGTGCCTTATCAGCGGCCATGAGCCTACAGCAATTCGATCGATTTTTTGTTGCCTTGATTCAATTGAAAGAAGAATAGTAGTTTATGCGACGAGG
Source organism: Tenthredo distinguenda (assembly GCA_947538915.1). NCBI lineage: Eukaryota > Metazoa > Arthropoda > Insecta > Hymenoptera > Tenthredinidae > Tenthredo > Tenthredo distinguenda. The sequence goes on from OX384537.1 coordinate 11,429,802, forward strand.
GCGTAAAGTTGTTTACGCCTGAGTAGCATACAATAGTTTTTGAACCCGTGTGCGTAAAGTTCGTGTGTAAAGTCCCGATTTCATTCAGGTAGATATTTTATAGTCCACGTCTGGCTAACTATTCAAATTTAGTCTCGTATTCCTCAGATAACTTGGACCACATCGTGATGTGTATGCCGCATCGCGGGAGATTGAATCTGTTGACTGGGATGCTGAAGTTCCCACCACAAAAATTGTTTCACAAGTTGAAAGGGTTCTCAGAGTTTCCAGAAGACGCTAAGGCCACCGGAGACGTGACGAGCCACTTTACCTCGTCTGTAGATTTATCCTTCGATCAACGGTCGCTGCACGTCACCATGCTTTATAATCCCTCACATTTGGAAGCCGTCAATCCCGTGTCCATGGGGAAGACGAGGGGCATTATGCAAGCAGTAGGGGATGGGGCCTATTCTCAAAAAACAGACTCAGCCTGGAGCGACAAAGTCCTCAATCTGCAGGTACATACACTCATTACTGTGCTTGAGTCGCTTGCTCCAATCTATTTCAATTTCTATGATTAACAGTGTTAATTTTGTAACTGTGACTGTAATGAGTTAACATCGGGTTATTCAATGCGGGGTCAATTTCCTGATGAGTAGCTGGTGTTTTCAGGTTCACGGTGATGCAGCGTACGCCGGCCAGGGTGTCAATCAAGAATCGTTGGCACTATCCGCAGCTCCACATTTTGAAATCGGTGGTTCTGTACACTTGGTGGTCAATAATCAGTTGGGTTTCACAACTCCGGCGGCCAGAGGACGGTCTTCGAGATATTGCACCGATGTAGCGAAAAGTATATCTGCTCCGGTGTTGCATGTCAACGGGGATGACCCCGAGGTGAGTAGTGATGCTTACTGTTGGTAGTTATGCTCGATGACGTAAAATGTGAAGTCATAAAACGTGAATGCCAACAGCGATCATTATTCGCGAAAAATACTCCAACGTATGAACAGTGTTAATCCGTGAGTTAGATCTTCACGTTGTTTTGATGCCAAAATTTTGACGACTTTTAACCGACACCGCTTCCACATAGAAATAACAACATTGGCCAAAGTCGTATAATATACTTCATTTATTATTACCTGAAATCTTTGACTTTACACAGATGGTTGTTCGTGCTACAAGACTGGCTTTTCGGTACCAAAGAAAATTCAGAAAAGACGCATTCGTCGATTTGAACTGCTTTCGAAAATGGGGGCACAACGAGCTCGATGATCCCACCTTTACCAATCCCGCTATCTATAAAATTATCAAACATCGCAAGTAAGCATATCACTGCAATTTTCATGCATTGTTAGGCGTCATCCAATCATTTGCCTTCGTATACCCACCTACCTTCACGATATTCCAGTGACACTAGGACTAATTCACTATTTAATCAATTTCAAAACAGACAACGAATTACTGAACTTTGTTGTTTAGCTTTTTGTTTTTTCTTGGCCTTTTCACATAGATCTTGTTGATTTTAGATCTATACCAGACACATATGTGGAAAAACTAATAAACTCGCAGATTTTTACGAGGGATGAAGTGGAGTCTATCATGTCCGAGCATACGGCTTGGCTATCAGAGTCTTTGAGACAAGTCGACAATTACGTGCCAGAACCGACGTATTTTGCTGGAAGATGGTCAGAGATGACACAGGCCCCGGCTAGTGTTGCCAAATGGGATACGGGGGTCAATTCAGATCTTTTGAGATTTATTGCCAACAGAAGTGTCCAATGCAACGAATTGGTAGGAATGAACTTTCTATATGTGTTGTTTGATATTCAGTCGCCGTTTTGCATAGACTGATGTCTTCAGTTTCGAATTTATTTGCGATTCGACGGTAGCGTGCAGAGCGACCAGACCAAATGAACAAACTGTACTTTGCTATGAATATGAGAACAAGACAAAATAAATGACTGGAACGGTGTTTGGGAAACTTACAAAATTCAGAAATTCTAAAGTTTTTAAGACACTATTTTTGGCTCCGGTCTTGAAATATTTGCATTGGATTGGAGAATATTAAAAATGAATTGAAAAAGGCGTTTTCTGGGAAAAATGTGTATTCGTTTATTTTTTTATGAAAAACTCTATCTCGAGCTGACCAAATTTATTATTCGTCCATCCAAAAGTATAGTTGAAGAGCAACACTTTTCGTATTTGAATTCTATCGCTCCGACTTCACGATACCGAATTAAATGTATTTGGAATCACCTAGTTCCCACAAATTGTCTTCCTTCGACAATTCATACACTGTTTTCAATTTTTGGACTCCTTTTATTTGGACCAGTACTAAGCCATACAAAATCTGAAACAACGTTGATCGACTTGATAGTCATGACGTTACTGAACGAGCTCCAACGCCCTGTATAAAAAAACACATTCAATTTTATTACAATTATGTTTCCGTTGTGGTACTTTTGTCTAATATCATCTGAATCGTGATAAATTTTGAAGGAGATTCATTCGCATCTTCTGAAGTCACACGTTGAGGCCAGATTAAAGAAGGTGTCTGACGGTCTGAAACTGGACTGGGCAACTGCTGAAGCATTAGCCTTCGGATCTTTGCTTCACGAAGGCTACAATGTCAGAATTAGTGGCCAAGACGTCGGTCGAGGAACGTTTTCGCACAGGCATGCTATGTTTGTTGACCAGTCAACGGGTGGTAAGCAGTCATCACAGTTCCAAGTGTGGAACGTATTTTCACAATATATTGCATCGCATTGACGTGTGCGAACATAAGATACTGTCCAGGCAAATTCAGTCCAGTATTTAGAAAACACGCGGATTCTCGACCTACTCTGTTAGCAATGTTCTACGAATTGTGTGAACCCACTTCAGTCCCGTTGTAAAATTGTATTTGATTCGGAAAGATTTAGAAGAGATTTGAACCAGTGAGTCACAGTGCAGAGGATCGATATTTATAATTTATTTTTATTATTATATTATAGTGACACTTTATACTCCACAATCTAGCCATTCACATCCCACTGAACTCAATGACGGAAGACCAAACCGGAAAGCTAGAACTAGCTAACAGTATCTTATCCGAAGAAGCAGTCCTCGGCTTTGAGTATGGGTTGAGCATAGCGACACCGTCGACCCTCGCGATATGGGAGGCACAGTTTGGAGACTTTTTCAACGGAGCCCAAATTATCATTGACACGTTCATAACCAGTGGTGAGGCTAAATGGATGACCAGTAGTGGTGTGACCATGTTACTGCCGCATGGATACGACGGCGCTGGACCGGAACACAGCTCCTGTAGAATTGAGAGATTTCTCCAACTCACGAATAGCTGCGAAGATAGACCTGACGGAGATGACGTGAACATGCAGATAGCTAATCCCACGACACCGGCGCAGTATTTCCACTTGCTCAGAAGACAGGTAGGACATACCTGCACAATATGAATCTTTACTTACTGCGCTAACGCTATAAGTGAACCTGAGATAAAAGTAATGAATGGTTCGTCATTGGTTTTCGGTTGTTCTGGTCTGGGATGGCTAGCGATAACGCTACATGAAAAATTGAGAGAAGAAAGTTCCCAAATTTGGTCTTTCTTATAGTTCAGGCGGAACAGAATTTTGTCATCAATAAAAATGAAAATAACAAACTTAGATCAACTTAATGAGTTGTATTATTGCAAGGAATGGATCGATTTATTCGATCGAGATAACTTTCACGTATCCGAACACAAAGAATTGAATTTGGAAAAAGGGCTCCACTCTCGTGGATAACTACATATATGAGCCACCTTTCATTTATTGTATATACATATATTTTAATTTACGAGTTACTATTATTTCAAAACCCTCTAACTTTCTTGACCCACCACGCTAACACATGGACATGCTATTATTTTCAGATGGTGAGAAACTTCCGAAAGCCACTTGTTATAGTAGCACCAAAAATTTTGCTTAGACATTCCGCTGCGACTTCGCCGCTGGTTGATATGGCAACTGGAACAAGTTTTGCAAACGTTATAGGTGGGTAATTATTTATATTTTCTAGATGAAATGCACAATGGTTTGCAACAAGCAGTCGTTGTTTTGTTACAAATGATTCTTTCCATAGGCGACAGTACGGTCAATCCAGACGCGGTAAAGAAAGTAATCTTTGTCAGTGGCAAGCATTACTACGCCTTGAATAAGCATAGAGAAATTCTCAATGCGAAAGACATTGCCATAGTTAGGCTAGAGAGTCTTTGTCCATTCCCGATTTTGGAACTGTGTGAAGAGGTTCAAAGGTTCAAGCGCGCTCGAAGTAAGACGGAAATCCGAGATTTTTATTTCCATTCGAATAATTATAAGCTCTCATGATTGTGTCACTCATGTAAATGTCATTATATTCTCAACAGTCTTCATCTGGAGCCAGGAAGAACCCCAAAACATGGGAGCATGGAGTTTCGTGAAACCCCGATTCGAAAATTTGTGTGGACGGCAGGTACGTTGAACCTGTACTGTAATCATTCACGCATTTGAAAGATCAATTCACTGCAGTGGTGATCTTATTTTTTATATAAGATATGGAAAATCGCTTTGCTTTTGAAAAATGTCTTATAAAAAAGTGTGATATTTTCTTTTCGTCAACTTTGCGAAACATGTCTATTCGGCCATGTGCGCATGTGTACCTCCGCCTCAAACATACAACTTGACTCGTGATAGTCGGATAACGGATCGTCGTTCAACAGTAATATTTCACAATATTTTTGACAAGTACTAATATATTTCACATGCTTATTATTTTAGTTGAAATACAGCGGCAGGCCGCCCATGGCTGCCCCTGCAAGTGGTGTGGGACAAGTACATCAACGAGAGGCTGAAGAAGTAATCGTCAAACCCTTCACGATAGCGTAAGACAAGGAATCACTGATCTGTATACTAATACTGTTTGGAATCGAAACACTTTCGAGGACTCCAAGACAATACAGGTATCCGCTATCCAGTTAGTCTACAGATCACTGTTAACAGAAAGATGGTAAATTCTGCTCAGCTTATAGCTATGAATTACGAGCCTGTCATCGGAATGCAAAAGTTTGAACCTGTGCTTTTCGTAACAACTCATTTATCCGATGAGAAACTATCAATAATATGTTATCCACAAATTCAGTAGATGCATCGACTTTTGAAGAGTTGTTAACGGGATCATTGCACTATGGAATAATTTTTTGTAACGTGGTGGTCGTATAGTTTGGGGAATAACAGAATTCTTAGGCATGTTACAAAGTTTCTCGATGCACCACAACTTCTTTCTGTTTTTTTACCCTGAACCAAAATATAAATTCATGCCCGAAATCATGCGACGACCACATAACAGTGACGATTTGTGGAATTTACGACAGCATGTGCAAAATTATGATTATCGTATGTTTTTAAAGATTTTTGTATCAGTTTTATCGTTTTGAAGAAAACTGAAGATTACGAAAATTCTATTTTATACTGATTGTGAAGTAAAAAATTAAAAGTCCGCAGACATTGTTGCTCTCGGTAAAAATTTTTTGTATATTAAAAATTGAGAAACTATAGATTACTAAGAAGTTTTTATACCACGTCGAAGTTTATAATATTAAATTTGGACATGAATCTTTATTGTTTGTTATTGTTTTTTAAGGAGAACTGAATAAATTGAGCAGGTGAGCATGAATTATAATAATTATTAATTGAAATCCGTCAACTTTTTAATGCAAACAAACACACCGATGAGAACACAGTTCCATAGCAATTCCACGGACTTCCATAGATTTTTTTCTTTTGGCGGGGGCATTTACACGCTAAGGTTTTCACTGCAAAACCATGGTAGGATATGCCCGACTAATTCAAATATTAATAGCTCGTATCTGGATTTCGTTGTAGACTGCTTTTTAATTACTGAATCTAAAAAGTGAGCGAACTTGCCTCCTTTCAGGGTGCTGGCTTATGACGTCACGATGGTGGCTAATAATCGCGTCACGAATCAGAATATACAAGAAAATCTGTAATATCTGTAACTTCCTATGATCTTATCCAGGAAGTCTCTGTAAAATTTTTGCACATAATTCAACCGCTTGATGGTGGCAGTATTATATACATCCAATAAATAGTTTAGCAAATTTTCCATTGATTTTTAGGGAGATCTTTTTTACCCCACTTATGTTAGTTAAATTTCGTTTGCTTGCTGAATTTTACCATATAAAACATGACGTACGTTCTTTAATCACTAATGAGAGAAAAATGACCTAGAAAACGTTTTGGCATTACTATTTCCCCACTTTCCCCCATAGGTTTGTTGGACATACCACGTAATACTACCGAATTTTTTGCAATATTCGACAGAAATGGGTGCAAATTTTATTCTGTAACTCGTTCAAAATGGCAAATCACGTCGGTTGGCGGTAACAATTATTCAAACGCCAGAGAAAAGCTTTCTGACTAAATACCACCATAGTCACCATGGAAATTGTGAGTGAATATCTATTTTTGAATAGTACATTCAATTATTAACAAATTTTATCTCACAGATTTCGAATAACGCGCCCTTGAAGACTTGTTGTCAACGAAGATTCCGAAATTTCAAACGTTACTACTGGTGAAAACGCCAAAACAAAGGATACGGGTATTTGTATTCGCCAGTCTTCCACATCTATCAATAAAAAATAAGTTTGATTGGAAACATCGAGGTTTGAGACAGTTTCAGTTGCGGCGGAATGCTCCATATATATATTTGTACATGTATATTAACAGAATTATTTAGGGATATACATTTCTGATAAAGATTATTAATATTCTAACATTGTATAACAGAAATGGTATAACAGCTAGTATGAATAGTTTCGCTGATGATGAGCTAAATATCATAAGATGTGAAGCAAGAATTTTCTTTGGAATATCATCGAAGATCAGCAAGCAATTTTGATAATCACCCTACAAAATTTGCACATATAAATGCATGGGTAAATATAAACACTTGAGAGCATGGGACAACATCTCATACAGATACAGGGTCAGGCATGTGAAGTGTCTTTCCTTGATATCTCAAAAATAGAGCCAAGTGCAGATGAATATTTCAGAAAGAGTTGTTTGGTTTTTTTTTCTAAATAGAAAACCAGATTTTTGATTGCATATTCTTATAACTGGCAGTATGGCACTTTTGAAATGGTCTACCCAAAAGCCCTTTCGAATTAAGAGGCCCTGTACTGATTAGGTATTTCAGACCGATATAATTAATTACTTAGTTAGCGCATATGCTTTACTAATGCCACTTCGGATTCCAAAGTTTATAAAAACCACGAACTATTCGGCCCATATCTCCTGTGACTCCATTTTCATAATTGTAACAACCCAGGTGAATCTATGTACATTATTCGAATTCAGAGTTGGATCTGTGATGTCTGATGCCCTCGAGCCATCTGCGACGTGCGATTAAAATGAACGATACATGTGTTACATTGTTAATTCTCTTTCAGGAGATATGTATTTCACATAAGAGTCTAATATACTTTCGGAATAATTTGTCAATAATAATACTATTTATCATCGCTCGACTTTTCAACATCAATTTTCTTCTGCTCTTGCTCAATCAGGATCTTCATCTCCTCCTAAGTAACAAACCATTATTGATGATACAATTCAAATCAATCATGCTCATACCTATTACATTCACATTGTTTTTCCGGCTGAACAAATCTCACGCTCAACTTACCCCCCATCCAAGCTTGTCGGCTAACTCCTGACATCCAGCGTCACAATCACCCAGCCATGCAACATCGCGCCCAGTATTACCATCACCAGGTTCAAACATCAGCCCCTGTTTCAAGCCTAAGAACCTCATAACACGATCCTGCATGCCTACCTTTTCTTTGTTGATAAGGAGTCTAGGACATTTCGGTCGGACCCTTTAAATAATGTAAGCATCAGAAGATTATAGGGCACCTCTAAATTCGAGGTCAAAGACAATCAGTCAAAATCATATTGAATGAAATGATATGAGGTACGAGTAGTATTGTTCCTACTCCCGAACGATAATCATAATATCTATTGCAGTGGTTTAGGATATCGAATTCATTGATTTCTGGTATAAAAGTGGGGCAAAACCGAGATAACTCACTTGTCTACGAGCGAAGCAAACGGCTGTACCACCAGACTTGATCCCATGATAATGAGTAGATCTGCTTGGTGAAAATCTGTATCGGCAAGAGTATGGAATCTCTCTGGTAACATTTCTCCAAAAAACACTATGTCTGGTTTAACAATACCATCCTTGCATTTCTCACACTTTGGTATCACATCTCCAAGTATTTTCTCTGTGAAATTTCGGATCATTAAATTGCAGATCAATGTCAGAGGTAACAATGAACTCCTCAAAAATTTGTGAACATTTAAAATCTACCTTTCATCCATGCAAAAGTATACTTTGCCTTGCAGCTCAGGCAGTGACCCGTGTGGAAAGTACCATGAGCTTCAACTAATACATCGCCAGGTAGCCCAGCCACCCTTTCCAAGGTGTCTACATTTTGTGTATAATGACGTAATAACAATCCCTTTTCCCATAGTAATCTGATAAAGTAGTGACTTGGAGTAGGTTTGAAGCCAACAGGCATTAGCTGCTTTGCGAGAACAAAGAATGGCTCTGGATTGTCCATAAAAAAGTCCAACTCAAATATCGCTTGAGGATGCGGTAGGTTGTATTTTTCTAAATTGTGATACAATCCGCTTTTAGGTGAACGAAAATCTGGTATTCCAGCCGCTATAATTTCAATTTTTTGGTTTATTTTCAAAAATTTTCATATAATTCTCTAGAATCATTGATTTCAGATTATTTCTAGATCCAAAATGACAACTTAGACTACAAAATGAAAGAATCATTTCACTAAAAATACTAATCATCATTTTTCATCCTGGCTTCTGATCCTGATCTAAAGAAGTGAATACAACATTCGAATACCAACTTCATTCAGTTCGATTCTATCCGCCAACAGCGATACCTTTCAATTGTTTTTAAGGATAACTAATATTTGACTCTGAACCAGGTGCATATACGTACATGTAGATATCCCAGCACCAGCCATAGTAATGATCTTGCGGCATCCACTATTTTTAATGAATTCTGCAATCCCATCGATTGATAATTCAGTCAAAATCTGTGGAGCCTGCTTTTCGGTATCTTCCTCAGAACCATGTATCCCTAATTTTTGAGCAAGGTATTTCCGGATTTTCTCAACGCTCGAGTCCTCCGGCTCGGTTGTTCGCGAGGATGAGGTCGGACCTTCATCTCCAGACTCACTGTCCTCTGGATTATCGATATGAATAACATGTAAGAATTGATAAGTCAGTGATCTGAGGCTGATCTAACGGCCGATTTGTTAAACAGGCATTACCCTCTTTTTTAGATTCGGCTTTTGCCTTCTCCATGTTCGGAACTCAAGCCTCTAAAATTCCCACAATGTGTACTGCAGTGCGAATGGAAAATTTAGTGGTTAAGTTCGATCAAAGTTGCTGACATCGCTTTAACTATGTGCCGTGTGCGATACAAAAACCAATGGTTCAGTAAACACAAGATTCATTTGATGCTCGCAAATCTATAGAGAATCACTGCACGGTAACAGCAGTTACGGATTTATGCGTGAAATGTGAACCCTGCTCTTGATATACATAAGTATAGTATAATATGTATAACTCTGCTGCTAGTGCTGTCACAGCGCATGTTTTCTTCTTGCACCAATTTCATTTCAAGTGTTCTCATTTTCCGGTGCCGAATTATGCCAAGAACGGCATCACCAACCGATCCAGGTTGTGCCGCTATCTTTGAGTGTTCGCATGAACTAATTTCAGAAGCAGTCCTAGAGGTAATGTTCGAGTGATCGATTCCGATACTAGAAGGTTGATTGGTTACACAATACTTCGGAAATCTTGAGATCGCGAGACTCTCGAAGTTCTTCATCCGTGTTCTGATTGGTGATTTGTTTGAGACACGTGCGCACGTCGATTTGAATTTGTTTGCTTAGCGATATATTTGAAATGAGATCATGTGAAACGTCGACCGAAGAGTTAATTATACCCTTAAGTTAGCGTGTGAAGTGAACTATCGTCTCAACGTTCGTTCTACGAATATAGGTTAATCGAAAAGCTTCTCAAAACAAAATTCATACCGTATGCTTTCAGGTTCTACCAAACCCTTGGTAGCGGAATATTTTGTACCGATAATTTCTATTAATTTGATAAAATTAGTTCGGTAAAAACTATGTAAATGTAATACAACGATGTAAAATGTATGAAACTAAATGAAGACTATTTCGTATATCGAATTGCCAGCCCCTGTTGGTACGATTTCTGAATTTTACCCGCAAAATCATAAGTTATGAGACTTTCAATGTACTGTTTTTTAAAAACAGTCACGGTCTTGTGATTGCCCTGAAAGCTTGCGTAGTTTTGTTTGTTCATACCCAAGATATGTCGGATTAATAATACGGAAAATGTACTTTTCAATACGTTATTGCAATGGCGATATTTCTTCTACACTTACCAACATAGATTCTGTCGCCCCCTAAATATGCAACCAGAGTTGCATCCAGTCATTCATTGATTGGCATCTTGTCTCGCAGGGGTCGCACAAATGCTTAAAAAAAAATTGTATAGATTCTGAATTATTCTTCCAGAAAAAAAATGAAGCCAAATGATTGGAACGCGTTAAGACACGTTTTTCAACTAATATATCCGAAAATATGTTATTTCTATTCTGCAATTTGGGCTATTTGTTATTTTTCTTATTCCTTATACTCAGAATATATTTTATGTAGATTGTCAGAATGGAAAACAGATCGGTCGGGGAGGTGTAACTATGTAGTACTTCGACGTGGAACGTCTCATATGTATATTCATTTGCCTGAGATACGGTGCAATATATTGCTTTTGAGTTTGTGGGATAGGCCTAATCGGCTCAAAACATTAGCCCAAATACCTGCGCTCTAACATAATTGCTTATTGGTAAACCGAGTCACGATAGTAGAAAACCTTTTCCCCGGCTTGCTAACAGACAAAGTTAGATAGTTGTTCTATATTTGCTAGAAGGTTCTATATACCTGTATATTAGGTATGCTACAGTCACTCTGTGAAACATGATTTGAGGTGACCTAAAAAATTTGCGCTAACTTACACACTATGATACTATGAAGTGATGGAGTGCCAGATTTTTTTAACGAATAGGCTTGTAAAAAAAATGAATTCAGTTGGTGAAAAACCCCATGTTATTCAAACACGAAAAAATATGAGCTTACAGGCACTCATTCTCATCGAGCTAGGAAGCCCAAATTTCGCCGAGATTTTCTTGAAGTCTATTCCAATTTTTTATTCTTTCACTTATTCATTCGATGTTTTTGAATATACCCTTCTCTCTTACAGTACAGCTACACAAAAAATAATTCAATGGTTTTTTTTTTTCTTTTTCAAGGAATATACTAATAATTCCGGATAATGGATATATTCCTTTTCTAGATGTCCATTTTCCAGAGATACATAGAGACATACATTGACTGCAATATAATTCCGATTTACCCAGTACAAAGGCATTAGAAAAACTGCAGTAACGCATCCAATCGGGAAATGAATCAATTTTTGTAGGCCTTTTATCGCTAATACCGAAGAACTGGTCGGAAAAAAACGGAGCAGACCAAATTAAGAACCTATTATGGAGGTCAACTGTTATGCGTAAAAATAGCCACGATGTGGATAAGTAGGTAATGCTTTAATAGATAGACAAACTCACGACTAAATTATTCTAGTCTAATAGGATGAATGAATTGAAAGGGCTGGATAAAATAAAAGTCTTTTTCGATTTAGGCTCTTTCTCCGGAGATACGCGCATATTCCATCCGATTATTCAACTAGGAAAAATACTGACAGTGAATAATCTTTTGCCTGCATCGGTGATAAAAAACGTATCGACAAGAAATGTAGGTAAATGCAATATTATCTATGTTTGCCACAATTCTGGAATATTACGCCTTAATGACTTTGTACTGAAATGACTACACTAAAATCAACTCATGTCGATGGCACTGCAAACGTAATAGCTGTAATAATAATAAACTGTAAACCACTGAAAAGCTGAGAATTGTTCAATTATATGGGTTCTCCCTCCACAAATATCTCAACATCAGAAATTGAAAATTTCGTATATACTTTGACCACTGTGAACATTTGAGCGTATGTGGGTTCCACTTGATTCCAATGTTGATCCTAAGTAAAATCTGTAGAAAAAACTCACAGAGAAATCGGAATCATATAGGAGTAAAGTTTTGACTTATTTCGTCCCGCTTAACGTGGAATCACTGATTGGTAATGGGAAATTCGGTGAATCGATTTTGCCACGACTAGAAAGACATTATTTTCTAATAAACTAAGCATCGTGACTCTACGTTGTAAAATACCAAGGTATTGAGACGGTCGGTTATTAGGATATCTAACTATGCCTATCTTATCTCAAATCGTTTTTCCGATCAGATGTCAGGTCAACTAATACCGTCCCGATAAAACGTATCTACGTCTTATAAAGCATAATGAACGTACAAATGTCAGATTGGCATATTTACAACTTCAGCTGTTTACAACAGTTTAAAGAACACTGATTTCATCAGATTCATGGTCGCAACTTCGTAACGTCTTCCGTTTTGACGTTCCAAAATTACAACTTCTGACAACACTATGCAATAGACGCTCTCTTACGCTATTGTTATATCTGACATAGGTTTATCCGAGAGTGGTCTTTTTTAGTAAAAATTGAATTGCCTCAAACACGAATTTAAGATAAACACAGGCGGTTTCACAACATTCTCTACCTTATACTTCAGCAGCCCTTGCATCGATTTTCGCAATCGATGCTCTCAGCATCTTTTACCACTAAAAGTCGGCAACCAAATACCGAAAAGAGTTTATTATGCGACAAGCCGTGCCGACAAACTAATTTGAAAAAACCGTTGTGTGCACAATTGCACTTTAATACCAGATTCAGGACAGAAGGTCTAATTTGATCCTCTGAATCCTCAATTCCTTTGTTGGCTTTGTTGTTGAGTTTTTCCGGCAGAAATATAATTTTTCCCAACTCAAACGTAAAAACAGGCGATTTTGTCACCTGCTGAAAATGAACAAAACACGCTATTCCTCAATGGATGACGTGCGCGTTGGGAAATGGCGAACCATTTCTCCACTAGTGGGCAAAAACAGTTTTTGCCCACTAGTGGAGAAATGGTTCGCCATTTCCCAACGCGCACGTCATTTATGGAGTGTGTTTTGTTCATTTCCAGCAGGCGACCAATCGCCTTATTTTACATTTTTGTTGGGAAAAATAGTATGTGGAACTCGTGGGCAATGACGATTCTGAGTTCGTGTGATATCCGCACTCGCCTTCGGCTCGTGCGGATAACTTCACACTCACTCAGAATCGTCATTTTTGCCCACTCGTTGCACAATATACTATTGTACATTGTGAAGGTAGCACTCGAACTTTGTAGATAGGAGAAGAGGCCTCAATCAATCTAGTCGAGTCAGTGATTAATGTCCGTTGCCTGACGTTTCGGCAGTCATATTCTGCCCTTATCAGAGACTGAATTTATTAACAAATTTACAAAAAAAAAATTAGTCCAACTGGCTGTGCGAAGTTACATGTTAGAATTCAAAAGTAAACCAATACAAAAATTCATAGTCAAAGCGATGGGGCAATGAAATATTTAAAAAAATTAAGAATAAGTTAAACTGACTATACAAAATGTCGACACCCAATCAGAATGTCAACAAGTTGAACGGAACATACTAATGCAAACATTGATAGTCATAACAAAATAAAATAATAACGAACAGGTGGATTATATAAATTCCAAGACATATTTATAACTTAAATACCTTAGGCGAATCAATGCCGTATGCAAAACCTTGATGCCTGTGGTTGTCCATTGTCTCACTAAGAGGATAGACTAGCTACTGTCCTCTTATGATTATAAGTCGTTAACGAGCAAAGGTGTAACAACTCACGTTATATATGGACTAGACTGCGATGAGCCGAAGTGTTGACATACGTCGTAAATTATTGTTGGCAACCCCCAAAAACCAGATAACGCTAAAGAATTTTCATAACGTTTAAGCAAAAAGATAAACACAGTCCATCGAAATCTCACAACACCATTACAAATCAGACTGTCTTAGCGTCTATGAGCAACTCTTAGATCTCAACCGATGCAACATGTTAGAATAAGGTAAATGAAATCTTTTTGTGTCTTCTTTTTTATTAAGGCTATTAAATACAGAGAGTCCAGTAGTAATCTTAGGGAAAGACATTGAGGTGTAAGTGCGGTGGACCTAGACAACGATAACTATACGACTGTGTTGTCAGAAAGCGATTATTGGGCGTAGGCTGCAACTCTCTGAATTTACAGATGTAATCATAGAGCTTGCGTTCGATCGAAAGATTCTGAGTGCATTCTTATAATTATAGAACTTTTAGCCCACAAAATATATTTATAGCTCTGCGTTAGCGAGGCGAAGAATTTCGGCGCGGACGTTGGTGTATCGTAAAACTGGCTTTTCCACGGATAACACAGAACGGATTTAAAATATTGGGTCCGGAATTCAAATGAAAGGTCTTCGGAACTTCATTCTAAACATTCATTGTTGCATTCCCAGAATACAATCGTTATGGCGAAAAAACGGAAAGCCAATAAATCTGCTTACACAACTTCGTCCAGTGTTAGTCGATTTTTCGATACTTTCCCCAAACAAAATTCAATTCTTCAAATCCAAAGAACATGTTAGACAAGCTTATGTCTTTCCCGCAGCTCAATCGTTTCGTCTCCAAAGTAACTCGAAACTTCTGCAACAAAATTTTCTGGCGAGCACGGTCTCGAATGAATACATTATTTTTATCTGCAAAGTCAATGCTCCGCATTTTCTTTTGATCGATTGTATGCCAACTGTACCGCATCCGTCCCTCATATTAGTCAGTGGCTTTTAATGAAATTTGGTGACATTCCGTATGAACAACTTACTGAGAGATCCGGGGTTACAACTAATACACTGCTGTAGTTCCTAAATGGAAACTACGCGACTCAGTAGTTACCTCACTAGTAGTTTTGGTGGAGTTCAGTAGTTTTATGAGTAGTATGTAAATACCACTGCAAAAAGCACATAAAGAACTTTACACTGTTGGCTTATCACATAATAACATATGTTTTATACCAATAACACAGTTCTTGGCCTTGTTCCACATTATTCAAATTAAATTATGCACATTGGTTCCAAATATGATGTGACGAAGACAATCACAAGCTTTAGAAATATGGTCTGAATCGAAATTTATGATTCTTGAACCCTTTCATGAAATTTCGTGAAGTCTGTACTGGAAGATCGGAACACGATCTCCGTATGAAGGCTCCGATCCGAGGGGGTCAGGGTCGAACGTTTCTCTTGGACCCTTGCAGCCAAAACAAAGATGTTTCTCAGGGGTGGGGTGAACTAAGTTCCAGGTCCGGCCCATCGGGGTCAGCCGACTTATCTGCTTGTTATTTATGCGTCTCGTGTCAAATTATCTCGGTCATATTCCTTATATTTGAACCATATTCAGCGTTCCATCGAATGTTTGAAGATGTTTGCACGCAATGGTGGTCCATGTCGACTAAGCGCATGGGAGTTCTCAAGGTGAGATATATCTCGAGAATTTTCAATGCTTTACCAGATGACGATATTCGGTATAATTTGCAGCTCATATCGAACGTGACAGCGTAATTGGTACGGGGGTCGGATCGACTCTGCCGCCTTAAACTGACCGTGTTGGCAGTTGCGATTCTTAGGCATTTATTTATTGGGAACCAAGAAAAACAGAACATCTCCGTTCATGTTTTTTTATGCACAGGCAACGTCTTAATAAACACGTGACTCTTTTTTGGCGACGGCAACTACTCACAGTTCGTTGGTTTGGAAAAGCTCATTGACACCAAATCATTGTTCCTCATAACTACATTTCAGTAGTTGTTGTGAATCATAAAACTAGTTATTATGAGCGGTACTGACGGTTTAATACACTTACAAAATACTTAGTGCTGACAATATGCCGAACTATACTATGTGCGAGTAGTACCGTTCCTGTTATTATGAATGGTTCCGAAAATATTGTGAACTTATGGTTTCTGATACAGTACCTTGTGGCCGCGGCCTCTTGGCTCACATTAGTAAATACAAAAGGTGCAGAACCGGTCTGCTCGTAGAAGTACAGTGGCGAATATATCATTACAATTATGATGAAAGAAATGCACCTATTATTATGGTCGTATATATAGGGTGAGGCATTAAGAGTGGCATTTTTCGATATCTGAACAATAAAACCAAATACAAAAAAATATTTTTGCTGGACAAAAGTTGTTCGGTTACGAAGATGGTGGAGTTAGTTTGATCTTGGGTGGCGATGCTAAGAGCACGTTAAGATCATTCCGACAGCTACCAGGATAAACCGCTAATTTCAGGTTTGATGCACAACTTCTGGTTTGATCCCTGAAGTTTGAGGGTTGACCCTAAAAAGTCAGGGATTTAACCCTGAAAATTAAAGGATAGCCCTGAAAAGATGGGGGTCAACATTAAAGAGTTGGGGTTCGAAATCATGCTGAAAGTTGAGGGTTTACTTGAGCGTTAAATTTTGAGGGTCCTTTTTGTAAGGGCCACTTTGAATGTCTCACCCTGTATACGCTACCCTCGTAACACACGGGAACGTTACTGGTGTATGTAATTTTCGTATACGTGTACTTCCGACAGTGCTGCCTAACTGGGGCTCGCGACGAAACTGGGGTAGCATCCCAATGCATATATACGGCAACACCACTTGATTTATGTTTATCCCCGAGGGGGGGGAGGAGTAGGCGCAATATACAAATTCAAGTATCAAATTTGCAGTATTCAAATTCACAAATAGTAAACCGCGGTATAGTTATAATACCTACGAGCCGTAGAAAAGAGTTCTTCCTTTAATTTCAGAACCAACAACCACGTACGCTGCATGATTTACATTCGGTAAAGTGTTCGGTGTAATGACATATGCGCAAAGGTCTGTTTTAAGCGCCCATATCCTGCTCGCTGATGATCCGAGGATGTCGCATTACAAGGAGTCGCAGGTACCTATATATTGGAATGCTAGTCATTGTTTAATCAAAAACATAGCACCGAATACTGCTGAAATGCAGTATAGGAATATTAAATTGCTATATGTCATATTACCAAAACCTTTCGTGATAACCCTACTGAAAAAGGTCATCTGATAAATCACAAGAAGTTATGAAAGAATTCTGCATCCAATTCATCATACAATTTAGTTTATGATATGATATTAATATAACAAATTACACCATCAATCATAGCATGATTTATGAGATATGACACAAATCAACATATCAAAGCATCTTTCCATGCAAAGTAATATACATATCGCTTCCGAAATTTGCAATAAAATATGTTTTAATTTGTTGATTTGTATCATATCTCACAAATTATACTATGGTTTATCAGGCGATTCGTTATATTAACATCATACCACAAGCCAAATTGTATGATAAATTTCAGATGATCTTTTTCAGTGCGGAATATTGTATAAATATTGCTGCAATATCAAATATCTGATAGAGTAGATCGTATATTCCATAATAATTGTTCTTGTAAAATTATGAGGATATTCCTGCCATATTCAATATACGATGTATACCTCCTACTATTGTAGATATTTCCTCAATATTCGAGGACCATGACAAGAATCGCAAGACATAATATTGCATACAAAAATGGAATATTCGATAGATGCGAAGGCAATTTCATACCTTGATGTATGTCTGTAGGTGATTTGCGCAACATACAGCATCAAACACAAGATTTTAACAACTTATAATTCAGCAAATATTTGAGCAAAACGGGGCTTCATGCCGTAATTCGAACCACATCCACCGCGCTCGCTCGGATAATAGTCGGACGCTCTAACCACTATGGCAAACTCTCGTAAAGTTAGTAGTTCGATATTCTTCTATTAGACTTGAGTTTCTGAATGATATTATACTAGAAATATATTCATTAGAAAAACTTCCATACAATAATGCATGTTAACTTCTACCCAAATATAAGTTAGCATACAGTAACACTAACACACCATGAGATTTCTGATTAATTCGAATTCTGACACACATAGACCATCCGTACTGGTGTATGTTATTGCTTAAATATGAAAAGTTTATTTTCCCATTGCGCACATAGTATACATACGAAACATAGGTTATCATTCGATTCATTCCGCAGTTGACCTCCAGTGCTGTCGAAATTTCAGTTCGACGTATTGTGTTATCATGTTTGTATATGTATATTTTCTCAACGGTCTCCAACGTGACCAATGGGGATGAGAGGATTAAAAATCGACTGATTACTTTTCTGAAGACTGGGATACAGAGGGGGAAACAGTCGCGTCGTTGAGACTGGTTCAAGGTGGGGGAGGGTATAACCAAAACAAGCCTAACCCGGTGCAAGAACTACTTCGCTTGCCGCTTGCCAGTCAACAGTTGTGTTTCGACTTTCAGTGCGCAAACGCATCTCTGCACTCTCGAAGCGGTCGATTATTACTGAAATTTTGTATTCTTCAAACTTGGGTAACTCAAAAAATCGTTGATAATTTAGATAATGGAGTTAATTCGTCCAGACCTACCGTCCCGGTGCACATGGCAACCAAATGCTAAAAATAATCCGCATACATTCCGACCACCGTGAGTACAAATTTTTATTATTGCATGAGTATGGGTCCAAGTAATGTACAAAACTATATGAGTGTATTAAGTCGTGAAATCGATCAATATGTTATCACATACATGCATATATATATCTGTATATATACATACAGTGTCACTAATTATGATACATGGATTATTCACATGAGAACCACTGCTCTCAGAATGTGGAAACATTCGCGCGTTTCGCGTGCTATCGACGCGGAGCTTTTTAGAGGAACTTTTTTTTAATAACGAAATAGTTCTTATCTCTTTCACGATGCCTCCCTCAAATCGTTCTCAATCTCGGCACTAAGTATGAAGCCATATATGTATACGTATATGAATTATATGTAATATATATGTGTTATGCAAATATGTAACATGCAGTTTCTGTATGACAAGCAACATGTTTCCCATAATTAGGTAGCTGCAGGTGTGGCCCATAGTTATATGAATTATAGTTACGTCTATGCTAATTGTTTACAGATGATTGGTGTCACCTCGTATATCAATGTAGATAAAAAATGTAACGAAAAAATGTTCGTAAGAATAACAAAGGTTACACACTTAGAGCAAGTCATTAGCTCTTTCCTCATGACAATTGCAATTAATATGAAGCTCCCTGTCCAGTCCTTACAATCAGTTATTTAGAAACACTGATTTATCAACATTAGAGAATCTCACATAACAATCACGAAAATAACGTGATATTTGTCAATCACCTAATGATGGGCAAGAAAATTCATAAATTGCAGCTACTATAATTGACATTTTCAGTACAATAATTAATCCATGCGCATCATTATGATATAGTCTGTGCTGTTAATATTCGTTATGACAAAGCAGCCTGAAATGTGATTTTCATTTTTATGACTTGTAGCATTCTTGTGTGGGCTAGATATTTCGAACATATTCTTCATTCATAACAATACATACTCAGAGTAGTCTATCAAGGCACCGTAATGTTAAAATGTAAAAAGTTAACAACCTACATTGCATTTTGACAAGGTCTGTTCATGCGCCAGGGCATTGCCATGATCTTGAAGTGATGCGAATGATCTAGATGATTCATACTCAAGTTTTGCTCATAGACGTTCCCTGAACCACACAGAGTTACATGTATGTTGTGTTCATCTTCCTTAAGGAATGAATTTGAATTACCGATCCGTTGCTTTTTCACTACTTCAGAGACCATTTACACGAATGAAACGTTTTCCTCAATTGATTTGAGTCAGTCAGGTCTAGATAAGTACAAAAGATCTGAGTCTCAGCATTCACAATCGATGGTCAACAATGTAGATTGATGAATGATCAAATAAACATACTGTACTTGTTCCAGTCTTGATGATCGAAAGGAGATACTCCCCCACATTTTGGCTGGTATTGGACAAACGCCCATGGTACGATTAAACAATATCCCCAAATCATTGAACATCAAATGTGAATTGCGTAAGTATATATTTCGACTAGTATG
Source organism: Tenthredo distinguenda (assembly GCA_947538915.1). Taxonomy (NCBI): domain Eukaryota; kingdom Metazoa; phylum Arthropoda; class Insecta; order Hymenoptera; family Tenthredinidae; genus Tenthredo; species Tenthredo distinguenda. The sequence goes on from OX384537.1 coordinate 11,450,045, forward strand.
TCACCAGAGATAGTTTTATTTTTGTTTTATTTTATAACAATGAATTTACAGTTTAATGGCTTGGTATTTGATTACAGTGGCGAAATGTGAATTTCTGAATCCTGGAGGGTCTGTGAAAGACAGGATTGCGCATAGAATGATCCAGGATGCGGAAGATAAAGGACTTCTTAAGCCAGGATATACCATCATCGAACCAACGAGTGGAAATACTGGTATTGGCCTAGCCATGGCAGCGGCCGTTAAGGGTTACCGTTGTATTATAGTAATGCCTGAGAAGATGTCAAATGAAAAAGTTGACACGTTACATGCCTTGGGGGCAGAGATTGTTAGAACACCAACTGAGGCTGCTTGGGACAGTCCTGAAGGTCATATCACAGTCTCACAGAAATTACAAAAAGAAATACCCAACAGTGTGATTCTGGATCAGGTAATGCAAAGTTCATTTAAGTTTGGATGACTGTTAGGAGGAAATAGATTTATTCTTTTCAATTAGAATATAATGGAATTTCTGTTGGTTCACAGTACACCAATCCAGGAAATCCTGTGGCACATTACGATCAAACAGCATGTGAGATCTGGGAACAATGCAACGGAAAAATTGACTATATAGTCGCAGGAGCCGGTACTGGTGGAACCATTAGCGGTATCAGTCGTAAGTTCAAAGAATTGTCACCGGAGACGAAGATTGTGGCTGTTGATCCAGAAGGTAGCATTCTTGCTGAGCCAGCAGAAATAAACGAGAGTGACATTACTTTCTACGAAGTGGAAGGAATTGGGTATGAATTCTTGTACTCTTACCATTCATCAGGCGTCTCAAAAGAAAACATGGATTTTGTCATATTACAAGATCTATGAACTAGTTATCAACGATAATACACTTACAGGTACGACTTTACTCCCACTGTTTTGGATCGCAACCTAATAGATATGTGGGTGAAAACCAATGATAAGGAATCACTGCAGTGCTCTCGTGCATTAATCCGTCAAGAAGGACTGCTATGTGGTGGAAGTAGTGGAGCAGCCATGTCAGCAGCTTTGAAATTAGCTAAGGACCTTCCAGAGGGTAAACGAGTTGTTGTCGTGTTGCCAGATGGGCTTCGAAACTATATGACTAAATTCGTATCTGATCACTGGATGGAGGCCAGAGGTTTTATGGTACGTAATATGAGAAGAGTGCAGGGAATGCCAGTTGCTGTCGTGATTCTGAGCTGTCCACCTTGAACTGTGTCGAAAAATGATCTTATGTTCTTGTTACAGGATCCGCCTCTCCCAGTAGAGGCAAACAAATGGTGGTGGAACACCGCTATTTCAAATCTCCATTTGAAGCGGCCGCCTACTCTTCCCGCAGACGCCACATGTCAAGAGGCTATTACTGTCTTGCGAAAAGAAGGACTCGAGCGAATCCCAGTGGTTGAACAGAATGGCAATGTTCAAGGGATTGTGAGCTCACGTGAACTTACAAGGAATCTTATTTCAGGAAAACTTAGGTCGACCGATACTGCGGATAAAGTACAGACTAAGCACTTTAGAAAGCTCACATCGATCGCTACACTTGGAAGATTGTCCCGGATCCTCGAAACAGAATCATACGTTGTTATAATAGATGAGAAACAGAGTGTAAGCCTAGTTGGCATTGCTACTCAGATGGACCTTCTAAATTATATCACTAAACCACACAGTAACGGCAATGTCTAATTTTTGAAAAATTATTCTCACTTTTATAAACTGTTTTGATAACGTAGTTTTCCTTTATTTTATCTTTTCTATTATGGAGTGATTATTAGTTCAGGGTTGACATTTTTTGAACTAATAGAATAATTTTTCATAAAAATTGATTGAAAGTTTACAAATTATTCGTGCATTATTGTATCATTGGATATGAAACGTTAGACTGATTACATATACTGTGTATTCCAGTGGGGAATTTTCTTGTATAAATTCATACAAGTCAGCGCGAGTTTCTTAAGAACTCTTCTCTCCATATTTCGCGAATAATAAATGGTATGCCGTATCAAATTTGATTTAAAAAGAAAAGGCTCATTTTCTAAACTGTTCCAGATAGTCTCATGAATGTATACAGGGTATACATTGTAATCTCCTGCAAAGTTAGCCGAAATTTTGATGAACTGATTACTAATTACCAATTACAATAATTGTAATTTGTAAATAAATTCGATCCAATTATAAATCACCACTGAATTTAATGCAATTATAAATTACAATTGAAATTGAGATATAGAATGCAAATGCTCGTCCTTGATCCCCCTATCCAAATATACTATATTCTACTGCTTTAAATCCAGCCAAGGGAGGTGAAATTGATTCTGGTGCTACTTTTCATCGTATTTCCAAAAATTGGTAAAAGAATTAATTTCACCTTCTACACAATAAAATTTTTGAGAATTGGGATTGAAAAAAAAAGATGAACTACAGAAAGATTTGAATATTCATAACTCAAAGACGTTTGTATGGAAAATAAAAGAAACTGGGGGTGTTTTAGAGGTGTCACTATCACCCGGAAATATTTCAACCAAATTAAAAATGGTGGGGCTACAGCCTGGTCAAGGTGCCATGGAATGCTTCGCATACAATTCTCGTTAGAAAATCATGAGTCAAAATCCTAAATTCAGGATCTATATAAACCGGAAAAGTATGAAATCTCAAATGGTAGTTTTGGCATTGACCCTGGAAATTGTTGATCAATTACTCCAATTGATATAATACAATATTTATTCAAGTGGATTAGAATATGTTTACATGTTTTGAAGATCTTAAGTTCTCTGTACTTGGACATGAAATTTACAGCTTGGCAAGGTACATATTTCGGCAGTAACTGTACTAACAATGCCAAGATTGGCCAAACTGCCGCGAAGAAGGCCGCAGGTAAATGCAAGAAGACGCGGAGCTTCACGCAAGTACTGCGTACTGTCGACAGCACCGATGTTGGTCAAGAGTCTAAACGCATTGTCATGCAATACGTATACTCCTTGGTGATTTGTTCGCAAGTTATCGATCTGCTTGCGATGTAAACTGGACCAAAGATCGGTACAGATGAATTTTATCGTATCCAACTCATCTTTGAAACGTGCCCATTCTCTGGTCAGACGTTCCATGATGCGATATCCAACACCAAATCCCATCCATTCCAAATGTGAAAGCTCCTCTTCTCCCGTCTAGATCAAACGGACTTCAACAATTAAGTGTACCTTGACTCTGATAGTAAGGATATTGAGGAAGACAATGAAGAAAATCTTTGAATCTCTGAGCGAATGACAAATGGATGAGGAATGGGATAAGAGTTCAGTTCATGTATATTTCAATTGCATTATGATGTCAATGCTCGACAATTTTTAGGTGCGATAAAGAACCGAGAACGTTATCAGACTTGCCTTGTCAGTCGTTCCGTTGCTCAAAACGTAATTAACCATTTCTGCATGTAAATATTCAAAAAGACACTCGTCCGCTTCTCCTGTATCGGAAGAGTTTATTTTCGAGTCTATGCCCTGCTGTTTCATATTAGTTTGTTAAATTTAACATCAAGCGACAATAACGGAATGATTTGTTGTTTGAGGTTAGGTACAACTAGTTGAAATTCCTCAAACGTCAGTTAATTGGAACGCTGTCAAATGTGTGAACGTGCTCAATATGATCGCGCTCATCGATCGCTGTTCGAAACTTGAACACGGCCTCTTTTCTCAATATTCTGTGCGTGCGATGTTTACTAGTCTTCCAATTGGAAACCAGGCTTGTAGTTCTTAACCTATGAAAAAACTGAAAAACTAGGGAAACTGCGCTAAGTAGTCATTTTTCTTTTGAGCTATACAACTTGACACAATACGAAATTATTCGTATCTCTCAGGAATGGCCGATAACATATCTTCGCGTTGATCTCTGTCTAAAAATTGGCGTAAAAGAAAAGCGATCAATATAAGCCGTGAAATGGCTGCATTGCAGATCTGGTAATATTTCGTGATCCTGATCTACGGTAGGTAGAGGCTTCTTTCACATCACATTCTCGGTGACTAAAGCTTCGGCCATGCGCACGCATATCGATGATAGATTAAGCAGGAGGGCGGATTTATCGCACGAACCTAAAAAGACGACACTGCGTGTAAAGTGTCATCTGTCACCTGTCAACTCTAAGAGAGAATGGCAAGTTACGCACGTATACAATTAGGATTTAGTTGGTGCGATCTGAGCACTTAGTTATTAAAGTGATTACGCTTGGTCCTACCGCTCAGTAAATAAAACTTTTCAAAATTACACAATATCGGTTCATATTTATACAAATCTATTGTCAGAGCTCTTCTATTCATGACCACTTTTTTTCAGGTCGGACTATATCTGTCTGACCCATAACTATGATATTTCAGTAGCAAGATTCGGAAAATCAATGCATCTACTCCTGCTATTCTGATCGCACATATTTTCTTCAGATTCGATTCATCCTTATCCAGAACAGAGCAGGGAAGACTCGTCTAGCAAAATGGTACATGAATTTCGACGACGACGAGAAACAGAAGCTAATTGAGGAAGTACATGCCGTCGTCACCGTCAGAGATGCCAAACACACCAACTTCGTCGAGGTTCTATGAATACATTAAAAATAGCATACATGCATGTTTATATCTTGTCCTATCTCTTTGTTTCATAAATTAGTCATTTAACAATTAGATCCAGTGGCTCTTGCCTCGAACTAAGATTCTAAGAGGATATATTCATCAAGGAACTAAAAAAAGTTGGAGAAAATGCATAATCAGATTTCCAAAATAATAAGCCCTCTCGGCATAGTAATGGAGTCACTTATATAGTGGTAAATCCTGTATAGGATATGAAATAATTTTGAATAACATAGGCGGTGACGTTATATCCCATGTATTACTTAAGTTTTATTTCTAGCTCTGATTTGAAAGGATTCTTAGATGAGTACAAATTCCTATGTTCAAAAGGAATAATCTCTGCTAATCGCTTGACCCGATATTGACTTTCGATGCTCATGTATACTGTGTATTGTTTTCAGTTTCGGAACTTCAAGATAGTATACAGACGGTACGCTGGCTTGTACTTTTGTATTTGTGTTGACGTGAATGACAATAATCTCTGCTACTTGGAGGCCATTCATAATTTTGTTGAAGTTTTGAACGAGTATTTTCACAATGTTTGTGAACTGGATCTGGTATTCAACTTTTATAAGGTGATTTATCGAACATGCAATTCATTCTATCCAACAACTAGCAGATATTTTGGAGCAACTATGATCAATACTTACAACTCAGATCTACAGCTAATGCAATCATGATTTCAGGTGTATACTGTAGTAGACGAAATGTTTCTTGCTGGTGAAATCAGAGAAACCAGCCAGACCAAAGTTCTGAAACAGCTTCTTATGCTGAACTCTCTTGAATAATGAAAATACCATTCCATTAGAATGTTCTATACCTAAGATCTCTCTAATAAAATCTCATGCTCCGTTTTCCTTATAACTGTGGTTTCAATTAAGACTCCTCTCAGTTTCGCCGTGTTATTACATCATGGAAGTGCGAACTATACTTGTATCGTAACAAATTGACAAAAATAACTATATTCAGAAATCAACGCTCATATTACCAGCCGATGGTCGATGAATACTGAATCCCAGCTCCCGTGGTAACTCGGTCGAAAGGTAAGGTTATCAGAACTTTATTTCAAGCCAATCTTTGCCGTCGTCGATGAAGTAGGTATCTATTGTGGCTACCGAGCTGGTATGGACACAGTGACACAGCTTTCCGTAACTCTTGCACGAGCGGAAACAGGCTTATCCGCAAAGCTACTAACGCTATTCGTTAAAAACATTTGAAAAAATGAACAAGGTGTAAGGATTCGATTGCAACGCTTACGAGTGTTTGAAATTTTGTAAGTCATATGGCCATATTTATTCATATTATACATGTACACCAAACCCAAAAATTGTTTTTCAAAATCTTCGGAGCTTAGGAGGAACTCGAGGAATTTTTTAAGACATAAATAGCATATCTAATGGAGAAATCCGTGTCAATTTGTGCGAAGTTACTAAAGAAAATGATAGAGCCTCATTGCTTTTTGAAGCTCATTGAAGCCATGACGGTCACCCTGCATTGAACTCGCATGGCGTACTAACTTACTGAATGAGTGATAGGCTCAACTATTGCAAACTCGTGGCATCGTTCGATGGGGGCATAACCGAAAATATTATATTTTTTCTGATGTCATCTTTTCTCATGCCTCACCGTTCTCATAATCAATGGGTCGAAGCAGAGCATGTAACAACTTTTTGCATAAGTAGTGAAATAGTTTTTGCTGAAGAAATACATTAAACTTGATTGCCCTCAAACATGAAACCTAGATTACAAAGTTAACAAGCTATCTCGAGCTAAGATAGCGAATGGTTTTATTCTACTAATTTAGTATGATTTTCTTTGGATTAAATATTCAGTTCCGTAACGTTGTGAACAGTTTCTTTGTATTGAAATGGCTCGCTATGTTAGGTGCAGGTTGTAATAAAACTACATGCATGCATCCAATAACGTGGCGCCGTTCGACGAATCTTTAATTAAATCGGCCGACAGCTTGCGAACTAAATAAAACTTTATGTTTTCCCCTCTCAACACGATGGCGATCGTCGGGTGATCGTAAAATAAGAGGCCCATGCTCAGATTCGATACGTCGAATTCATGTCTATATACTGCAGTGTATACATATAAAAATCATTGTTAGACCCTCGAAGGCAAGGATTGATCATTCGGTATATTCGTAGTCTCCTTGATTAAATCGTAATCGGAATGAACATGCGGGGTAATTATATCTCATGTCGAAGCCTCTTCTAAGTCATAAGCTTGAAGAAACATTGCTTGTCATCTACCCACTTTGTTCATCCCATTTATACTTATTAGATCTAACTGATGGAGCATAACATCGTCGCATGGGCGTCCATGGAATATCCATAGGTGAAGAGTAAGACATCCACCGGATGTATTTTTGTTACCTGAAATGACCTTCTAAGGATATCCTTGTCAGGTCATCGTGTACTTACAATGACCTTCAGATGTCCTTATAGGACTTCCATTACGCGTATTTATATTTCATACACGAGTAATAGAGGACGTCATATAATGTACTACAAAACCTATTTGAGCCAACCCTTGAAGATAATAATGCGAATGATATTGGCAATTGAATTCCGGTGATTTTATAATTATAAATCTACATACATCTTAGCATATGGGGGACGTCATGTCATCGTAGTTTACGATTTGTTGTATTACCTTAAATATTTGGTAAATTGAAAGAAAAAAGATCGCTAAATAATTTCTTCGTAAACTAGTAAAATACGACACAAGAAAATCATGTAATTTTCCAATGCCGTATCATATACAAAGATGATACTCGCGAGAAAGAACTAATAAGGAAATGGGAACTTAATGCAGTAAGTATAGAGTTACGAATGGATGTGCTCCAAACTAATTTAAACATTACCAGGAAACCTCTCCGGCTTTTAAAAATCCTACGAAATGACCATTCGAAGTGCCATTTGATTATTTTTAAACGACTGTATGAGCTGTTTTTCCAGCTAAAGCTATTATTGCACATTGATATTTTTTGTCGTTATACTATAAGTGAATTATGAATTTTTGGCTAGGGTTGGAAATTTTCGTGTCACACAAAGGTCAAGTGAAGAAAAATTTTAGTTCTGGTGAAAAAATAGGTTAAATCGGTAGCACCATTTTCCTTTGTTGTGATGTGGACTCTGGATCTCTTATCAAAGGCCTGCTTGCTTGCCATGCACGCCTTATTGCTGGAGAAGAGAATAGATCCCCCAAAGGGCAATTATTATGCAAATCCGCTGAATTACGGTGTGTATGTCCACTATCGGAGTACTGTCGCTGCTTGGTGTCGGAATCAAATGATATATGTTTGTGGAAATGGCCTAATTTTCATTAACGAACAAGAATCTGTATTCCGAGCAATGAATACCCGCATCCATCCGTCGAAAACCTACTTTTTGAGGTAGAATACGTAAGTATTTCTACGGCGAAGTATACCTCGGTCTTCGATTTTGGCCTTCTGCCAGCGTTCGATGAATGCAAAATAACAAACCTGTACAATATTCCGGTTGTATGAGTGCACTGCCGTCCTGAAAAATGTTAGAAATCTGCTACAGGGACTTAAGTATCGGTACATTGGCATCTCTACACTCTTCAGTCATCAAACAGTCACAACTATTGCTGAGTACCAAAAACACCTATTGTACAAATATACATATGGTACTAGAAATAAACGACATCAGAGAATATTTTTATAAACTAACAGAAATATTTCGTGGTACTATAAAAGAATATCTGAGTTAGCTGCAGTCCATTTAATGTTACAGTTACCAACAGTTAATTATGAAAACATAAAATACAATGAGCGAAGAAGGATGAAATATATGATAAATAAATGTAAAAATTGTGTAAAGAATCAGACAAAACTAACTCTGTTTAACCAATCGTAAATTATCATCCTTCACAGTAAAAAACTTGTACGCTTGTACTTCGGAACTCGAATTCCGATGAACGAAAATTCGTTTCAAACGAATTGTCAATAATTACTACTCCGATACTGAGAGCTGCATATTACTTGCTTGTCGCAGGAATTACAGTTCATTGGATACCGCTGGATTCAGTTTGATCTCCTCTACAGTTCAAGCTACAAGAAAAAATCAAGTTCCTGTTCACGGAAATGAAACCGAAATTAATGACTCGACTAAATCAACTTCGAAGAAGTTTTATCAATTCTATGGACAACATACCTACAACAACTACAGTTTCTTCGAGCGAATATACTGCGGGTATATTCCTTATATTCCTTAGGGTCATAGAATCGATGTCGTGAAGATGAAAATCGTACGCTTGACATATACCTGGAATATATGGTATATAGAACGAGGTTTGAAGTTAAAACTGTGTGAATATGTATAACATTTAGGATCGGGGTTATCGTTGGGTTATCAACAGACGAGAGAAGGCAGTAGGGAGCTTGTAGTGGCGGCGACCCCTGCAACTGATATCGCGTGTCGCTTCGCCTGGATACGCCTCTCTTGTATTCTCTCATAATACAAGAAATTTTATACATAAAATCGAAGCTCTTTATATTTTCTACAAATCGAGGCGGACGACGCTGCCAGCTGAAGGCTCGCGATGATCTCGAACTTGATTCTAACTCCTTCGTACAAGAATTGAGCTCGTGATTGAATATTTGTAAACATATAATTAATTCACATACGTGATAAGCTCTTACGTCTCAAACATGCATATTTCTGTTACGAATAGTTGCAGACTATTTTGGCTTTTACAATACTATGGAGTTGAACTGGCCCTGTACGTTTATGACGTTCAATGTTTGTTGCAAACTCATCCAGTTGATCCGGTTATTGTGTTGCAAAGAAATCATCCTAATATGACTAAAAAAAGACGATGGTGTATGATAAGGTGTATACATGGTATTTGGCTAAACTCAATCAATTCAATCCAGTCTGGTATGCATACCTATATGCATACATACATGCAGACTATACTACAAAAATCGAATTCATATGCATGTATGTTCGTTACTCGATTTTTTTAGGCGCAGCTCATTGACTTCATCTCGCGATGATTATATTCAGTTCGTTCACACACGATTATCTCTCGACTCATGTTACCACACGTCATGAAAAATAATGTTGCGTTTAATCTTGTAGCTATACAGTCGAATTTCTCATTTCAAGAAGTATTATAGAGATTAACTCTGTCCGCAACAACAATGATAACGAGCTCCTTCGCTTCTGTTCAATCTTCTGCGAGATACGACAATCAAATTACTATATGAATGCAAACGGCAGTCAATTCACTAAAAGAGCCCTATGAAGGTTACCAGGAATTTCTTTCAACCATGTATTCACAAATTTTATCCAGACATCTTTTTTTTGCATCATGTGTATCGGCTGAATTGCTGACAAGCTTGAATATTGCAGCCCCAAAGCAGGAGAACTTCTACAGAAATCGACAAAACATTTTTCCTTGTTTCCACCGGAATTTAGAAATCATTGTCGGAATACCACATCCTCTTTCAAGACAAAGGTTTCAATAACAATCGTGCAATTAAAAGGTGTGAGGATGTCTCTCAAGGATCGTTGATAAGCATTATAATCGATTTTGTTAACCTAGAGTATTGCAGTGTTTCGTTACTTTAACAAGACATGAACTCTTCGACCACGACCCATAATGTGATTTGGTTACAATATGATATCAAAGCTGTTTCATTATAGGTCGCATGCTTGGAATAAGTCCAGTAATAATACTTACCAGATTGCTGAGATATCGGCCATGAGGAAGAACTAGCAGATGCGTCATGTTTAAGTACAAGTAATGTAAAATGAATGAAATCATTGAGATTGATAAATTCTCAACACTTTCTTCTCTGGACATTCATCTACCATACGTGTGTAAGAATACTATTTGATACTTACGATTAGCCAAGAAACAGCACCTCTCTACAAATAGTTCTTTGAAATTATGAACCCGAACACTTTTCGTTCCAGTTACCGTCAAGCTATACGCACAAGTTGATACAGTAGATGAAAAAGATAGAAGAAGAAGTTACGAGTAATGGTAGACAAATCCCGGTGCTTGCGGTTTAATTACATATGTATATCTCCTAATTTAGTATAATCACGTATGCACTACTCACAATGTGTTGATCGCGTGCTACAAGGTGGAACATATTCTTTGACGTCTCGGGTTATCGAGAGAATTCTTCTTCTCTGAAAGATTGAGATTAAACTTACGTCAAGTTGTGACTCAATATTTGACTCACCAGCTATTTTGTGGATACGATCGGTATTGGATTGGAATACATACATACCCCGGTCGGAATAGGAATCCTAGTTTGATACCTCAATTCTTTTGTGCATTAGTGTTGCGCGCAGAACTATACTTCCGCTGTGGAAGAATTATGTTCTACGTGAGGATTCACAGGTGTAAATCAGAATTCTCGTCTGTACGTGAAAATCCGATTAGCGTCTCCGACACATCCTACTAAATCTCCAAAATCTACTTACGCCCTTAAAAGTCAATTTCATTATGGACTTAGAATTTATCGGTAAATCCGTTCGCAAAATTCACATATTCAACATTGGGGAGCTATAGGTCGAAACCAGAATCACGAAGCCTTTTTGAATTCTAGGATCTGGACAAACTAGCGGACATTCGTGTCAAATTGAGCATTAAACTATCTGATATCTCTTTCATGATGGCGTTTGAAATCAAAATTTATTGAACATGCGCTTCTAGTCATCCATATATCTATCATATATTGTCATCCGATCAGATGGACCCTTACAATGAACTGTCAGAGTTAAAACTTCGACGCTACGATGATAGGAAATACCTTTCTTTTATCATTCCTTACTCGAGACCTTCGTACACGAAGTCTTGCAACTTATCGTTTTATTTACGACGGACGAGCTTGTATCTCTTGACCGCGCTTTTATACGCGTATGGTTTCTGTGTGTAGGTTTTAAACTGCTTCAGTGACGTTAACCTTATGACCATAATACCGGCTGCAGCATCACTTATACCTACTATAGTATACAAAAAGAGATAACTGATATCGATAAGAATGTCTTTACTTACTGATTAAGTATTGAATTTCAATATGTGATAATTGAAGCGTACTGAATTATTCCTCAGTGAATCGAGACAACATAGAAAAAAAAAAGAATATTCCGTCGGTTTTAAGGCAAGCAGTATAATCCTTCTGCATGAGTAACATTTTACTTTTGAATCTGATTTCTTGCGATTAGGCGCCGTTAGAATAAAAGTTATCTGTCCATTTGTGACCCTGCACAGCACTCGTACAGACACGCTGCTCATTGACTGTAGGGTTAGAAGTGATAAGATTCTCGTTTTGACTCTATCAAGAAAACTACGGCTATACGACTAACGCCTCGACTGATTTTTCGTTCAGGTGCCCTCGGGCTCACGAATATAGGAAGACGCAGATTTAAAACGACCGACAAGGAAAATGGGTCGAGGAAGCGAACACGTGCTGTCGCGTAGGTACCTACTATACAGTATACGATACCGCAATCTCTTGCGTAGCGCGGGAGTGACATGGGCGAGAGTAGGACGGCAACGAGTAGGAGGGCGCGAGAGAGATCGGAGGGGCTGAAGGCGGGTCGCGTAATTAAGAACGTCTTGAGGTCCTCTTCGCCCCTTCACCGCGGCGTACAAATAGCCGACGACCCTAGCGCGCGTCGGCGCCTCTCAAGTCCCAGAGTCTCAAGTCTCAAGTCTCAAGCTCAAGTCTCAAGTCTCACGTGTGCCGAGAGAGTCTCTCGTCGCGGCTATAGACTCCCCCCTGCCGGCCCGCACATGCTTTATGCTCGATGCTGGTTTTAATCTATTTCTTTCTTTTCCGCGACGGCGGAAGAGAGCGTCACGGACAGGGGGCGAGGCGGGCAGAGGGGCTGAGGAGAAAGAGAGAAAGAGAGGAAACCAAGAAGACGAAACCACACCACACGCCGTAAAGACACATTAGCTATATTCCTCGTTTGCATGGCGGAACGCCCCTGCGCTGTTGCCTGCCGTGCTCCGGTGCACCCATCCGACGCAGCCATCCCGCGTCATCCGCGCCATCCGCGCCGTAGCGAGCCAAAGGGCTTTTCCATCTATTTGTCTATGCATCCGTTCCTCACTACCGCGACACGTTTCTTTTATGGGAAGTCAAGTGGACCCGTAAATACTTGGTTAACGTATAAATTATAATTATTTCCGCAGCCAGCTGCTGCTGCTGCTTCGATCAAGTTTCGGGCTGCGAAGGTGTATAGGTATATGAATTGCATATAATGGAGGACTCGATGATTCATAGCTATCTAATTCTCCATACCGAACGAAATGATGCATCTTGATATTTCCGTTCAAATTTCACGTTTCGAAAGACTCCAATCTGCCAGGGTCGTCACAGTTGGAGAAAAGCAATATTATTGATTCAACACTCATCAAATAATTGGCATTTAGTTGTAGTGTCAAAATATTTGTAAGTTCGGGAAAATCATTCTGGTGAATCGACGATTGTTAATCAACGAAGCAACTTTCCTTCATCGAATTTTTTATGTAATTGTATAGTGCATCGGAAACTTTTGCGTCACGTCACATCTATATTTTCATTGCTTCATGTGATTCTCCATTCTCTGTTAAAGTCAACGAGTCCCTTTCGATTACATTATGCGGCGTACCTTTACACCCACTTTGGCGTTGATTTAGCACGAGTGTTTTTAACCCTGCACTCCACTTATACGCAAAAGTGTAGGGCAAACAAAAACAAACTATAAAAATACGTGACAAAATTTAGTATCGCGTAAAGCCGAGGAAGGTGGATCAGCTGCGAAAGTTTGATAACGCGATTTGTTAGAACGAACTCGATGCAGAATTCGATGGTACTGCCTAAAAGTTGAAAGAGGTTCACTTCATTTTCTACATTGCGGACCTAAGTACCAATTGAAGTGGCCAAAACATTTTTAATGATTTGATCGTCGTTACCGACAAAAGTGATTGACGATATATTTGTACAATACCCACGAGGACGAATAAACGAATGCATTCGCACAGTTTTGGCAGAATCCAAATCGTGAATCTCCAGTCGCAAAGACTCAAATTACATCTATGCGGCGCTTACGTGCCGCCTGGTCCAGCTGTAATATCAGCATCGAAAGAACAGGATTGATATTTAGAAAATATTATCGCAACAACAATATCGATGTCAAAATATCTAATATCGCAGAAAAATCATTTAAATTTGAGGTATATTGATATTTTTTGCTCAACTCTAATTCGTTTTATAGCATATATGGCCGTACAGCATCCGTTTCAGTGTTACCGCATACTTACCGTGCCGAGATAGTCACGAAACTAGGCTGCGGCTATGAATTACGAATAAATGAGTCCTGCGACTGCCTATACGTATGAGAAAGGATCGGGGACACGGCTAACTTAAAACAATCTTAGTTCCTATTAGCGCAGCCTGAAGTGTAAGCGTATACCATAATAGGCCCGGGGTTCACAGCACGCGCGTAGTTCGGCTATAACGGTATAACTCTATACGTTCAAGCTTCAAGGTATAGGCATTGGGCATATAGCACAAAGTTTGGAACGGATCCTAGACCGCAGAGCTTGAGAAGGCAAGGCCCGCGATTCAGGGTGTCTTTAGGGCGGAGAAAGAACGATATTCGAATTTCAAAGGAACGGCTTAGTGTGCCGCACGAACCTCATTATATGCCCGTAACTATAGCTCTGACTACGGAGTGAGAGACTACGCTATTCGGATGTATCGTATAGAGGCTGGACAATATCAAGAGTTCATATATTTGAAATTTAAGCAATCGATACAATCGTATTACAAATTTCTTGCATAAATTTTGTATAGCTGACAGTATATATAAGATAGAAATTTGATTATCTTTGAGAAATGGAACTATGAGGGGTAGAGTGGAGCTAATCACAATTCGATTGTCGCTTAATGCTTAATATTCCTTTTTTATTTATCATGAGTTCACAGAGTTAGAACATAGCATCCTATCCGTTAGTCAAAAAACTAATTACTTTGATAATGCACGAAAATTTATTAAAATTAACTAACGCGGTGAAATATGAACTCTTTACTAGGACCTCTGTTATTATAGGATTGATACTGAAAGTTTAAAGACTCGACACGTTGAGGTACACTGTGGTAACGGGTATTACGATTTAAATGAAATCAAGGAAACTTACTTATCACTTTCTCGGTTTCTCTTGGGCTAACGAACTTGCGATATTTACCTCTTCATCGCAGCACTGCTGTCTAGAGGGATCTTTATGCATGAGAGAAATTTATTGAAAATTCGTCAGGCCGCTCCTTCAAATGGTTTGACTTGAATGATAGAATGAACGAGGGATTCAGCGAAAAGTCGCTAACAGAAAACAAAACGTGTACTACGTTATATATTTATAGTTATAATATAGTGAGATGACTTCTTTTAACCGAAGCTTATTTTAAAGCAAGGGCGGTGATATTCGTCAAATAACTAGCCATATATTGGAACTTGAAAGCAAGTATCAGTACAACTTGTGTCAGTACGATACGCATTTTTATTACCATGTCAGATAAAATGACCTATAGGCTTCTAATATCGATGCTAAACGCCTGAAACTCATTTTTGTAATGATCGTATTACTGTTCCTGACAATTGTATACCCATACATTAAATCTACCTGTGTGGAGAAAAGTAAACAACTAGGTATATATATAGGCACGTATTTATGTGCAATAGCCAATACGTTACGCTTACACTTCAGGGTGATTACTGAACATATGATATGTCTGAAGTGGTATCTGTACGAACTTTTTATTGCTCTCAAAGTAATTCTTGAAACTCCCAAGGGACATTCGAGAACTCCGGTATTTTCGGACTATCCAAATTCTCTCTGAAAAGTTCGATTCTGACCACAGTCCGAGCCAAGTTCTGAGAAGGTTGTGTCAAACGGTATGGTTTAAGACTAGGATAGGACTAATTTTCGATTTACAGATCTATAGAATTTTTTTAAATTTTATATTTGTTTCAATTCATCAACGAAAATGATGTTGCCTTGGATATTATTTGAAAGTATCAATACCGATACCTTCTATCAATTGATTATATATTCCCGCAAGAAACACAATACCTCTGGATTAACTTTCTTCGTCATAACAATGCATGTTATTGTTGAGTAGCTGATGTCGATCGAACGGCAAACATTGCAGGACGGTAATGTTTTTGAAGGTAAAAAAAGTGACGCATATAAGAAAATGCTATAGTAAAACTGAGGATTCTATGAACTACTGAACATATGATTTTGTATGATAAGCATTAGAATAGATCGGACCCAATTTAGTTGAATTTATGAAATTTTGCAAGTCTTGTCTATTTTGATTTCAAAATATTTCGGGTGAGCTGGGGATTTTCGCGATGGAATTTCGAAAAGACTGTATGAACCAATATCGATTTGATTTTGGACATCCTAATGTACCTGTATGAATGTACTAAGAATAAATAGCGTAGATATATACCTATATGATCGATGTCAGCAGGCTTTGTTGATGTGATTTCTACTGGATAGACAGTTCTAGAAGTGGAAGGATTGTTCTAGAGACATGGAATAAATTGAGAAATTTTATTATTTTTTATAAGTAATAGATATCATTTTCCTATGATCATGGCTTACTTTATTATTTTACAATAAAAACGTGATTTCGGCAGATACTTAAATTATATGTAACTTTAGCTTAACGTTAATTATTTCATACCTATTTGCCCTAAAAGAATATACAGGTAATTGTTCCCTCCTTCACAACAAGAGAACGTTTCAAATTCCGAATAATTCACGTTCAAATGTTGTAAGTGTCGAACTGTATCAGTGAGGGAGAAATTGATACAAGTTTTCATTCTATTGTTAGAATTTTTAATTATTGCAACATACACATGACATGTAAAAGAAAAAATAAATAAGGGTATGTAAATATTGGGGTGGTCCTTAATCCGATCATTCTCGAATTTCAATGCTCTCATGGGGCAGTACGTCTACGAATATATACCAAAAAATGTAGCCAAAAGCACCCCAGGTTCCTATCCGAATTCTAAGTGGCGCCTCAAAGCATCCGAATTTTCCCATTTGAATAAAACACGATGTGTGACATTTCGCGGCTTATTTTTTTTCTTCCTATTGCAGTATAGCTCCGAAAAATCTCGAACTTGGTACACTTTTTCCCTGCAGTAGTAGGTATTTCATATAATGTTCGGAGCTACAGCGCGTCAAACAAAAATTTCTCATCGCCAAATTCTGACGAATAAAATTTTATCGTTAAAAATCTGTAAATTCGTCACAGATTTTTCGAAGTTTCAGATTATTCGAAACGATAATGCGATAAGAAGTAAAAAATAACACCGAAGTACTAAAAATCGTGTGTTATTTGAATGGGAAAGTTCAAAGGCTTTGGGGCAGTACTTAGAATTGAGATAGGAACCTGGGGTTTTGACTACACTTTTTTCCATATATTTGGAGACGTTTCGGGCTCATATGGGAGCATTGAAATTCGAATATGACCGAATTAAGGACCACCCTGATATATACACACATATATATATAATACTTGCGATTGATTACATATAGCTAAAATATATTACTGTCTACCCGGTATCAGAGCCAGACGGACCTGAAGAGCAATTATTATTAATTCTTTTCGTGACGCAATTCTGTAGAACGTTTTATTACACTGAAATATCCACAGAATAAATTTATGCATATACTTTTTATAACGTCCAAGACGACGCGTGTTCCAATCCTTTGACCTGCACGAGCGGCTTAGTCGCAATTTCGCAGACTTAATAAATAATCATAATCGTAGCATTATCAATAATCATAACCCACATACTCATAATATATTTTATGTACCTACTATGTACACACATACGCACTTCGACGGGCACAATTCATTCTGCATACAAGTACCTAACTATTTCTTGCCTTCGTACTTCTATGGCTATTGGGTATCAATATAGTATTGCGGTTGCATTCAGCACGTTGTTAAGCATATTTTTCAGCATATTTCATCACAATGTTGGATAGCGCAACGAGAATTATTGCTTTTCAAAATTTTACGCAATTATTAGATTTTGTGTAAAATAATTCATAAAAATTACGTACATTTTGATAACATTGCGGGCTCATAAACGGCTTTTTCAAAAATTAATCGATCAAGGCAAACTTTTCTCAGATGTTTTTGTCATGAAATAACACCTTTTGATATGATAGCACTTGAAAAAGTCAAAACATCAGGATTTTAGGCCTTTTGGGATTAACCTAGTGTATGTACATATATGTATATCACACACTCACACGCACGTACATACAGCTTTTTACATTACCCATACTGCTCACTACTGCATCAACGTAACGTATTACAGAGTCTGTATTAATATTGTCCCATATGGACTCCTGAAATTTCCATATGTATTCTGTGCCCCATGGTCCTGATGAAAGTCTGTATTGATATTTTCGATAGGCAATTGAATTGAAAAGATAACCAATATTATCTTTGGTGTATATCAATACCTGAAAATAAATGGTGATTGGAATAGGTTCATACATTTCCTGAAGAATTGACTACCTCAAACCGTGTATGTAGTAATCTGGAAATTATTTTCCTTTCGATCTAGTGTGATGAATAAAAGAACTGTACCTACATATGTAAGCATATGTACAATGTCCATGCATCTATCGATAAGTAACCATCACTTATACTATCTGGACTAGTTAATGCAATTTAATGGTTGCCGTTTCAGGTTTGCCTTACGGACATTTCTGTTACCTTATTGATCTAGATTGTTCGTTTGGCACAGCTAGACAGTGGGTATATTCCCAAGTATTTGGATTGAGATATCCAAGTGTGCGAATTAGAGTGAATCGATCGATTTTCGAGCAATTTTCATCTTTGCCGTTTTTTATTGACCAAAAAATAAGTGTCGGTTCGAATATTCAACACGGGGGACCAGGTAGAATCTCGTATCCTTAATATTTGTTATTTTATACATTATATTATACGAGATATCTACATGTGAGGATTTTTGTGCAAAATCAGCAATGAAACGCGTGCATCGATTATGATATTTTACAAAACTTTCGAGGTTTAACCACCAGTTGAGCGAAACGATTTCAATCTTTTGCAGAACACTTGCAATATCTAAGGACTGTAGCTTTACTTTCGAAACCAAATAAACTTCAACACAGAAAAGCTAGAATAGACTGTTAAAGCCAATAATGGAAGCAAAGTTACTAGTGGGAGACTGACAGAGATCCCTATTGATGACGAATGCATCCAAATCCATCGGTAAAACACAGAATACTATCATTGAATGAAATCGTACTAATAGATCGGTTAAATTGGCACTATTTTTCAACTATTCGTCAAGAATAAGGACGATTATTAGACTTCGATTTTACGGGAACAACAGCTCACTGTAACCTAGTGCAGCGTATACTAAGGAGCCTAGTGTATGTATTTAACTACATTTGGTTGCCCACCAGTGCTACTGGGTAGTGCAAAGCCCGATAGCTCGTGAAGTTACTTTTGGAATACTGAACTACAAGTCCTCTAATAGTAGAAATTCCGGACGTGGCAATAGTTTATTTCCTTAAGGGATGAGGTCTGATACTCTCTTCGACAGTCTTTCAGTTAATTTAACAAATGGCTTATTTGTTTATGATTTCTAAAAAGGTTGATGTTCAAAAATTGAAGCTTTCGAAATTCATATTCAAGGCACACGTGAGCTGAAAAAAATGTGAATAAAATTGATATCGTTACCCTCAGCTGGTAGCTGGCAAATGTCAAAAAAAGAATCCAAATATTTTGTGCAGAAATGTCAATACGCTGCTATGCTATATCATACACACTATTCGGACAGTACAAGGGCTTTAGATTCAGGTGAGCTGCCACCTCGATGAAATCAACAACCGCAACTCCTCTTTATTCAACTACAAAAGAGGTTTAATTTCAAACGGAAAATTAGTCCTCCGAATGGATGTTAATTATTACTACAGTCGACCGAGACAAAGAAGCAGTTGCATCAGTTAGATGCCATCGCGTTACTTACACTAACTGCAAGGACTAGCCGGTTGACTCGTGCCCGATGCTTGCATGATGACCGCTTGTAGTCCACCCGATGTCGTAGCTGCAGGATGATGATGGTGGTGGTGATGATGGTAGAGGGTTGAGGCATAATACTGCTGGTGATGATGATGACTCTGATGCTGGTGCGTATGCGTATGGTAATTACTTGATGGTGAATCATTATCATTAATGATATTGTTGTTGTTGTGATGTTGATGGTTAGTGTTGTTGTTGCTACTGTCACTGCTGCTGTTGTTGTTATTGTTGTTGCTGTTGTTGTTGTTGTTGTTCGTAGCGGTGGTGCTAATGTTGTTATTGTTGTTGTTGATAATGACGCAGAGAGAGGACGTCGACGAGGACGACGAGGGATTAGGAATTGTGGCTACACTGCTTGCCAGTATATCATGCACCGTGTGCGGACTAGGCCACTGCAAAGCGCTGTTTGACTGTTCGCGTTGACCACCCCCAGGGGTAGGGGTTGGGGGCGATGGGGGCACCTTGCTCGACGACGGGGGCGTTGTCAAGCCCACTGGAACGCATCGGAACTGAATTGTAATTTACTTCCCCGATCTGTGTAAGACACGCTAAAGTCACTACAACTTTCATCGCGGGTGTCAACGGAAACACAAACAAAGACAAAGAAAAAGAAAGAAAAATATACGTGGAGAGGAAAGATATAAACATAGTACCAGTAAATTAGAAAAAGGAAACGTAAATTCAATTTACTTTACTTTGACATTGATAAAATCACATCTAGTTGTTCGGTGAATAAAACCAAAACCGTTTAAACAATAAAACTACACGTGCAAAGACATTCGCTGATTTGAATGAGTTTCATATCGGAATATTCGTGGAAATGCTACTTCTACCCGCGCGATTTGATGATTCTCAACATTCGTCACCAGCCGTCATTCCGTGTCTAAGTTAATTTTATATAAAAATTGTACGATAATAGAATAACGGGGGGGAAATTAATTTGCGAATTACGTCACACTACAAATACTTCTGTGACTTCTCGGACGGAAAAAAATCATCAGTATAATCACTAATGATATTTCAATTCCCAACTACTGAATTGCATCCTCGCGTCAGTCATTACCACATCAAATTTATTTTCAAGCCATGCGTGCATCACTACAGTGATATGGCGAACGGCATATGTCTCTAATGGAAATGCTAGATATTTATCATATGAATCGTGTTGTATGGAAGAAATGAATACAAATTCCTGGAACAGATTCTCTCCGGAGATCCGTCATAACACTTTCTGTATGATCGCTGAACTAACCGAATCTAACTGAACTAACATGCGTAGGTCCACCATTAGTGATCGTAGATTGGAAAGCTGAGAGACCAAATTTCTGAACCATATTGAAATGAATCGGCTCAGCTAAGAGAACAGTGCGGTTTTTAAGACGGAATCGACGGCTTGCTATGTTTGTAATAATTCAATAGTCACAGTGACATCGGTGATAAATCCTAATGATTTTTTTCCGTGTATAAGAATGCACTGTGTACAATGCTCGAATGGAAGAGCATCGCACAGTGAAACAAAGTGGCAAATGATGCTTAAGAAAGCTGGTCATGAGATTTGTACTCACCTTGATGATGATGGTGATGAGTGGCCGACGATGCCGTGCTGTGATACGGTGTCGGAGGATAAGGTACGGGGCATAGTGCTGCTCCGGCTGCAGCCGCGGCAGCGTAGAGGTGGTGATGGTGGTGATGGTGATGCGCTGGGTGGTGCGGATGATGCGGATGATGAGGATGGTGAGGATGGTGGTGGATCGCCGCAGACGTTGCCGCACCGACTTTGTTTCTGAGGATTCTAGAGATGCTGGAAACTGAAGGAACGTTGTACTTGTCGCAGACACCATCGGACAGTAAGCGGTCCCGGATCTCCCAGGCGAAGATCCCTGGGTCTTTCAGCTTCAGCTGTTTTATGTATTGGACAACCTTTGGAGTCGTGACTCGAGGCTTGCTTCCTCCGATGGCACCCGGAAGAATACTGCCGGTCTCGTGGTACCGCGCAAGAATCTTACTCACACAACCGTGGCTGACACGGAGTTGCCGTGATATGTCACATGGCCGGATCCCTAATTGCGCCAATTCAACGATCCTCAATCTGACCGCGTTTGGCAATGGTCTTCCGTTCACGAAGACACCACCCAATTGATTTACCTCTCCGTATTGTTGTTGCTGTTGTCCCGCACCTCCCACACCAACTCCTCCACCACTGCTCTCTGTAGAGAAGAAGTAATCATCCATATGGTTTTATTCAATGATATTCGCGGACTGCATCCTGTCATGATACAAATTCGCTCGACATTGTAATTTCATTATTGGCATTTTTAGAACTTTTATATAATCATGTGGCCGAATCAGAGAGCGATTCCGAAGGTGGATCCTGGCATGTCTTACAAATTGAACCGTGTTCGATATTTATGACCTGAATACAGATCAGGAAAGTATTCTTCCTGGTTCCATCTTCTAGATGGAGGAGAATGAACAAAAATGTAATCTCTCAACGTAGAATACGGTGAAGAATAATCTGTGTATGTGATCGAAGTAGAAAAATACGGCGCGTGTGGAATTCCTGCTCTACAGACACTGTGTAGGTTTCTAGATTATTTCTCAATAATTTATCGTAGATGTTCTTCAAACACAGGCAGATTTTGTTGAATAGTTGATATCGCCCTTTTTAGAGTACCTACGTCTTATCTCGTTTTTCCTCTCGCAAAAAAATAAGAACATTCTTCCACTATAGTATATGACGGAGGGTACCTATCCAATTAAGGCAATCTTCTGCCCAAAGACAATTTTTCGTGCCGTTAAAATTGTCAACAGCTAATTTCCCCGAGATTGCACCAATTTAGGCGACTCTACCCTCTAGATTTCGTACGATCACGATCGTCTGCAGGTAGTGGGAAACGGCGAGTGTAAAATGGGTTCCACTACGGTAGGCACGGCGCATATAAGCGGCGTATCGAACTTGATTACGGGGTAGCTTTATGGTCCATTAAACTCTCGATAAATCCCCGGTTTATTTGTTACTCTTATTTCGAATATAGGTTCGTCAGTCCGTTGCGGTGCCTGAAAAAAATGCTCGGGGCTCTCAAGCTTGAGCATATTTTGCGCCGTCACGGAAAACAAAATGCTTGTTACAAAAAGCTCGATTGTATTATTATTTACCACAATCGCATGTGACTATCGTGCCAGTAACAGCTCAACATGCAGCTGTAACAGTTGAAATGTTATTGAACAAAAGTTGTAATCGTTATTTTGATTCCAGCAAGGAAAAAGTTATAAGAATACGCATAGCAATATTGAAATTGTTGCAATTACAACGAAACTTGTAAATTTTACAAGATATGAAACTCTTGCCCGATTCAACAGAAAGAAAATGATCGCGAATTTATGTTTTCGTTTTTTCTTGGTTTTCACTAGTTTAATTTACAACATTATTTTTGTTTTTTTTTGTCCCAAAAGATAATTTTTAGAATATCCAGTTCCATATCTAGAAAAAGCTTCGTTACTCAAGTAATTTTTGTAAGATCCAAAGGGTCTGTTTGTTTCACGAACAATCAGCCACAAGAAATCGAAAATCCAAGCAACGATTCTTCTGAGTTCTTGTGAAAAGATTTTTCGCTATTTACTGCATCTGATTATGAGAGGCAATGACTTCTATGCCAGGTGCGATATAGATATGTATGGTATAGTTCACTGAACTGTTAACACTGGTCTTGCCAAGCTAGATTATTATTTCTCGCGCGTACAATTTACACCGAGATAAAACGACGCCGAAAATAAATTCCTCATTAAAAAAAAAAAAAAGAAAAAAGAAAAAAGCACCGAGCAAAGTTTATTAATTGTTGTCTGCCTCACCTGAATCATCTGTGTCGACCGTATACGAAAACGGCACGGCACGGTGGCGGCAATTTGTAAAATAAAGTAGAGTGACAGCAGCTTTACACTATAGTGCCGTTTTAGAACGCGTCTAACAATAAAACGGTCATGGTGTGATGAGGGGCTTCTGTGTTGGTATTTCGATCTCGTACGATTGTAGTTGTAGAGAGTCTATTCTGCCTCATTTACGAATCCTGCCTTCGGGTCTTGCGAGCTTGAAAGACGCGACGTGCTTTTCAAAATGCCGTGGAAGTGCTTACCATTTTTAGACGCGTTCCATAACCATGAAATAACTCCACTGATTCAGAATGAGCATAGCTTCATTCCGGCGTACGTTTAAGTAATCTTTCCTGGCTATATTTCTGACATAACTCTAATTTGTGTGAATATCAAAATGCAGTATCTCGACTACGCGGAATAACATATTAGTTGTCTGGCACAGAAGTATAAAAGATACAAGAGTAGGAAAGATGCATGAAATTCTGTGTCTGGATTCTATCTTCACGATTAGGATAAAAGGTTCAACGTAGACTTGCACTGAAAATGAGAGAAAAATCTAGCTTGGACTAAACTAAATAATGCAGCTCACCTCGCTAAATCCAAAACGTCAGCTACGATAACGTATCCATAATCAATTTCAGACCTGAAACATTATCGCCAAATTTCTCGAGAAGTTGGGAAGGTCGGTTTGCCAAAGACTGAGCAAATGCGAACAAGTTTATATCCAAGGGTATGTTGAAATTTTTAGCTTTTCAAAGAATGAAAATGTACCAAACCACGTCTGTCCAATACCAAAAAATTTTCCATGGGAGTGTTTTATCATTAAAATAACAGTTGGTTGGAAGAACAAAACAGAATTCGAAGTGCTTCGAATTTTACAAAATGAACGAGTATTTTGCCCCTGTATTTGAGGCAAAACGAATCGTCCCAATTATATATTCCTCAAGTGTTACCATCTTTACCATGTTCTAAAAAGATGAGCCTATATGTTGGAAATCCATGTCTATTTATGTCTGTCAATTTTCACCGAGGTTTACGGTGTTACTAGTATTTTGAAGTGCTTCCTAGTATTCCTAGCGTAAAAGCCAGTACGTGCAACGGCAAGTCAAGATCGTTTGATTTATTTATTGCGGCAAAAGTACGTGTTTGTAGGGTGATTATTGGGCCATCGTGCGAAACGAAGGCTGTCTCGTTTTATGCTATAACATTTTGCTCGGTCACATTTTGGAAAATTTGTATTCTAATTGTCCCTGTACCTACCTCGAATATCTTGAAAACTGAATAAATTGCGAATATAAAGTACGAATACAAATTACTGCACGTATAAATAATGAAGCTTTGCCTTCCAGACAGACTGATTTATACTGAAAAATCGTATGAAAATTGGCTGAAATGAAATATAAAAAACCTTTCCTGGCATGTGCTAATGTTTTTCTTTGATATGATGCGATAACAGGGTGTACCGTTTTACCCCACGTTTCCCTGTCTACCGTTACTGCAATTTCGCAAAGAAACGCCTTTTCGAGATATTTGAGTGGCATAATTGAATCACTCCGTGGATTTTTATCATAAAAAAATTAATAACACATTACAGAGTATAGTGAGGCATGAAAAGTACAAGTACGATACCGTAATCTGGATTCGGATCGAAACCCTGAGCGTAAGCGTTATGAGCTTCAGAGTAGCAACAGGATGGCATCAGGGAATTCGTTGCGAAGGGGAAAAGCGGGCTTTTGGGAATTATGGCATATAGGCACGCGCCCGGGTAACCGTCCGTCTGTCCCCTCGAAGTACCAAAAAGTATCCTCTATAATGAGATGCATGCATCGGTAGTGAGCGCCTGCCTGCCTACGTCGCGGTGGGTTAACACTCGAGTTAACAGTCTGCCCTTAAGTAACCCTTAATTAGCGAACTCCTTGCCCTAGCAATTGCCCCTAGCGTTACATTCTGGGGCCGGATGATGCTCGGCGACATAGGAGCGTACTCGCTACCCTAAAGCTAAGCTGCTCCGAATAGATCTATTATAGATGCAGTCTGCTACCCGCCGACGCAGGGTCAGAGGCTATCTTTAACTTTGACCGCGACGACCACGCTTGTCTGATTTTTGAAAACCAGCTCGAGCTACGATCCAGAGAGCTATTTTCACCAAGTCGCAATAATCTCATTATATTCTCATCCAACTGGGTACTGCAGATCGAATTCGCGTGCGAATTGACTCTAGCGATTATCTCGTCAAATGATTTTTCCCAGAACTATGGGATTTAACGTTTTTCCATAGAAGATTAAATATCTTTAATGCTACACTGTCACACTAAAAATCGCGTATTTGCGCCCAAGGCGTTTTGATTCATGTTAGGGTGTTTCTCCTGGCGTTGGAATCGGTTTAGACTTAGGTTTAACGAAAAATCAACGGTCTATCCGATTTTAGCTACTGGTTCCAGTTCGGTTCGTGTCCCCGGTGTAGGTATGGTCGTTAGAAACCCCTTTGACATCCCGTTTCTTTAATGCTAGAAATTTGAATAGCAAGTTAAAGAATACCGGCGACGATTGGTCCACCATTTCTGTGTATCGTCACTCTTTGAAGAAGCAACTGCAGGGTTCCTACAACGCGAAGCTTTCCCTTTCAGAAAAAGTAGCTAGCTGCACTAATTGTAGAGGAGAAATGTGCCTAATTAGTTACTTTTTGTCGTTTCTTTATTTTCTATTTATTTTCTTTTTTTTTTTTTACCGCCTTTCTGATCCACGAGCGACAGTATACAGCAGCTCATACATACATATTACTTCCTTGATCAAGTAGTGAACCTCGGCAACTACACATCGCCTGTACAGCTGACTTTCCTCATTTCCTAAACAGTCAATCATTCGAAAAACTATTTTTCGGATATATTCTTCGAACGATGACTGCATCATCCAAAGCAATAAACCGAATAAACAAAAACTTGTTCCTCTTAGAAGTGCTAACAGAATTTTGGTTACCCCGAAAGAAAAAGTACTTGCGCACAGTTTCTTATAACTTTCACGTCTTAATATTTTTATATATTCTACAACTGCAGTAGAAGATTGATAGTACCGATGCTAGAGATCCATGATATGGAAGAGCCTCACAATTCATCAGCTATAATTTTTTTTGTCGGTCAAAGAGTAATTGAACTCTTATTATACTTAATATTTCCGCATAAATTTCTTACCGAGCTTTCGGAATGAGTTATGAACTTAATGTTCCACTGACAGCCTAGACGAGGTAGTTTAAAATTGGCATCAGGTCAAGCTCATTTCGCGAAATATTCAACGCATATGACATTCAATTTATCGTATCTACATGCATGCGATAATTGAATTGTAAATGGGAAACGTATTCATTAACAATTCCTCAACTTTCCACGGACATCTAATGCACCTCCGTTGTATAATTTAAAGTCAACGTATTTTTTGGTCAGGTGATTCTCACACTCATACTTCTTTCCCATATCACTATTTTACTCCAGAGACTTCTGTAGCACATACTACGAGAAGCTGAAATATACCACCTATATTTGTATAATAAATTACCTCGTCTACAGACTTATATGCCGGGCATTAATAGGCGTTTTTACGAGTAGGGTAATTTTATTACAAAAATTTCTGCAGTAAATCGGATAATAATCAACGCTCAGTGAATTTTGAATAAATCAAACAATAAAAAAACCATCAGACGAATTAATTCTACCGTTACGTTAATTTATGCAATTTGTTTTCAGTGTCTTTTTCTACCACCAATAACGTACAGCTCGGGGTTATATTTGTGTGTATATTCAAGCAGATCTTTCCTGCGTAAAATTTCCTCTTTTTTCAGTTGCTTTCTGGACGCAATAAATATAAACGGTGAGAGTCGGGGCTCGGAGTCTCGCCGCTGCAGTCTCGAGTTCTTGGAAGAGTTTTGACGCCGAAGGAGACTCGTTTTTGCAGCCAAGTACGTTACGCGCGCTGTCTTTCTCCAGCCCTATTTACCCCTTATTTCATCGCCATTTTTTTTATCCCTTTTATCCCGGTGACGGTGGTTTCGCTCCCTCGGTTCTGTATGCATGCGCGTGCCCGTGCGCGGGTGCAGGATGTATCTCGGAACTCGTATTAACTTCGTGGTGGTAACAGCGACGTGTATAATACGTGTACATTGGTATACGTGTACCAACTTCTTAAGAAATGAGAAGCCCACGTGTGTCTGGGATTGTAACGAATTACACGAGCTTGCGCGTACGCTACCATTTACCATTGCGCTAAGATCTGCCTCTTTGATAAAGTGCTCATTGCTCAAGTTACCGTACGTGTTGAATATTATACACGTACGTTTTATACACCATATAACTCAGGTCTTTCAATTCGCTCTACAATTTTCTTGGACTCGTCGCAATCTTTGTCCAACAATTATACTAGAGATAGTTCAGAGCATTGATATACTGCAGCAATGATACACTCTTATCCCTGATCATATCGTTTTTTGGATCAGTGTCGAGTCGAATTCGGAACTGTAAGTGCAGGTTGATCTCTCTGGTTTTTGTGAAGTCTAAGTCGTGTAACTCTCGTCAAGAGTTAAAATAAGAGTGGAATCTCATTCTGTTTTGGAATGGAATTGAAAGTAGCAGAATTTTCACTCTTAAGGAGCGTAAATTTGAATTCCAAAAAATTGGAGAGATGAGTCATTATTCTTGAGGAACTTCGCAATGGGAGTATGTTACAATAAAATTATCGTCACATGGTGGCAGGGTCGTCACCCGACCCGATTTCAAGAGGATTCTCCCGGGTCCCGTTTGTCTACGAAGATATCAATCAAAAAATAACCGCATCTGAAGTCTAAATGCTTACGCGCCTATATGCCATGTCAATTTTTATGCGTATGTAACCGACCGATTGCGATGATGACCACAATCCAATTGGAAACCATTGGTTACCTTTCGTATAGAAATGTTGCTAAGGGATGTAACCAGCCTCTCATATAATACATGTATTATGCCCCTGAATTCGTGAGCTCAGAAAGTTTCAATAATTATTCAAAATTCCGTCTCCTTTTCTTGAATACATCAACCTGACTACCCTGAAAACAATCTTCATGGTATTTCAGAAACAGTTTGCGGGATTCTGCTGACAATGGAAATTTTCAATCGGCGGATTCTTTATGAGTATTAAGTTGAGGGGGGGCTTACTCGGATGACTTTACCAATACTAATAAATAATTTATACTATAAACTGATTTCGAAATAGCTACGTGAATGTTTTCCAATTGTATCCATAAATAAGGTGGAAGATTTTAAATTAAAGAACTTAAATTTTGTGATGCAATTAGCTTTTTGAGAACTCACAATTTGAAATATAATCAAAATGCTCCTTGCATCATAGATCTTAAGTTTTGTAATTCAGAATTTTCTGGCTCATTTGTAGATGTCCTTTGAAGAGTTTCACGCAGCTTTTTCAAATTTAGAAGCTTTATTTCTGTAGTACAAATTACAGCAGAGAAGTATCGATTCTCTCCAAAAGTCACAGGCTTTCTCCGCTATGTCAAAAATTCGGATTGCATGAAAATGATATTTTGTTTGTACCTATAATTCTGAAAAATCTCAGTCTCCGCGGAATTTCAGTTTATCAGAAAAAATGTCAGTTAATGTTCGTTTAGCAATGTTGAATTGGTAGAAGACGAGTGCCTAAATCTGGGGTGATAAACGAGGCTTTCATCGAGGAGGATCATGAGGTGAAGTACACAATAGGCGTTGCGAGTAAAACCTATATTAGACGGCAAGCGAACGAGGTGAAAAGTAAACATGTAAACAGAATAAATAGACTTCTCTAAACTCCTCTCGAAGAGAGCACACACTCTGGCGCACGCACACGCGCATATGTATACACGTAGTATGTATAAACATACGTACGAGAGTCAGACAGGACAGGTTCGCGGGGGCCCCGCACGTAAAAACGTAGAGGCATTCACATGTAATATTATTAGAGTTTTTCCCGCAGGGAGTGATGAATGGCTGAGATCAAAGGGGCCGACACATGTAGTCAGTTTACACGCGTGTAGTACATGTGTTTAAGCACAACCAACACGCCGCAGACTCACCACCGAGCGTCGACGTCGCATAGACCGTCAGCGACAAGCGACGAGCTGACTGCGCAGAGCGCTGCGTTCGCCCTGTCTTACGGACCCAGTGCGAGGGACGAAGGTTCGCAGGGTTCGCAGAGATCTTCCTGAGGTTTGGACGAGCTCGGAGGGAGGTTCCAGCGGGGTTCGAAGGGTTCGAGAGGGCGGGACCAGTCACGTGATGGATGTAAGTTTCACCAGAGCTATACAAGCACCGCGTGCAGCTTTATTTAGGCTCGATGAGCAGAGGACGGGACGGGATGAGATCTCTTCTCTTCTCTTCTCTTCTCTTCTCTTCTCTTCGCCCACCACTAGTAGCGGTCTATACATGTATTTTACGGTGTACTCTTATAGAAACTATTTCAAAGGATGAGATGAGATTCACAAGTGAACACAACCTATTAATTTCCCGACGTTTGTCTATCGTCGGACGAATAAGACCTGCTTTCTTATTTATTATCATTACACCATTCTGTCCAATTATATATTTAAAGCCACATTTTCTCTGGAAATTCGAAGGCTGGGCATTGCGCCTTTGCGCTGGACAAATTAATACGTCGGACCACGATTAAACTTTCCTATAGGTCAAGTTTTTAAATATTAAGTTATTGTGTTGAATACTGGCGATTCCATGTGGATTAGGTGTGTCATTCGATGAAGTCAGTGTTTTTGTTATGAGAAAAAAAAATCTGTGCGAAAGTTTTTTTTTTTTTTTTAATTTGCAATATCTTCAAAGTTATTGCGATTCTTGTTTTCGAGCAACTTGATCATCCGATACAACGTTTTGGTATTCGATCCTTTTGTAATAGATATTGTATTGCTTTCAAAAAAAAGGCGGGATTTGAAGAAAAAGCCGTGACAAATGAAAAAAAAAATCGTAATCAAAGCAACGTAGCTATTACATGGTGAAACAAAACGAGGAAGTTGGTAAAAACCAGAGATTGCAGTAACGTCGAGAATATTCATTTGTTTTGCAGTTTTGTTTTTTTTTCTGGAAGTATAGATCAGTTTGTTTCAAGCAAATCACTCGTGACAGTCCAGCAGGGATACTAAACGTGGATTTCTTTCTAATTTGTTTGTCTAAAAAAATCGGAAGCGTCTACCGTGTCAGTGACGATAATTTCCAAAATCGGAATGAATTTATGAACGAAACGTGAAGTCGGTAAACGGAGGAGATAAATCGGATATCCTGTCACATATCTTAAGTCTATAAGCCCACATAGTAATCCCGGACCATTTATCTCCGGCAGTGTTACTGGTGAGGTGATTTTCCGTGATGCCTATTACGTTCAAGTCAGTCTAGGAAGTTTACGTTGTGTTTGCAGCAATTGAGGGATATAGCGAATAAATCTAAGACAAGACAAAATGTTCTTCACCCTCCGTGAATTATTCTCGTTACAATGTCGGCTGATATCGAATGCGACTTCAGATGGGAACGTGCAAATAAATTCGCGTAGCTAAATAATTGAGCACCGTCGTTCACGCTTTCATTTCCGAAGTTCTCGAGCGGCTTCTGAATAATAATGTTAGAGCTTGACATATTTTGTGCTTTCGTAGGTAACGAATATTGGGTGAGAGTTGTAATACAAATAAAAAAAAGGTTTATTGTAATAAATAAATATTTTTTAATCCTTCAAATAATGGATTTGTTTTTTTCTAGTTTATTATCAATCCCGGCCTCTATATTTACATTTGATCATTAGCCACACTAACGGAAGCACGAGAAATCATATTCAGCGGCTGCTTGAAAACTTCTGAGATATCAAT
The DNA here is from genome assembly GCA_947538915.1 of Tenthredo distinguenda. Taxonomy (NCBI): domain Eukaryota; kingdom Metazoa; phylum Arthropoda; class Insecta; order Hymenoptera; family Tenthredinidae; genus Tenthredo; species Tenthredo distinguenda. The sequence continues at coordinate 11,481,540 of OX384537.1, forward strand.
TTTTTTAATCCGATTATTTTAGAAATTCTTGAAACACCCAAAAATATTCATATTTTTACCTAAACTTTTGGGCAGTCTTACGGATATGGAAGCTCTCGAAGAGACCATAACAATAAACATTCAAAAGGTACAATGACAACTGTATCTCAGCTTGATTCTTATGTCATGTGAGGAGAAGTCCTTCGCAAAGGAAAACTGTAAGGATTACATTTTCAGACCACACTGCATTGGCTTGCAGATGAATTACTGCACATATTATATCACATTTCGTACTTTGCCCAGGTGTATTCGCTTGAATTATACATGTGCAAGTATAAGTGGCGCAGTGACTAGTTGATATAAGTACATGGTTGAGGTCATTATCTCGATGAACTCCCTAATTTGAAAAATCTATACTTTGCTCTGGTCTTCCCCATGGCACAATTATCTATCTTCAGCCATATATGCTCATACGTATATATCGACATACGGTCGTATGTGACGGTACCAGGATGTATGTTCCAGCCGACCCATCCTGGGTCCCATATTGCAGGTAGCAGGGAACAGTACATGCATACGTGCGAACCGAGGTGAAGAGTTAATCAAGTAGTCCGGTGAATCAATCATGGTCGATCGTGCCTATTACCCGCGTGTGTCGGTGTACCGGGTCTCTTTCTCTCTCCGTCCCTCTTTTCTTCTCGCCTTTTCGTAATTCCAGTTCTTTCGCTTCGTCTTTCATTGCGTGCCGCGATAACCGATCAAGACCCTGACCGGGACGAAATAGTCGCGAGACAACGTAAAATATAATAATAATAATAATAATAATGATATAACAACAAAAATAATAATACCAACAATAATAAACATGTAAGACCCGTAAACAGAATTGGCTGGTGATTTTATTAGCGCGGTGCGAACCTTTCAGAACCCCGTAGCTCGCATGTTACATATACATACACGTTTACGCGTATATACATATACCTACATTTACTTGGTTGTTCGTCGTTTTTCCTCCTTCGTCGTCATATTGACTTTTATTTCTTATATTATGAACGTATACATACATACTTATACGTATACAAAGGTTCGTAAAGGTGTAGAATTCATTTTTGTCCCCTCGTTCGCAAATCGGAACCTATACCTACTCTGTTTTCATTCGCAACGTAGTGCATTGAGTAACTCACGGCTGACTCTGCATGTAAATTATACTGTACTATCCTGAGTATAGTCTAGTTTGCGTATATGCTTATAAGACGATGTAACAGCCATTGGCTAGCTCTCGACAAGCGTCGATAACTCGTACTAAAACAGTTAATTTTATTCCAGTCGTAAGTGTTGCGTAAGAGCAATATTGTAGCAGATCGTCTCACTCCTCGATACTTCTGGAATAGTGGAAAGTGCTTCTCAGTGTACTATAGTTTGCAAATGTGTAGGAGGCGAAACAAGTATACGGGTTCTTGATTGCATGAAAATGAGATAATTTTTTTGTAACTCTTTGCTAAACGATGGACTTTCCATCATTCTATGATACTCAGCGATTTTCCCTCAAAAGTTTATTGATAAAATAAAGACTGAGAACTAGGGAACTTCGGTAGGTAAGGAAGTCTTATTGCATCGCCTTAACCTAATGGAAAAAATGTATCAGGTATTTGAATTAGGATACTTCGTTTCAGGCCATTTCAATTAAACTACATATAAGAGGCTCAAGTTTTAATTGGTGATACCTAATGCTGTGTCCCTACCACGCAAATGCCTTTCACGGTAAATTAACCCCAAACATACACCCTAAATTGATTTTCTATGTTAATTGGTCTACGAATGACTTGTAGGTGTACGTGTAAGGTTATACTTATTTTTTCGGTTTTGGTTCGGTTTCGACCCTCGATGAAAGTGTAAAATATCTAATCAAAGAACACGCTCTATATCGTCCGATCGGCTTCTCGAAGGAGTCGTGATCGTCACGGTTTGATGCACACGTCCAGTGGTATACCGATGCAATCAATTCTTTTCTTTTTAGCCTGCGACTTATACGACAGTAAGATTTAAAGCCAGGACGACAGATTCGATTATCGGCTTTCCTCTGCATATAAGATAATTATATACAGTCTCCTTACTTCTAGGATCTAATTATAAGTATACTTATCAGGAACAACTTGCGTAGATATAGCTGCGCAGTGTACGACACATTGTGCATATGAATATATCTAGTACATAAAAATCATAATAACAAGTATGCAAATTAATAATTAACTATACGCACGAACTCCATCAATTGCACTGATAGTCAAGCATTTTAGTTCATAAACGATATTGCAGGTCGAGCATCAGTATGGTGACAGGTACGGTAAATAAAAGAAACGCTTCTTACCAGACATTTAAGCAAGCGACACCTACTCATTTGAACGTGATACGTCGATACACACTTTTATTTATTCTTTGTAGCTATCCCACGCACATTTATTGTACACGGCACAGCTGAAGATCGGATTTTGAATATTATACGCAATAACTTAAAATACTTATTTTCCCTACAATGATTTTCTCGCGGACGTTTGATTTGGCTGCGCAGTCAGGATAACTGAAAAGGCATAAGAGTGACAAATTTTTAGATTTCGAGAAAGGTACAGTTTTGTGTTGGAATTATATGTAATAATCTGAGAACTGACTGTTTATTTCACAGTGCGATACCACGAGAGCCAAAAAAAAACTATGTTTATCTCAGAATTTCAAATTTCGTCAGTTAAACCCTTTTCGTTCTAAACTTTCCAATAACATTTCTATCGAAAAGTAATTATTTCACTATTTCTCATTCACTCACGTCAAGGGAATGAAATATATTGAAAGCGTCGGATTTCATTCACAATACTCCAACGTAATTAGTATTTTGTCACATGTTTGTATCGCGAGGTATGGAAGTGCAGTAACGTGTCGATAACTGCGGTATCGTTTATTCCAAGTGAAATTTTTCATGTATTACGCAGGCAGTAGGCTTTAATCATATTGGTCATTTGTAGATATTACACGTGTCGTCGATCTTCTGTAATTCAATGCCGTGAGTGTGGCGAGATGAAGTTAGGCAACGGAAGTCCGTTTGCAGGCCAGAGGATATATCGCCTTGCAAAAGCTATACATGAGTTTTCAATCGGCGCCGGCGCCTACGTGACACGTCTAGCTGCAGCGATAGTGTAACCTAGAGTTTATCTAGCCTGATTGTAGGTTATATGTTATTGTGCACATACTGTCTGCTATTTCATAGTAACATACAAGGTACAGTATAGGGTAGAATAGGATAGGTCAGGTGAGCGGAGAAATCTGAACCTCTAGAAGACGGTCTCAACATTTTTGGAACTGATTCCGGAGTGTTTACAGAGTGTCCTTTGTCAACCGAGAATGGACCGCTTCTAAAAGCTGTATTTAATATTTATTTAGAGTAAACAGTACTAATTGAACGCTAATGAATCTATAACTACTCTCTTACTCGCTACTTGCTACTAGCTGCAGCACAACACGCATACATCGTATACCGATGCCTGCAGCCTATTGCCTGTCGTCGTCTCTATATATACAGCCTTTAGGGCCAACTGCCTACGAACTGTGCATACTAGGATGTACTCAACGACCCCGACCCATTTCGACCCAAACCAAACGTCTAGCCCAACCTAGTCCGTCCCAAATCAACTCAACCCTGAACCGCGCAGACTGCTACTGTGCACGCTTTGTTCTTTGTGACGTGCACAGTCAGATGTAACATAATAGTCCGTGGAGTCACAGGCCTTTCGGCATTTCGACTTCACGGCAACGAAACTTACTAATTAAACTCACGCAGTCTGCAAATTATCTTTCTCCATCTATGATCTTCATCTAGCAATAGTGTACGGATTGTGACACGCAGTATGTTGTGTGATAATCTAGATATGCTACTAGGGAGGAGAGGACTATGGGAATCATGTACCTATAGTAGGTGATAGTCCGTCGGCGTGTGCAGTTTGAAGACGCTGTTGAATTTCTAACCTCAAACTCGTGCTGCCACGACGGCTGTAGTTGTTTGCGGTAAGATGCCGGCGCGTATAGCGGAGTAATATGCTACTATCGGTGTAATAGACAGTGGCATCTTGTCCTGTGAGTTTAATACCACTACATCGTTTGTTTTTCTTCTGTAGAATTGTCATATATTTACTACAATCGCGGCTTCCCTTAGTGCAGAACATGGCTTGTAAGTATGCTGTTCAGTTTTATGTGTGACTGTTAATTTTATTGTTAATTATTCTTTCACGTTGTTTTGTATACTCTGAACATGATATCGCATTTTACTCCTATTCCGAGATAAAGACTTGTGAAATTAATGTACCAAAATTTTTTCGCGACAATCAACTAGATCGAGTATATACCTTATTTGATTGAAATAAATTTCGTTTAACTATAAACTAACAAGTGTATTTCGTATCGCTAATTCTTCGAGTCAATTATAATTTTATTGAATCAAGAACACTCATTCCGCAATATTTATTCACCCGCAGACACATTGACCCTACGAAATAATGGCCACGGGCGTGAAGCAGTGGCCATAACCAGTATTCCTACCCACATACTCTACGATGCAAAATCTTTATTTGTATCGAGGTTTCATGATTGGTCCTGTGTTGTAATTGCTGAGAATGTGTGAATGTAATTTCGAAGTGTTTTCCAATTGATCGTTAATTCAAAAGATCCAATCGCTGCAGCTATATAAGCATACATAGTTTAATATACACACGCATAATTAAAGCAGAGTCCCTCGCCCGACCATTGATTGACTTCTTCTGTTAGTATATTATACGAATGAAACCGGATGCACCCGAATAAGAGTAAGCGAGATAAAGTACGCGGGCAGGTATACCTATAGGAACCGATTATCCGACTGTAATAACAAAGTAGAGTCATTCACCCGGGACCTGACTGTGACTTAGAATTTATTAAATATATTGAGCTTTCGGCTGAAAATGTGGTTTGGGTAAAATGGAAGAAATTTTCTATTGACATATACGCGATATGCGCACATTTATATCCAATAGCCTACGCGTAAATTTCCTTAATATTGCATGTAATGTTGTAAAGTGTTCCGTCGAACAGCATTATTCAAGAACCCCTAGTGCGGCATTTCCTAACGAAGTAAAAGAGTTTAATTTTTACTCCCGCAAAATTAGCGGATACTAGGCATATGTAAAATCTTGATATGGACCTAACCAGCTCCAAGTATCTGTTTGAATGACTGAGAAGTTACGATTCAATCAATAAAACCGCACGAAGGTGTACAAGGTTCATAACATTGTATTTATCTATCGAATATGACCTAACAATCAGGCTGTATGTATAGCTTTCTGCAGCGAAGTATTTACCTACACGGTAAGCCTCTGACAAGTATTTTTATACAAAATTTGAATTATTAATACTGTCGAACATATCTTGAAGCAACAGACGCCGAAATCGGGATAAAACAACAGTTTCTGAGTATCTGTAGTCCTAATTGTTAACGACCATTCGATTATTCGTCCACGTGTGTCCTGAAGAGAGGAAGTGATAAATTGAAAAATGATCCAATAACCAGAGTATAACAAATCCACACGGATTGTGGACTTATCATTTATAATATGTTTAAGTGTACCAATTAACGTGATATCAGCTACTAATTTTCGAGTGTTATATTATTCAACAGTACACAGATGACGGTTCCAAATGAACTATCATCGAGAATCTAGTGAACTACGAGATTTAGGGTGGTAACTCATGCGAAAATCAACCACCTAAATGGATGGAACTAGAATTCGACTGAAACACGAAATCGATTTACGCGGGATAATCGTAACAATAGATTAATTCTATGCGGTGTAAATTCGTCGCTCGGGTTTTCGACTTCAATTTTGACGTCACTTTGGAAAGCAAGTATGTACCCTATCCTCAAGAACCATTCATCAATGATCCAGATCATATAGAAATCAAGAAACATAGAAGCTAACATATTACTGAATAAATAGTAAATTCAGTGCACGTAAACACAGTTTATGTTGTTGGCCTAGGGTGGAATTGTCATTGTGTCACAGTAAGTGTACCTAGTTTTATGTACAAGCTGATATGTACAATGCATATGTGTGTAAGCTCATATGTATCAACGGTAATAAGTGCGCACGCGCAAGACTACACGTTGGTGGTGATGTGTAATCAAAATTGGACTAAAAATCTAGAGCCGATGATGATGTACTCAGAACAAATGAAAAAGCAGAACCCTCTATATGCACATAAGAGACTGCTGCAGTAGTGGAGTGAAAGACGTTCGCTTACCGTGCACCGCTGGATCCATCTGAAGGCTGAACACCTTACAGAGCCGTCGGCTACATACAACAGCAAAGCTCAAGCTTTTTTGCTTGTATAGTTGTATGCTCTTCCCCCAGTCTAGGGCGGGATCTGACTACCAAGTGTTATACTCGCAACGAGATATCCAATCGAGTTAAGTTGCGGTGCAAAATTAAAAATTTCACAAGGGATGCATAGTGTAGGACATTCGTGATAACGCCGCTGCACCGCGCTACTTCGCGGGGTGCAATGTCCTGTCGTCGTAGCTGAATAATCTTTGAACAACACTTGATCACTTGTCGTTTGCTTTATGCAATAGTCGCATCTCACTCTTCGGTTGTATTTTTTTTTGTTCGATCTAAGTTTGAAATATGTAGAAAAAGAAAAAGAAGCAAAAAAAAAAAGAAAAATCAAAAAGTAAATGGACACGGTCACTGGTGCACGGCTTGCCCTTCGCTGCCTCACTGACTGAGACGACAGATTTACCAGAGCAGAAATAAGAGATCTTTTGACTATAGTCTTTCAGTCTTGGCCGCTTGTACTACTCCGAGCGCGTCGTGTGCGATTGTGTTAGTAGCAAGTTAGTATAGGTAACTAGGTGTAGGTGCAGCGTTACGGGTTACGCGCCTGCGCATGTTTGTTAGTGCACGTGAGGCGTGGCCTGACCAAGTGGACGGATCCTAGCTGCTATGGGCCATTGGCAAGACCATATACCATGAGGCCGCGCCTTCTTAAGCTCACGCGTACACCTACGCCAAAGCTTTGCGTGTTCCACGGTCCTCACTGCACGCATCGCAAATATTGCCGTGCCGTACAGCATGGTCAGGGATCACGTGTACGCACGAGGGTCTTGCCACATGAGCATTTGCATAGGCAAGTGCACATTCAGTATATTCCATGCAAGCTGGTATAAACACTGGGTAAGTTACTCTACAAGAAGCACGACAATTTCCTCTGCTTCCGGAAGTTCGGTGCAAAAATTGCCAGGAAGAAAACTGTATTGCAGCCTTCTTAGCTTTGGTCAATAGATTTCGTTTGTTGTTTCTCATTTATTTATCACGATCTTCATTCTGAACAAGAACTTTTGTGGACAACATGAACACTTATTCATTGGCCATTGCAATTGCCCTATCACAAAACTTTGCGTATCATCACGACAAAGGATTGAATGGATCAGCAATTTCGATGTGCCCGGCTGGTTCAGAGACCGCCATTGAGCCCACGCTATACAAACACGGTTATGGACTCGTATCGCCATATACACGCATGGTAGCATCTTCTTGAAGTTGTCTGGAAGCCCAGTTAGGAGGCGCTGAAGGTCGTGTACGTACACAGGTGACACTCACACTAGCAATAGTATGTTACTTGCCTAGCGTACGTAATGATCGCAAAGTATACCATGTTTAACGTCCGAGCAACCATTCTAAAAGCTGCACATGGGTATGTCGTAGTTTCTGGACAAAAAAGTGTTCTCTCGTATGCAGAATGAATTGCATTTGATTGCTGTTACACTCTTTATTCTGTAGCCGCATGCTATACAAACAGACTTGTATCGATACTCGATTATGGGTGAATAAACTTTGCAGATACGGCTACTGGCGCCCAAATACAAACCTACAGACCGATGTACGCGGGAAAGATAGTCAATGGAATATGTATCGCATTTTCAATTCTACTCTCCATGGACTTTCTTTTCATTTATTTAATTTCACAATTTCTACTGTTGTTCGCAGAGTTTGGAGTTTTGCCGGACGCCTCTTGAATTTCTGATACAACAAAATTGTTCTTCGGTTAACAGGTTCGTTAAGATATTTCCCACCTGCTGAAGATGGTCGAAATGTGAATCAAAAATATCTTCAGTACTCAACAATCCTACCAAATCAGTTTCATATTAGATTGTGTCATGGCTATGAGTTCGGCTTTCAGATTCGCATTCGCCATTTCTTTCGAATACTTTAGTATTGTCTTGTATGCATTCCAGTGAATTTCAAATAAATCGGATGATTCTAGATGATGAGTTACAGTACTTAATGCACAAGTGACACGTGCTTTCGCGATCCTATCTACATTAAGGATCCAACTGCCTCTCTGCATGGCGCTCAAATCCTCATTGGTTTGGTGCCTGTCGACTGCGGTGCACTGGTACGCTCATCTTGATGCTTGTTCATTCCAACAGCTGATAGGTTGGGCTTCCCCATGCTTAACCTCTCGAGAATTCTTCCCGCGTACTCAGATTGGTGCGGAACTATCGAGCAAAGGGTGCTTCGAGCTATCCATAACCTTAAAAACCGATTCAAATTCTTAGTAGTCACAGCGAACTCTTTCTTCAGTTCAGTTACCGATACGTAGATGGTTTCAATGTTTGACTCTGCTATAAACCCTTCATCTATGTAATTTTTTTTCTCCTTGTGTATATGTAGTGTGAACTCGACATATTATAGAACACATATATTGCTATACTGAAGAAAATCCATACTCCGGTTTGAGATAAGAATAAAGTAAAATACAACTCTCCCAGGATCCGTGTTTGAATTTGCGTTGAATTATCTCAAAGCAACCGTGACTATATTTTATGTATAACGATACCACACTGCTCACGAAATGGAAGCCATATAATAGTGCGAAAATAATTTTTTTTTATTGTTGTTTCAATGACATTTCGTAATATTAGTAGATATTATGTATTGACCTTATTATATTTATTTTATAAGTTTTTTCATTATTTCGGTACTTGTCGGCGATTCGCTGCCACGAATTTTGATCTACAGCGTGGTACTTGTTGCATACACAAGTCATTCAAGCAAATGTAGTATCCAAAGCCTTACAAAAATGATTTGACGTACACGTATAATATGGAGTAAATATATGAGATATTGGGTATGAAACGAGCAAAGGACGTTTCACCTCGCGGAGCAGAGAATTATCTGGCTGGGAGCCCAGATTCTAAGTTTATGCGTGTTTCCATCCGGCACCGTATTGGCCTATGCGCGCGCCCTGTCTTTGCGGAGTCGCTTGTAGTTTTCGACCGCTCATACCCAAGGAGCAAAGAGATCGCGCGTGTGTGCATAAAACTTCGAACCCTATGCTACCTAGTAGTAGCAGCTATAACGCATGGATTGTCTTGCACCGATGTATAAATATGACGCATCGTATCAGCTAAACCGCTGATTGTTACTTGTGCTGAGCGTTTGGTTCATGAATTTGTGAAAGCGTCTGCTTCGCTTCTCTAGAAAAAAAAAAATGATTGGAACTATTTGGAATTCCTGAAGAGTGCTTTCAACACTATTGCAAGAATAAACTATTCCAATTTTATGAAAAGGTTGAGACGTCATTGCAAATCGAAGACTCGCCTCCATTGTTTACATTCTATTTGGTATAAAACTATTGGCGAGCAACGGATACTACTGGAAATTACGAGTCGTTGGCATTGATAAACTTATATTCACCCACCAACAATTTGTTTCAATAGATCCGCGGGGCGCGTCGATATCGCTAATTGTATAAGTTTGATGTTCTCAGGAAGTCGAACTCTGTTACTGGCAGTAATAGATATAATTACTGACGTCAATATTGGCTTAGTAACCCAAATTGAATATTCGCGAATTGCAAATATTCTTTACAAGCATCTTTCAGCAAAATCACAGCATGACATTGCAAGAAACTTGCAGTCCTGCAGATTTGCAGCAGAATTAAACAAGTGATTTTCAAGATTCCTGCCTAGTTGCACTTTGATATAATTTCGGTAGAATATCACAGCAAATTCTTGCAAGCAGGCTGCACGGAGGCTTGCGGAGAATTCATCTTGCCAGAATCTTTCGGGTGCATCAGATCTTCCGCATGTTATGACTAGATGAAATAGTACGTGTTTGGATGTACTGAAAGGTCTGAAATTTTTGTCAAAAAAATATAAGACGTTTGGAGTAAACATGAGTTTGAATTTTTGGTATTACCTTCACCTTATTTCGAATAACTCCGCTAATTATCTGCTGATTTCAGTAAAGTTCGATTGGTTGAAAAGATTATGAAAATTTACACAATTTATTAGCAAAATCATCCCAGTCCGAATATTCCTTCGATCGTTATGCTGATCTGAAAATAAATTGTAATTGAAAAGTACGGAAAATCGTGATTCAAGTTGACGCCTGCTTTTGTTCCAAGTAACTCCCGGTAATTGAGAGTAAACTCGGAATTATTCGGAGTCAACACTAAACTACTCGAAGGAGCCCCCCCCCCCCCCCCCTCCAATCGTCGGCAGTGAACTCTCAACTTTTCATCACCTTGGTGATGAGAAGAGTATCGGTTCCGGTCTGACGTTTGCTAATTTCAACGAGTCTTTAGGTTTTCGACCTCTAGTATCCGAAAAGCAGGTTTTCATAAATGTACGTTGTTTCTCTGTCTGCCGAATGATATTAGAATCCGTCATGAGCGATATTTTGGGCACAAGTATACGAGACTTAAAAAATGTAGTGCGTCCAAGACGCGAATCTTTCTAGAAGAGATATTCGAGGGAATCCCCGCCAACTGCATATCATTAACGGGGTGACAGTTAATACGACCCATGGCACTTGCATCTGCACACACTGCACGCGTCCACACGTGCTGTCTTAATGCACGTATAAGAAGGAAATTCACATCTTACGTTTCTTCAAATGCACCAGAGTGTAAAGCTCTACTTAGCAGGTAGTATAACACGCAGACTTTTGAAGTTTGAAGTCTGTTTATGAGGGATTCCGCATGAACTCACAATCAGCCACTTTCTTCCTACCCTCATCGATATTTCTTATAATTGAGCAAATTTTAGAACGAAACTTGAAAGTCCAATCTGTGACCGTTTTTTCCAATTTTTCACTTACCCATTTTACATTAGCAATTTTTTGTCCATATCTAGAAATCTAGGAGGGGGTAATAATTCTCACTCGTGAACGAAGCGATGCCCACGATGCCAATTTTTTTCTAGGTTCCAGATACATCTCTGAATATTGTGTAAAGTCTACAAACAAATAAAAAGTGTCTTTTCGGACGTCAAGAATAAATCTTATTGTTTCACCTTGAATCACATGTAACAATTTTTCCTCTGGACTCACCTTTTTCTAGATCTGAAGATATGAACAAGAAATGTATCTACGAAATGGTTGGATAAGAAATTTCCAAACAACTGGAAATTGGGCAATTATCAAAAATGTCGATGAAGGTTGAAAAAAGTGGCTGAACTCATGGAAAACCCTTCCTATATGGGTTTACAGGCTCCAAACGTAAAAAAAAATATATTTGCGTATAAAAGTTAGTACCTACAATCGTACTTCGTGGTTGGCTACTCCGCAGATCCCGCGCCACACCGTTCACGCTCTTTCAGTCTGTCTACCTCATCTTTCCCAGACATGTATGAGCATTCAAATAACTATAACGACATAACTCGAGATATATGCATATACCTAAATAAGCTGGCATATACCCGAGTAAATACAGGCTATACTCTCATGGCTCGCATAGCGTAGCGGTTTAATGGCTCGCAACCACGTTCCAGGAGCGTATGGGCTGCAATGTGCAAGTATGCTGCCCCAAGCCTTGTAATACGCCGGTACTTGATTGCATCAATGATCGAAGATGCTCAAAATTGAATGTGAGAACTGCAGCTGCTATTGACGAAAGAAATGTTGGGTTTTGTGCTTTCAGAAACCTGACGGTTAAAAAATAGGAATACAAAAATAATACTAGAATGCCTTTTCTTCGGTCTTCTCCCGGTGTACATTCGATGGACCATATAGATATGTATGTACAGCAGTTTCCGATTAGATTTTAATAATACATGTTCTCATCGCATTCATTTTCATCCTCGACTGCAATATATTTATATTCATATACACGCATTTATGTATATAGGGCATTCCGCTTCAACCCAGGCAGCCTTCGGACTCCATCATCTCCATTTTTACCGCCTATCGAGATTCGCATCAGAGAGCATCAGAGGTACCATTTGGCATAAGTTCCTGGTCAGAACGATCGCAACTCTGATACCAGACGAGATGACAAATATTTTTAAAGAACGGAAATTTTCCGACTTGTAACGAAAAAGCGAAAAAAAAATCTCCATGAATCTAAATCCCCGTTTATTATGGCGAAATCGCATTTAAAAGTCTAAAATAGCGATATCTCCGAGGACGCCGCCTTTTTTCGGATCAAACATTTGCTGAGATACTTTTTACCCAACTACATGTAGCCTGTAAGCTGTAAGTTTCGTCGTAAACAAATAAATAGCTAAAAACATACGACTATTTACAGTGTATTGTAACTTTATCTATTGCGTTGATTAAATTTATCATAAGTTAAAATATTTATTACTTTTCACCTGTTGACTTGTTTACGACGAAACTCAAATGAATCTTTCTGGCTCAAACCAATTAGATGCACCCTGTCAGCTCTCTGATGATTCTTCAACAATTCGGCATCTCCTACGGTGTCAGAAGTAGGATCGTTCTCACCGGGGGTTCATTTGAAATGGTGCTCTTGGTGCAAAATCTTGCCTGTAGGTGAAAATGAAGACTGCCTGGGTTAAGGCGGATGCCCCATATATTAATTAACATTATACTTATTAATTTACACGGTCGTACTTGCATGGCATTTCTATACAGATTGGTTGTTTCTATGAATGCCGAATTATACGGGCTCGAGGATTTTTCGTCCGACATATTTTTTTTCCCCTAAATGCGTGGAAGTTTATTTTCAGAAACCCTATATCTCAACCCTAGAACACTAGACTGGGGTAGAATTCTACCCCAGACGATGAGCGAAAAATGTGTTTTCTGCTGATTTTCATAATTTCTCAATTTTTAAATGGTGTCTTCGTTAACTCAAGTTCAATAAAATTGAATTTTCGGTACACCATTCTTTTCCTTGTGAAAAAATGAAGAGATTCATGTACTAGAAAGTCCCTTTACTACTGATAGGAACGATTGTGTCGTCAAGAACCGCGCGGGGTGGATATCTGCCCCGGTCTAGCGTTAGAAGGTAGGAAAAATCATACTGGCGTTCTAGGGTTGAAGTCGAATCGATCCCGACCTAAATTTCCAGTTCATGTATTGGATAAAACTCGAACTCGAATTAAAGATGGTTCAACTTGTTTTAATCAAGCCCGAATTTTTTCATCTTGAGCCTTGTATTTCATTCTCTTTGCAGATTAATTGAGTGACAGCAATATTAACTCTACGGAAGGTCGAATCGAACTTAACCGACCTATCAGGGTATAGTAATGAAGGCAAGATTATCAACAAGCGTTGGGGTTTGCTGGACCCCAGTGCGGTAGTGTAGGATTATTGTTCATAAAACCAAAATCGACATAAAGTTTTGTAATTGTCATAAAAATCTCCGTGCCAAATCGATTGGAGTAGGGATCATGGTGTCAGATTCGAGAAATGCATTAATTTTATTTGTTAAAAAACTTAAATTGTAATGTGATGGATATGAACTTGGGTGTTACTTTCAGCGTTATTGAAAGTCAGTCTTTCAATTTCAATAGCAAACAATTATCGTTATTGAGTCACGATGTACGACTGTAGAGTAGGTGATCGGTGAGTGCCGCCATCCCTCGGAAAACTGAAGAATTACCGAATACAGCGATTGGCCGATAATTGTATTTGAAATCCGAGATACAATAGAAACATTCACTGCCTTTCTTAGGTGTATCCTAAAAGATAGGGGGGAGGGGGTTGAAGAACGAATCGGTCGTTGCAAATCAAACAGTTACTCATTTCGAACACAATGTACTACGAATTGTTCGTACGTCTTGATCAATATGTCAGATGGAAATAGTTTGACGGTAATATATCCAAAACTTGTTAGGCATTCATAATTGCAATGAGAGTAAACATATTTTTTGTAAGTTTATACAAACGAGTGTAAACAGTTGAGTCATTCAATATTATTTGTTTTTTTTTCAGGTATCTTGCATTTTGCCGGCAGTTTTCACATTTCGTGATAGTTCAGTAATTTCGTTAACAGTAGCGGACGTCGTTTGCCACCAAAAATTAGGCTGCATAAGTTGCTTTTTCGTGACAATCGAGCCATAATTTTCTTAGCACAAAATTGTAATTGAAATGACAATATTTGTTTTTTTGGGATATCATAATTATTAATTGTACAAACTTACAAGCTATCGACAGTGTAGATTATACAGTGTGTATGAATTGCTTAAACTGATGTTAAAGTGTGCTCGAGTCGCATCTGTAAAATGATGATTATGTTATTATTGTACAAGATTTTCAATAACACGATGGAAGTAAAGATTCTTCAAGATGCCTGACGCGTCCGACGCCTTTTAAAACTGAGGAGATGGACAGCGTGAAAAGTCGGCACTAAAACGCAGCACAGTAATTGCACGAGAGATGTTAATTCATTATATCAAATTTTTCGGAGTTAAAACGCCGCCAGCTTATTCTTCTCGACGTATTAATAACAAGTCGAACTAGAAATGTTAGAATATATAGTCTTTCTATTTCATTCCACTCGCTTTTTCAGCTATGGTAATAGTTGGTGAACATCGGGTTCGCTGGAAGCTTAAATTGTTATTCTGATTTCATTTCCATCAGGTCGATTCTCAATTATGATATATTCAATCATAAGACATCTCTTTTTTGTACCATTTGAGCACTGGCACCATGTACAATATCAATATATACAAGCAGTTGGATTCCTTAATTATTGCTAATCGACATTGGCGTCTTCTAGCGTTTCTTGCACCTCTGTCGCACCTACTATGTTCAAGTCTATTGGTGGCGTAACCAGCTCCGTTGTCTCACATACAGGAGAACTTGGGAGTGGTATTTCATCTTTTCGGATTATTTCGACTTCATGATTAGGATCGCGATTCTCTTCACCCTCTTCCATCGGTGTAGGAGGTTCTGCTTGCACTGATGAAACTATGTTTGGTTCAATGGACTGCTGCTTTCCTAGTCCCGCTTGCATTTCTATTTGCTCCAACTCTTCAGCCAACACTCTTTCTCTCCTCTCCACTTCATCTGCAATAACAAAAACAAGTTGTAGTATAGAATATGTTTTAGCATCAGGTAATACAGAGAACTTCAATTTATAACAGTCAAAGGCATTTTGGTGATGTGTATTAAAATTATTCTCACCGTTTAGCTCCTTCGCTGAAAGTGCGAGGAGGGAATCAGTGCGAGGATGTCTTCGCTTTGGTAAATAGAAGATAGCTGGTTGAGTGCGTGTCCGAATAAACGAGGTAAGTGGTAACTGAGATGCACGCCATTCCTGAAATTGACGACTGCGCACAAGTTTTGCTTCCAAACTGCGCACTTCAGCCTGTTGACGCTTCCGAGATTGGAATAGCTGCTGTCTTTCTCGTCTCAGTTCTTCTTTTTCCCTTCTTCCAGCCTCTTCAACCCGAGCTTCAACCTCTGCTTTTTTATCCTCCTAAATTCAAAACATAAAAAAGAATCTCTTGGAAATCGTCACATCAAATTATCAGATGAATAGATTCTATAATTCATGGTTCACAGAGTATAATTTCAATCATTCAATCACGGTACCTTGGCTTTGAGTTTAGTTTCTTCCTGACGAAACTTTTGTAAAGTCCCAAGCAGGGCACCAAACATCCGTTTGTTTCGTTGTCTACTCCGTTCGTCAACTCTCTCTCGCCTTATAACTTCTTGACGCGAAGGTACTTCGCGTGGAGTTGCTATGACTCTCGACGACACAGCCGGCTGAATATTTAAAAATGCATTCTCATTTCTTACGTTTCATCGTTTCCATCATAAAATGTATTTTATATTATAAGATATGAAAATTTCTTAACAAATAGGTAACACAGCTTGTATAAATCGATACCGGATAAATTGACAAGGGATTATGGGGCACTATTGATAATTGTATAATTCAATTGCCTTGGCAGTGATATCATCTTCATCAGCGCTGTCATCGGCATTTGACGGAATACGAGCACTGAGTCGACTGAAAACGGTTTTAGGTTCTCCGGCTGGAGCGACCCATCGCCTTTTGCCCACAGCTAAATTGTTAGCTAGTACTGTGAAATCCAAAACTGAGCGTCTGCGATCTTCTTGTATCGGTCGCTTTTGGACAGTCCTTAAAATAAACGAATGTGTAAAACTTTTCGAACTAGTGTAGAAATGATCTGGAGAAATGGATCTGAACGTAGGTGTAATTATCCGATATAGAAACAATCTTTTGCGTTCTAATTTTTCGAAGGAATTGACCGTTGAAAGTTTTTTTTTTCTTTCAGATATCTAATTAGCGAATTACCTTGCCGTTGGTTGGAGAAGATTTTCGCCATCGGGAGGGTCTCTACCGAGAATTTTTTGAATACTACGATCAAGACCTCTCAGGCTGTCCCGCGCTGCTTCTAGCTCTGCTTCTAGTCTCTCCGCACCCCAAGACTCTCTGGCATCTAATTTCCGCATTTATTACACCGAAATTTATCACCGGTTTTAAATAGAAACGAAATTATTCAATGCCGCGGTTATTGTTGTTGTGCGGCAACTTTGCGTCTGCCATTTGCAATTCGTCCTCTCGTGCCGATCAATCATCGATTAAAGCAAACGAAGCGTGTGTCTCGAGAAATACATGCGGTGACTAACTTGTCCAAAAAACTAGAAGAAACAGTGGACACGAAGCAATTTCTACGTGCTTTCCAACAACGCACAACGCGACAGCCAAGGCTGTGTTTCTAGTAATTTTTTACGCTGTGTGACCTGTGTGAGTCATTGCTGCCAGGGTTTGTCGAACAGACGTTGGCAATTCCGTCGAATATACAAATCTGAAAATCTCGGGTCAACGGGTGTGTTTATTTATTATTTTAATTTCTTTCTCAGGACCCTTCCTTTATTTTTTTTAGATTGAACAGACTTTCGAAGGAACGGACTACCTTGTTTATTTCGATTTAATTTACTTGGTTCTAATCTGTAACAACTATGAGAATCAACCGATGAGAGTCAATCACTGAACTCTATCGTATACTGGAACGCGCGCTGGTCTATGCGCGTTCCAGTATATTATGCGTCAATACAGGAGCGCACTCTAGTATCTGCACTTAGGGACTAAACGAGCGTTCCAACCTCAAAAATGAAGCTTGCGTCGTGATATTCGTCAAAACGTCAGTTAACATAACCTCATTAATCACAAATGATTGGGAATATCCGATTTTTCTGAAAATAACGTAATTTAAAATCTCAAAAAGCACAAATGATTTCGAAAATTCGCTCTGAAAATAACGTATTATTCATAAAATAATAATAGGGTTAATCTACGTTATCTTGGGAGCAGCCGGATTTTTTCGAACATTTCTACGCATGAATTGACGATTTGGGGAATCACAAGGGATTTCTAGTCAGGTATTCCCTGCGGTATTGCCAACTTAAAACAACATATATGTTTAGTTGGATATTTCGGGTGCGAAAGAATTCGATATTGTGCGTATACACCGTGACTCCACCTGTGTTGAAATGTGCAAGCTTAATGGAAAGCACCCAAAGGCGCTTATGTCGTGAACGGCCATATTGCATCCATTGATTGGCACGCCCTTTCAAATGCGAATACGTATGCACGATTTTTCAAAAAGTTGTGATATCCGAACGGAAACCTGTACCGTTGACTATTGATATTTTCAGATCAACGCCTGGACCTTATACTTGCTTCTTGATAACCTTCATTATTAAAACTAACGAAAATCCTTCAAGAATAGTATAGAATTTAAACATTTTGATGAATTATTTGGCGCCTGACTCTTTATCAAAAATTTGTCAACCATGAACTAGTTAAAATTTTGTATGTTTTCAAGCAAATCAAATTATTACAAGATTTTCTTACCTTTTTTTATTACAAGATTATTACAAGAACACAAATTATTACAAGATTTTCTTACTAATTGCTGTTGATAATTGTACTATCGGTATGAACACAATATTCGTTACTGATTATCTGTCATAAATTTATAACTCGCTAGTATATCACCACATCAATATTTTTCTATATCATATGAAAGCTTTAGTACCTGACGGATAATAATATGACGTTCTGTATATTCTGATTTACTAATTCAATCCTTTTACAACAATAGTCGAAGAATCTGGCTATAATCTTACTACATGCCTAATTGTTTCAATGTATGTAACAATCTATATTATTTCCATGGACTATTATGCTAGGAAATATAACACATTTGAAATAAAAAATATAAACTGCTCCAAAAATGCTTCAAAAAATATATTTAAAATAAAAAATAGAATATTGTTCTCAAAGAGCATTTAGAATTTAAAATAGAGAATGGATAATTAAAGAGTTTTTTTTAATCGAGAATGCTTACTACAAAATTCATGTATACAGACTTTAGCAAAAAATCGTTGAATTATAAGTGACGAAGAATAACACAGATGCATAAATACAGTTCTTTTGAGCTGATATACCTTCGAAATATTATCATTCTAACAGGATTTTTTCAGTCGTTTACGGTTCACCATATGAGTATAATGTACATTTAACCTTCAGGCTTCAGTAATTATCAATCTCATTAATTGAATGAGCATATAAGTTGAAACGATATCATAATTCTCATAGCCATGAAGGATGTACGGTAGGTATTAGGCTCAGTAGCAGATGGCTGAGACCCTAGCTTTATTGTTAGCTTCATTCAATTTTATTTCTCAAGAATTCAGTAACCTAAATTGCATTTTATAAGCAATTGCCTTTCAAATGTCTCATCATTCAGGTTTTCTCTGTTTGTTCACGTCACCATTCATTCCAACGCAGGAAAATAATCATTCAATTAGAAAACGAAGCAGAATCCGAGTAGAAGACGGTAAAAGGCTAGTATATTTGAATAATCATTCTGAAATGGCTGGAAATCGTTTCAAATACTCTACGGTAAATACATTTTTCAACCTTTTAATTTTCAAATGCTTTTCGGCCCGTTTCCCAATCGAGCTACAGATCTGGGATTTAAATATGAGCTCGCACGCTCTGTTTTTATTATTATTCAATGATCTAAGAAGTCGCAACTATAGGTTGTGATCTAACGAGTTATCGTGAGTTTTTGCGCGTTGTCGTAAATTCGCAGATAAATTCAGAGCTCAATACATTTGTCTGTTCAAAATGGCAACTGAATATCGCGGGTACCGAAACAGGTAGAAATTATGGTTTTTAAAAGGTTCTTCAACCTCGTAGATTTCAGTCAGTTCTAACTTCTCGGACAGAGACAATTTCCGGTTTCAAAATGGCGGTCATGTGAACTTTGGGAAAATCCAAAACCTTGGTATTGCAATTAGGTAAATTTTTGGGGATAGGACACACATTGCAGTATTTTTGAAAAAATTCTACGATCTTACAATTCAAAATAAGATGAGAGAGAGATTCCTTTTTTGTCAATTTATTTTTTCCCCAATTCTAAATATTACAAAAACACCACTAAGCCGATGTTGAGGTGGGCCTAGAGACGGTGAGGTCTATAAAAAAAAATTTCTAGGCCTAGAGACGTTGATTGTTATAAAAAAATTTACGTAAATTCATGTTGGAAAATTTATTAAATTTTTCAAGTGTGTACTTTCATGAAAGGTGGCCGTGCCTATCCAGCTCGAAGCCGCCGCTGAGCTCTATACCCGCTGCGCCGCTCGTAAAAATTTCATCTATGGAAAGTTTGTGATTGCTTAAACTTCCGTAGATATTTTTTTATTACAAAAGAGATAAATTTCAATTACTCTACCAGCTTCAAAATGATTTGAAACATAATAGTCTCAAATTTTGAGTAAGAAATTGATATACTATATTCATATTGGATTGATATTTGGATTTCGAAATGGAAAAAACATGGACATCATTTGCAAGTTACATACCTATAACACATAACTTGTGACTTTTTACGACTTTGCATCGCCTTTCCATTACTGGAATAACACCATCACCTGAAGTTAAGTGTTTCAAGAAGCAGTTAAGATACCGCACATTTTTCCACGTCACTTTTTACAGTTCGTATATTTGTAGGAAGATTAAAACGACACATGGGACTATGTTGTAGTAAATTTGTATGAAACGTATACAATTAAAAAAAAATCCCAGTCCTTCTGGATAATTGATAAGAGTTAGGAGAACTATCTGTTATGTTTATGTGCAGGACTTTATGGGCTTGATGATTTTACAAGCGAGTAAACAATGATCCCCTAACTCATAGTTATTCCGTTCGGTATCATATCTAAATTCTATTGGTTTGATAACGCGCAGGTTTAACACTGGAAAACGAAGCTTCTAGGATCTTAAATCATCATAAATTCATAATTGTTATCAACGTCCTTATCTCATCGCATTACCGGAGAATAACGAGTTATCACAACATGTGAAATAGCGATATTAACTTTATCGGTGGCGCAAACAATAGCATACTTTACATTGTTGACCAAGACTGTCTTAGCTAGCTGGCACATGTGATTATTGTTAAAGACTTTACCATAGATAAACTCGAGTCGCACTCTCACTCCAAAATTTATGATCATTGTAATACTGTAGAAAGAATTTAGTGACTCTAGCCGAAACTCTTGCTTTACCATTAATATCTTGTTATTATAAATAAGATACAGTGCTATCTGTCACGTAAAGAACCCATGCACTCATGGTTGACACTGTATCGATAGTGTAAGCTCACCACAATGTCATAACAGCTGCCATTCGGGAAATAAAAATACTTTTTCACCATAGCACCTATGACTAGCCAACAATCATTAGAAAATGATCAATAGAATTGACCTGGGCGAGACTAAAGATGATCTTCTGTGGCTGGGAAAAGGAATTAGTCCGTCATATACACAGCAGAACAATTGGGGTAGGTACTTCAGTGTAGGCGTGGACTATTCTAGCAGGGGAATTAAGATTATTCTGAGTAAATTGGTCGATGCATGTTATTGGATGGCTCTAGTAGAATCAACCTACTGGTAATAGTTCTCATTTTTTTCGCTATGTAGTGTACTGAATCATTGGGCTTCCTACTAGAAGTGTAGGACCATTTTGAAGCCACCAAATGCAACACGAACTACTCAATACTCTAATAGTTACACCTTTGTGAAAGTGGAATCTTCATCTCGTCATAACCCGTTGGCTTGGTTCTAGTAATCTTTGCAGAACTTCTTCAACTGACATGATATTATTTATAATACTAAATCCAAATTTAAGTGCCTGTGTTCATAGCAATTTAGGAATTTACAATCCAGGATTTAGTTATTACTTTCGAAGAGCAAAGATAGATGCACAACTTACAATGTCACTGACGAATCTTATGATATTTAAGGCATAAGAATCTTATGATCATAATAACACGTCATGGAGTATCTAGCAACAAGCTTCTGAAAACTCTTCGTAGTTCGCGATGAAAAATGTTGCATAATTCATGCCGTTGTATTTATTACGGGAGATGTACGCTAATGACTTTGCAAATGCTTTAAAGATTATTGTATAACTATATCAACTGAATACGAAAACATCGAAGTCTTGGAATGTACCTTCGAGAATTCTTAGAAATTACTTTTTCTTGATAATAAATCAACGCAGAATGACTTACTCCGAACAACTTTACGCTTCTCTATTGACACTTGGTAAATTTCATTGCCAGACCCAGAACCCTAAAGATCAAGCAATAAATCCACTCGAAATTAAGTTCTGATTAAAATATCAGTCACGATAAGAATAATAACTGACTGATAACTAAAAACGAATAGCTAATAGCAGACGAAGTGGTACAGAGCGAGATAGAGCAGAGTGAAGTTAAGTGAACTGAAGCATCATACCAACCGAAGGAGAATGTTAATGACTTGCTTCAGTTTTGTACATGCAGGAAGTAAGGCGCGTCCCGAAGCGGGCCGGCGCCCAGCATTCACGCAAAAAAAGAATGAGATAAAAAATGCAATAAAACGGATAAGAGTAAGAAAAGTCAAGAAATATACTGGACAAAGACAGCCGATCCTCGAGCCTCCTTCAAATCCCATCGTAAACACGAGACGCCAGTGTCTCTCAAATCAATCTCTTCACGATGAAATCAAAGTTTATGTTGGCGGATTCGGGTGCAACTCGGTATATTGATTGTCATATTATAAAGTACATGAAAGGAATGGTTGCTATATTATGTAGCTTGAGTAAACCAAAAACACCCGACAACGGAGAGGCTCGAAACGACTCCATAATGTGAAGCAGAACTTCATAACGCACTTTTTGATGGCGAAAAGCGTGACAATTATAAATAGATGAAAACACGTAATGGGACGAAAATTGAACCAAAGACACAGCTCGTCGCTATAGTGCCTTATGCATCTCGATACCGTTACACATATGCGCGGCATTCCAATTCAAGCAGCTGGAAATCTTCGCCTGCTTATAGGTTGCATTAGTTAGATTTGATGTCTATCATGCCCTAGGGATGACCTTCGAGTACTATAAGTATGAAACAAAAAGTCCGAATACCTGACTCTCCTCTTAGTACCGCTATTCATGGGAAAAGATTGGCAAGTAAGGGATCTGATAGTTTATTGCATCAAAGCAAAATATCTATTAGAATCAAGCAAAAACTAGTGGTCTAGCAGCCGGTAATGTAGGTAAGTACATTCCGATACTTAAATGTAGATTCTTTTGAAGGTATCTAGATACATTCAATAGATACTTCTTACAATATTTTTACTTGGAAATAAACGTTAGGGTATACTGAACAAGATTGAATCAGATATCAAAATGCAGAAATTGATCAGAACTTAGTATCACTAATCATATATGACGTCTACCAAGCGTATATTGTAAGGCAGGTAAGGACCGTGCTACGAAATGAGGAGAAGGCAGAATGAGTGATGACCAGTCACCAATAAATATCTTTCCTCTCCGTCAGTTGGGGTTAACACTGTAACGTGCATGTGGAGCGTCATACCTCGCGACTTTTCAGCAAACAAGGCAAACATAACACGTAAAAAAGATTTATGGTCGATCTTTTATCTAAGCATATAATTCTCGCATCATTCTAAATATGACTTTATGGAAATATGCATGGCATTTTTCAGTTTAAAGCCTGGAGTCTAAGATGTGGTATCATCCACTGGACTGACAGTAAAGGGTCAATCAGGTCAAAAAAGTTTCTGAGTATCTGATGTGTCAACAGACACTTGTGAAAAGTTTCATATACAAATGCAGTATAGCTAATTATAATTGATAGATCACATACAAAGATACTGAAAATGTATGTAGATAGTTATTTTACTACATTTACTACATACCACTTTATTTTACATCTATGTAGCATTACCATTTCAGAAACTATTGCGCATCGGCAATTAAAACAATGTTACTGTCTCCTCCGAACGACAAAATTATCTCGATGGCAGGATATCATGTTACTACCGAACAGAGATGATCCATCGATTTTTGTTTTGTCGCTCGATAATTTATTCAAGCATAAGTTGACGCTATCGCCCAATATTCACTATCGAGAAAAAAGTTACTTTTTTTAAAAAATAAAGCCACGTGTACAAATATCGTGACTCATAATACAAGGTTGACATATTTCGATAATTACTTAAGTTTAAACAGTTTTGATGTGGAGCATTGCAGGATGGCGTTATTCTAAATGCACTGCCGAATACATATGTAAATATCAATATTATGCTAAATTTGAACAAAGAAAAACAATGTAATTTGAAACCCCGTATTTTTTCGTAAATAATCCGTGGAAAGTTATTTTTTGCTCGATTCCAATCAATATCACTACCTTCAGTTTTATTCTTTATAAATCATTAAATGCAAGAGCCAAAATAGACAAATAATTTAGTATCGTTATAGATGACAAATTTAGTATCGTATCGTTTCCAATTTTTTTAAACTTAGATGAACTCGAATCAACTGAAATCTATTTTAGACCATAGATGAATAATGCCCTTTGAGTTTTAGAATCATTAAAGATTCTCAAGATGCTAACTTCAACATATCACGGAAGATATACCTAAAACTGACGCAAAATCATCCGAAGTGTTCCTAATGAGGTTTTTGAAGAATCAGAAATGGGACATACATTTACTAAATTTTTTCCTGAGTACGCCCAACTCAGTTTTCAGTGCCACCTGAAAAACTGATTGATTTTTGTATTGCATGGGCTTCGAATCAGCGCAATAATCGAGGTATATGACTAATTCAGTAACGAACCGGCTAGGCCTCAGATCCATGAATCGACAACACTACCTTTTGAAGGGTGGACGTCTTTATCGGCCATAGAAGAGTCGAATCCTAAATTCAAGGTCTGCAGGGCGGCTACTAAATCTGATGAAAAAAGTTCACTGAAATTTCCCTGACATTCCCGAAAATTTTCCTGACCAAATCTTTGGGAAATTCTTTCTCGAAAAATCGAACCGATAATTCACGTCTTCATCTTGCCTGTTCAGAAAGTAAAAAAATATTCTCCGCAACAAAATCGAGAAAACTCAATTAAAAGCATAAAACCGTCTTAATTGGATTTCAAGATGTGAATTTACGAGTTTTCCCCGATAAACATTCAATTCCCTGACATTTTCAGGTTTTCCCTGAAGGTAGCCACCCTGATCTGGCTTCGCTAACGACAGAGACCGTTGCGCAGAGAGGGAGGAAGGGGGAATAAAATCTCAATTTGGATGAACCATTAAATGAGGACCACTGCTCGGTGTCCACGAACAGATATTATTAAAGAAGTTAAGGGTTATGTTAAGTTGCGTTGCGTGGCGACGCGGCCCAAGTCCCCAGTAGGCAGGTACTACATGGTTGGACTATGTGTGGGACAGCAAAGCCACGGTAATGATGGTGGTGATTTCATTCGCTTGTCTCTAAGTGCCTAACTCAGTTGGGCCGTATAATTTTTGTTTTTCTCACCTAACTTGCTGCTTCGCTTTATTATTAAATATATCACAGCAGGTATAATATACGTATACTCCGTGCACATATGTATATGCATAAATATACGCCAGATGAAAGAGACAGTAATGTGTCGATATTGGGTGGATTGGCAAGCTCGGTAACGATGTTGTCTTAAGAGTGAGATGAAGTGTGTATGTGTTCCGCAATAGGTAGTTTCTTTTATTTTCTCATTTTGGCGGCTTTACGGACTATTCTCAACAGTGGATCGTTACGTGCTTGTCGCTTGCCCTTAAGGGTGAGTGTTACGCATTACACCGCTACACATCATATATTACAAACAATATAGACCATTGTGGCATACAGCACCGTACAGCTTAAAATATGCAGATACAGCAGCACAAGGCACGTTGCGTCGCGGAATAGACGTTATATAGGTATGGCCTGCAGACGCACACCACTACACCACTGATATGATCAGCAGGGTCCATGGAGGGAAAAGCAGGCACGTTCGCTGCAGTCGCCACGGACCACGAGCCACACTTGTTTGATGGTGCTGTTTAACGCACGCACGAAGCGATGTCTCTCGATCAACGGTCGGTGATGGGTAATTGGTGGTGTGTGCGTTGGCGCCAGGCCGCATTCTCGCATTCGTTAACTAACACGGCGAAGTATAAGCATTGCCTGCACCACATATACTACGCAGTGCCATGTGTTATTCATTTGTAGATATAGATATATCACAGAGTAATGACGGTTCTCACGATAACCGGAATACGAAACGAGGATAGCCACTCTATATTGTTAAATCTTCTCTGATTTGTTTCAACTGTTGGCATTAATTTGTCGTTATCAGACTGGCTGACTCACCAAAGACGCTGTATGACCCCCCCCCCCTTCCAGCGGCACTCCAAATACAAGTACATATAGACGCAGCGTTGTTGGTTGTGGTTCATCCGACAGGAATCCGACGTTATTATAACCGCTTTGCGTCTGGGTCCATAGCAATGTCGAGAACCAAGAATGGCGGGAAGGGAGACGAAACTGGAAGTGGTAGCATATTTACAAAGAAAGCATGAGAAAGGGAAGAAAAGAAGATTAATTACTTGTTTTCGTATCCTCCTGGATATTTCAGTTATTCGACACCCGTTGCAGTTCGCTCCGCTGCAACCGTTCATCTTTATGCCACGCGGATTGAATTATTTTTTCGCAATTCCATCATTCTTTCGCTCTGAAAATTCCTTCCGAAATTCCGTGCTATTCGAGAAGTATTTTTATTCGTATCCGAACGCTTCCTCGGTCATAGACCTTGGGTAATTTCACTGTTCCCTTGAATACACATTTCGCACGTAAAAGAACAGTCATAAATCAGAGCACGGTAAAAGAAGTTCGGCCCCACGTTCGTCTCTACGATATTCTTGCCAAGGCTTGAACTCCAGTCAACGCATTAGAATTAAGAAATCATGACGGAAATATCTAACAACTATCTATTACCAATTTGAACTTTGAACGCAGGATATTTGAATGCTGCAACATTTTGTCTATGCATGCAAAATAATAGTTTGGATTGAAACAAATTACCAAATTAAATCAATGTGCAAATAATTTCACGTCGGTGAACCGACTGATAAAGAGTTTCAAGTGTCAACACAGACTACTAATCTGAATTGCATTCTGAAAAATATGCGGATATTGAGTGGTAGCATGTTAAATGAACTATCTGGTATTTTCTTCGCTGGGTCCCGAGTGGCTAAGTAAAGGTCAAAAGTTGAGCAATGCTCCCCTTATCAATGCAAACACCGCTTACACATGCGTGTAGCCCAACGTGATTGCTATGTCAGGCTTCACAAATCGAACTTAAACTATACATGAAACTAGCGATCTATCACGTACGCAGTGGTCATCGCCGGTTACATCGGAGAATATCCAGAACCTGAGACCTTCATTGGCATGCTGATAAGAACGTCATCAATAATAGATATAAAAACACTACTGTACCGCAGAAACAGACGAACCGAACGGAAGCCTCACAAAATGCTCACAATTATACCGTTTGACGTTTTGTACCTTTTTTCATGAGATTTTTGGTTTATGTATGTGACATTACGAAAAAATCGCATGTCCTCTTGGAAATGTGACATTTTTAATTTTTCGGTAACATTTTTTTTCAATTGGGTAAAAAAAATCGACAAGCATCGGGTCATCGTCATTTAGATCATCATCCGTGATTATAGCCATTGACGAATCGACATATCAACCGGAAGTCGTATGTCACATACATACACATATACGCATACGTGTAATGAACAGAGAATTCGGTTCTCTCTCATGAATCGAGGACATTTGGTCAAGGACTGGATGCACGTAAACGTCCGTTATCGAAATCCAGGGAACTAAGGAAGGCTTGCATCGGGGTTGGGCACACCATTACACTACAAATTAGCCAGGTCTCCCCCGGGCGAAAACGCTAGCATAACGAGGCTTGGGTATCTAATACCAGTCACAATCGACTGCTACTTGCACCACGACTGATCTACTACTATAATTACTATTGCTACTATTAGTAGTAGTGTGCCGTTACTGCTGCAGCTACGTCATGTCGAAAGTGCCGAGACGCCTTGAATCCTGATTCATTTCACGGCGTACTTAATATCCATTTGGCGGGGCGTTGGGAATCGAGAGAGATGAAAGATTGGGGCGCCTCGCTGCCTGCAGGCGTGTTTATATGCTGCCAACAGCACGGGCAACGACGCGTCTCCGTTCCTCCTTGCACCTCCTGACGAAGGAATTCGGTAGCCGAGGCATTAACTAACTACACGGAAAGATCAGACGTGATACGAAGAGGCTACGTGTTTTATCCACCATCAATAACGAAGGAAGCCTCGTTTAAATTCTACACTGAAATACTTATTTCTTTTGCCTTGTGCCCTGGCGATAATTTCGATAACAGAGTATAGGTGAATTCAAAATTCATTTAATTTCATCGTGAAATTGGTAGATATGCCAAGCAAAATTTTCCTTGCATTCAATATGACGTTCATTTATCTTTCGGTCGTGAATTCACTTCTATTGGAAGCTTAAACTGAAACCGCACACTAACCTCTCGTAAACGGAAATAGCTGCGACGGAATGTTACTCTCTTCGCATCACGTATTTGGTTCGTCAGACGCGAAAACATAAATATAGCATAAGAGATTCCCAAGAATTTTTGACGGTAGAAACGAATACCGATCTATCGCGAAGACGATCATCAGCCTGTAATCAACCCGTTTTAACAGAACCTTGCCGCTTGAAGGGAAATCTGAGGAACATGAGGACTTAAGTCATGTTGAAACTAACAATGTTTCAAGTTGCGAACCAGACCAAAAAATCATCATTGAACCCAATCAAACTTTAAGACTGGCATAATGGCGATTTCCAGAAAAGTACGAGAACAATGATTAGTCACAGGATACCTATACGATGGTATACGGTCAGGCGAGGGCAACAGCTATCCGCGTGCACTCAACGCAGCGATAACTTGGAAAAACGGGGAAAACTATGACAGTGGTCACGCGTCGTGCCGAAGGCCCAAAGCAATATAGAAACAGCGTGCAGTTGCGTGACGAAGGCAACGACAACTACAACGGCGGTGGCAGTAGCGATGACTGATCATCCTGGCGAAGATCTCAGCGCTCTCACCGAGAACTTGGGCCAGCGGATCTGAGCTGTATAAGTACGACTTTCAAAGAGCTTGGCGCGCTAATGCTACCACCGCCTCCAGAGAGTAAGCAGAACCAGCAGCAAAAGCAGCAGCGCGCGAGTGCCGCCGAAACCGCTCGAGAGTCAGAGAAGCTCAGTCAGCCTCTAACAGCCGTTGGTGGAATCAGACAACTCGTGACCCCGTCGCGGAAAGTCGTTTTTTTCATTCGTTCTCGTTCGCTCTCATTCGTGTAAACGTCGGAGTTGACGGATCAATCGTTTCAAGTTTCCAGCGCGAGTTTCACACAGTGTTTCTCTCGCCAAGCACGCGCCCTTCTGTGATGTGTATAAAGGTGCACGTGTAGGTGTGTGTGTGTGTGTGTGTGTGTGTGTATGTGTTTCGGTGTTTATTTTCTGACAACGACGTCGACGAACGACGCGTCAAGCGCGCGCGCGCGCGACTTACAATTAGTCAAAGAAGTCGTGCCGACGGACTTTGCCCATTCTCGATCGATGGTTCGATTAAGTTGCTGACCGTGCAGTCATTGTAACTGGACCGAATCAAAAGTATCATAAATAGTATTTCTCAGAGCATTGTGCCCGATTTTTGAATGCTCGGGTCCTGGAGGAACGTAAAACTTTAACTTGACGAGGTGCTTCCAAGTTAACGGAAGATCAAAGTGTTTCACTCCGGAAGCAAAATAAATGTCCAATTAGACCCAGTGTCTTCTGATCGTAGATCAAGTGACCAGAATCCAGAGCGTACTCGCTGATCTATATCCCGGAAAAACGAGGAACGTCAAGCGAGTTACTCAGGTATTGACGTACATACATAGATACTTGACGTAAAGGTGGCTAGGTCTGACCTTCAACGTCTTATACCTTGAAAAAGGCAACATATCAAAAATACGGAGACAAAGACGCTGAGAGGACGTCAGCGAATCTCCAGGCGCCGGTCTCTGCCATAGTGACTTTCGATAACACAGCGTGGCGCCAATAAGACCGGCAATAGTGTGTTCGGATGTCCGATTGTCGGGTTGAGTCGAGCAGCTGCTCGACTGCTAGTCACTTGTCCCCTGGGTGTCAGGGTCAACGGAGCGTCGTGCCGTTCGCCGTGATTATCAAAGAGGACGTCTTATAGATCTAAAAAAGGCGGTTACCCCGCCTGAGACATAAAAACCCATCTAAATAAACTGAAGACATACTGCTAAAGAAACACTTGGATGGTCACAGTGTCTACGGTAGCTTTAATCATGTCCGGTCTTTTGTACACGCTTTTGGGGCTGGCGGCTAGTTCGCAACTACATTGTGCCGTGCGACGTGAAATCAGCCCGTGCACGTGTCGCCGCCAGGAGCTGGCGACCCCGGTGACGAACCATGGAAATGGAAACCCAACGACAACGGAACTGATACGAGTTGAATGCGAGCAAATGCAATCCTTTAATCAAGTTGCCGAAGCACTCCGTGGTAGATTCATACCCGAGCAGCAAATCACCCTCAGAGTCGCCTACTCCCATCTCCAAGATATCTCGAGGCATGACTTCAAGGAGCTACGAATGACAATTACCAATCTGCAACTTAACTACAACAATCTCGGGTACGAGCTTATCTAATTCCAAGCAGGTCCTCTCTACACGAATTACACATTTTTGTTGTCGAGTGTAGGCGAGAAAGTTGACTATGGTCTGTTTGATCTATACTCAAATTGTAAAGTAGTATCAGTGATCTTGGCGAAGTTTTTCGTCGGAAGTAGCGAGGTAGCGAGGGCGTCCTGCGACGTGATTCTGCAAAGAGCTGTAGTATGCAAGGCGATCGTCTCATCAGCTGACGATGACAATAAATTCTGAATATATAAGCAAATGCCATTGAGGTTGCTGCTGATTTGCGCAACCTAAATATTTATATATCTTCCGAAATGTTATCAAAATGAGTTACACCAGTATCACTGACAGGGTATTCCCCACAATCGTTTCTGTACTTCCGAACGTATCGTTAAGTGAACACGCACGATGCCGGCAGTGATTTTTCATTGGTTTTACAATTTGGTTTTCAATTATTTCGCCGTGCCGTCGGCAATAAGTGGAAATTACGGGGTCCTTATTCTAAGTGGTTAATCAACAGTGGCGTAAAAAGTATCTGCAACGTCTGCTTAATTGGCTGGGTTCGATAAAAGGTCAAACGTTTCTAAATTTGGGTAATTGGTTGATCAAAATCCGTACTTACGATTGACGAGTCGTGCGTCGATTCTCAATGAAATGAATTTAATGCACGCGTACGTCTGTATTTGTTATTATCATCCAATTGCACCGCCAAGTAGTTAATTACAGCTTGCAAAATGTAAGGGTTCTAGATCTCATGAAATATTTTCTGACGTAATCTTTAGAGATAGTTGCTCTTGACGGTGAAAAGCTTAAAATATTAGTTTGAGGAAAAATCCGAGCAAACGCGTTGAACGGACCTTGTGAACACGCGTGGACCGAGACAAACGGCGACGGTCAGCTTGTTGCTGTTAACGTAACGTAATTCTAATCTTTGTGACCTTTTCGGGGGAGCGCGTAATTATCACAATGCCCTACATTTATCACCCAGCGACGAGTAATTAAATCATAAACTACAACAACTTGACATTAGCGATAAGTGAATAAGTAGCGATAACAAGTCAGACCGTAATTTTTAACAAAATTCCACGCCACTTGGAGGCTCCATTCATCGATGTTATTATGATGTTAACTATCTAGATAATCCTTTTATTTGCGAGTATGAATCGTCCCATAAATGCGAATTTCGATCACGTATAAGTTTTTAGACTTTGCATCGCGAAATGATCCGCACCACATCCTGAAGTTCACATTATGTTTGCGAATCAAAATGCACGCGAACTTGAATCTGTATGACGATTCATCTTTACGAATAGAAATTTTGTTTAGCCAATACAACGATTTTGATAGCCAAACACACCCGATCTTGGCATTATTATCAATTTTGCAGAAAACGAAAATTTAACTTACATTTTCTATGACTCGTAGTCTTCAACGGAAAATAATAATGTGAAGCTAACATTTAGGCTTATCTTTTTTCACGATTATCTCGTTTGAATTCGGTGTAAGATTTCAGAAGCCGCAGACCAGGTTTATTGAACGGAAGAAAGCTCCTGAAACGCGAATCTTTGACAATCCGATACGCATTTTTAGGGCTGGTGGTTTTGATTGATATGTTTATGTTTGAAGATATGATCTGTGCCCCCGCTCGCTATGATTTGTTCCGATAAATTGTTCATCCCACATTCGGGCTCGCGCCTTGTGATTACGGAAGCAAAAAGGTAGAAGCATTATCCTAGGATAAGACAGCGAAAGCCGTAAAAGAATTTTCCCATTCTCAATTGAACTATAGATAAAAATTTTCCTCTGGCAAGAGCAGTTAGGAGTTCTTCTGTAGTCAAACGTGAAATCTCGCTGACCCTCTCTCTGTCAAAAATGTGTCGCAGATCAGCTTATTGGAGATTATAAATATCAAGAGTAGCACTTTGACTTCTTTTTTTCATCTTCCGAACCGTCCGAGAATTTGCATAATTTCTCGTGGACTGGCTTAGGTCGTTGCTACAATATTTTAAAAGGACAGATTTCAATCTCATGCCTGCAGGATACACGGGTGCCCTAAGTCGAAGTTATTACTGAGATTTATCACATATTCACATTGCACGGCATCCCAAATCTCTACTTTAAAAGTTTTTGATGTTGAGTATGTTCGATTTCATTGATGAAGCATTATGTTACTTGACGTTGAGGAGTCTCAGAAGGACAAAAAAATAAATATTATTATCATGATTAATATAAGATTTGTATTTCTTGTGTAGAAAGATTACGTCGTACCTGGTGGGTTAAATTTCATATTATTACACTGAATCATTGGATTTCGATCGACCCTCTCCACTGTTTATGGATGAAATTATTCATTCAAATCGTTAGTAGAGACATGGAGAATATCATCCAAATACATTTTCTGATCTTGAAATGGAAATCTAAGTCCGGGTTGCAGGGAACACCGA
The DNA here is from genome assembly GCA_947538915.1 of Tenthredo distinguenda. NCBI lineage: Eukaryota > Metazoa > Arthropoda > Insecta > Hymenoptera > Tenthredinidae > Tenthredo > Tenthredo distinguenda. The sequence continues at coordinate 11,514,427 of OX384537.1, forward strand.
GATAAAACTTATAGACGCAAGAAATACATTTCCTACAAAAAAGTGACATGAGTCAACGTAGCTGTTTTACGTGTTACAAAGAGCTGGATATCACATAGATCGATGAAAAAGATTCCGAGATCCTAATTTGTATCAAATAATCATTCAAAATAAGCAACTTCCACGGCCCACTGTCATTTTGCATAACCGATTTTATTGAGCTCTAGAGCTTTGTGTGAATACGGATTCGGTACCAATATCTTATTGTTAGCCTTGAACTTAACAACATGAGACGAATGTTGATAGCTAATATAACAAGATATAGGCAAGACACAATTATAATAATCATATAGAAAAAACACAATTATAATAATTCAAAATATGTTGTTTCGTGTAGTTTTTCGCTCGTAATCGAATATTCAAACTAATATCAGTTTGACATTCGATTGTTTTTATTTAGGCCTATTGACCGCTGAACTCGCTTTGTTCATTTTCTCAACTCTTCGGACTAAATATCAGAAAACGTTCGCTCGAACGAAATTAACGTTTTCTCACGCTGACAATTGATTTGACAGATTAAAAAATTGACAAGGCAAGTTTTACGTCTACCAGGCTTATATATTTCGGTGAATGACACTATTTTGAACTATTATTTCAAGTTGACATCCATTAAAGTACGTTTTGCTAGACTTTTTTACCTATTTCTGTAGGTACCCTTTATCCCAGTCTCGCTTACCTATGAACACTTTCTTCTGCATTTTATTTGCGATTATTGGGTTGCGTGTCCTATTGCAAACTATTCCATCTCTTCTATTTTTCATTGCGTATGAAATTTGGGAACTCTAAACTCTTAATCCAATAATATTTTTAATAAGCGATATCGAAAGGGTAGAGATATTTTACAATACATCTGCGAAAAAAAATATGCACTCATTGAAAGCTCTGCAGAAGATTAGTCGGGCCGCTTACCTTATTAACTGTTTGGTTATCTTAGGTCGCACTTAGAGTCATTCCATATAGGCGAATAATTATTTCCCAAAAATTAATATACTTTCGCGCCGACTGACCTTAAAACTATCGCAAACCTAATAACTTCGCCAAAGTCTCAACAGTTCAAAGGCTCAATGAGGTCAGTTAATACATAGGGTAAGTCGCCACATTATGGATCACCTATTTTCATATTTGAATTTGACCTGTAGTATATTTGTAAGAAAAAAATAAGCAATTTTTATGGTGAAATATATTCTATAAGGCTGTAATATTTATTTTGCCATAAAAATGGGAATCGAAGCCTTTATGTAGTGGTCCATCTCACGAACATTTTTTCTGAAGTCTCGCTAAGTGGTTAGTAACTCAGAGATGACAGAATCAACCTCATTGGGTGTCAACTCCTAGAAATTACGAATGATATGAACATAACATTTTGACGCAAGAAAAAAGAGTACCTCGCCTACCCTCGTTACACCGAATAATGAATTTTTTCGTCACTGACAAACCATACATAATATAGATAATAATTTTTTTTTAGATTCACTCGTGAAGAGTCGATCTATCGAACCCTCAAAGAGAAATTGATTTAATTTTGCATTAGTAATAAAATTCAAGCATTTCTCTAAGAGGAGAAGAACTTTTCAAAACGTTGAATTCATGTCAATTGAGTTCATGAACTTTTTATGCATTGATTATGAATTGATCTTCTGATTACCGTCGTAAATTAAGAAATTCACACGCAATTCGCAAAAAATGTGGAAAACTGTATCTTCCAAGAATGAGAGGTCGTCCACAACAGTGCAAATTGTCCCAAGTTATATGCATCTATATCACGAAACATGTTAGGCATTCGCAAATGAATAAAATCAATTGAATGAATAAATGTCGAAATACTGGTGAAATAATTTCAGTCTAACCACACCGAATGCTGTCAATCATTTCATGACGAAACGAATTACCGATATAATTTCCTGCTGCGCAAGATAACTTCCGTCTGGCAAAGAACGGGCGAGTAGTCTCTTTTCACTTCGATATATGCATCGTGGTAATCAATAATTGTCAGACATCAAAAGAAGCGCAATTCGAAGTGCGTATAACTCGCCTGCATATTATTGTTCGAAAATTCGCCAAAGAACGGTGACAAGTCACCTGAATGCGTGAATGAGATAATTAGGTACTATGTAATATGTGTACCTAATATCAAACAAGGAAAAGAGTTTTATTTTCAGGTTTTTTTTGCAGATCCTTGGACGGAGATGCTTTTGCTGGCCTTGGGAGAACGCTGTATCTGAGTCTCGCCGACAATCAGGTACCTGCTATCCCGAAACACGTGTTGTTGCATTTGCCACTACTGAGGACCTTTGACATCGGGCGGAACAGAATTATGCGTGTAGAAGCGGATGACTTCAAGGTTAGCCATTTGACTTTTGAAACCTCTTTGGCTTATTGGATTTAGTACTACGTATTTTATTGTACTTTTCTTCCACCGTCGCCTTGCTTATCGCCTTTTTTCTCTCGCTCCGGCTCTCTCTGTTGCTTGTATTGCGGAGAATAGAAACAGGCGACGAGAAGAATCTACCCGACACGATCTAGGGCCCCCTTTTCTCCAGATTCGAATGAACATGTTTTCGTGGTATTGCCTACCAAGTAGATGGTAGCCTTTCAAAACCATCGATTTTAAACACATTATCTAGAATCTGTGGAATTTTGTAATTTTCATTTGTCTAACATCACAACAAACTATTATTTATAGGTAATTTGTTATCAGCGGTAGACACAAGATCCTTACGCGGCAGTCTAGGCCTGATTCAGATCTACCGCCATTCAAGCAGAATTTTCAACTTTTAATTTTTGGGAATTTAAATATCATATTGATCTGTGCGGGTGATGGAAACGCCGAATATTTGTTCCGGAATATGAAAATATTCAATTGCAGAAAGGTCATATCATGATCGATCCCGATTGTCTTGAAATTTTTGCACAAAATTGACCCACAACATACGGAATAATTTCGAAACCGTGCAGAAGTTAGGAATAAGCTTAGGAGTCATAGCCACTTCAATCTTGCGCAATCGTCGAATATTCTATGGATAATGATTCTGTGATCTGTTAACGTACTATCATCACAGCACATTTTCTGAATTAATTGTTCCAAGTCTTACAATCACTTTGTGGCATAGGGATTGCTAACTATAACATATAGTAAGTAGTAAAAGCGTATCATAATTTACTATCGCCTTATTATTATAATTGCAGTGATTCACGAGCATTCGAAACTTGGATGTGATTCAGATTCTATATCGAAAGAATATCGCCTTGTTTGTTTTATGAGATTGTTAAACCATTCGGGAAGAGTTGTTTGAATGGGTAAATCACCTCACAAACGCACCTGCTATAACACTTAGGCAACAATCTGTATCAATTAAGACGTGTGAAAAATATGTTAAAGGGATGCTATGAAAATATTGAATTTACCCTAAAACACAAAGCAGCAGTGTCGCATTCCTGGTATTGCTATAGTACAATGAAAGAAATGAAATGTTCGTTCAATGTGAAATTGGAGACACATCCAATTTTTAAATCTCATGGATAACTAACAAATCTCGAGCTCACAAAATTAGGAATACCTAATAGTTACGAATAGCTAACGCACTTTGGCGAAGAGAGTCTACTGAAATGTTACGTCGCGTAACAAAGTTTTATAAGAAAGTTTTGTGAGAAAGTCGCGTACCAAAGTTTTGTAAGACTCAAATCAACGATTCGAAGAATCTGCAAAGAATTACCGATCATTCTCAAGTCTAGAGCGACAAGATTTCGAATCTATTCGAAAGTCGCAAGCGGCGAAGGTTCGCGACCGTTCGAAAATTATTTAGCCCATATTTAAAAATTAAAAAAAAAGTTGCAGATATTTCATTCACTTGTGTTAACGTCAGAAAGAAGTCGATCTAATGGAAAATGATCATGGTCAGAGACTGGTCGATTTGACATGAAATGCCCTGTTTGTATGATGCACATATAATGTATGGGTTATTTTATCTCAACTCGATCTACTTCTGGACCTCAACAATCACCATTCCTTTTTGATTACATTCCTTTTCTATACACTGCAGTGGTAATTGCACCAGTTGTGTTCGCAATTCCAGATTGATTTTCGATTTCTTTGGACGTTCATGCCAAATATTAATATCATTGTTTTTTTAAACTGAAAATGGCAATCACTTGCTGAAAACAAATTTTTGATGAAATTCAAAATTCTACCTCGGTACAGGATTTTTGTGTACATGATTGTGAAAGGGTACAAATTACAACTATTGAAAAAATCATAAGAATTCATGAAATTACAAGAGTTCTAAGAAAGTTTATCAAGAAGGTTGGACTGTTTAAACCAGTACATTTCTCAGTAATTTAATTGGGCGATAATCACACATTGTATATTTATCACGTTTATTTACTTGTGAACTACAATATCTTCCCTGGAAATTTCAGGAAAAAATATACAAAAATTATGAGCAAATGCTCAGATATCAATGTTCCATTCTCAAGCGGTTTAAAATAAAGAAAAATCGACAAGATTCGGTCGATTTCTTGCAACGTCAGCTTCTTTTGTTCTGAACACTACATATTTTCCTGCAATTTCACCGTGATGCACCGTGATGATAGCATTTGTTCATAATTTTAAGACCGTTCGTTCAGGATTTTCCTGGGTATGCTGTAGTTTACTAATGAATAAACGTGATTAATATTCAATGTGCGATTATCACCTGATAAAATTAATCACAAATGTACTGACAATAAGTTGAACAGTCCAACCTTTTTATGTGCACTATGCTAAGTTGTTCGTATCCACTTCTGGTCTACCCCTCTTTTTCCAATTGAGAAATAACGCTTCGATTCCTAATTCCCTGAGGTACGAAAATCCCGATTCGACACTGATGTAACCGTTATGCGATAAAATCGTACGCTTACAGTAATTGTAGTGACCGTCATTTGTAACGCGTACGAAATACTTGTAAACGGTAATTGATAGAGACTTGAGAAACACTAGAGCAGAATTGATTTTTGATTGTTTTAAGATATCAACGACTCATGACCTGTTATTTACGCGTGGCGTGGGTGCAATCGGAAATGTTGAATGTAAACAACCGAGTAAACAACGCTGGGGTCCGGGTGGAATGAATAATCGTTGCCATTGGGACAGCAGGCAAACATAGTACGACCCGCTTGTGAGCCAATGCATTGTTTGTGCGAGTAAATGTCACTGATTAGTTATAAGCGATTAGAAATGTACTCTACAGCTGTTTTGACTGCTTATGTCTATCTATCTATCTTTTCTATTTTTTTCGTTTCTTTCCTTTCGAATTTGGTTCCCGACTATTCTTTTGCATTCATGGGGATGCAAACAGAAATGTAGAAAAATACAGACAAAATAAAAGTATTGCGTAAATACTCATATATCAGATAATAAAAATATTTAAAAAGAACTTTTCGAAAAATACTTCGGGCTCAAAAACAGTGGGTATCTGATGGGAGCTGTGAAATACCGCGACCGGCACGATAGATGCATAGGCAAATGCCATGCCCGTTTAAAGACGTGCGTGTACACACGTATGCACGACATTAACTATACCGATACAAAAATACCATAAGTTAAGCTTCACGGAAAATCGATAGGTAAATAAAGAAGCTGATCATTCGAATTCCGATATCTAACAGGAAATCTGTTTATTTCCTTTCGAGAAATATACCGTCAGGCACATCGAGTTCGCCAGATTATCGCATTCTGAAACTTCAATTTGTAACGTAGTGGCGAAAACTTGAGAATTAGATACGAAGATTGCTAGGGGGAAAATATTTTATTACAACAAATAATTATTCAGCAATATACGTCCGAAGCTTGTTTTACATGGCAAAACATAACGACAAGCGCTACACAGCTCCAAGTGACCTTTTGAACTCTACCGAATTCAGCTACGAGTTTATCATCGAGTTCTTTTTTTGTTTTTTTTCTTCAATATTTCATTTACTTTTAATGCTTTTTTTTATCGCTGAGCAGACGCTAAAACATCGATTGTAGTGTCGCAATGTCACTGTGGCGTGTGGGTAGATACTTTTTTATTTTATTTCATACGGCAATTTTACTAGCAAGCGAATGATAAGAGGATCGTTAAATGATTCCTTGCTGTAATTTGGCATGATTAAATTCCCCCATGAAAAACAAAACAAACAGTGAACTAGGCGCGTGTTTGATTAATGGTAGCAGCCTTCGAGGCGAAAGATCGCGTGCTGATTGGTCGATTCTCATTGCTCCACCAAGCTAATCGCTGTTCTGTTGTTTTTTGTTCGCTGATCGGACGTCGCTACTGCCACGCCACGCCGTACTGATACGAAACTTAAAGTCCATTCACTGATTCACGACGTCGTCGAAGCGCCGCAACAACAATAAATCAATTATCAAACTTATTTCATTACGTATACTGTTTGTTACCGCTCAGCACAGCGTGACTATCGACGTCCAACTTGGGAAGAGAAGTCAACAGAGCTTTTATTTTATTTTATAGGGCTAACAGGCTGGTCAACAGTTCATTTGTTACTACGAAAGTTGCAAACAGTTTTGAACCTTTTTAGATATGTATGATTTCACGTCCATAAACGAACTAAAAGCACCCATCGATGGAAGATGAGCTTTCGCCGCTCTTGCCGGAAAGCCACAAAAAAAATCACTTCGTTGCCAATATCTTGATTCCTTTCATTCGAAGGGTGAAAATACTGATTGCCGATACTGACTGTTATAAAATTCCGTACAAAAATCATAACTTCCTATTTCTTCCGAAGTCCGATAACATTATCATGGCGGTGGGGGAAGTCTTGAGATCAAGAGAGTCTTGAAAGATAAGTAAAAGTTACAGATACTAAAGAGAATCTAAGGCAACACTAAATGGAATTCATAGTATATGGCCTGAGCTTGTCACCAAATCTGCGAAAGGAATCACAGTACCTGTCAGGAAAATCGCAAAACAAAAACGACACCGACCAGAAAGTCCTGCATCTCGACGCATTGTGTACCAAACCCTAATCTAATTTCCAATCGAAAACACACTTCCTCGTCCATAAGTCGTTGAGCTAGCGTGACTTGGTCAGAAGGGTAGCTTTACACTATAGCATGATCGTTGATTCTACCCGAGTCTGAGATACCAGAGCTAATGACACGAGCGAATTGAGAAACTGGTACCATACCATAAGGAGACTTGTCGATGTATCCGTGACTGTAATGGTGTCAGTAAATAGTTGTATCAGAAATAGAGCCGTCATAACTTTGCGGATGCAGGGACGGGAATTATCAGCATGGTTAACAAAATTGAAATTCAGATCTCCGACACAGATGAGATGCTTACCTAGTGCGCTGGTATGCTTTAGAACATTCTACACAAGGTAAAGTGACTTTGGGCCGGAGCCAAGTTTTGCGTAGTACAAGTACGTCGAAATTCTGAATAGTGTGCAGATCTTAGACCGAAGCAAAACGGATACGGACGACCGTAGATCGACCTCACAGGTTGAGCTGATGGATTGCACAGGTTTAACGATTCGTTTGGCATTCCTAGTGATACACGAGTAGTTTGAGTTCGCTACATAATTGCAGCCACTAATCCTGGAAAATGCAAACAATAAGAGGCCGTGTTGAGTGGAATCAGCTGAAACGCCACAGCACAAATAAATGGACAATTGTCAGCAGTTTAAACCTACGACTGATTGGATATACTGAGAAATCAAATTAAAGATAATCAGATGCAAATTGCACAGCAGTAAAAGAGGGCAGCGATCAGTGAAATCAAGTTAATAGACACTGGAACAGCGATATATTGTCACAAACGAAAACACCAACTGTCACTGACAAACAGATTTTAGGCGGTTGTGATCTAATGTCTTCTGGTGTTATCTGAATAATCCTCAGATATTCTGCTGCCTCATGCTATCTCTCATTCCCATACCACGGATGTATGTACCAGTAACTTTCATCCGATCTCGCAGAATCATATTCTTTGCATTGTAGGCGAATATTATACCTTTACCATAGCAACACCACATTCTCAATCTTCCCGTGGTCTTTTGATAAATTTGACTATCAAATTTGACTAATGAATCCTTTTCGAAGCTTCATTCTTTTTTAAAAATTTTCCCGAGTGAAAATTCACGGCTCAAGAGTGAGATTTTAACTCTTCTTCTCATTCTTAATTCCTCTCAACTTAATCAGTTGCACGATTTTCACTCCACTAAAGTTTAAGAGAAGAGTTTCATCGATATATCTATCACTGTGTACAAGATACACCATATATTATGTTTTCAAGTACATAAATTTACAGAACCTTTTCAGAGTTAACGAATGTATAACAAACTAATGTGTGCAAACTACACATGTGGAATAAAAATGCGAAATTCAGTTGCGCGAAAAATTTTTTACTTGCAGAGGAGCTCTATACCACTCTGTAAGACAACAATGCCCCATGAGTATAGAGTATTTGGTGTTCTTATAAATCATGGCGATTTTTTTGTTGTAAAAATCATATTCGTTTCAAGTAACGGTAATATTTTAGATATTCAGTTTTTCTTGGAAATCTATCCGTCACGGATGTGTTATTTTTAGTAATCAGAACCGATTCCTTTACCTTTGAAAACTTGAACATGGGTTAAATTTCAGTACAACCCTGGTATGCACTCCCTCGTACTTATGGGCAACGCTTTAACCGAACTCGACCCCGGCTCCTTGCCACCTCTTCTGAAGCACCTTCACCTAGGAAAAAACAACTTGGATTCGCTCAACCGCACTCTAAGGTAATATCTAGTTTCGTAGAATTTGAAACCTCGATATTTCCCCAATATTATGTCGTACGATCAATAATACCCATCAAACATTCAGTAACGATATACACGGCATGCAAGATACTTCGCCTTCGTATAAAATTCATATAGATTCATTCTCAACGATAGAAATATTATTAACACCCTCATTACTGGCCGAACACAAAAGGATAGATGATAAACGCATGTGTGTTCAAATTATTTCCGTCATTCAATTTTTGGTCCGTTTGCACAGAGACGAAAAAGATTAGAGTACCGTTCAGTTATTTGTTACCCGATTTTAAGTTTTTGTAAAACTCAACCAGAATTGCCTAAAACTAAAAAACTGCAGTGGTGTCAGCCACGGATATGTAACGACCCCGCTTCTACACTTTGAGATGTGCTGCAAAAGCACAATCTGGGAAAATGTTCATTCTGTTAATTTCTGTTATCCGTGCAGAGATCTGAACCAACTCGAATGGCTGTTTTTGAATGAAAACGAATTGACGTCTTTGGATGGTGAATTACCGATGGTAGGACATAATTTAAGACTACTCCATGTCTCAAACAACAAATTGAGCCATCTACCACCCGAATTCCGACATTTTAATCGCCTAGATGCTCTCCTGCTACACAATAACAGAATTCGAAGTCTAGATGGAAGATTACAAAAGGCACGTCACTTAGAGAGATTGACGCTTTACTGCAACGAGTTACAAGAGGTGAGCAATATCGTACGTCAACAGGAGCCAGTACAAGTACTTGACAGATCAGGATCTCATTTTTATTTTTAGGATCGAACTATTTGGAGACAAATTATGAATGATTTGATAATAAAATGAAAAAACCTTTGATTGCAGCTTGCAGAAGATGAATTCACGGAAGTTGAAGCCTTGGAAGATCTACAGCTAGGTCATAATTTTATCAAATCTCTAGGGCGGGGCGTTGGAAACGAGAACGGTAACAGCGCTCTGTGGCCTCTACGTTCATTGAAATGCCTAAACTTAACTCACAACGAATTGCGCGAGTTTTCATTCTCTGATCTACGTGGCTTACGTAAGCTGCGTCTCGTAGATGTCTCTCACAACAGGATCGCGTACCTGGTGAAGGGGCGCACCGCCACCGAGGTTAGTTACATCCATCATCTACGTTCAGATCTGAATTAGAAAATTATTGCATGATATTGATTCGAACTAGATATTTTTAGGATATCGAATACTACGAATGATTTTATTTCGTTAACACAGAACTTAGTAGAGATGGAGGGTGAAGAAATCGCGGGTTCAAGCATACAGGAATTACGACTGCAACATAATAAACTGAGTTCCCTCGCAGGCTCCTTGTTCATGGGAATGAGCTCGCTCCAGAGATTGAACTTAAGCCATAATGCTTTAGGGCCGGCTCTTGGACCTCGTGACCTCAAGGGTCTCGATGCTCTACGTGTCTTGGATTTATCGCACAACGCCCTGACGACGCTAGAAGACACAAGCGAGGTAGTAATAGTTACTCACCGCGTTTAATATGCACGTTATACTTTTTCCAAAATTCGCCACCGGAAGAAGGCTATACAACGATGATTTTCACAACGTTTCTGATAATAATGCTTAAAGTAATCGCTCTAGCGATCACATACCTAATTGGTCAGGCTTGGTACGATGACAAGTGTTCATAGAATAAAAATGTACTTCGAGTGCTCCTAAATGAATGCAGAAGCAAGTCTTTATAAGATAAATTGAACTAAACATGAGTTTTCAGTATTCACTCCACGCATAGCAAATGTATACCTATAAAGTAACAATAAGTTTGCTTGAGTTCCGTGTTTTATACGCTAGCTGCGTACCGCCACAGGCACATTCGTAGACTTCTACTCCCATACACATGCCCGTAGCTGCCACCCCAGTTTATGCCTGGAGTTCGAGTTAGGTGGCGCTGTCAAACGTGTAGATACACTGGTCACATACACACAGGTAACGCGCTGGTATGCCAGGCAGCTAGCGTATAAGTATCCCACGTGACGTGGAATAAACCTAATTCACAACCAGACAACACAAGGACAAGCTGTTTTTTCCGTTGTCTCCAAGTCGTCCCAAAGGCGTCAAATAGGATGTTTCAAGACGTAAATGGCTCAATTTGACGCATATAATCACGTATTTCAAACCAATTAACTATCACAAGAGATGGTATACATCAGTGCCTAACCGCGAAGTAAGATCTTTGCAGAAGTCGTTTACTTATACTTGTTGCCGTACTCGGCGTAGTCATTTAAGTATTCACTCGCCGGAGCGATTTGATAAATTCATTGATAGAATGTTCATAATAGATTATAATGCCGGATGAAATGTGCTAGTGACCGCGAAAATTCTGTTTGCGCGTTGCAATTGGTGCATTGTGTGCCACTATGTTCGAAATTTGGACGAGGCTTAGCGCACTCGGGAGGCCATTTTTCGCAAAATTGCGTTGCGGCATCTCAATATTCACATTCTCTGTTCCCTTCTAATATAAATATGGCTTCGTAGTAAAATACTGTACCATTACCTTGATTTTTGTTTCTCGCTAATACAGACATGGTTACCGTCGTTGGAAGAACTGAACGCGTCTCACAACCGCCTGGTGGTACTTTCGGAGCATGACTTTCGAGGCCTTCCAGTCCTTTGCTGGGCAGATTTGAGCGCAAATTGGATACGATCACTCACAGCGGAACTTGTTGCTAACACCCGATGTACAGTCCATGGCGTACCAGACGTACTTCGCATATATCTTCAAGGTAAGATTATACGCACACGTCCTTCAATGGCGCTAATTTAGAAATATTCGTTTGTAATGGGTTAAGTTATAATTGAATTTGGTTTGTAGCATTGACGATTTTTTCAAAAATTATTCTCGGGAATGATGATAATCAATACTTACTTCCACCTGATAGTTATATAACAATGCTTCGCAGTCTCTTTAAATGCTTCATGTAGATTAGTGCATGTGGTAGTCTCAACGATACATGCCTGAAACCATGATAATCGAAAGCTAATGAGAGATAGATATAATCTCCGGCAATTTAGGCGCCAGAATTAATGAACAAGTCGTAAAGTGTTAAGGAATTTAATTACTTGTTGATAAAACGGTAGCGTGACTTCCTTTGCCTCATTGTATTGTAGCTCTACATACATAAGAAATATCATTGATAAGTGATAACCCTGTCGCTGCAGTGTCATCAATTCGTGATTTTATGACTTATATTATTTATTGAAGTTCTATGCAATATTATTGTTGTTGTTGTTGTTATTATTATTACTATTATTCACTGTTGTGTTGTTCGTCTTATTATTATTATTACCGATCATTCTGACGGTGTTTATTATTTACGAATGATGGTAAATGCACGGTTTTTAACAATCACTATTTCGGTAACACTGAATTGCCGTTCGAAAAACTCTTCATTATATGTATATTAGTCGCTCATAGAGGCGTGCTATGAATGACAAATGATAATGACTAGTTTGTCTAGCTCATTTGATTTTTTCAGCGGGATTTTGAGTGCGACGAGTACAGAATGTGACGCTTCTGATTTGATTGAAATTGGTATATTTAGGTGACATTGACAAGAAAACATTAAATGTGTGTAGTCTGATAATGGAATTGACAATTAGTGTCGTTGCGCTTGTCGTCAAGCCTGTGGTAGGCACATATGAGTGTAGATTATGTAAATTATCTTGACCATCTACTTGTTTCTAGAAGCATAAAGTTGTCCACTTTGTTCTGGGCATTACACATTTGATTTCAAAGATTACGGGTACTCCGGGAATACCCTAGGAGCCGCGAAGCGGGATATTCAGGGATTGTGAACATACCATACACGGATTGCGACTATTGTGCAATTCAAATTTCTCACGTACACGTGAGGTGTCAAATAAATGACAATGAATTGTCTTCAAAATCATTTGAGGTATCAAAGCCACTGATTATTCTATTTAAATATATAAACTGGAGGTTTTTATTCTTTCTTGTAGTTTGAACATAGAAGATGAATTGCAATAAAAAGTGGCGAGATCGTAACATAGCTACTTGTCCCTAAAAGTAGATAATCATGTAAACGGGATGGAATAACCTGCGTTATCGATTTTGCTGATAAATGTATTACACACTGGTCATCTCACCACTACACTTCATATCACCAATGAATTTATCATCAAGGTGATATGAAACTCTCGCAATTTAGTAGAGAAATGTAATGCACGGCTATAACTCTGCAGCAGCAATACCTATATATGTTTTTGCTATCACGAAAGATGATGAAACAGTACTGCCACTTGAATTCAGCTTGCAAAAGATTTATTCAACAAATTTAAAAGATATAGAATCATTTGTGATAAGAATAAAATAATTTATAACGAGAGTAGTGAGATTAGTTGAAATACAAAGCCATAATTCAATCAAGTAATTACTATTAGAAAAGATTTACCGCCAGTAACAATGAAATATTATTTTTATTGACATGAGTTCAAATATATGGTATGGTAGATCACTCATCGTCAGAAATCCAATTCGAGAATCGAATACACATATATTGCAAATAACAATCTTTAACATATGAAAATATCGTTTCAATAATTACTCAAGAACTTACCTTACATTGACTGTGCCATTTAAACTCTTCACTTGGAAACGAGAAATAAAAAATATATCACTGTCGAATTAGTTGTAAAACGTAGTGAAGAGCTGCAACAGCGGATATGGTGAAAGTTACAGCAATCCAAATGTATTGCTATTCAAGCGCTCAGAGATAGTCAAGACGAAATCTTGTTGAGCTCAAATTTGCAATTTGATTGTACTCACAATCAAATAACATTCTGTGATAACTCACGAGGCTCCACAGCGTGATACTCACGAACGGCGACAATTCGTTAGTGATATGGTGTCACATTGTAATAATCACGATCTGTAGTTTGGTGATAAAGGTGGATCAATACATGTATTAGAATTAATATTTCTGAAATGTCAATTAACGATCAATGTGTTCCATAGATTTTTCCTTACTGATTCTGTCATTGAAACATGAATATTGCAGATAACCCGGTGCTGTGCGATCCTAGTCTCGTCAACATCACAGTTGCCTTTGAAGTCAATCACGCAAAGGTCTACGGTGTTGCCAATGATTGTCCTACAACGACAACGACACCGAGTGTGCCAACATCACCCCTGCCTCCACTTCCACCAACCCTATTCTTGACCGCCGCTGGTGGTAATGTATCCTTTGCTGCGACGCTTGAATAATAATTAATTGGAATAATATGCAATTTCGTAAGAACTATGTATGTACCTACCTAGTCGAGACCTTACAATGAGGGCCAAAGGAAGTCTAATTGCTATAGATCAACACACTCCTTGTGGCGTTTAAAATCGTAAACGCCTAACGTTTTCATATTTATGTTTAGTATTTACCCTACATCTGCAAATAATTATAAATTGACACAACATCCGTATTCTCCATATTTTGTCTGATTTAAAAAATAATATGAAGGAGTGGTAGGAATAATTTAAGTCGTAATCCGATTAGAGAAGAGAAAATAAACTATCAAGTCTGCCACGTCGATAATGGTAGGTATAGCCACGTTTGGTAGTTAACAACAATCATGATACAAAGGGTAAGTGATAAGATTCATTTACGTTATTCAGATGTCTTACGATTAGACACAAAAGAATGAGCTATAAATTTAAATAACCTCACAATGCAGTTTCTTCCGAAAAGAGTAGCCAGCTAGCGCGCAAAATGCTCTATGCTGAGAGAACTCTGTGTCTTAGTACCGTCGGCAAAAAATGTTATCACTGACTACCTCCGCCCGCGCCTACGCCGGGCATAAATTTGAAACAGTGAGATCGAGATTCTTTTTTCGAACGGGATCCCTACCAACCTTTCGGCGCCAGCAAAGTAAGACCGAAGCATCGGTCTCCCGATATTTTTATAACCTCACGATAAGAGAAATACTTGTTTTCAAACGGACTAGGAATTTGATGAAGCTTCGATCAAGATATTACACATATTAAAGTATTATCATTGTATATAAGACACTGATGCTTTTTTTATCTTGAACTTTACTTTCCTTTCTATGGACAAGGGATCATATCAAAAATATTCAATCAATTTACAAGCTGTATTCGAATATTTTCAGCCTTACCAAGTTATCAACTTACAATCTACCTCTATCTATCTTACTGCTTCACGGTAGTTGAACTGGATTAACCAACCCCATGAGTCCAGCATTTTATGTTAGATTCAATAACCAGGCAATTCTTTGGAACGTGATTAAACCTCTTCGGGTACAACGCCGGGGTTCCACATAATTCAGGGTATAGGTTGTTGACAAGAAGACATTCTATGCGAAACAGTTTCGCGAAATTTGAAGCATCTCCAACGTTATTGCAATTTTTATTTTGGAAACAATTTTTCTCAAAAGTCATAACTTTGGATACGTTGATAGTAGAGCAACGCTGTGCACTCGATTTTTTTCGTACACGAGTGTAGTTGTCAGAAAAAATTCCAGCATGGCGCTGCCAAGTTATATCCATGTATCTTTTTTTTGTTTTTTATTATTTACAATAATTTGAGGTTTTAAAACAATTCGTATTCTTGGAAAAGTCACCGATATAAATCTCTGTGCTATTCATGAAAGTATACTAGACAAGCTGGTCAGCGTAGAGTTATTCGGTTCTAAATTTTTTCTCTTCGATCTCCTCATTTCAAATCCACTGGCAGACTCATGCTGGAATTTTCATAACAGTGCGAGAGCTTATCGTTTCCGAATTTTATTTTCTACATTGAACACGAAATGAAGGGACACAAAGCGTGACCACGTAACTCCATTTTCGGCCGAGATGCATTTTATTAGATGAATGGGTTTAAAATGATCGCGCACATCACGCCATCTAACGGAGTAGACAAAGACTGGGTGGATGTGAAAAGGATATTGAAATCACTGACACATTTATGTTTATTGACAAAATTTCAGCTTCAAATAAAATTTGTGTGATGATAATTTTTTTGTCGGGCTAGGCGGTTGTCAATAAATTATAATATGGACTCGAGTTACAATCTTTTTTCATTGAAATACATCAGAAGTCTTCCCGAAGTTAATACGCGGCTCTGTTTTGCCACTTTTTAAATAAAAACCCTCTTAAAAATTTGGAATTATTTTCAACGCTTCCAAGAATGTATCTTTACATCAGCATGGTATCTTTTTCTGCAATCTGTTATTCGAAAAGATCTAGTGCATGAATGTGCTATGTTCAGCATACAAAGTTCCGAACTTTTTGAAAGAAAGTTATTGCAAAATGAAAATTGTAATAATATCAAGGACATCGTAAATTGCGAAGAAATGCTTCGCCCAGTTTATTTTTTGATTCGATGACGACCCATTACCTACCCTGAATTATGTCAAAATCCCTGATCACTTGCATAGTATTGCTAAATTACTCAACTGTATTTCAGCAGTATTTTAATACATTAATAATGTGATTTTTCATCAAAGTTGGATGTAAATGACACATATTAACGCTGTATCCATTATCATGATTCAAATAAGATTTTTAAGCTGATTCTGCAATAAATGTCTGAACTGGTATAAATTTCAAATTATTATTAGAATCAACTGCAGTCTTTCTCCGGAATTATTTGTTCGTTGAGGCAATGAACGCTTGCGGTGATATGAGGATCAGTTAACTAGCGAACCTGTGGTCGTTAAATATGAAAAAATCTAAATAAATTAGTTTAAATATATATTTTTTAGAATACATTTACTTGAAACCCTATGTAATACCTAATAGGTGGAGTATAATATTATTAATAATTAAGGATTGTCAAGATATGCTTTGTATTGTTTGATGTAAAGCACCATACCGTTAGAAAAACTTTAACTCCAATTATTATCGTATATTTGTGTTTCCAAACGTTACACCCCTTTTTTTAAATCCCAAACACACAAGAATGCAGTTAGTACATGACAACTAAACAATTTTTTTCTTTTTTTTTCAATAAATAACAAACCCTGATAACGCTAACAGTAAGTAGATTATGGTATAGAATAACCTTGGCTTCAAATGTAATCTAGCCCAAGAATTAACTGAACAAGTACGAAAATCGGCTCAGATTACACTGTTATGCATATTAAATATAGAAAGAATAGGTTTAACTTTTGTTTAAATGAATAATTTTTAGCCACTGTAAATAGTACTTCCTTCGATGCAACCAAATACTTGGAAGCAGATCGTGAATATACGTCAAACTAACACATTTTTATTATATATATTTCATGATCAAAGTACATAATCCGGTCAATGTACAGAGCAAACTTCAAAGTGTACCAGTATAAGAGACCAAACAATTACAAACCACCACTTTATAGGATTTCTTCATGAAATGAACATACTCCAGGTAGTTTCCCCTCTCCGGATGCTAAGTTATAGTATTTCCTAGATACAATTCCGCATTAAGACCGATAATTTGTAAAAAAAAAAACGAAAAAAAACTTAATTGTAACATAAATTATTCCATGTATTAAAAATAAATTATGTATTATTTCGTCAAAATAACTGGATACTATACTTTGATATGTATACTGATTTATCTTGTAAAAGAATAGTAATTTTTAATACCGATGAGCAAGCGGCTGGTATTCTACACTGCAGTAGAATTCATTCGATTCCCATCAATAGAAATTCTATTGATAATTAAATGACCAATAGTCAAATAGATACGCCCTTGGGGTCAATAAAATAAATAAAATCAGTTAATATATGATTATATTCGATAGACTGATTAATAGTGGGCGATCAATTGACCTCTTAACTCGAGCTAATGGAGGCGAACTGTTAATAACATACGTTATGCATACATAATTCGCTCCTACTGTATTACTTAGGGTTTGCATATCACAGTTCGACTAATTGTTGGAAAAGTTATTCATGTATTCGAGATGACCAATTGAATTTTTATCATTTCTAAGACACGAATGTCCGTAGGATATCAATTTTATCGATATTCGGAGGATGTGGAATTCAGCCGTTAGTGTCGACTGCTAGCTTAATTAGCTAGGACTCTAAAGTCAAACTAACACAAACTTTAAGTATTTTAAGTGAATGAATAAAATATATAGGTGCCATATATGAAATAAAGCAAAGACTTGTATGTAATTTTGTTTCTGGGTAATTGTTATTTAACTATGCTGTGATTTTAATTACAGTCTTCAATTATAATCGGAATGAAACGATGGCTTAGCGAGATATACATCTGAATAAGACTTTTTAAAAATACTAAATTTTGAGATTTAGCATGGACCTTTAACCCACGGAGTTAATCTCATTCGTGCCTGCATCTGCAGTTAGTAAAAGCATTAACAAGAACGAAAAGTGATTAATTCACCATTGAAAACTCGAAAGAACTTTTATCCACCATATATATATGTATGGGACATCTACATCACAGTCCCTAGAAACTTGAAGATCTTGGAATCTGACGTAGCGCCCGTTTGCGGAACCAATTCACATTCAGTACGTGATGCGTATATTTTAAGGGTTAAAAGGAAATAGCCTTGTATTCTAATAAGACCGTTCGACGTCAATATAGATATAAAAATTAAAATGTTGTTCTGTATATGTGATGAAACAATTATTAGATATTTTAATTTTTAATAATAAAGGCTTTACTCTTTTACTTCTCGATGGCTTCGAATCTGTTTACCTACACATCTTGATGCTTGGTATACAATTGGTAACAACTTTCTTTCATTGACTCCCAATCAACCTTTATTCTTATTCAGGCCAATGTTCAAAACTTCTTCAGCTCTTGCTTTGCTGTTTGAATACTTTTCTTATTGTACATAAAAATGCAGTGACATCTGAAATTTCCTGTTGCTTTTGAAAGTTGACAACGTGCTTCAATTGCTCTTCATCATTCGGTTTCAATGATGGATGAATAAGATCCACTGGAACAAAAGCCATTGCTCGCTGTTAATAAGTTGGAAATAATTTGCATCAAAAGCAGACCCGGCAAAGATAGAGACTGACCTCTCCATGAATCAGCAGTGTGCGTTAGGTCCACGTAATACTGTTGATCGTCATTTTGTTGAAATTTAGAGAAAATGACACGAAACTTATCGCAAGCTTCTGAAGAATCAATTATTTGGATAGAAAATTGGAGAGTTGATTTGTAGGCAGCAGTAGCTCTCTTTAGTTCATCCCATTTATTTCTTTTTTTCATCTTACCCTCATCTAACTCTGGAAATTCAAGGCAATAGAATATTAGGTACTGTTACACCATCAAGTACATCAGAATCTATCGCGTGGAATCTTTATAATTACGAAATTGAGCAAAACAGTCTAATATTTGAAGGAGGTAGAACATTCAGTAATAATTACTGTACCGCAAGTGAACACTCTCAGGTGGAATAATAGGGGCCATGCATTTCCAAGGAATGGCAGATTGAATATTTTTTCAAGTGCTAAATAGCCAAATGATTGGTCTTTGTGAAACTAAATTGAAACTAACTAGAACTATAAAAACGTAGCTTCCAAAATCAACTACACCGCCTCCTGTGTGTGAACGTTACGAATGAATAAAGCATAGATACAATCATTTCCTAGCTACGTTACGTTTGCTAATATGAGGGATTTCGAATGTTAAGTGCATCGCTGTCTTGAAAAGATAATCAAGGGAATGATAATGAGAAGTGAATTGCACGCTCGACTGACGTTAAGAGTAGTATTTCTTCCTGGCCGAGGTAATGATTGAGCTTTGTCTGATTCTGATCAAAGAAATTATCCTATTATTAGTGAAAGAAGATTATTTCTTTCAACTAGTTAAGAATTTTCATGATACTTTCTAAAATCTAAATTAGTTATTCCTGAGAAGCCAATTGAACATAACATCCAGTTTTACACCGGGATCGGCAGAGTCTGACATATGCATTTCAAGCTCAAGTCGTTAGAGATAAATATATCGAAGAAGGCATTATCCAGCAGAGAAATAAATCGATTTGAATTCTGGGTGCCGTCAATATTGTGTAAAGGTAGAATTATAGATCAACGTTGTCCTTAAAAATTCAGTCCAGTTTCCTTTTTCACTTGCAGAAACAAATTCATTACTTTTAATGTTCGAAGTCTTACCATTTTGTAATTCTACGATTTCCAAAGCATAGCTTTCGTTTTGAGATTTGCCCTCATTTATTTGTTCTCTAAGTTCCTCCTGTTGCTTTAGAACGTTGATTATCTGTTGTTCCAATATTTTCTGCTGCAATAGAAGAGCCGCTGACTCGTTTTGCACACGCTCTATTTGACCCGAGGTATCAGCAATTATAGCTGCGTTGTTCTCGATTTTTTCAGTGTAATCTATGTAGCAAAAAGATTGAATCAATATCGTATAAAATCATAATGAATTTATTACATACCATGTTTTTGAGCGCGTTCTTTTTCCAGAGAGTTCGACACAGCGTTCCAAAATGCGTCACAAGCAGAGATTATCTTCTGGTGATGAGGAAACTCGTCTCTGACCCTATCAAATAGAATACTTTCAATTTCATATCCCGATAGTTCTTCCATTATTATTTAATACAGTTTGTATTCGTACAAGATGCTCGTGCGTCCCTTTGCACATGACAGCAGCGGTTGTAATTCAAAATTTTTATGTTAGCCAATGCAGCAGATAGAACTTCCCTAGAAAGTTTGCTAGGAGTATAAGACGCCAGGCTAAGGTCGTGCCATCTTACGGATCTCGCGTCAAGCATACTTTTTATAATTTCATGCGTGATGCGCAACTCAACACAAATAGAACATGTGTCGTTTATGAGGAAAACAACCGATGCATGTGTGCGGTTCTTAAGATTTGGCATCCGAGGTGAACACCTTTCACCATGAGCGCGAAAAAATGCCTCTATTGGCTTTTCTCTGGCGTGTGGGGCTAATGTCTGTATATCCAATTGACCAATTAAGAAGCTACGCAAAAAAATGCAAAATTCTGATGAATCAGAATCAACTCAGCTTTATTTTGTTCCTTCCGACTAAATATAATACAAAGATAATGGCATCTGGCAATGTGCTTACTGACAGCTATTGCAGCTGACTGGTCCTACTGACACATTCCTTTCTATACCGCCACCCGATAGCATGTTATGGACTGCTCTTTGAGTGAAGAGAAAGTACTTGTACTTCTCTACAGTCTCCATGCTACATACTTAGCAATACAATTAATAGACATCTAACTGATATTACGGCACTTATTAACAACCATGATTCAGCTATGGGTAAATAATATCTAAAATTTACAGTTGTACTGGCCAATTTGAAATTCTGAAAAAATTCTGAAACAGTGATCGATGGTTTGGTAGGTCTTTCACATAATTGCTAGTGAAGAAAACCTATTCTGAGCTCGAAAAATTCGAGTTTATTCACTCAAATGGCAGCTGTACTGTTAGCTGCTATAATTCGAAATTTGAATTATATGAATATGTAACCATTCCACTATCTTTTTCACAATCTTCTCTGGAAAAGAAATAAAATCACAATTTCGAGTGTGGGATGGCGAGAGCTCGCGTAGCTGGCAACAGCCTGATATCGAGAAACGATCCTGGAGGATTGATCATCTGGAAATTATCCAATTCTGCAACCAATGCACTGAGCCTTATTTTATCCGACGAATACGTTGTTAGAGGTGGCCTTCCAGATGAAGTGATCACCCCCATGGAAACCAAGCTGGCAAGGGTAGAGACATAAAGGTCAAGGGACAAGGAATAAGGGTGCCTGAAGATCCCTTGACCTTTAAATAATAGAAGCTCTGTTTGTTCTTGTATATTCTTTAGAATATAGCATTCTTTTGCTTCACCCATCTCATTGTTCCACTGAAACATAGCAATGAAATAATAATCACAGAGGGTTGCTTTATATTCAAGGGGTGACTACGAAGTCATCTAAGTTTCTGGACCATGTTCAAGCACTTGATATCCTTGATGTATTTCATATCGTAACTGAGATTTAACTAAATCGTTAAATTCGGCAAATATTACCTGGTGAAGAACAGTGCACGTGACATAAGAAGCAGCCACAAAAGGTAACAACAGATTTTGTAGAAGATAAAATAGTCTAGGGTTACTACCCATCACCAAAAAATTGTTCTGAAGCCGTATGCAATCCTCAGCTACTAGGAGTGATAACCCTTCCTCCCACTCCGCTGCAGCTACAGATTGATCAGAAACAAGCGCAAACTCGGTACTAAGCAATTCCCTCAGAAGTGTATATCTTGTAAATACTGACTCTGTAAAAACCAATTCCATTATCGATTGTGAAAATTTTCTCAACTCCACTGATATCAATAGTGTCATTTGTACAGGAACCAGTGTCAATAACCTTGACTACATCCAGCTACTACTATCCAAAACCCTGTTATTATCTTTTGGCTAAAATATAGAAGCATTTGAGACTTATTCACTACAGATTTTTTGTTAGTTAGGTGAAGTCAGGTAAGTCATTTAGGGCACGCATTTACAAATAATAGTCAGCAGAAGATAAAATGCGACCACTATTTCACATCATTTGGTTCATGACAGTGGTGCAGTACAAGATGGTCATGGAACCTGAGATTTGAGGTTTCATGACTATTCCCTGGTTTTGGACCACCCTGTCAACATGATCAATTTTAAACACGCACTCACCCTTAGTCATACCAGATTGGATAATAGATACTGCTACAAAAGCTGGCTTAGCTAGAAAGGCCATTGAAGGATTCGTATAGATTGCCATATTGATTGCTGGCACAGCGAGGCACATAGTTCGCTCATTCAAAAGGTGGCCTTTTACTTTTTTTGAATCACAGGCATGCAAATCTCTGTGTCTTTCCACCAGCATTAATTTACCATTTGAATTAAACGTGAGCAGCTCTCGATGTGTGAAGAGGGATTCTAATACTTCACTTTTTACCTCATGGTCTTTCAGATTTCTTCCAGGTCTGTACAAGATCAATGTTTTTTACTTATGCCTGATTCCTATGTAAGAAAAAGTTGTCAACTTTGTCACACCCAAATATTTATCATTTACATCCCAAGCATGCAAAATACCGTATTATTTATATTGGTTCATGTGGTCAAAAGTAAAAATGGATTCAGATAACAACTAAATATAATGAGTATAATGTTTTTCAATGCTATCAAAGTGATACCAGAAATACTTATTTTCCCTTTGTTATCAGCTTGCAACCCTAAACCTTTCAAGACCAAGATTTTACTATTCCCATACGATTTTAAAAACATTCATCTGCAGTGCAATATGGATCCATTCGCAATATGACGTAAATGAAGTCTAGTGCTGAGCATTCAGTAGGAATAGCTACTTTGTCGCGATAGTTAATGTATTATTCCAAAACATGTGTATACAACATTCAAAATTCCAGGATTGTAACAATCCTAAATGAATAGTCCAATCAAATATTGTTCATGCTGTTTGTATCAGTACAAATATTACTTTTGTTTGAGTCATGGTCACTTACTCGGTGCCTCCTGGATTAACGATAGCTTTTGTTGCACGAGAAAAGAACTTTTTAAGCCAACAATAATCCGCTATTAATGTTTCTAGAATATAAGGTTCGTTGGGATGTGAATAAACTCTTTCGTTGAACAACAGAGCTATGAGGTTGAAAGGTGCAAGTGGCGTATGATTTTTGTGGCTGTCAATAATTGCGTAGGCCAATCCCGTGACAACTTCTGAGGGCAGTTTGAAATCTGGCGATAAGGTACTTTTCCTAAGAGTATCGAGATCTAGGAACTGACGAGCCGAAATGGGTGGCCCCATGTTAACATAAGCGTTCCCATAGGCAAAGGCATTGTTCAAGATTGACAACGACTTGAAAAGTCCTGTTGTTGATTCAGGTGGCTTCGGCACCCCTAAGAGTTCGTAAGCGAACAACAACTCTTCCAATGGTCGGTCATAAGTGATACTCAAAGGAACAAATTTGATATCCGGCACATCACCTTTCCACAATCCTTCTAATATCATTGCCAGTAAACCTGCCAAGAAAGCGAATACTTAGATGACTGATTAGGGTTAAAACCTAAATGAATTTCAGAAGTCCATAAGATTTTTATGAAACAGCATCAAAATTATGCTTAGCTGACCATATTTTGGTGCAAGACTTTTCTGACTCCTGCTTCGTGTACCCTCGATGAAAAACTCTATAGCCCTTTCGCTATGGGCAACGAGACAAGATATGTAGGCTTTGAATACTTCTTTGTACAATTGGTCAGTGGCAAAACTACGGCGCATGTAAAACGCTCCACTTTTACGTAAAAGCTCCCCCACTACTTTCATTTTGTAAAAATCCATTCCACTAGCGATATTTGGTATAGCCATATCGTTTGAAAAAAGTATGTATGACAGCAGTACGAAATCCAGATAACTTCTGTGGGAAGGGACATAAACATATTGCACACCATCAGATTTCATCTCCTCTTTCAATTCCAATAAACGACTCTGATTTATGCGAACACTCTTTAATATCCGCTTCAAGGCTTTCGTCACTAGTATACCTAGAAAGGAATAATGAGTATATCATGGATAAATTATTCATGATAATTTGCCTTTTCACAAACATTACTTATTTTGTCAGATTTACCATTAGGTGTATTATTATTCTCAAGGCTTTATACAGCTAAACAGGCTAACTACATGAGTAAAGAGAAATCTGAATATATATTCATACATATGGAATTTCTTGAGCTAGACACAATCTCCTTTCCCCAGAGCTTACACTGGACCTAAGAAACTTTTATTTCATTGATGCAAAATTTCTCCGCTGATGAAATGAAATGAAATATTGTTATGTGCATTCTCAATCTCAAACTATGAACTAATGATTTATTGCTGTAGCATTACCATACTTATGAACGATACATCAGCTAAGTGGCATCATGGTAATTTGAATCAGCTATTTTTATGGCATACTAAATCAAGGACAGTGAATTATGGATGGTCTATGTTTATAAATTAGAGGTTTAATTACCAAGGCAACGGATAGTCGGCAATTGAGGCTCGCCTGCCATTTCATCCAAGATCTTGCGGGCTTCTTTTTTGACTATTTTTACAGGAATGTTTCTGGCCGAGGCCATTGTTTCAATTAATGAAGCAACCCTTGGACTGTCCAGAACGGCTTCGATAGTTCGTTCTTTAGAGTATTTCTGTTGTGGTGGTAATTTGTAGGAAGCTACTGGATTGAGAGGCCGGAACATCCACATCACATCACTCCGACTTCGTCGTTCTTCTAGTACATCCACGAACTCTACGGCCTCCTGTGATTCTCGTGATCTTCCCATTTTCTGCATTTTCTATGTGAAAATTTTCACTGTTAATAAACGGGGAAAGGCTCGAACGATATTCGAAAACGTACTTCTTTAAAGATGATATGAAATACTTCGAACGAAAGTTCTCAACAAACAGACTTATTTGCATTGTTAATTGTCGATAATTCTGTAGGGTAAACGACGTAAACATTCTGGTTCTTAAAAATAAATTATTTATGCAATATTAACCTTGCACCAAATTAATAAACCGGAGCCGGCTTGATACAGTTTGTATTTTTTATACCACGGTACAACGCAACTCAGGTTCGACTGCCAAATTAATCCTGACAGCACGCTCTTTTTAGATAGTTAGACAAACACGTGATCAAGTTATCGATTCTCCCACACATATCGAGTTACGCGGGAGTAGGTGTCCACGCTGTCCACAGTCCACGCTTTTTTTTCGGGTTGTGTAATAAGCGACGTCGTTGGCTGCTGCATGCTGCTGCTACACTACGAGAGTGTCGGTTGTCATAACAATTAACAACACGGCGGGTATCAAAGTTTCAAATCGGGTAGTTTTGAGCACGTTAAAACAAATCATTCGGTGTAAAAGAGAAGAGAGTAACGAGCTGCTTGTTTCACGAATTATTGACGACTGTAAAAATGATGTTTATTTGAAAAAAAAATTAAGTGAGTTGGATTTTAACCTCGGAAGACACGGTACGTTTTGCATAAGATAACCTCGAATTTCTGTCTTATAGATACACACTCGATTTAACGAAATAATGTATTGCTATTAATTTAAGTTAGTTTTTTGAGCCAAGATCCTTATAATGCGTGGTATCGGCAACTTTGTCTCACATTACCAACACAAATCTACCATATTTTACTATGCAGGTATAAAATTTATTGTTATTAGGTAACAGAGAAAAAAGAAAACAAAAAAGAAAACACAAAACATCGAGAAGCCACCGAATTTGAATAATTGCTAGTAAGATGGCTACATGCACCGAGGCAATGACAATGGGTTCAGATGAACAGCTCTCACGCAAGGAGGGTAGTAACAATAGTAATGTCGACAGTATCGCACTTCCGGCAAATAATACAGGAGATCAAATTTCATCAGAAGTACCTCGATGCTTTGTTTGCGACGTAAAGGTACAGGGTCGGCATTACGCACTAGCCACTTGTCGAGCTCAAAGTAGCAGGGCTCGTGTTATTGAAAAGTTAGGCGAGCTTGTCGGTGAAAGGTATATCCCACAATGACTACTTCGTTAACAATTCTCACCTTTATTGACAAATTCGAAATATCTACGGTCTGATCTCTAGATTTGAATTTTGTTTGCGATAAGAAATTGGCAGCTTTTCAAGCTTCCATTGTATTATTACATTCTAATCATAAACTTATTGGTAATCACTAATCACCATGATTTATAGGTACATGGTTGTTATCTCAGAAGATGATGTCATATGCAGAGGCTGTGCCAATCTTATGAATACTCTGGATAGACTGGAGACTGAAATGAGAGGTGTGAGAGATGCGATCCTACGTTTTTTAGAACGTAAATATTCCTTGGATGATGGAGAACTTTTAGGAAACAACGATAGTGCTAAACCCTGCCAGCCACCTCAGATCACAAAGAGTAATACCCAGAATGGGAGTGGTTATCACGGGAGGAAAAGAGCAGCCATTTGTTCTTCGGAAGCATCACCCAATGGAACTAAGCAAAAAAAATCTAACAACGTTTGGATGCAATGTGACAAATGCCGATACACAACTCGATATAATGCGTTTATGGTTCATCATATTCGTCAGCATATAAAACAACGAACTAGCTGCGACAAGTGCGGGATCCAATTAACAGCTCAGCAAACCCTTCATCTTTGCAAAGATGAAGGTGATAAGTCTGAAAGTTTGGTACTGCACGATGCTGAAGATAATGTGAAGGGTACGAAGCTCATTTCATCAAATATACATATGCATTCCTTTGGTTTGTTCACTTCTTTAGACTTTTCTAGTCTGAAACTGACGGAAAACATGTTTTTTTTAGTAATCTCGATCTAGATTATTATACACGCAGACCGATGTAGGTAGATTTGTCTTATCCAGATTTAGGGATCTTATAATATTCAAAGATTTTTTTCTTTGTTCATCACAGAACCATCAGCAAAAGCTTTCGCTGTGACTACAATGGCTACTCTGAATGGTGATAAAGAATCGAATGGATTGATTACAGCCATGCCATCAGATCAGCAATTAGAAAATCCAAAGGACAATGATGTGCATCTCATCCGATTGTCAAGTCCTGACAATCTCCAGCTACAAAACATTGTAGCGCCAGGTACCCTTGTTAATGGTTTACCTGTGGTAATCCTCATGGCTGTTTTATGTACGTTCTAATGGGAGATTATTATCTGTACAGAAGATATGACTAGAACGCGGCATGGGGTGTATGTTGAAGTTCTACAGCACGTTGAAGATGAGGAGGGAAGTCCACAGGTCGCAGTACAAACGAATTCAGGAACAGAAATGGTATTAAACGTGAAAGAGGGCTCGGGGAAACAGATGTTGACATTGGGAGAGGATGGAAGTCTAGAAATGGTTGAAGTTGCTTGCTGGGATGACGTTGATTCTTCGCATCCTGACCCAGACATACCATTTTAAAAGTGACACACTTTCGTTCATTTTATTGCATTGTTCTCATTATCTTTATTGACAAAGATTCTTGATACTATCGCTCGATAAAGTTCTGCAGCCATGCTAGTCACGGACATTGAAGGACTCAACAGACTAAATGTATCAATCAAGATTAAGGCTGTTTGTGATCGTATAAGCGCGTTAAAGTTCAATCCTGGGTCTTAAGGTTGATGTTATTCAGATTTACCTATTTTTAATATTAAATGTGAGATACACCGTTATCGCACCTTACCATTTACAGTTCTTCAATGATTCTTTAAATGTTATTTGTGATTCATAAAAAAGTCACTAAGTGTTATTGTATTCATATTAAGTTGATGTATACCATTTGCATTGACTTTATATTTCCCGCAATCCTTATCCTTATTTGTATGCTGGGTATCCCGAAGTACTATATACAGGAGATTATTTCCGAAACTAACTGTACCTCACACGGTTTTATAGTAGTAGAGCGCAGTCCCCTCATAGAGCCATGGAAATCGTACTTTACTAGACATTGTTTGATTCCCGTCTTTGATTACAACTACATTTTTGGTCAGAACAATAATAAGTTGTTTCTTCTCGAAAACATATCGATAATATCCATGTCTCCGATGGATATATTTCTAAAATAAATTTCACTGTTTCATCCTTTTCTTCCTATTCAAACAAGGCGAATTCCCCTGAATTCAATTCCTGCTTGATTCGTTTTGAAAATAATCACCTACAAAGATTGATACGGGACACTCTGTTTATACCATAAATTATCAGTAGCAATACGTTTTTTTATGTACTGTAAGTAAATGTGGAGGCTGAGTTTATTATTTTGTAAATTAAAAAACGAAAACTAATATAGTTACAGAAATGTTGGCCGCTTTGTTTTATTATTTGAAGTTCAACTCCGGCTTTGTTATCTTCGTATTATAGTTTACTCATAAGCCTATAAAATCGACCAGATATTTATTTCTCTTTTAAAATTGCATTTCAGTCAACGCTGTGGTATTTTCAACTCACAGAAGAGACAAAAATGCTTTGTTCTTGACATTAGTCGTAAGCGGGTGTTCGGGCTCCGCGCCTAAATTATAATTTTGTTACGGTTGAGCACTAGATGAACGTTGAATGTTCACCAATACAATGCCGGACCAGAATGAAATGTATTGAAATGAACTATACCTACATGCCTGAAAAATAATCAGGAATTTAATTTCATACCTGTGGTTTTATCAAGTTATATACGTTTGAAAACTTCTTGTTTACGAAAACTTTTAAATTCCAATACTTGGACTAGTATGAGCACCTATATCTTTCGGTACTACATGAACAACAAAAAAAAAGGTGATATTGGAATTGCCAAGGTCTGGAGACACGTCGAGTTGAAGTGGAATACCCTATAGGCTTCTTATATACAAATTCGAAGATGCGAATCCGTATCTAAGTTGGTCTGGGAACTTCCACTCGTGAAGGAGCTCTGCCACAGAAAATCATGACGGCCACTTTCCTGCAATAATGTATCAAAAATTTCGCGATCAACCATAACAAATAATGTACTGTCATAATTAAAGTTAGTTACAAATTTTCTGGCAATATTTTGATGTTATTTTTCTACCTACCGATGGACTTCCACCCTGAGTCTGTGAATCCGTATCTAGTGTGTGTGTGGAACCATCGATTGAGGGCGAGTTCTTCACAATGTGATAATGGATAATTTTCTGCAATAATAATTTGAAGCTTATTGCATGACACGCTGCACTTGAGAAATAATAACTGATCGATGGAGGTAGATTGAAAATTTGTCGAAAGTATTTTCATTTTGTTTGGTCTTTGTACCTACCGGAGGAATTGTTATATTTATGTGAACTAGAAGAGATGCAAGCTTCAGGTCCTCGCTGAAACAATTCTTCAGCGGCACACTTCTATAACCGGTTCTTAAGCATCGTACCTAAATATAAAACATGATGAGCTTTTTCAGAGAAATAGATTCGACTAGATCATATTCGTTTTCCTGGATCCATCAAATTCTGAAATTTTTGTCCACACATCGAGGTCAAACGGAGACACGAATTCCAGGAGAATGATTTTCTTGTTGAAGTTCAAGTCAACCTGTAGGGCGCGTGCTTGGCTATTTTAGATTTAGATATCCCCTCAAAAGGCATAGACCATGTTATAAAAGGGTGATTATATCATCAACCTTTACTAATGGCTGTCTGCCAAGAATTATCTCCAGCAAGTAGATAATAAATTGATAACATAAAAGGACAGTTTACCGGGAATGTAGCTTGACCAAGGAAAACACTGTTTTCAAACATGTCTTCGTCTTGTACGAGGAATCGCAACATCGCAAAGTGTGGATTAGCTATTTCAAATTCACAGGATTCATCCCATACTGGATTGAAACCATTGTCCGCTGAAATAGCAAAAATGCATTTCGATGATAGTACATTGAATATGATTTATCATAATGCTTGGATGATAACATGTTGAATAAGCATGTGTGGTTCAATCACGAATCAGTCAAATCAAATCATTCGCAAAATGATGTGGGTAAAAAATGTATCATGTATATGATCTGGTATTCATAATTTGAATACGCGTGATTTTCTAATAAACTTCTGCTCAAAATTGATCCATATGTTAACTTACTTATGGGCTTTGTCGTTAATTTTATGCCAGAATCAAAGTCTGCACCAATAACTTCGACTTCCACGAAAGGACTAATACTTCCTTTCCCTGGTTTGCTCAAATGCCTTCCGCTGATGATTTTCAGATTGATTTTCAATGTGTCCACATGGTCCAGATCATTCTCATCATACGGATTAAAACCATCTTCAAACATGAAATCAGGTTTCAAGAGATATCCACAATTGCCATTTTCTCTGAACTTTGCAAGGTTCAGCTGCATGGGCTTATCACCGGTTTGATAGTTAAGAGCTACCATCTGACTACCAGAATTCCAGAACGGAACAGGATTATAGTTTGATGAGTCAAATCGGTAACCTACTGGATATACTCGACTAAATTGAAACTGCAAACATTACAAAAACCACAATCTGAATGTTGTAATACTGAAGAATAGTTATCTACAAAATAAATAACTGCTAGATACAATTCGTAAATCTTGACATAAAATGCTACCGATGCTAAAAAATACCGATATCATCATACATTGTTATAAAAACTCTTAATGTTAATCTATACAGGAAATTAAACTGCAATCTGTTTGCACCCAAATTTAACTAATGAAAGCCTAGAAAGTGAAACAGACTCGTAATTTTCTCAATATATTATTATAATCTTCTATCTACTTCTGTACTTGTAAGAAAAGTAAAGATTGAGTTTCAATTTGAATAGAAATACATGACGTCATGCGCGTAAGGTAAATTTAGATATCTGGCT
This sequence comes from Tenthredo distinguenda, assembly GCA_947538915.1. Classification (NCBI taxonomy): domain Eukaryota; kingdom Metazoa; phylum Arthropoda; class Insecta; order Hymenoptera; family Tenthredinidae; genus Tenthredo; species Tenthredo distinguenda. Next base: position 11,545,603 of record OX384537.1, read on the forward strand.
GCGCGCGTCGCTTTTATACACCTGTGTGTGGCTTCTTCTTTTCCTGTTCAAAACCAGCGTGTCGTAACTATGTTTTCTGAGATTATTAATAAAGAGATATAATTGTCAATCACAGCAATCCTGAGTGAGAGAATTTATTTCTACCTAAATAACAACAGGTTATGGGCCCAGGAATAAGCTGTGAGAAAAGTTTGAACGGGAATTTGCCGAAAAGTAGAAAAATATTGTTCGAAAAGTAAGACTATTTTTGAGGTTAGCCTGCCGTGTGCGAAGTGCGAAAAAGCCAAGAAAATGGAACAAGAACAAGTGAAAATAGGCAAACTGATGAAACCAGAAGACTGGAATATATGGAAATTTCAAATAAAAATTCTGCTAATGGCTCATGAAGCATGGGATATCGCCATGGGAACTACGGAAAAACCACCTGAACCGGCAGCGGGAGCAACGATGGAAACGAGAGAAAAACACGTCAAGGAAGTAAAGAATTGGACCAAACTTGATGGTAAAGCACAAAAAATAATCATTCTGAACGTGGGTGAGCAAACAATGTTATATCTAATTAACTGTACATCAGCACATGAGATGTGGAACAAATTACATGAAATTTATGAAAATAAAACTCAGACGAGCATTCATCTAATGCAACAGAAATGGTTTAACATGAAAAAAGAACCCCAAGATGATATCGGAACATACATAGCTAAGATAATGGACCTGCGCCATAAACTACAGTCGATAGGCGAGACAGTATCAGATAGCATGGTAATAACAAAAATTCTAATGACCCTACCACACCAATACAGCCACTTCATAGCAGCATGGGAGTCGACGGCAGAAGCAGAGCGCACAATTGAAAAATTAACGTCACGATTAGCAATAGAAGAAATAAGGAACAGTTCTGAGGAACAAAACAGCGCTCTAATTGCTAAAAATAGATTTCAGAAACGCTGGCAAGGCAATGAAAAAAAGGAAACATCCAGAAAACCGGGTGTTTGCAACAAGTGTGGAAAACCAGGTCACTGGAAAGCAGAATGTTGGTACAACTTACCGGAGGATCAACGACCAGCATGGCTAAAATCCAAAAAGGACAATCAATCAAGAGGAGACGCTTTACTAGGAATCGAAACGTTGGCACTACCAGCGAAAGGCATGGAAGACTCAAGGGATACCTGGATATTCGACTCAGGAGCGAGCAATCACATGACGGGTCGAAGAGAATGGCTAGCTGATTATGAAGAATTAGCAGAACCAATAGCAGTTAAAACAGGGAACGGAGAAATTATACATGCTCAAGGTAAAGGCAATATAGATATAAAAGCGTTCGATAAAAAAAATTGGAAACAAAGATACTTGTCAAATGTATTGTATATACCAAAGTTACAGTTCAATTTATTCTCAATGAGTACCGCTTTAGATAAAGGGCTCACAATGAAATCAAATGATAACGAATGTGCTTTATTGAAAGGAGATGAAGTCATGGCAGTTGGAACTCGAACAAATAAACTTTACAAAATGAAGTTCCAGATAATACAACCCAAGCTAACTCTTGTTAGTCAGGAAGTCACAGATGAGAGAAAAGTTAAGGGTGAATTGCAGGTATGGCATGAGAGACTTGCTCATCAAAATTACCCGCATGTCAGGAAAGTGCTGGCAGATCACGGAATAGAAGTAAAAGAGAAAGGAGATCCCTTTTGCGACGAATGCGCACTTGGAAAATTACACAAGCAGCCCTTCAAGGAAAGTAAAAGCCTTTCAAAGAAAATCGGGGAGTTAGTCCATTCGGATTTATGCGGACCGATGGAAGAGGACTCGGTTGGAGGATCGAAATATTTCCTCTTATTCAAAGACGACTATTCAAACTTCAGAAAGGTGTATTTTTTGAAGAAGAAAACTGAAGTTCCTGGGTGCCTAGAGAACTTCATACGAAGAATGAAAAAGGAGACAAATTGTGAATTAAACACACTGCGAACAGACAATGGATTAGAGTACGTCAACAAGGATGTAACGAATTTATTGAACCAACAAGGAATTAAACATGAAAGAACGGTAGCGTATTGCCCACAACAAAACGGAAGGGCAGAACGTGAAAATAGAACTCTTGTCGAAGCAGCAAGGACAGCGCTATTAGGTAAAAATCTACCGAAATCACTGTGGGCAGAAGCCGTGAATGCAGCGGCTTTTGTGCTCAACAGGACAGGAAACAGCAGGGAACAGAAGAAAACTCCATATGAACTGTGGTCCGGAAAAAGAATCAACCTCAAGTTTTTAAAAATATTTGGAACGCAAGTCTACGCATACATTCCAAAACAGACAAGAAAGAAATGGGACGCTAAGGCGAAGCCAGGAATATTTGTGGGTTACGATGACAACACGAAAGGTTATAAAGTATACTTCACAGATAAAAAGAAGATAGAAACACACATACATCTGGTCTTCAAGAATGAGAAAAATCTAATGAATTCTGCACCAAGCACCCAAACAGAAATTCAGTGGGAGAAACAAGAGATTGAGGACCTGATGGAAAACGAAGAACGAGAGGAACAAGAAGACGAAGAGGAACAAGAAGACGAAGAGGAACAAGAAGACGAAGAGGAGCAAGAAGATGAAGAAACCGAAGATGAATATGAAGCCTCAGAAGAATCACAATCAGTGCAGTCGGATGATACTGAAAACTCCACTCAACGAAGCGAAAGTGGATATGAGCTGAGAAATAGAAGAGACCTACAAAAACCAAGACGATTTTCAGATTTTGAACTAGACTCTCTGTTTTTAACAAACTGCAGAGAACCACTAAATTATGAACAAGCAACCAGAAGTGAAGATTCTAAGGAATGGAAGAAAGCCATGTTAGAGGAAATAGAGGCACATAAGAAGAATGGTACATGGATACTGGTAGAACCTCCAACAGATGCAACAATTCTAAAGAATCGCTGGGTTTACAAGACAAAACTGAAATCGAATGGTACAATCGACAGAAACAAAGCGAGGTTGGTGGTAAGAGGGTACAATCAAAAACCAGGGCAGGATTATACAGAAACATTCAGCCCAGTCGTAAGATACGACTCAATTAGAACAATATTGGCACTAGCGGCATCAAAGAATCTAAGGCTGAAGCAGTTCGATGTGAAAACTGCATTCCTTTATGGGAAATTAGAGGAAACAATATACATGCAACAACCTGAAGGTTTTGAGGATGGGACAAATAAAGTGTGTATGCTGAAACGAAGCCTATATGGATTAAAACAGGCCTCTAGGTGCTGGAACAAACAGTTCACATCAATACTGGAGAAATATGAACTAAAAGCAACGGACGCAGACCCGTGCGTGTTCACTACAAAAGATGCGAAGATGATATTGGCAATTTATGTTGATGACGGAGCAATCGCAGTAGAGAACGAGTCAACCCTGAACGAATTTTTAAGATGTCTGAAAAAGGAATTGGAAATTAAAGAAGGAAATATGGATTTCTTTCTAGGAATTCAAATCAAACGATTGAAAGATGGATCAGTGATAGCTCATCAGCAGCAATATGCAAACAAGATACTGGAGAAGTTCCATATGGACGAAGCAAATGCTGTAGGACTACCTATTGATCAACATCAAGATCTATCTACCAATGAAGACAAAGAAGGTGAAAAACCATTAAATGCACCGTACAGAGAAGCTGTAGGCAGCTTAATGTTTCTCGCAATGATAACCAGACCGGACATAACATATGCGACAGGCATAGTAAGCCAATATGCCGAAAAACCGAAGAAAATACATTGGCAAAGCGTGAAGAGGATTCTGAAATACATAAAAGGGACTACAGACTATGGTATTAGGTTTAGTTCTAATAATATAGAAAATAAGTTGATTGCTTTCAGCGATGCAGATTTTGCAGGGGACGCAAGTACAAGACGGTCGACTACTGGGTATATACTAAAACTAAACGACAGTCCTATTATTTGGGGATCGCGGAAGCAAAGATCCGTGGCCTTGTCCACAGCAGAATCCGAATACATGGCGGCTGGCCATGCAGTCAAAGAAATAATTTGGAGTACAAGACTAGTCAAAGAGTTGGTTGATAAGTACACAAAAATACCAATTCTGTATGTAGATAATAAGAGCGCTATAAGGTTAATTAAAAACCCAGAGTTTCATAGACGCACTAAGCATGTAGATATACAATATCATTTTATAAGAGAAAAGTTGGAAGAAAAAGTTTTCACAGTAGAATATGTAAAAACAGATGATCAGGAAGCTGACATCTTCACCAAAGCTCTACCCAAACCAAAATTTCAAAGACTGAGAAAAATGATAGGAGTAGTAGATATAAGTGAAATGCAATAAACATAAGATAACAAAGACTGAAATATTTAGAATATAAGGGAATAAGGAATTTCTATATCAAATCGAAGTGGGAGTGTAAGAAAAGTAAAGATTGAGTTTCAATTTGAATAGAAATACATGACGTCATGCGCGTAAGGTAAATTTAGATATCTGGCTGCGCGCGTCGCTTTTATACACCTGTGTGTGGCTTCTTCTTTTCCTGTTCAAAACCAGCGTGTCGTAACTATGTTTTCTGAGATTATTAATAAAGAGATATAATTGTCAATCACAGCAATCCTGAGTGAGAGAATTTATTTCTACCTAAATAACAACAGTACTCATTCGATATTTTGATAGTAATGGTAACAGTAAGCCCAACAAATGTAAATGGTTTGTCTTTTACCTGGTGGTACTTGAGAAAAAACTTATTTTCTTGCTGACATATGAGTTTCTCGGCTCTTGTGTCCCGGAAGCTACTCATCTCATAGAATATAAATCCTTTGCTCTTTATCCTGTCTACACTGAATGGAACAGTACAACAATATACAGTCATGTCAGATAGTTCCTTTGCTATCTGCCATGCTAGTTCCATTTCTCTATGCTGTTTTTGCTACATAATATAATACCAATTTCATGAATATTCATTGAAATAATTAAATAATAATAGTTCAAAACGGCATCATTAATTTTCTCATGACAAATTACTTTAGCGCTAGCATTCTGTGTTGCCTCTACAATACTCTTCCTCCATTCCGCTGCAGATTTCAATGACGGTGCAGCCATCTCAAAATATGAGCCTGGTGTGATAGGATTCATTATTCTGATAATGTGTCCTAATTCAGGTGGTTCTCTCTCTGTTAAATCTACGACTGCTCCTATCATGTCGATGGATCCCTTGTGCATATTTCCGACTATCATCATGTCTGGAGCCTATGATTGACATAATATTAAATATTATATGACGCGTATTCTATAGAGCCAGTTAATTCACTTTTGAAATTATGGTACAAGTCCCGTTTAGTTGATATACGTCTGAACTTGAAACAAAAGGAGTCAAGACTTTGGATTCAGAGAAGTATGAGATATAAATAATGAACGTAATTGTAGTCATAACAAATTTTTGCCAGTTATGATGAAAAGACGCCACAGCTTTATCGATTTTTTTTGCTCACTTCTCCTGTGTTATCCTCAGGTACGAAGTCCTCGACGAAATGAGATGGGAACCAGTGTTGCCTCCTTCCGCCGTAATCTCCTCGCCACCAGCCTTTGTCTCCGTCTCCGCGATTCACATTTGTAATTATTGCATTTTTTGTAAACGTCAATTGATCATCTTGACGCGCTGTGAAATCATAGATGGCTTTTACCATTACCTAAAATCCAATGTAGGTTGGAAATCCTAAATTATTTATACCAAATATTAGGGTGAATAATGATTCGTCAACTTCACATAATTTACCTGTGAGGCGTAGTAGTTGGGATCCATGTATCCAAGGCTGGCACAAGGCAATTTACCCTCTGAATTCTGCACCAATAAATCATGTATATTGTTACAAAGAGGTTCCCACCTCATGATATTATGAACAAAGAAATAATACGCACCCCACCCGTTTCATTCTTTACTGGACAATGACCAACGGCATGCGTCAGCTTGAGGTTTCTGTAGAGGGGATGTTTCTCATAGTAACTGATCAATTCAACCAAACTCTCAAATTGGAACACTCCGATTGTGTACAGGCGTCCCTCCAACTTGATCCTACAGTGCTTGATCTTCTTTTCCACCCTACTCAGGAGTAAAATTTAAATCTAGTCACTGTCGTGTCATTCATATCATAAGTATAGCGAAAGTAGGCCTGTACAGGGATATGGAGGGATATTTTTTATTTGATATAGATGAAAGGAAACAGTGATTGAATGATGCACTGCGTCAGAGTCATACGAATATTTAAATGAAAAGGGTTGAAATAAAACATATTTGTTGATCCGAGTCTGATAGTTTAAAGTCCATTATTTGGTGTTGATACTAGTTTGGCTTTCCTCACACTGTGTCAGTGTAATAATTGATGTAATGTGAAACATCAAGCTCTGCCAAAGGAGATGGAAAAACAACTCACAAGACACTATTTTTAAGAGAACAATTCGTTAGTAGTTACCTGAAGGAAATAGCATATGAATTGGTTTCCTTCTCACTATGCCTCACTAGAAAGGCTCCATCATGTAAGTCTCCTTTCAATAGATCTTCGGCCTCACCACGACTACATTCGGCGTGCCACCAATTCATTTCTTCATGTTTGCTTGGTTGAGGGACTGGGTTTTGCAGCGTCATGATAAGTTTCTACACCATGAAATTAATTTGTCAGGGCGATAACTATCGGACAGCATTGCAAGCTCATTGGCAAAAATGTTCATAAAAAGAACAAATGAAAAATATAGTATAATCCCAAGATTGGATTACGATATTTTTTTTTCACAATCAGTTGAAAAGGTTCAATAATCTGGTTGCATGTTTGAGTCAAGTGAATAGGTAGAAACAATTACCGGACTTATTGGATGGGCACGGTAGTAACTTATGAGGCTGTAAAGACTGTCAAAAGCATTGGTTTCTATAAAATAGAATTTGGTCTGTCCCATTTCTTCCATTAATTTAATGTGGCAGTGATTTGGTCTCCCCTTATACCAAAAAGAGAGGCTGAAATCTCCGGCAAAACTCTTGCTCTGTCTAACTAGGAATGTTCCATCTCCACGGTCACCATAGCGTCGCAGTAATTCTTCGGCCCCTGCCCTATCGTTCTCCAACGTTCCGTGAAACCACTCTTCTCCGTAGTGTAACTCCTCGTTTGGTACACCCTGTCGAAGTAAAATCAAACCAATAGTATACCGACCGTAATATTAAATCATCAATTTTTTTATTCATAACTTTTAACTCCCTCCGAGTCGCATTTCGTTAACATCCCTTTCAGTCTCGGTTGTAAAATGTATTTCTGATCAGTGAAAAAGCATGATTATGTTATCTATCAAAGTGTGATGCCGGATGTAAAGCTATCTCTCATCAATTGCTCGAAGGACTCTTGAAGTTGCACTCACGTCCAATTGTCGGTGGATCAGACTCTCATCGTCCTCTTCCTGACACATCTGTGAAGTTGGTGCAAACGTATCGGTGTAATACAACTTCTGTTCAGTTAAAACAAAGAAATGCGGAGTCCACAATCTCTCGGTCTCATCTTCGACATATAAAATTCCGCTTTTCACTGTGTTTCTGAGATCCATCTCTAGGATGACATCGTCATGTTGTGGATCTATTGTTTTTTCCATTATACTCTCTGGAAGTTTTCCGTGTTTCAGTAGAATTCTTCGGCGCAACGCGTATGGTGATGGAAGATTTGCTGCGCCCTCGTCAATACGTTGGGTTACAAGCATGTCCCCAAATACTTGTCGCAGTTCATGCGCCATTTTACGTTGCTGCGTTATATTGCAATGATCCTCGATCGAGAGAATAACTGGATATCTGTGAAGAATAATAATTAACATTTATTGAAATGGTGAACCGAAGAAAAGCATTTATTTTTCTATCAGCAGCCTTACTCCGAAGTAACAAAGGCATGCTCCTTGATGGTCTTAAGTACATCGACAAATTTAATTTTCGTTGTTGCGGTATGACCGTGATAAATTATAGGGCCATCTGGTCCTGTCCAACAATCCAACTCGATGCATCTGCAGCCCAATCTCAAAACTCTAGCATACGCCTCACAGCTGCTTTCACCGTGGAGTTGATGACCAGTCAAATACCTATATCGAAATTAATGGTCAATGATAAACTTTTATTCAATAATGAGAAGTAGTATGGATAAACGAATGGGTCGCCTACATAGATATATATAATGAACAATAAATATTACGTTAAAATAATTAAATTAAAAATGAATCTGCTCACGTATTATGAGATGAGGCAATCCAGTAATGGCATAAAGGTTTACCCATATCATGCGGACATTCTTTGTCATATTTTGGATCCCAAATCTGGTTTTGTTTTGAATACAAGAAACTAATAAATTCTGAAACTGTAAAGTATGGCTCTCGAATTTCTTTTTGGGGATCCTGTATATATTCCTGCATGAATCGGGATGCGACTGAGTCAACATTTCCCAGAGGATCTCGCTGTTCCGTGATCAGGAAATTTTGGAATTCTTGGCTATTGACTATTTCTCCATTTTCCGAATAGCCAATTAATTTATCCCAGTCTTCAAATTTCTAAGCATAGAAACGAAGCTTTAGTGTCGAACTATCGAGACTGATTATGGTACATAATCAGATTGAAATATACACTCACAATGTGATCAGAGATCAATTTTTGGTACAGCAGATAAAAGTCGTCAAACCCCACTTCACCTCGTTTTTCAGTGTCAACCTCATAATAAAATCCTCTGAGCTTGTCAATTGTAATTTTACAATTGACTCGTGTTAAAAAAGCCTTGATAGATTTCAAAGTCACCCTGTCGAGGAATAGAAAAGAAACAAATGATAAGGTATACTTAGAATCATGTTTGCATTGATTCAAATAGATTTTAGTTGTCTCGAGTATTACATTTTTTTGGGTATATAAGTATTTGTTTTATTGGGGTAGCTTTTTGCAACAAATTTCCAACTCACATCCCGTGCAGGTTGGTCATTGCATAAAATTCTCTTCTTAGCCATCTTTCGACTTGCAGAGGATACGGGGCGGAGATGGTATCGTGCACCAAATGTCTTAAGCCGTTTACCCAAAGTTGACACTCCGTTTCAGAAGATACTGTACAAACGTAGCTTGAATTAAACAGACTGCCTAATTGATGATCCCATACAGTTTCAGGACATGCATCGTTTTTATAAAAAATAGGATTTCCTACTGAATTATAAAAATACATCTTGGATATTTCTTACACAAATCATTTATCACCATTTCAATCAATTTTACTCACCAGACACGGAAATTGTTTTAAGGCGGAAGTGAGAACCATAATGGATAACAAAACACTTTACAGGCTTGATTTTTTTTACCTCCCCTGCCATTTTTTTGAATTCTTTAGAATCTTTTCCAACTCTGATCTCTTTGACTTCTTTCAAGTCAACTGCAAAGCAAAAAGTTGTGAAAATAATAAGTCCTGTTGTATAACAACTATACTTAGGGAAGACCGGGGCAAAATAGGCACCTTGAGGAAATCACACACGGACATTGATTCCATCAGCTTTTTATTTTTATTTTTTTTTACTCGAAAGTCATTAAAAAAAGGTTTGAAACAAAAATGTTTACATTCATTCCTTTAGGTGCCAATTTTTGTCCGGTCTCCCCTATATCGATGTATAATACTTCACAGAAGCACAATATGCTTTTTTACCGGCGCCTTCGTATGTACTACGCATATTTTTTGTTGTCCAAGCTATTTGCCTAGTTTCCTTCCGTAACATAAGTATCCGATCATCTGGCTTTTTCTTTTGTACATCATACTTTTTGATCTCTGTTCCTTGTGCCAATTGACTGATAATAAGCTCCAGCTGTGGTATATGTGGTATCTCATTCATTTTGGCAAGAAAACTCTCAAGGCAGTCTGAAACATTAAAAGTAGTACACATTTTCGAAACAAACCTGAGAATTTTTCAAGACCTTCCTAGATTAACAAAGTCATACAATGCTTACTTGAAAATTTTTCAAAATATCAACTACACTACATAAGTGTCACATTTTCGCTCATTATTTTTGCACCACGAAATCACGAAGGGTATGACAGTTTTACCATGTGTGTAGGTATATCGTGACGGTCCAAAAAATAAAACAAAACCAACCCCCATGAAAACAGTTTATCATAAAACGAAAGACATATAAGACTATTTTGCCCAATCAATTGGAACTAGTGCAATAGGTATATGATATACCTGCACCCATGGATGTAATTGAATGATGTGCCCTGACTCTGTGGTTACATGATAAATCAACTTTCGTCAGTGTCAGTCTGAAATGATTTTATTTCCCACGTTGCAACTGGCTACGACCAACCATTCTGGGGGAAATGTTGATTACATTATCCTAACTTATGCCTACATCATTATGCCCACACAGTCTTTGGATGGCACTGACAATGAGACGTACAAAGTCCTGTGTCCAGAGCTTGGTGTGGGAAAATGACTATGGACCTCATCAACGGTTTGATTAGAAAAGGGTTAATTTCTCAATAGCTAAGTACTGGATTAAAACCCCATAACTGCTTGGTTCTCAGACTTCAGTTCCCATATACGATTCGGCTAGGTATAACTTGGCGAAATTTTGCCTGGCTCCATTATGAAAAATTATTCACAAACATATAGGACAACAGAATTTCCGTCGATATATTGTTATTTAAGATTAGGTTAATGAATCAGGACAAATGTGGTCAGATTGAGAACTGTTTATTCAGGTGAGGTTTTCGCTATATTGAAGTCATTAGAGCTTTTAGTTCGGTCAGATTGTTATTTTACAATAATATCGGCTGACTTGGTCATAAGGAGGTGGCCGGATCAACCGAAAGGGGTGTGTACGAGTGATCGTATAATTATTCCATGTAAAGGGTTTACAAAGTGCCCTTACGATAAAATCAATCACCGTAATACTACCCTTCCCTTCGGAAAAGTGTCTTCCCGATTCCAGATCCTCAGCAGTTGTATTTACGACATGTTCGTTTTCACATGGCTGGTGCCTTGTCCTTCCAGGAGAGTACTCTCCCCCAGAAACCACCCGACATTTGCTTTCCCGCTCAGGATAAACCACAGGAATCCCTGAGAAACCCCTATTATAAGTTTCTTCATTGTGCTTCGGCAAGATTTCCTCTGGGTAATGGCTTCCTCTTGGACGTAAAACCACAAGAGCATCCTCCTAGTTGCAGAACCATGAGGGCATCTTCCTGGTTGTAGAAACACGGGAGATTCCTCCTAATGGTTGAACCGCAGGAACATCCTCCTACTACCCATAATCTCATCAATCTCGATGCGATTCACCGATACCTCAAGGGCCACACATTCATTGAAACCTTTTTCACCACGTCACTTGAATGTAACATCTTCTTGAAAGGCAAAGAAGAAGGGGGATCTACGAATTATGCCCTGCAAAACTATTCGTTTCTCTTTTTGAACTCTTCGACGGCTAATTGGCGGCATTTGTCAGTATTTTCAAAATGAATTATCATACTGGTTCAATGAACAGATTTGTATGGTTTGTTACATTATTGTGAAACGCAGCAATTGATTAAAAGTTTTCATAAATTCATCGAAATACAATGTTGGTATATTACAGTGTAACAACAATTATTTACGCCTGTTTTCAGGCGTTTAAATCCAGGCGATAGTGACAATCACAGGACATCAAAGCCACATCCGGAATAAGTGGATGATGCGTGTTGACGAATGGCAGAGCGGCGCAGCATAAGAGCGCGCCACAATTTCTCAAACTTTGCCTTACTTACATGTAAGAGGCTACCACCGTCTTCCGCCTGAATGCGTTAGTCACCGTCAGTTTTTATGTTATTCTACACCCTAAATAGCTCTGATGAGGATTCCATAATTGTTGGTCTGTGATGTCGTTACTTTAATACTATAACTTACAGATTTACATGAACTAGAGTCTGACGATAACTTGAAGTAGCGCTGCGGCAACCAACTTTTCATGACTGACTTTGTAATATTACCACAATCGACCTTCCGTACGTACACTTGCTTTTCAGAGCCTCTGGTGTGAATACTGGGTATTTTAGGTTTTCAAACTGTTCCGGGCTCTCAAAAATCTGGAAAAATCGGGGTTACTTCTCGAAGCGTGCAGTACGCTATCCAAAAGTCAGTCAAGTCAAATTAGGAGAGCGAACCGAAACCCTGCTTTTCATTCATGTCGGTGAAATTGAAAATTAAAATATCGACTGTACCTTCAAAGTTCCAGTGTACACACTGAGGGTTTAGACCCACCAAATTACCATGTTGTTATGAAACTCAGACGTATCAAAGGTGCAATATTGAAAGACCATAAGCGCAGATAACTTTATAAACCGAAATTTTTAGTTACCTGGTTGCAGTGTTGAGGTGACGTTATGAAAGCATGCTTCGTAAGAAATGAAGAAACAAATGGGCCCACGCGATACATATCAGAACTGAAGTATTGTTAGAGTATTTCAATATGCTTTCCAAGCACTAGTAACAGACAGCACAAAGTTGTTCAGTGCCTATGTATAGGTAGTGCTAAATTGCCAGAACTCTCGAGTCCTTCGTGTGACTGGTTACGTTTCAAATGGTTTCAAATGAAAGATCGGATTATTTTCACTCGCTGGCGCACGCGCTATGAACTTCCTCCCTGCGGCCACAGAAACCGCTATTATGTTGTGGACTGACAAACTCTCGATATGACTTCATATCTATGAAGCAACAAGAATGAGCTAAAGGAGAAGCCAGCAAAGAAGATCAATTCGACTTCCAACACTCCTATCAGACTTCTGGATATGCATACAATTTTTTTTTGAATCACCCATCATTCCTAATTGAGGCTGATCGTAGGGCTAACAAGTAATCGAGGAATCGGATTCAAAATCGAATATTTTTGCTTCTAAATGTTTTGCATTTTCATGTTATTTGAGACTTAGAAAATAAATGTTCTTTCTACGGTAGGATGATATCAATTCCTTAATTTGTACATAAAGTATGTGCGTGTACTGAATCCCCACTACGTATAGAAGTTGTTCATAGCAGGCTCATGTGCGAGGAGCATTTAACGGAGCTGCAGACATGGTTTTGAAAAAAGTCTATTTTCATGAAAAATGATAGAAACTTAACAAGTTCTTCGAATATATGGCCCAAGATGATTAGAAAGAACATGTCGTCGAACTTTTTGATCAACGCATCGCCTAGATCTTCTATTTCTCCTGTTCCTTCCTTCTTTACCTTATCATTATCCGGATGCGATCTATATTATCCGAGGTATCATCGACATCTGTGGGGTGCCGGAAATAATCAGGCAACTTAGGTTTTGTTCTTCAGAGCGGCCTTGAGAGCATGACATATATTCAAAGGATTAAAATGAAGGCACATGATTTTCAAACTATGTATATTAATTAATATCTCCCTGAAATTAAAGTCCGGATGATAAAATTTGAAAATCTCTCTACAACTTTCAATCTCTTAGGAAAATTCTGGACTAATTCCAGGATTTTCAGGTCCTACAGTCATCTCGTCTCTCTCAGCACAGCGCATAGCAGTTAAAATATTAACTCATATTACATATTATCAGGTGTAGAGAAGTTTTAAAAGTATGTTGTTTTCACATTATTTTATGTACGAATTTTGTATACAGGAGTTTGTTCCTTACTTTCTTGTACGTGAATCACCACATCATAGAGAATAGCCCCTACTTCGGAATTTTAGTATTCCTCAAGGCGTGATTGAGTAATAAAAAGGAAAAATATTATCCGTTCATCCGCAGAAGTCTGAGGTAAATTGATACTCAAATTTTTATATTTTTTATTGAATACGATTCGAGAGTTGCGGATCGCCTAATGGTCGGGCGTCACTAGTTGGGGTCACAGCTCGATAGAGGCGCTTCAAACTAAAATCCATTGAAATTACATTGACTAATTCCATTATTGCAATGGTATAACCATTCATGCTCTTTTCAAGATTGGACCAGATGAATTCTCTGAAAAGTAGAAAGGAGTAAATATACATAATTAAAATCTGAAAAGATGCGGGAATGCATACAATGATCGTTTTATTTTTGATAGTAGGTACAGCTCACACAAATATATACATTCCGTATTTAGCACATTAACAATGTTGATTTGGTATTTGTTATGTAACTTTCGGGTTAATCGAAGAATTTTAATAAATCATTGAACGCGACATTCCTTGGACTGCACGAGGTCCTTTTCATTTTGAACACAATGGCATCCGCTTGTCCAATCCAGATAAATATAAGTTAAACCTAAATTAATTTAGTGAAATAAATTACTTAGGTACTTGAAATTACATTATTTAATACGTTATATAGTATTAATCTCCCATTTCTTCAATAAAATGGCGATAATACTCTTGTTTGGCATTAATTTACATTTTCCCAAATCATTATACTATATAATCGATCGAAGTAATCACTTGTTACCTGAATTTCGATGAATACTATCATAGATTATTTGCAGAAATAAATACAGAGAAATCGTTAAAAAGATTACCAGCGTTATCTACAAAATTATCATTATGCCTTAGAATTTGACCATGAAATTTATAATCTGAAAATTTAATTCTGCATACTGAAGATATTTTCGTGAATTGAAACAAGTATTTGTCACTGTTGACTCATTAACACTTCGATGACCACGTAGGCACTGGCAAACATTCAAATATTCATATTGTAGCGGTCGCACGATAAGATACTATTCAGATGAGAATTCAAATTCGCAAATACTTATCTACTATCGGCCCATTTAATCGAGACTCGTGGGCTTAGAATGCGATAGCTCTTTGCGGAAAAATCGTAGAGCATCGTGCAATACAGTTTCTGAAACTGCGGAGTTTGCCGCGTCGAGGTGGTACTGCATAATTGTTGTGGAAAATCAGTAATCGGAGATATCACTACATATATGTTAGAAAACGTGTTTTTTGCGTAATTCTATTCACAGCTCGACTTCAATTCGACGCCATTTCGTTCATAATAATATTGAAAATTTGAAATAATTCCCGCGTATTCCTTCCTCGGAATTTCATGCGTAGTTGAAGACGAGCTACGGATACAAGTACGCAGAAAACACGTTTTCTAACATATTCTTCGCGATATCTCCGGTTTTTAATCTTTCACAACAATTATGCAGTACCACCTCGACGTGGCAAGCTCCACAGTTTCAGAAACTGCATTGCGCGATGCTATGATTTTTCCACGAAGATCTGTGGGATTCTAAACCCACGAGTCTCGATTCAATGGCCCGATAGTAAGCAGCACTACGTACTGATTACCAGCTGCATAATAATTCTATTCGGTAAACGGAGCATTGCAACAGACTCATCGCTACGTAATGATTTCTTGAGCCGAGTCAAAATAATCAGTTTATGAACATTTCATAATATCAATGATCGTGTGATGATGGATCGTGGTAGTAATATAATAATAATGATAGAAGTGATACTGTATTCATAATAATGAAAGGGGATAGCCACATTCATAGTAATAAAGTTGACCGGATATCAACTCCCCGTTCTGGGGTGAATATATGATAAGAATAATAAAGAGATATTACTGAACATTATAATGATACAAATTTTGAATTACAGCTGTACGCGTGATATACGTACATTTATACATAACGGATACCGTCTAGTCTCTAATACTTGAGTCGATGACATACTTGACTTGGATAAAATAGGGCAGATACTGTATGTACATACATTCCCTCACATACAGTGCCAGGATATCAGAGTACATATTATTTGACATCCAGCTGCATAGCTGTACAGACGACGAAGGATGATCTGCTGCAGGTAAGCAGATATATAGGTAGACATATGCAGAGGGAGTTTTCGAGAAGACATTGGTTGTACATACATCGTACATAAAAACATACAATAATGTATCTTCTCGAATAAATCCTATGTGTATGTATATACGCGGATAAGAATAACAGCTACGGTTACTCCTTGAATTCAAAGGCCAGTGGGTTCAGTGTGGCACAAAATGGCTTGTGCAATCTGAGCTGTTTTCTTCACCCGTCAAAATTATGTTATCTGAGTGAATGAGAACTTCTCAATTGTCGACCAATCGCATTCATCGGATAGCTGGAAATACTGAGTCATTCTGCTATTCTGAAGTAAATTGAAGATCTACGTACGATATTCAGAAGTCGGAGCTCAGGCGTGGAGACATTGTGGATCGTAGTAATGGAACTAAAGAGATGCGTGAGTTAGGCAATTAGAAGCTACACGTTATTCGTATTACAGCTCGATAAAGCTTTGTTAGCTGGGATTTCTCCTCCCCGATATATTTATCGGTCATTATCTGCAGCGATAGATGTGGAAACTATTGAATATAGTATGTTTCACTTGATCGCAGATTTCCAACCTCGGAAGTTGGTCTAATCCTATTGTCATTTATATATTAGCTACACCAAACGTCGAGACAATATCAAACTGTGACATTGGACTCAATATATGGTCCGGTATCTAAGCAAAGTAGTAGTCGAGCCTCGGCTTAACTTTGGAAACTGTGCTCGCCTCTTCAACGGCAGAGGGCCAAGACTCCTCGGCAAGGCTTCCGTAGTGTCGTACTCCAGGTGGAAAATGTGTCTCTGGACTTTGCGGAGAGTAGCAGCCACCGCCCTGTACCGGATATCCATACAAGCTACTCGGCGACGCGTAGTACTGCGGCTCGCCACCAACGTGCATGGCGTTGTTGTACCCGGAGTAGGATCCGTAATGCGACGATTGCGATGGTGAATGTCCGCGCTCGCTAAGGCTTCGATAAGGCCCCGCGTGTCGGGCCTGTTCCTCCTGTCAGACGGGGGTGCTGACGGCAACACTGCTTATGTATTCAATGTCACCGATGCTCTTTACGCGCCTGTGACGTTTCCCAGCGGATGGTCTTGGCGGTAGCTGAGGCGGAGGTGGAGATCCTCCTCGACTCCCTATGCTCCCGTGATGCACGTACTGACATTGACTGGCCAAACTTCCGGTGTCCGAGGAAGAAGACGGCGAAGCTTTCTCGCTACGCGGCCGTAGACCAAGGGCTCGACTCAGGGATCCCTAAAAAGTTCAAGTCCGTCGTATACTCCAAAGTCGACGGAAGCCTGATCAAGGTATAAGATGCAAAACAAAAGCAATATCGATTCATCAATCGTAAAGGCAGATCGAGCAGGGGAACCTATTTCAATTTAGAGGATGACATTATGAAGTTTGTATATATGTGACAACTGCACCTAGTGTCTACTTCTACTTATTTCTTATATTTATTCAATATCAATTAATTGGACACTCGATTTTAGTTAGGATGGTTGGCTGGACTTGTTTTTGCAGTAGTTATCGAATCATTCGACAGTAATTGGTTGGTATCCAGCGCTGCTGGGATTGGGGTGTTTCTTCAAATGTTACAGTTGATTGCTAGATGCATACAAGTTGTACAAGTCGTCATATCAAGGGAGAGAATTCCGTTTGGAACTCTTCAACGAAATATGATCCCAATTACAATACCTGGAAACTTGTTGTATGTTTCAAGATATCCCATCTTGTATCGAAACGAACCTCTTAACGCCCAATTTACCAACCAACGTCCTAGCGCCAAGTGCAGGGGAATGTATATCTGATAAAAGTGAACAACAATACGTCTACCAACGACTTGCAAGCGTATATAATTACAGGAGATGCTGTCTCAAGTGTTTTAATCAGAAATTATATTGTAATTGGTGGATACAGGCGTTTGGCAATGGTATGAGACCGAGGTAAAAAACAGTTGTATAAGGATGTGATACAGGGGATAGTTGAGCTATTTAAGTTTTGGCATACCTGAGAGCTTCTCCACGACAACTATTAAGGACGAGAGAGGTCAGTTAAGAACCGACGCACCATCGACATTCAAATCACATTTTATATTTACAATAATTGTTCGTGTATTGTTGCATGACGAAGACGAACACGAACTGTTGAGATAATGTATTATCATGACAGATAGGTATAATAATAGGTAAATTGAAATCGATCATAATAGGATACAGGTAACAAGTTTACCCTGCACTATACTTCTAAACGTACAAGTTTAACTTAGACGAATTAATATGTTACATATACATGTAAGGAAGATGTCGGTATGGGTAAGTACAGTGGGACCTCCGTCGCTGTTCCAAATGGGTCTGCAAATGAAGCAGGCTAACCCATTGAGATTCAGGCATCTAACGAGTGCACGAAAGCTTATGACGATTCATTAGCGTTTTCGAGTTAGAATGCGCGAAGAAGCCGAGCAATTATCGAAAGTGCAACGATCGAGGTTCCACTGTAAGTATAGGTAGGCCTGGTATGGTATGGTACGGTATGGTATGGTATATATGTACATATACAAGTGTTTACAGTGTAACTAATTAGGTATACAGTTTGTAACATAGTAGCTACGAAGTGTACAGTGATAGCAGCAAATAGATTAGTACTACTAGTTTTAGTATCCATCCAATGTTCAATTATTCCCTAACTTAAGAATCTTTAGGCTCTTTATAGATCAGTCTTTTACATTCCAAATTTTTTTTTTTACAGATGTTTCACGTGTTGAGCCATAAAATACACCCACACTAACAATTTTACTATTATTTTCGTGCGCGTTTTGGCAATGCTGTAGGTATGAGACGTACGATAGATTAGGATTTCCGGAAATTTAATGATCAATGAGGTAAGTTAGAAACACGTTGCACGTTTTTCAACGATAAATGTATAAATAAATGGATGTGTGTAAATCGACGGTCACAAGCTACGCACACATTTAGCAATTAACTCTATCGCGTTAATTATCGAAATGCATCTTCGGGAAGAAGTACTCTAAATCGACGACAAAAGAGAATAGAATTGAAATCCCAGTATACTCAGTTTTTTCAGTTCGAAGTTGCAAAGGCGTTCGATACAACTGCAATAAGATTTGAAATGTTTGTTCAGCTTCACATCGAGTTGATCTCTTACGCGTTGGAATATCTTATAATTGATGACATTTAATTCCGTAAATATCAATTCCGAATAGTAATTAGTAAAGCGATCGTAATATATCTAAATTGCGAGTTTATCCTTATTAGATATTCTAATGAGAAGCCTAATATCATGACGTTTGGTGTTTTTGTTTCTACTATCAATACTTATCGCCCTGTGAGTTGCACGAGAGATAATGATTCGCATTTTGCAGAAAAGTTTTGTGTAGTGAGCTTCAGGGTAACAGCATAATATTAGTAAGTAATAAGCCTTTCTACTGCTGCTACACCCTTATGCACTTTTTACGCTAGTGTCCAGTTGCAACATGATTGGAAACTGATCTCTGTACCAACTGGAAAGCGTGTTGCTGTATCCGCAATTGTTACAATTAGAACTGTCTCAAAAGCATGAGCCTGGCCTCTACAAGTGCCAAAGGTACTGAACAAAACGTTTGCATGCATGCGCTATGCCGTTATACAAGTTCATACAACCGAACTCTTCTGCAGAGTGTGTGCTTGCGTATATTCACGCAGGCGCAAAGGGAACCGTCGTAGTACTTCGTCACTTCGTAGGAGACGCTTTCTAACCGTAACGCTTTCGAGGACCCCGAGATAATGGGCATCCGCGATCCAGTTCGTATAGAGATCAGTATGATCGGTGAATTCCCGTTCACTAGTATTAGGAGTGTGGAGAGATATAGAAGCAGTGAAAAGACCTGATAGCGAACCTTTTTTAAGTAAAGAAGGCTGCAGGTCTGCCGCGATCCACAGAATGCAGGCACAATTGTTTATAACTTAGTTAGGTAACATACTATAATGTATACGTATACGTGTTCCATAGCTCACAGCAGAGTCGCCCTCTGCAATGGGTTTATTCAAGCATATTTTGCGGAGGATCATTGACATGCGTTAATAGCATTTACATGCAATCGTGCAAACAAAAAACACAATAATAAATTAGGTGTAAACGATTAGTAACTATTTGTATAGCTTTCATCATAGACAGCGAGTATAACATACTATGGTGCGTATGGTAGAATGATAGTTACTCATTTGAATTCAGGGCGGCCACAATGTCCGGGAAATTGATAATTTCACGGAATTTTTGTATCCTGTCATTTAAAGTGGATATGGAGAAGAGAGAAATGAGTATCATCATTCAGTACCGTTAGATGGCCTGAATCTACTAAAAATACTTGTAATAAAATGGTCAAAGAAGAAATGGTATTCTGCTTTTGGAAAAAGATTCAGTTTTTATGGCCCTTCTGATATCACAAATAAAATAGTCCCTACATTACGTCGGAAATAATTAGTTTGATTGCGAGTTACGTTAATTGATACGATTTTTCTTCGTTCAAATACTTTCGGCTAATCAAAACATAAAAAGAAACAGACGCTAACGGTACGTGCGCAACTGCAGACATTGAACGTACATAGAAAAGCTTCTCACAATTTCCAATTAAAAGTTCTTCACAAGACAGCAAGCGGCACTGAAATACATTATCAGTTTTCCAGAAGAGCGGGTCAGGATCGTTTAACAGAAGTTTTCGATCAGGGAGTTGGACAAGACCAGAAACGATCGTGTGGGTAAACCGTTGATTATCGAACTGGTTCAGTCGCGAAAAAGCATTGGGCTTTGAATTGGAAAAATATTCTAATTCAAAAGAAGCCGATTGATATTCATAATTCCAGAGGTAGATGTTTTGAAGGAACTGTTTTCGATATTTGAGTGCACGCTGCGACTCATGTTTATCGATATACTTCGAAATAAAAAATAACTATTTTCGGTTAGAATTTTATGTAACTTTCGAAGAACCAAAATAAGCCCCGACCGCATCCGAACTTTTGCTTCAAGATGTTCGACTCTGTGATCTCGATCGTCAACGTCAATGATCGATGAGCTGAATATAGATTAACACTCGCTGATGTACAATTGAGAAAATGAAAAATGAAAATTAATTGAAAATATCATTTAACGTCATGCTGGGAATAAGCGCGGGAAGTGAGATGGTTGGTTACCCTTAAACTGGATCTGCGACGGTCGATCGTGTTGCTGTTATGGTTGGCTGCCATGTGAAGAGCTGACAGGGAGCTCTGGTGATGCTGAAGATGGAAGGCTCGGTTTCCGCGACCCAGACTTCCGCCGGCACTGACGGTGCTAACTGGTCTGCTGCCCACGCTGCCCCGGGGGACGACCTCCAGTTGACCTCTAAGCACACACACCCACCCTCATTCATACATGGCTTACACCATCGAGAGATCACCCACACACACGTATATATACCTGGAGTGTACCTTCTGTGCAGCGCAACACAATCGCGTAGAATTAAACAACGTTTCAGTGAACTTAAAACGCGACTTTTTCATATTCCTAGTTCAATTTTTTTTTTTTTTTCTTTCTTTTGAAGGGCAGAACTGACATGGCATGAATCTGCTGCAGGTAGATGATTGTCTTCGAATTTTATACGTCACGTTTTAATATTTACTGCAACGGGTCAATGTGGTTTTATTCAACCATAAATACCTACTTACAACATAAATAATATACATACACAAGCATTCTGTGCTCCATATATAGAGAACGTAGAAATTGGGCTCTAACAGTCTATATAGTGCGTCATCCACACTTATGATACAGAGATAAACTGATAAGACAATTTAACTGATGCGACAGAGACAGACGATTAGAGCCAGGTAAACGTAACATCGAACAGTTAGAGATTTAAGTATAAGTATTAAAATTTGCAAAAGAAAGTAAAAAACGATATGCAAACGGTGTGATTCCTGGATTGTAGTGAGGATTAACGTGACCAGTCTATGATAACAGGCAGGACTTACTATATCTTGTTATTTGAAGTTAAAAATACAACGAGCACTGAACCGACTCTTTTGAACATCGAAGAAACAAAGAAAAGGCAAGAAATAAAGATCTAACGTTCCGGAATTGATTTATAATTCACAATTTGCTACAAAAATATCCTATGTGGCCGAAGTTTTGGTTTCTGATAAGCCCGGAATATTTTTCTAGCGATAGTTCACATTGAATAATTTTCCACGTTTGAAATAATTGAATGTTTTCAACGGACTGTATAATTTTTGGATAAAACCGAAATCGGATTTTGTCGGGTATCGCGATTTTTCCTAATCACAAGTGCGTTTCACCTGACCAGGAATTACACCGCAATCACTAATAACAACGTGTGCTGTACATAGCGCGAAGTGCATTGCAAGCAGCAACTGTGGGCTACGGCACGGTTATACTTTACATTCATTTCGTTTTTAATCGAAAAATGACATCCGAAAAACAGATGGACAGATTAATCGGGGGATCGTAGGTGAGCAAATATATTTGGAGCTAACGAGAATTAATCATTTTTGTATAGTGATCGTTCGTCACAGGTTTAAAAACAATTCATCTTAAATAGGTAATTATGAATGTTTGTATATGTACATCATGTTGATTGTATTGTATCGTATGATCTACGTGTATGTATTCCTGGAAAGTCAGGTATATCGTGTGTATGGTTAAGGGTAACAATATAAAATTTGATTCATCGGATCGTCTTTGCGCCCTTGATATAGGTACTGCAGTTACAGGCGCGGGGGTGCACCTTCAAGATTCCCCGATGAATCTCAACAAATTTTGCTGCAAATCACAAAATTAAGTCCGCAAACTGATTAGTACAAATTCAAAGCGCTATGAACATTTCCTAACAGACAATGTTCCACGAATAAAATGTGACTGTCTTTGTAGGTAATAGACTTCTGCAAGTTTCACTCAAGTTTCATCAAATCGTTGGTACGGTGTGAAGAAATATTCCATACAGTCTTTTCGTAGCTGATTACCAGTATTTTGAGACATAATTCAGAATTATTTGAGACTTCATGGACTTCGGTTTACATAGATCGATGGCACTGAAGAAAATGTGGTTGTCAAAACTTCCTCAAATTTAGGGGTAATATCCCGCATTGATGTAATTTTCGGATTATTGGGCAAAAAATTCTTCGATTTTAAGCCATTGCTCTGAAAACGTGCCCACGAAAATAGAAGACTGTAGTTATCTCCAGATATTATTGGTCTGCCCCGAAAAAACATCATTTTAGAATATTCCCGCCTAATTTCAAAAGGTTTCGATCAACTATGCAACCTGCCATGCATCAGCTCAATGTGTCTAAGGCGAAGTCCATGAAATCTCAAATAACTTTCAATTAATTCTCAAAATAGAAGTATTCAGTTGTGAGGAAGCTGATTCGATAGAATATTTATTCAAAGCGTACCAGTATACCCCCTTAATAACATTAAAAGTCCTAGCCGGTATTGAAATTTGCTAAATGCCACCCCTGTTTGAAGCCTATATTTCTACGTCACCGAGAATCGTTATAATTACGGAACGATAATAGCTGTGGGTAAAGATTATCACCGCTATAAGTTTTGAAGATTTTGATTATGAAATTTCGACTCTTGTATTAAGTAATTCTTACGCCGCTTCATTATCTATTAATTAACGAGACCTACGCTTCGTACGACATATATACATATACATAAGATACGACCCGTGCAACATCTAACGACTATTAATAATTTCATGGGAAATTTTACACTTACGAGTATGAAAATAGGAAATCGCGACGATTACGTCTACTATTACGCAATTATACCGATACTGAATGCCCAGTAACGATACATTAGATATTAAAATCGATAAAAAAAAAAACGAATCAGAACAACCGCCCGGAAACAAATTCGTTGCTCGACCTACATCCGAAGAACAAATCTAGACGAAGTAATTGTCTTTATAATTGAAATTCTTTATAGATATCTCTCGCTACTTTAAGATAATTCAATATATTATCCGATATTTTTAGATTTTCTTTCAATGGCGAACATTTACTCTAATTTATTATGAAACAGTTAATTATTATCATTCAATTACTTATACCTATATTACGTTTTTTTTTTTTTTTTGACATCTTCACGAAACTATAACTGCTTCGGTACGCCGTGGAATATTATTACCAAATTTCGAGCCGGGAATAATCATTAGGTATTTCTATCACGAGCATTTTTTAGAAGTTCATTAATATTAACCTACTGTAGGCGTGTGAATTTATGCTCCTTACGCGGCGACGTGTCGGATTCGAAGAGTTATCAGGTGGTCAATTAACTTCAATTGTCGAAATGTCTGTTCCCTACTATAAAAAGTAAGAAAGCTGTATAAAAAAAATTCTGCTATGCGACGTTTTGATTGCTACGATACGCTTCGTGTCAAACGTTGGGCCAGAGTAGGTATTCGAGGACTTTAGTTTTTAATCTGGAATTTGGCAGCCTCGATAAATTCAAACCTATTTTATTCCTAACTAATTGTTGCTATAATACCGCGTTTTTATACAATTCACTGTCTCTTCAAGCGTTTCCGGAATTTTTAGAATAATCAATCCGAGAAATTATGTACTTGCATTAGTCCTGCAACTTTATATCTACAGAGTATTTCATGCTGTTTGCAATCCTCGACTTTCTTAATTCTAATTTTGAAATTTTCTGTCATTTTGTTAGTACTGAGAAGTCTCTACGTCAGCGAGATTTTTCGTTTCGACATTTCACAGAATCAATGGAAAACAGAATCTTTGATAAACGAATGAATTAATAGGTTTGGGTTTTTGAACTTCGATTTTGATCGACTTGACAAACTAATTTTCAATTAATCGCAAGTGCGGTTCATGATTGTCGTCTCGTATCGTTCTTTTTATCGATATCGATTTTACCCTTCCGGAGAATCCTACAAGGAGTATACGAAAGAAATGCCCCACATACGAACTCTAGTATGTCAATGGTCTCGGATTCCTTTTGCTTTTACCTGACGTCGGATATCTATAACTTGATATAACTAACTGCTCGAACTGATTGCTGTTTAAAAAAACCCCAGAGAATCGCGTATCTAGTTTCATAATTGAAGTGTTGCCCCAAAAAAGGAAAGTATGAGCAAGATTTCTGTCCACAGTGAGTTGATGGCAGAAAACAGCAGTTCGAAGTGTCGTCTACCGTTAACTCAATTCTGACAAACATCTTACAATTAGTTACACCCGTTTCCGAGACAACACTTAATCATTAAGCAGAGAAATTCCAGTTTTCACGGTGCATCTTCGATATTTTTCTGTATTTTCGTTCTTTCAAATCAGCATTTTCTTTCACCTTCTTCGAAGGCAGTCATTTCGATTTACTTAATACCTCGAGTAAATTGAAATACTTCCCCAGAAGAGCTGAGTCGCTGTTTTCTTTTTTTTCAAATAAATTCGGCACGGTTACGGATATTACTGTCTTTGACAAGTATCAGAAGTCAAGGCACCGCTGAACTGCTTCCAGTTCAAAATCTCCCGATAGATATACGTCATATATAGACAAATCTACCGAAAATATATGCATACTAAAACCCAGGTCTGCGTAGCCTTAAGACCTCGATGCCCCTCTGCTTGTCTGATACACGCCATCGATTCAGACGTACATCTCGAATGGAAAAGGCGACTGAATAACCACGCGAAAAATCTAGGTACGCTCTTAAACGGTTCGCAAACGTGAGAAATCTACTGTCCCTCGATCACGGATCAGCCGATTTGCATACCGACCAAAACTATCCGAAGTATAAGTGCGTCGTGGTCAAAAGCCATCATAAGATTAACTGTATAGGTGTTTGCATAAAGGTACGGATACCTTTCCCCGAAATCCACTGGCTAATGCTTTCAGTCAACAAAAATCTGCCAATTCGTACCTAGATCGAAGGAAAGAGAGGTAAAGGTTTTCCGATGTGACGGTAAGGAAATGAGAAGCGTATAAATCAATCGCGATCTGTTGGTTCGAGAGTGAGATGAACCGGCTATTACTTGCAGCACCGTTACGGGTTCGTCTGAATCGATCGCGGGTGATAAAATCAGGTATAATTCAGAGGTGAAACACGTGTTTTCTGCTATATAAGCTAGTGAACGTTGTCTTGCGTCGCTTCCGGTTGACAGTAGACAGAGTACCTTGCAGGAAGCACCAACGCTTCGAGCTCGGCGGACAGGTGTCGTCGAATCATGTGTTTCGCTGGGGGAATCCCCAGAGCGGTAGCCATCATTTCACCGGTGAACGACGGTTCCAGAACGACGAGAGCACCGTGAACGCCCGAGTCTGAAATGCAGAGAGTACACAATTGGGGGAAGTCCACTAAAACTACGAGGCATTTACAATCAGCGAACTGTTTACACTGCATTTGGAGCTCACCTTTCAAGTTCTCGGCGTATTCGGTTAGATCGATATTCCGTGCCCACCTAATAAACCTCTGATTGGTCCAGACCAACGGATCCGCATCTACCTGTTCACATTGGTGTCTCCTGACCGCCAAGGCCTATGGGAACAAAGTTAATCATGTTTGTACTTAAATTATTGACGGAAATTTCGGAGGGATCAGGATAAGTGCCGCCAGTATTCTCCGTTGGACCTCTTAACCCATTAATATTGATAACCACCATGGACCCTCATTGAGCCCTTCATAAACGATCTAATAGCTGCGGGGATATGACTGCTTACCTGTCGATCGTAATTCAACATACGCAGGAGATGAATCCCGTGCACGATACTGGCTTGATGGGACTTTCGTGTAACGCCCAATAATTTTTCTAGCTCCTTCTTGCTCAGATGGTCCAGCATCCTGGCGTCCACCATGTTCGTAGCAAAGCTCTCAGAGTATTGAGCGAGCCCCAAGTCAGGCAGCCATTCCGAACTGACCCAGGTGTGCCCGAGCTGAGCTATGCAAGGATATCGCACAAGACTTGGATGACGATGCTCTTCTATCGCCAATCTCAGTTTCTTCCGATGTAGCGGATGAGTTACTCCCAGA
Organism: Tenthredo distinguenda; assembly: GCA_947538915.1. NCBI lineage: Eukaryota > Metazoa > Arthropoda > Insecta > Hymenoptera > Tenthredinidae > Tenthredo > Tenthredo distinguenda. The sequence continues at coordinate 11,572,460 of OX384537.1, forward strand.
CCAGCGTCCAGTTCGGCGTCGTTCAGCTCTAGCAGCACCTGTGTCGGAAATTTACGCGTCAATTTGAATCCAGGAAGCCCACATGCACTTATCATCCGACATGGAGATGGTCAAAGGGCAATTGCGCTTAACAACTGTGGTACAAAAACTTTGGGATTACTTTTCCGGACTTGACGTTTTCAGCGCAACGTGGTCCGTACTGAGGCATTCCTAGGGCAACCTCAAGCCAAGCTAGAACGGTTGGTGCTCTCCATCTCTCCATGGGAACAGACGCAGCTTCTCTTAGGAGTCGCAGTTTCTCGGCGTAACCTTCCTCGGTCAGCGGTGACCACGATCGGTACGGGTCAAATGCTTCGGAGACTTCATTACCGGGACTGGCATTCGCCGCCTTCCGGTGTCGTGACCGAGCGAATACCCTGACGATCAGAAGACTATGACTTTTCTTCAACTATATTTTACGGTTAAGACTTTAGTCTGATAGAAGTCTGTATAGCGGTGATGTGAGGAACGGCACGTTTTTGGCCGGGCGAAATTGAAAAGAATTCTTTCCTTGAATGGACATTGAGGGTTTCTATCGACCTTCGTGACGGCTTTCTATGTAATCTACATACCTACACATGTATGGGTACAACGATTCCGAAGCGTGGGACGTAAACATCTATTATTTGGGGATATCAAGGGAGTGAATGCCTAGGCGCCCCTGTTGGCGCGCTGAAAGCGAAAGCATGAAAATTCCCGAGAGCTTGCAAACCGTGCGGAGCTCACCGCAATGACGAATGCCAAAAATACTCATGGTCACAAATCGATTTCATCGCGTTCCAAGTTCGTTTGATCCGAACTCCTTGCCTTTTAAGAATTTGACGAAGCTCGTACCTACGATTTCACTTCGTTTATATCGGAAATATACAATTTTTGCAAAGACCTCCCAGTGAACCAGAACGAATTCGAAGAACAGGCTTCAGGATAATTCCTAACAGTGTTGTTCCGATTCTGATGTCTCGAGGATTTGAGTCCGTATCTTTTGTTCGGAATTGCGATTGTTTGACATTGTATCCCACGAATGTAGGTAATTCATTCGAATTCGGAATCACACACATTGAAACGAATAGTCGTATTTGTGGGGATAGGAAATCTTCCCAACTTGTGTTCATTAGTTCGTAATCTCGGCAATTCGGTTTGGTTCACTGGGCTATGAATAAAAGCAACAATGCGGACATTTCTAACCGGGGAAATACAGAAACTAGGTTCCAACAAGGTGAGTCGGTTAATTTTTGACTTAATTTGTGAACTGATACCTGGAGATTGAGCCCCAGGTTCCTCCCCGGGTAGCCGAAGACCTCGAGTGTGCGGAGGGTGCAACAACGGGTGGCGGCTGCTTGTTTCTTCTCGGTTCCGACTCCATCGGGCTTGAAAGCTGTTCCACCGATCTGGACAGTGAAGAGTTGTCCATTGACCTTGAGAAAGCGTTCAATGGCGACAACGTCGGGCTGCAGTCCTTGGGGGTAGTTGCTGCTATACATGAAGAAGAAAAGGATTGTGTGAGCCAGCTGCCATCCTACACTATAATTTCTCAGGCATATCGAAATAATAGGTACATCGTTGCGTGGTCAAAAAGGATAAGAGAATTACAAGTACGAAAATCGAGACTTCTTCGAGAATGGTGTACTTTTCAACTCACCATTAAAAAAAAAAAAAGATCTTTGTTGATCGATTTTTTTACGTGACGAATCAGTCGATAGAGAGAGAAGGAGGGAAATCGCTGGTTTAAACTGTAGAATAACATGTCACGAGTTAGACTAGTACTTTCTACTTTGTTTCTGAGTTTTTCTTCGAATTTCTTATACAGAATCTTGTGATTCTCATTATCTATAGAAAGCATAGCCAGGCTAAAACCGAATTCGGTGAGCTATCATGAGTTGTATATTCTTTATTATGTAATAATTAAGGTCGTAACTGTTGACAATTTATTGTGACGAATGGCTGAAACTGAACTGAAAATAAAAAAGCGAGAGTTGTCACAGTTTTCAAAAACACTGCACAAGTTTAACACTACCCATTAAAAAAGCTCGATATAAAACGCAAGGCATTTGGTCCGAACGAAATATTGTATACACCATTTTCTATTTCACGTTCTATCTTCAACGGCTCGTTGCGTTGGACACCTCTTGGATGTAATATCTCATGGTCAGTTGGGTGTTACTGAAAACCCACGCTCGATCTTCCTTCTTGTCATTGATAATAATTGCCTGACAACATTTCTGGACAGACTATATTGCGGTTCGTATCGAAGAGTGCGCAGCTCTTTTTTCCTTAATTTTAGGAAAAATATGAGATACGCAGATAGACAAATGACGGGTGAAATACATAATAATGCTGCGTAATTAGTTCCTGAAAAATATCATCAATATGCTGGCGGCCGATGGGCAAATAAATAATTCTATTTCGACATTCAGTGAGCACCAAATGCAGCGATATTAAATACAGCAATGCGCTGAGAAGAAACGGTCGAAAACATGCCACTGATGACCGTTTTTCAATTTTAGACTTTTTCCGGTGTTGATGTAGTATTTTATCTATACTTTTGCGATAAATTTGTTGCTCGAATTTAACACTGACTCAAACTGCAGCTTTTCGACGTAATCACGTATACCAGCGCACGATCGCACTACGTTCAAGATCGCGTTTGACTATTTGGGAACAAGTTACATTGAACACGCGATAACAGAATCGCTTGCAAAGTGATCACGCCTTTTCCGGCACGAACCTAGAATTTCAATATTATAATGATTAAGCGAAAAATCTGTGCGTGATATCTCATCAAAATTGTCAATACCGTAGACTGGGGTTAAGCAGTACAGCTATTGTAGTTTTACCGTTTTTCATGTACAGGATTAAGTAGCTAGATTTCAACTAAATTTCCGAAAACGCATGTTCGGAGGATTCGGTAAGGAATTCTGAAATTCCCTCGGGAGTATCAGTATCGTCGGGAAATTTGTAACACCGTGGAAACATTTCGAAAATTAAAACTTATGGTCATTTTCTATTGCGCGATGTAATATGATGTTATTTTTCGATTAAAGCACAGCGAAAGGTACGCAATCCAAAACTTTGCAACTTTGTTTCGAAAAAGTACTGAATTAAAAATTTATTGTTAACGTTGCGTTAGTGTTTGTTTTCATAGTTGTAATATTGTGTTGTTGTCGATTCAGTATTGTGGCTGCAACTACCAGTTCACTTCTGCCAAACCAGGAACACACTCAAGTCAATAATGTCAATGACAATAAAAATCCGCACGTGTATATCGAGATTATAAGTTTCTGAACGAATTCTGAAAAGTCTGTTCTAGACGCAGAAAGTGGCACCTAAAAGTTTTCTTGAGAATCCCGAAAGTTACGAATTTTAGTAAAGTTTAGATGTTCGCCATATTCAAACCGGAAGTGATCGGGAGTTGCAAAGTTTATGTCCATATTTTATCGTAGAGTACATCATCTTCTGGAAAAAACTTCGGCTAAATTGGCAGAGCAGTCCGTCTGGAATCACGGATACAAGATCCGCACATACGGAACCACACTTTTTTGAAAATACTCAAAACCTTTCGCCGGGGGACGCCATATTTGAAAGTCTCATTCCGGCAGAATAATCCCATCGACCATTAATTATACCGAAATCTAAGTAGTATAATCACTCCGCCTGCAATACGTTATGCATTTTATGTCTGGCTATTGAATCCGATGAATTTGCGAAGTTCTGAATACGTATTGGTAAATGGTATACGTATATGAATGTGTGTGGGAAGCTGTAGGTATGTGGCGAGGTCACGAGGGGATGAATTCGAGCGAGTCTGGTCTTTGATTTCGATTGAATGGAGCGGAAAACCAGCTTATATAATCCTACGATAATTGGTCAATTTTATTCCGACCTTATAGTCGATAATCTATTTGCAATATCTGCATTACTCTTCGAAAAACAATGCAAAATAGAAGATATATATATGTACATATAACAACGTGTGTTATGTGTGTTGTATGTAACGCGGTTACAACGCAACCGAAGTTTATTGGTTGAATGTGATCCAAAATATATTCCAGAATCCAGATGTTTGTAGGGCATTTGATAGCGTATTAATCTAAACATCTACTGGTCTACGTATGTAAAATTCGGATGTTGACCTGTCGAGGATTTCAGAATAATTTGTGAACAGTAAAATGTCTGCTAATCATTCGAGAAATGTAAAAAAGTGGCGTGGTTCAAGACTAGCAATTACAGTTCATGTTAGCGAAAGTCGAAAGTCAAATAAGCAACACCATCAATGCAACATAGAGAACATTCGATACTGAAAGAAGTGTTATGTATAATTTTTTGTCGAAAGTATACATGCGCATGCATAACATTGAGCATAATTCAGGTTTACCGTAGGTAACACCACGCGTTAGAAATTTTTTACGATTTGGTACTATTGCATATTTTCAATTTTTTCACTGATACGATTAATGCTATTTATTGGGGAAGATGGGCTTAGATGTGTGATCACTTACATTGATACATGTGGGGTGGTGCAACCGAAGACACCACGGAGATGTTGTCCATGTCGAGACCACTCCCTTCAACAGTAATAGTTGGTGTCCCTGCACGGAACATTTTTATAAATTTAACCAAGTCAACCGGAAGTCGTATTTTAACGTAGGTACGCGTTGGACGCCAATAATAGTTGCGATAATTTTTCATTAGAGATAGGTGCAGCGTATCATGTTCTATTTCGATATTTATCAGCTAACTAATCTGGAAAAAGATCTCCCACAATTTTATTTTTTGCTATTTTACCGGAAGATCTGACTGAGATTAACGAAACAGGAATTAAACATGTTTCCTTGTGTTTCTGAACAGAACTGACGCTTTTTTCGTAGCAAAAACTGTGGAGAAGGTCGAGCCGGATCAAATGGTCTCCAATAAACTACGGTTCCAATAAGCGAGCCACAAACGATTGGATTTCAAAACACAAGTGTAAAATCGTCTCCGAAAGGAAAACGCTGCTTCAGTACTTTGAAAGTCGATAACTCATGGCTGGTTCATCGGAATCCGACTTTATTGGAAATCGTTGGATTCGACTCAATCTCCTTTCCAGTTTTATCCCCGAGGAAGATAGTTTCGAAATTCAAAGAAAACTTTGTTCACTGATTATCTCACGTGCCTTTCAAACCCAGATATCCTTTACCTCGGAGGCATCGGTGCAGGGCTTCCATTATTCAAAGAGATATTCACATTGTACAAACCCAAAAAAATATCTGGTATACTGTTCTATATGTTGCTTTCTGGTGTTACATATAAGTTGAGGAAAATTATAAGTAATTATCACGAGAAAGGAAAGGAAAGGCTGTGGAAAGTCAAATTCGTCGTTCGCGTTGGTCGGTTCTCACTTGTAGGTCTCAAACCTAAAATGCTGAGGCAACTGCTGTGACTTCCTGGGATTCGTGAACGACTGAATTTAACCCCCTAGGAAAAGTTAATTGGGGAAATACCATTAAACCGCCTCTAAAGATTTTGTGGGAGTTAGAAGACTCCTGAGGATCATCACTTACGGGTGAATAAACGGTATATACGTATAACCGTACGAATTTTTTTGCTAAAAGCTGGATCTAACTATCATCCCGCAACAGCTTACCGCGCATTAAGGTCTTGGCTTTGCAAGGAGGAAACTATGTCCCCGGCTTGCAGACGTTCCTTATCCGTATTACCAGATGCTCAAGAGCGAGAATAATGATAAAAACTAACGAATAATTTTGTGCTACACAATTTTCCAGCGAAGACAATCATAGTTTTCTGGATGATACTTATAGCGGCCACTTTGCAGACCCGTTCTTTAATTTGTAACTTTGTTATTATCCGCGTTCTTTTTTATCCGAGATAGGTGTAGCTATAAAGACACCACCTTGACCACTGGCCAGTGACCAATCAAACCGAATATCAACGTTACTGAAGAATAGCACCTTGATTAGTGGTACATTTCATTGGGTACATCATAAAGGCAAAGAAAGAGGTGTGATAGCATCATATTCTACACCTTGAAAAAAATTCATAAGATCAGATAGCTGGTCAAAAATGTGGGGTGCTTACGGTAAAATTTATCATCGGAGGTAGCTAAAGTTCATTTCAATTTTGGATCAATCAATAATTTGAAGGGTCTGTCAATGATGATAATGAATTACATCCCACGAGGCGAAGTTTAACTAATTTTACAATAACCACCCTCCCAACCGGGTTCTTTGTTCGTACGTCGAGCCAGATTGCAGACTCGTCATGTTTGATGCTGTTATCGATATAGTCTTGTTATCGCTGTTTCTCAACGAATACACGATATCCTTAGAAATTTTAGCTACCGAAGTGTAATTATGCTAATAGGAAATCCATATTATATTAGCCTTAAGCAAGGGTTGAATTAGGAAACTCCCTACTAATACGGTAAAGTCTCTCTTTGCTGCGAAGTGCCAGTGTGTACACCGATGAATAATTCTAGGAGTAGCCACAACAAAGCAATGCGGTTTGCGTGTATCTTGTGGTTGTGGCTTCTGAAAGATGGCTCACAGGTCAATGGATATACCTTCCCTCCAATGGCTGTTGAACAGTTATTCAAGGCAATCGCTGTGCTTGTGTCTGGCTTCAGGCTTTTGTTTCGCTCCAGATTTATATGGAACTCACTTGAAAAGTATTTTTCGTGGAAAGTACTATTCGTCTGTTCATATTTATGCCAAAAAACCATTGTCGATAATTTTTCGCCCCAAAATTGACGGCCTATTACTTATTTGTCGATTTGACTGATATGAAGAATTCCCGTAACACGAGCCGCCGATGATTTTCTCGATCCACATATGCTGGCGCCCAATAATTCACAATTGCAAATATAGAACATTTCTATGTCCGCAGAGTGCTGAAAAACAAAGATGACTAAAAGATGGAGATATAACTTACCGTCGGTGGTCGAGTCTGATAAATTTCCACCGACGCTAGTTGCTCCCCCGCTTTCGCGGTCGCTCGATCCTCGCACCCCACTGTCGGCGCTGCAGCTTCCCCGATCTCCAGCTTGACCTCCGCCACCGCCGCCACCGCTGCTGGCTGCCCCGCCTACGCCGCAAACTACCCCTAATTCCGTGACCCCCAGAGGTTGTTGAGAGGTCAAGTGCGGGATACCACTTCCGCTGCTACTGCCCGCACCTGGGGTAGCTGCGCCGTTGACGCTTCCCCGAGGAAACGATACTAGGGATTCCTGATCGCTGAGACAGTTCCCTCCGCTTCCACCTCGTTCCATCAGCTGGCGTTTGAGCTGTTTCAATAATCTTACATTCATATATTGGTTCTTGGTTTCTACTGCAGTACAAGGATTGGAGACATATGTATGCACTATAATTCGTTTTCTTTGGGCGTTTTATGACGAGCATGGCACGGCACGAGTCCAACACTAAAATTGCATCAGGCAGGAGAATACTTGGTTCTCGGAAGACTTATACTGCTTTCAAAAAGGTTCTACGTCACACATGACGTTCCACCGCACCGCCCAGTATCGATATTAGAAAAAGAAGAAAAAATCATTTTGACTATAGATTTTATAGCAACCCCGTGACACGGAGGTTTATTTTCTAGCCGCTCTCACTAAACCAATTTCTGATCATTTCGTTTTTTTTTTTTACCTTAGACAAATCTGATCAGCGAAAAGATGCATCTGTCGATAGGTTTCTGATAAACATGGATTAGAAACCAGTGAAAGTGACATTTGATGATACATCCCACACGATGCAGAACGTTTTAGATAGGTTTCTGAAACGTTGCACTGAAATCTTGTCATGGTTTCAGAAACAGAACAGTTACTTACTGTCGCATTTTAGAAATGTATCGGATCAGTGAAAATATCCGTCTTCATAACATGACATTGAAACGTGTCTGGAATATAACCCTAAAACCTTTCATACGTCTCAGTTACTTTTCAGATATATTCCGGTCGTGTTTCACAAAACTGACTGCGAGATCCGATGATGCTTTTTGCATTTGTGCTAACCCGTATTGTGCTCATCATCCAATTGCAACCTACCCAACAATCTCGTTTCTCTGTCATATAAATATCGTACCTACACTGATAGATAAAAGGTCCTACGAGTATCTGTGAAGTCGTGTCCCGAGCCAAGCCGGGAGTAGGTTATACTCAGGCGGCATATTTTTACTTTCGAGAGACCCCCGCGCCAAACTTGCACCTAGCGGCGAGCGTGGAACGACCCCATGAGTCTGGCGACGCTTTCGACATGTTTCCGCATTGTTTGTGGTTCAGAAGCATCCTCTTATACTTCCGAAAGATAACTAACTATCCGCAACGTGTCATGGTAGTAACAACCGCGATATACATATAGCTGAACCGTAACTTTTCGAACATCAAGAAACGTTTCGAAAATGAAAGCTAGTAACGTTCCTGATATCTAACTGAAACGTGATATACCGTGTGGGATTATTTATCAGATCATGCATGGTAAAGATGATTATTTATTGATTTTGTGCATCTGGAATCGAACCATTTGATTTTTCTAGATTTAAGCTCCGCTATATCAAAATCCGGCTGCAAAATCACTATGAACCAAGCCTCTTTAGACGTACTATGCGAAATAGGTTTATATCCATGAAATGAAACGTGAACAGTAAAAAAAAAATTCGCATGAGGTTGATCAGACTCTTATTGACACTTTACTATCAATGTAAATATGGATTGCCACGTCAATGGAAACGGAAATACATTAGGAATCCGCTAAGTAATCGGGCTGGCGTTCTAACGAGGAATTGAATTTGTTTGAGGATTCGTCTCTGACCGAGGTTTCCACGGCCCACCAATGAAAGCTTGCATCAAAAAACGGGAAGAACCATAGAAATGGAAAGGGACAAGAACTCCGATGCATTAAAAGTTATGAATTGGCTTGACGCGAAATAATGTGACGCATACTATAAGGAGAGTGGGGTGCTGTCGACCAAACAGCGGCTGCTTAATCTTGGATGAAAGAAGGAGCGTAGATATCATTTCCATTGTAATATTGGGCTACCAAAACTTGTCTCAAAATTCAAGAGCACTTTATTTTTTATTGGCGGTGTGAATAGAAGTCCAATTAAACTGACGCGGAAGGCCCGGATAATAGCTACTTTTGTTTGTCCGTTGATTATACTCACCATAAAAAACACCCCAAGAAAACAAGATTAAGGTGTAGGTTCATTTCATTAATCCAGAATGAACCCGTTTTTTGTTTCTTCCGAAAATGGGGCTTCGTACTTACGACAAGATTCTAGTTTTTTCAATTAAAACGTTACTGTGTTCGCCACACACGTATGCTACGCATATATCAAATAAATCATGCATATTCATTTCTGCGAAGGGTTCCCTGCGGCACATACACCTTCATTGCGGAAGATTTGAGTCTTTTTTCAATACACACTACCATAATCAAAAAATTACCATATACGTTTATGATTCGACCATTTTTAGTAATTCAAAAAATAAAAAAATAGCTTCCGTCAAAATTTCAGTAAGCTCTTCCATTGAAGATTTTATTTCCGGATCTTTTGCGTTCTGCAATTTGAAAATAGAAATACTAAAAATGTTTTTTCTTTTTTTATAAATTTTTCAGCAGAATAAATTATGGTTTTATATTCTAACCAACAAGGTACACATTGTTAAAGTTCAAACAAATATCGGTAGTTTTGATGGTGTACAGGATATTTGCGCAGAATCTCAGTATTTGAACAGTAATTGCGAGGGAATGCCCATTAGAAAAACAAATATTTGACAATTATTTCGCAAGTTCGAAATAAGCTATATAGTATATTGCCATCAGAAACGAGTGTGAAAACACTTTGCTGCTATCTTCTCCGATTTCATTTGCACTTCATTAAGCATTTATCTATAGGTAGGTATACAACAAAAAATTGACTTCAAAAGCTCAAAATTAGAAAACTGTTGGACTGGAGGACTGAGAACTAGGATACGTCCAAAGACCTCATATTATTCAAATGTTATGGTCCGAATTCTGGTCATTCACTAGTGCAGTCATCCGAATGACATCGAGAATGAGAGAGTAGAATATTAGTTAGGTAAAACGAGTGCGAAGATTAGAAATTGCGAAAAAAATAAAGTGTTACAAATTAATAAAAAGATTGAATCCGATCCAGTGATAATCTGAACCTACATGATATTGGTTCGAGACTTCTCTTGTCTTTCGTTGTGTTTCTCTGAGAAGAGTATAAATGAACCACGCGTAGGATCGTTTTGGAAAAAAAACGTTTCCGCATCGCCCGAAGTGCTTCCTGGATTGTTAAAATATGTAAACAAGGGAGCGAAGAAGTGCTTCTTGTCTAACCGCGTTTTCTGACCGTTTTGAAAACCGCTTTGGAAGTCTTACCTCTTGTATAGTCGCGTGAGCGTGAAGCAACGCCGCTTCTTTGTCGGCGAGGCTAGCAGCCAGGCTGAGGCTTCGGTCGGCTTCGTCCCTCGCTGCTCTCAAGAGACTCCAACGTTCCCGCTCCCGCTCTCTTTCCCGTTCTCTCTCATCGCCTGGTCCGCTTCCAAGGGCTCCTTGTTGCTGCAAGCGGCCAAGTGTCACCTCGCTCTCTCGCATCCGCTGAAACCAATGGTCAACCAGACCCATATCCGGGCAGTCACTCCACCCAAAACCAACACCTTCTAACAAATTCGAATCCTACAAGCACTGATCATGCACTTTACGCAGTTCTCTCGCGACTCGTGAAAGCGTGGAAAATTGGTGGCACCCAACGGCGGATGTATGGACGTTAGAGCAGAGCATGCCGAGTACATGTGCTTGCTAAATGCTGTTAAGATCTGTTCAAATTCTTCTCTCTGTTATCATGATTCCAAAGGTGTCATAAAACTTCGTTAAATCATTGAGGAATGTGATTCGGTGAATCGGAACCTGAACGAGACCCATGAACAGACAACACCATGTAGCAAGCACTGATCGAACCATCGATTTCTTCCTTCGTGAGATGAGGAAATGAACGATTCGAATCGGATTATGGTCCACAGCGACCCCCTTGCTGCGCTGAACATGCTGCAAGCTTGGTTAGTGCGACAAAAAGTGTTGCTACGATTCGATGAAGAATACTCCACCGCTTTCCATTCCTCGACACACAGCTTTCAATATCACACGTTTCGGGGTCCTCCCGTATTCTAACGATCCCTGAGCCTCTATTCCCTCTCCCCCTTCTCGCCCCGTTCTACCCTGTTTAATCCAGGGCTTTTGACAACCTTCTATGGTGTTTGTTTATCGCACAACAGAGTCCACACCGAATACGTGCTGGCAGAGCTGTGACGTGGAAAGACAAACAGGGATAATAGGAACCTCGCACCCTTGCCTTGTCCGTGGCGTCAATGCGCCGGAAGAAGAGGTCTCTAGCCAAGAAGAGAGGAGACGACAGGGTCGGGGGTTGATAGCCAAGCTAGTGGCGTCTTGGGTAAGAAGCAGTGACACATCGGTAGTCATCGGAGATGAAGCAGATTATATGCAAGGTGAGGGAACAGCGGCGCGGCGGCCAGCGGGATGAGAAGAAGGCGAAGTGACAGGAAATTGACAGCGTGCTATTACCGAGGGAAAAATATGAAATTCAAGGCTTATCGGTGCCGAGCGCCTGCGACGATATAGACAGATGCAAACAGCCGACATCATGCAATTGATCTTGGACCCATACAGCGAGGAAAACACGAGGCTGGATCAAGGTATATTAAAAGGGTTATTTTTCAAGGATCTTGAAGTGAGTCCTAATAAAATTTGTAAAAAAACTTCTGGATTTGTTGGTATCTAATGGTTTGCAAATCGAACACCATCAGTGAGACTTTCGGTACTGAAGATAGCTAAAAAGCAATTTAGAATGATCATTTTGCTTCTGATTTGAAAATGAAAACCAACTCATTTGATTTAAGGCTCGAATACGTGTTCTCTCATTCTTTTACCCTATATTCATCATCTCCAAAAAACTCATCAAGATTCTATACCAGATTAATGCAACTCGGTCCCCTTATCAGTGTAGAGATGATCTGTTCGGGGCTTTTTGACGGGGTGATTCAAAGTGCAGAAAGACGTGTCGCGGGATGTCGGTTGTAAGGCTTTCCCTTTGTCTGAACCACGGATTGTCAATTGTGAACGGTATATCGATCCGGCCCAAGCCTACGGAGGCTCGCAAACAATTTATGACTCATCAAAGCTGAACGAGTTTGATACCCCCTTTACTCTTGCACAGCTGTGTTCGGTATCGAACTTCTATATTCGATAAATGAAATGTTGCATCGGTGATATTCTACTCCGAATTCTGAGACGTATCTTTTATTATCTAACGAAGAATAACGGAACGACATTCGGTGGATTCGTCAATCAAATCGTAGCATCACATGAAACGACAGCGTGCAATTTGTATTTAGTTGAAAACTACCGAGCAGCCCGATCAGTGATGGTATTTGCTTCAATTTACTCACCTGTTCGTAGTTCCGTATGAAATCACGAAGCTCTCTTTCTTTGTCCTCCAGAGTCACGTAGAGATCTTTCATTTGGTTCAAAAGGTCAAATTTCTCTGCCTTCAAACGCTTCCGATCTGCTTTAAGAACTTGTAGAGCTTCGCGAGCGAGCTGCAGCTCCATTTCTAGAGCAACAACGCGACCCTCTTCGCCGAGGGCAACTTCCTCGTCCCCGACCTCGCCCCGGCCTGCACCACTCAACAGGAGTCGTCTTAATCTCGCTACTTCAGCTACCAGCCTCTCATTTTCTAGGCGAAGTCTTCTGGCGCTGGCGACCTCCACTGGACCACTGCTTCCGCCTCCGCCGCCATGGATGTTCGAGAGTCGGGATGCTACTACCGGATCACCAACTATGCCTGATTGCGATCATCATTGATATTTACGTCGGTTGAAATGACATTCTTTACACACGTATGAGGCGGGGTTGAAAATTCCGAAATACCAAAACGTAGACTGACCGAAATCTCTTTCCGAATGGGAAATGTTGAAAAGGCAATATTCCGAGGCTCTAAAAAGTGGTAATGAAAGATTGAGCACACAAAAATGTCGAACTTTGGAAGAGCAGAATATCGAATGGACGGAAATATCGATATCGAATACTTCAAAATTTGAGGTCTTCTAATTTCGAATAGCAGATATCGAGAAGGTTTCTGAATCCTAATTAATTGACGTGAAACGCCAGAAGCGTGGAAGGCCAAAATCTTGAATGGTGTGAGTGGGGCCAAAATATCGCAAGTGTTGAAACACTTATTTCACGTATTCCTCGTTTTTTAGGGTCCGTAAATACCTAAAAGATGATGAAAATACCATTTTTTGAGAATTTGACGTTTCTCCTTTTCGCTTTGATAAGTTCTACTCTTTCTGAATTCTTGTTTTCGACATATTTATGTCGATATTTGAGTGTATCTGATATTTGCACTTTTGGAATTGAAATATCGGGCATCCTATATGTATTGGCATTTGGGAATCTCGACCTCAACCCAAAACGTCTTCACACATATTAGTTAGCACAAAAAATTATTGTAAGTAATCCTTAATATGCCTGAACACTGTAGTTCTGCTTTTTCATCAACTCAAATATAATTTTTCAATGTAAACACCATAATTCAATGAAATTATTCTGTGGCCAAATGAATTAATAACTAAAATACCATTTATGTCTGCAGTGGATAACAGTGACGATTTAGTCATTTGGTCGATGAATTGACTCATTTTCATTACATCGTATGTTGAAACACTCCCCTATAATGTTTTGAATCCTTTCTACATATTTTAATGATGTTTGTAATAGAGGACATCACTTGCGAGCATCTGCAGATATTTTTGCACTTGCGGTTGAAACGAATCGTTGAATAGCATTTGGGTTAAACGATACCGCAGTACTTTTATTTAGAGAAAAAATAGCCACATCGATATAAAGTATTGATTAGCTGATGGTTCCATTTGACAAGAGAGTGCATTTGCATTTTGTATGGGCACCGGTGCGTGGAGAAATAATTCGGTGACGCCAATGTACCGAAGGAACCGAATCGTACAAAACCATTCGGTCCCATTTTTCTCCATTTTATACCCATCTGCGATAGCAATATCGGTATTCCTATCCAATTTGGCAACGGCCGATGGTGTGAAAAAAAATATACGTTTCAAGGCCCTGATGGGGTTGGTTTCACACCTCCGAAGACGTGGGAAGGTCTTTCGCATCTCGCAATCGTGTATAATTGTGAAAAAATAGACGATTCAGACTCTTATTCGCCCAGCACATTTGAAAATGGAAAATTTTCGGAGCCTTTGCTACCTTCCACCTGATGCAGTATGGAAATGTAGATATAGTCTATTTTAAAACAATTACACGACGCTGACTTGAAAATAGAATTCTCTCGTTCCTGACGTCGCAACGTCATGCATATGTAGGATTTAGCTCTGTTGCGGCACTAAGCTCGTAATGAGAGACAAGGAGGTGGAATTCAATCAGGAGGTTCAGAAGCTGAGAATTTTTAATTAGACCGTGCTGGCTTAACGCGAATTTTACGTACTCGTATGGTGTGGCCCCTGCGCATATGATGTATGTGCTAGATGTATTCTTAGTTTGATGCAGAATTACGTGAATGAGAAATTTTCTACGCAAGTATTGATCCGTTGGAGAATATCGTAATGCCAGCTGGATGCAGTAAGAGATCGTTAAGAAAATGACTCATACGACTGCAAGACATCGCGAGGTTTGACATTCAAGTGGGAAATGCCACAATGGAGGGTATAACTGGTGTGCTATGGAATATGTCGCAAACTTTAGGATTTGACAAATTGCAACCACACTTATTAGCCTCGTATTGATTTGGAGCAAGGTAGGAAACAGTCTCATGTGTAATACCGTGAAAACTACTGGGCCATTCAAATCCAAAATCTGATCAGTTCTAACTTAGGATGAGCCATGTCGATTAGTACAAGGCAGAATAAAATCCGTTCATTCGTTCTCGAGATCTCGTCGGACAAAAAATTGATCACACATCCAGTAATCCGTCTAAAATTAGTCAGAGGTGATTCTTCGGACCTCAAAACGTGGAGATCCGGTGAAGACTCAACCTCTCATTCGCGGGACGATTGTAATTGCTTCTTTTTTACTAAAGTGGGTAGCTATTCATCATGTGTCGTCTATACAGCGATCGAATCGTATAAAAATAACCAGAAATTGCAGCTTTTTGAATCAATGAATCTCTGCGATAAAAAGCTTTCCAAAGACCGTTCTAACACAGTCAGGATTTGCGGCTTACATTGGTTTTGGGTTGGTTGTACCGAGGCTGGGGATGTAGTTGAATAACCGCAAGTTCATGTAATTGACTAATCTATTTCATGCTTTTGATAAGATCGAAATGAATGTGAAAAGTGAATAGCTGAAACATTGCAAACTCTAGGCAAAATATTCTCAGATTCCCTGTTGCAAGAGGATTGGTGAAGTAACGTAAAAATTGTGAAAAAAACGATCAAATCTTGGACAAAATGTGGAGGAAATACTAAGCGGCTGCGAAGCAATGTCTGAAAACAGAATTCCAACCCCCTATACAAAATGACGGAACAATGGGATTTGTTACCGTGAGAATTCGTCGGGGAGTGTGGGCGGCTGCTGGGTGCTGGACCTGGGGGTTCATCATCGTCGCCACGCACGTCGCTGTCCACCATGTCGATTCTTTCCTTGTCGTGATCGGCGATGTCCTTCGCGATTCGCCCTGTAGTGATGCGGAGTCTTTCGACACTCGAACGTTCGCTGTTCCCTCTGTGCAAGAAACTACCCCTGATAGAAAATCCTCGGTCGGGACTAGCGCTACCCGACCTAGAATCTACGCTCCCGCCAGAACCGCCCAGTCGCGTCTTTTCGAGCGCCGGGGCGCACGGGCGTCGGTTTTTCTCGCTAGGGCTACGGCAGGGTGAGCCATTGTTATGCCTCTCTGCAAAGAGCGATCGTGAAAAATAGAAACGTCGTTATGTATGCATAAGAGAGACAAATACACGCGGCAATTCAAACAGCGTGAATCAACTTCCAGACCATTCTTCAAGAACAAGATGTTCTGAAAATATGGCGTGCCTCCAGATATTGGCACAATTTTCAAAGTATTCTTATTTCAACTAACTTCATTTCTAGTTGCTACACGTGAGTTATTGTGCCAATTATCAACCAGGTTTGGGGTCTCAGCATCTCAGATTCTCTCTCAACTTTGGATACCCTTATTCCAGTTGAAAAGAGCCACAAAATATTTTGTTTTGATTTCTTTGGGTCCGCTGTTATGCCGTCTGAAATTCGTAATATTTGCGATTTTTTTGAAATCCGATTTCTTCAAAGATTCTTACAGAGTCTCAGAGGTGAAGAAAAAAAGGCAGGATACATTCCGAGCACGATCTCCCGCTGTTTCGAATGTAAATATTTTAATTACCTTAGATGTCTATAAATGCTCCAAAACGTAATTTTTTATGTTTAAATTTAGCTGAAAATTCTGAAGACACGTGATTTCCGGATTTTTTTCAAAATTGGTCGAAAATGTGTAAAACATCGATGTCGAACTACTTCGTAAATACTATAAATAAAAATAAGTAGTTCAACATTCATGTTTCAGAAATTTTTGATTCATTATGAAAGAATGATCGAGTTTTGACCAGAACCCCTACAAATCCCAACCTGAAAATCACATGTTCTCATTATTTTCAGCTGAATTCTTGGAGGAAACTATACAATTATATTTCCATTCGAAAAAGCGGAAAATTTTGCAGGAAAACGTGTTTTTCCTATTTTCTTCCTCTCTAAAACTCTATAAATATCATCGAAGTATCCACTTTCCAAAAGAGTCACGAATGTTAAGAATTTCAGTGGGTACGCATTGCAACGGATTAAAACAAATCTAAAAAATATTTTCGGGATCTCAGTGACTGGCACAAGGCTTGTGTGAAGTAAGAAAAGAATCTGAGATGTTGAGACGCCAAACCTGATCAATAATTGCCGAAATCACCGATGTATGTAAACTGAAGTAGCGAAGGCTCACCTATGGGACTCGTCCTCCTGTCTATGGGACTGGTACGTTCCTTTTTGTCAACGGGACTGGCCCTCTTTTCGATAGGACTGGCGGACTTGTCGCTAGCGGAGCTCCGCTTATCAACGGGGCTACTGCCGGCGCTAAGTCGTTTCAGATCTTCCTGTATTTGTACTTCGCCGTCCTGTTGCGGATTTAGATTAGCACTGGAGGTGCTAAACACGTTCGTGTTGTTGCTGGTCGCGCTTGCGTTGTTAAGGACCAAAGCTCCACGGACGTCGCGAAGCTCGCCCCGCAGGGTAGCGCATTCGCCTCGTGCTCGCTCCAGCTCACCGTCAAGCCGAGCACCCGTAGCTGCGTTTTCGTCCACCATCACGCGAAGTTTTGCCTGAATATTAAAATCGATATGATTAGCGTTGGGACTGATGTTTTTCGAAGGGAAATATTATTCGTCAGAAGTATCAAAAAAAAAAAGGAAAAAGGAAAAAATATTCATTCGTATTTTTGAAATTTTCGTTATTCTGAATATGGGGCTCATTTTGTGGAAGGATGTGTTTTGCTTTGAAAACTAGGTGTAAACAGATAATGGCGTCATTAATGTCTAATGCATATCATACGCGAGAGTCTTATCCGCATTGGCGTTAAAACAGAGTTTCGTATAATCTTGTAACCCGCAATCTTAATTTTACTGACAGCCCTCGGTTACTGGCTACGTGCCAATATAAGACAGCGTATATACTTGCGGATACTGGTTCAACTTGTTGCATCAGGGGTAGCAGATGTCACTGCCTTTCATTTGCGAAGGATATTCAATATTGAACCTACGATGAATCAAATTCGCTTATGTAAAGCTAGCGTTTGATCCTACGTATATTGTTGCTCTGCCAAGCCTTCCGTTTTCGGATTCAAATAGCGGATAAAATTCGATATCTATGCAGAAGATACCAGATAACATTAAAACAATCTTCCCGAGTCATTTCATAAACATCGACTATTCTATTATAAATATACGTCTATTGAAACGTCTCCCACCGTGGATCAAAGAGTCGGTTTGCAGACTCAAAAAACAAAAAACAGAACGCATAATCAAACCACCCATGACTGAAGAATCGCAATACCTACTTGTATTCTAAACAAAAGTCGTTCCAACAGCTCACGCTGTTCATTTTTATCGTCGCACGTGATAAAACGTATGAGTTTGCAAGTATTCCCTAATTACACTTCACCCCACTCGGGCCATTCTTCTCCACTACGCGGCGCTGTCGTCAGGCGTCCGAGACACGCGCAGGCGTCAGGGAATCGCTACGATGACTATGAACCTCGCGTCAGACAGCCAAAGAGAAACCCCAGCAGGTTCTATAGCTGCTCTGATGAATCGATTCTTTTCTAATTCCAACGTCAATCCATGCTTCAAATGCGCAAAAATCATAACTTCTATCGAATCATTATAATTCTACGGTGTAAAAGTACTTTTTGAACCCAGAATGGCCGGGGATAACAATATACTTTTACGCGACACGTAATCCCAGTAAATGAGCGAGGTATACAATCTCCGGAAAGTGAGATTAATTTCGATCCCGTCCAGAAACGGACCACGCTTTATTATAGTATACCGTGAAAGTCGTAATTCTTCGGAAAAAAAGTGAACGCCGTAAGCCATCGCTTTAATAGATGTCCATGCCGGACATTTGTAACGTGTACGCAATTCACCGATACTTTGTTACTTTTAAATTCTTAGGTTTTTTATATTCGACTTTGTTTCATGGTACGACATTTTCATTTGTAGGAGCTACTTACGAGAGCGAGAACCAGAAAGTTACGCACAGTCTCCCACTGGACTGGCTGGCCGAAGTAAGTGAAAAGAGTTGTTATAATAAGAATATTTGGAAAGTCATTGTCCGGTCAGAAACAATCGCAGCAACTATCGATTCTTGACAAAAATTGAAGGGGAAATCACGCAGAAATTAAAGAATTTAATTGTGGCTCCTCACGAATGTGGCTCCTCCTGGTAAATGATTTGGGGCCGGAAATATTCATTAGCTATAATTTTTAGACATTTAGCGTGCACTGAGATAAGGTAGTTCAACGAATGTTCCTATTCTAGAAATTTCATCTCAGCGGTACCTCTTCGAAAACAAATGACCCTTCTCATTAAGAAAGTATATCAGATAGAGCGGATGCCTGCAGCAGGAAAATAATATATATCACCCGCGCACTGACGCTGGTAAAGTTAATAGTAAGTTACGGAAGTGGGATACACCAGCTCGCGCGTGTTACAGAAGTGCAATTACTTCATGCCTCAGCTTTGTCGCGTTCCGAGCTTCTTCTAATTACCTGCATTACTGAGACGTTATTATGGTAGGATGAGATTTTCCGAAATACTCGGAAATTCCGAAATATTACCCGGAAATTACAAAGAAAAAAAAAAAATAGAATCGCACAAGAGATATGTTTCGCCCAAAAATATCGGTGCTGATGAGCTTTTACGTTTTTCCCATCCCGGAGATATGCCGGATGGACTTGATTAATTTTTTTCATTGAACCAGATAACGTAATCACATACGGAGACATCCCGCAGAGTTCGCTCGTACATAGGTATGAGCTTACTCACAATCAAACCTGCACGAGCACGTGATACATATAACACACGTAGCTACGTTTCAAAGGGTTCACTGCTCTTTCGGAAGACACAGACAGTCAAGACTTGCGCCACACGGGGGGGCCTATTTAATCTACAAGTACAACGTATTGTGAGTTCCTTTCTGCAATTATATAATTGCATTTAACAAGTTTAGTCATGTTACGAACTTGCTCGATCCGTGTAGGTCTGTATGTATCTACGTATAACGATAAGCACCTATGTCCCATTACTATGCATGCTATGATACTATGCTGGTAGATATCCAGTGCAGGTATGGTACGGACAAGAGATTCTATAAAAAAAATTGTTCTACATCAGCGAATGATAGTTTGTATTTACCTGCAGTTATTAAAACACTCAGATTTTTACCTCCGCCGCTGCATTCTCACGATTCAATTTTTGTATTGACTCTTTTTTTTACGGAGACTTCAAAGCCATTAAAGCTTCTCTCTTCGTAAAACTAATGACGTCGGATGAAGTATTAATTTATTATCTTGCAATATTCAGGTATTCACATATGCCTTGAAGTTAAACTAGTGCGAATAAAAATAATATTCGGAGATCTTCGTATTTCGTGCATTCTATTTTGAACCATGATGTTGCAGCTTGCAATTTTAATATCGGATGAACCCAATGGGCATATTCTTGGGTAGAACTCAACAGTTATTGCATTATTTCTGAAGAATATACAGCGTAGCTAATTCCAACTTCCCGTAGTGTCAGGACTGGAAAATGGGACGAGAAATTATACAAGCTGGTGCTCGTAGTAACAGAAATAGAGAATCTCGAAGGCAGACATTTTTTGTGGCTAATAGGAAAGGCTGGATCGTATTTCGCGTTTCACCTGCTCCATCTCGAGTTTCGCGAGTGTTCGCAGGTCACGCGATTGGCCTCGTAAATATTTGCACGTATACAAAAAATACTCGCAATATATCAACGACCTCCGAGTATTGCCTGTTCGCTGAGTTCGTGGCTTGCGGCTTGCGGCTTTCGATAACTTCTCGCCTTGGACTTTCGAGTGAGATACATTTGTTTGAATATTCATGTGTAGACGCCCAAGTTCTACTCATAATCGTCGGCGTCATTTCGAATAGACACATGCTGCAAAGATGAAATAGACATCTAAATTGCATGGAAATAACGCGTTATACGTACGTTGATAAATCGATAGCGATAGATTCCTTTTTAACTGATCAAAAAGCACTTCGGAAAAGCAATTGCTGCTCTAGGCATTATTCAGGAAAGAGGTGAAAACTATAATTCTCTCCTAGTATGCAGTGGAGACAGCTTAGATAGTTGAACATCCGTGACGATGGGGGACAACTTGACTTCTAAGGGAATAGTATGTGACAGTGGCTTTCAAATGCAAATTGAGCCTGTCGTTGCACAAGCCGTGTGGCTTAATTCGTTCGCCTGAGAGCCTAGACTCGCAAGATAAAATTTGGGAGAGCCTGTGTACCGCCTTTTGTATTCACGCTACAACGAGTTCAAAAAATTTCGTATTACTTTATTCGTCTGTAGATTCTATGATACGATTATGACGGAGCTGGGAAAAAATACTCTCGAAAATATACTTGCGAGACGAAACTGAGAATCAGATAAGAGAAAATGTCCGCCTTCGTAACATCACATTCGAAACGTTTCATATGTCTCAGTTACATTTCAGATATATCCTGGTCGTGGTTGATAAAACTGACTCGGCAAGATCCGATGACAATCTTTGATTCTGTAGTTACCAATATTTTACTCATTGACCACCTTAAGTTGACCCAGTAATCAAGTATATCCGGCATACAAAACATTGTACAACAATTGGTAAAAGGTCGTACCAATGTCTAGAAAGCGTTGATTTGGGCCAAACTGGGCGCGAGTTGTACTCCTTGTACTCAGGTGGCATAATTTTACTTCCGAGAGACCCTCGCGCCGAACTTGCACCTAGCGGCGAGCGTAGAAGTACTGGGTGGGTTAGGCGTCGGTAAGGACTCTTTTGAAATACAATTTCATAACCTCGCTGTTATGTTTCCGGAAGGTCACTTCGTGCAACGCTTTATGGGAGTAACAAGTCCAATATAACTGGAACGTAACTCTTCAGACATTAGAGAACGTTGTGAAAATGTAACTTTTACTTGATTCTACTTCAAAAAAATCATAAACTACCGTTATAGGACTGCGGGGTTGTCGAAAAATCCGTTCAGGGCATCAGCCGTTCGAAAATACCCAATTTCAAGGTGTGTTCATTCCCTTAACTGGGAATTTTATCACTGGTAGTTGGTATGGGTACATCTGCGAACGCGTTTGTACTTACCGGTGAAATTTCTCTCCTAAAGAAGTAGAATTGCTTTTTACGTCTGAAATCTTTCGTTCGGAATTGAGTTACATCCGGCCGTGTGATTTCTGAAGTCTAGCGAAGTTATCAGTGAGGGTATAAAGCTCGAGGCAGGGATTCTGGAGTCTGAACAGTGAACGCTGAACAGCGAATACACCCTGTTCACATATAGTATAGGTATACGTCTATTCTTTGTCAGCCAGCTCAATGCATATTGAAGGAGGACTGTCAACAGATCCGTAGCTCTTGAGCAAAAATATAGGTCTGCGAGCTCGACCCAGTTCGACATCGTATAAGCGTGTGGATGGTCGATGGGTGGGTGGATGGATGGTTGCAGTGCAGTATTAATCAAGGAAGCCTCACAGGGCCCCGCAGTTGTTGCTATAGCACAAATATCCGCATATGCATATTACGATTGGCATTGCATGAGAATGAAAGGAAATATGTTCGAGAATATCTGACGGTCCGATGTCGTGTGACTTCGAAGTTAAATAAAATCTGCGAAAAGTGCTTGTTCGACAAAATCGCAGAAATTTAATCGATGTATGGCGGATCTACGAATTTGAACAATTAAATCACCGTCTTCGTTCAACGAAGGAAAAATTCATTCACTTTGGCATTAATCTTTCGATATCCGAATCGGGTCAGCCAATTTCAGACTACCAGATGCCAAACGGGGTTTATATGGGCCTCATCATTATTGATATATGGAATCTTCTCCATTACTAATTGGGGGTAAATATGCTCGAGAGCCGCTTTCACATCTCACGACCGAATAATTACGTGGTTATAAACAAAATTAACAGTGCCGATATAAAAAGAATCAGGAAAATAATGCCATTGATTCGGAATCCGTAGAATCTGATAAAAGAGGTCTACACATTCTGCAGACCCAATTTAGACTCCATCTGATGAATAGACGAGATTTTGCATTTGAAGCTTCACTATGGACAGGCAGCAAACTGAGAATGTCCGAAAAATTAATATTTGATGAAAGATTTCGTGGCATAAACAGACTTGAAAATTCGACATGAAATATTAGAATGAAGAACAATCTATGAACAATGCTATTCAATGATAGCCCGACAGAATTTGACAATGAGTCGGTCCTGGGTTCTGTTTAGTTCTTCGAGGAGCAGGATGCTGTGTTTTAACGAATAACATTCGAACATCCATTGACTGGAGTTGAATATCGATGTATTCCCATTTGTCCGTGGAACGATTTCCATTAAGGATGTCAGTTTTATTAGAATTATTAGAACAGAGAAATTCTTCATTACAGAATTACTCCAGTCGAAAAGCTTCACGAGGGGATGACAATCGATAGAAAGCTAGACAGCGCAAAACATCATTATTTCTAAATCTGCTCCTGAACATTGGTGTTCTGCGAGTTATCTGACGAATGATGATATTTCATGAGAGGATTCTGCAGCTTTGTTATAAACTCTTGAAAGGGGTAAAAACATCCCCTGCAGGATTCAGCTGGTGCGTTAAAGCACCTCTAACATAAGCGGGGATCCCGAATCGCGATGTATGAGGTAGGTACTCGAAATCGGTTCGGGAAAAGTATTTTTCAGCACGATTTCTGCTCCTATTTTAATTATAGTCGAAGAGTTTTCTGGGTGGGCGAGTGGGTCGATGTTTAGTCAAATTCCCCGAGACCCAGTAATCCCCAGATCGAAAGTTCGCATTGAATCATTTCTGGAATAGATCCATGTGATAAATATAGTGGAATTTGTCTGAGAACCGATCTTTATACTCAAAATTCTGCAGGTACTGTGAGGATAACAGGAATAGAGCTTTTCGGGTCAATAAACGGCTGGTTGTGTTTCATTGAATTTCATGAGGGTCTGGATATTGTTATGTGCATTGACAGATCACGTCCGAGCATCTCTTGACCCATCTTCAATATCAGTAAACGCTCGGCTTCGTTTGAAAAATTATTGTTCCGGTAAAAAGCCCCACGTCTCGCTAATAGCCACACAAAGGCCTTTGCAAATACCTCTGAGTAAATTGATGAGCGTTTGTTAGCGCGGTTTTGAGATCGCTCTTTCAACCATCTCTTGACCTGCCTGAAGTATCACAACGTAGGTACTTTATTCGAATCAAAATCCAGGTGTTTTTACGGAAAAATGGAAGAACATGGACGCGAAGATTCTTCGGGAAATAGATTACAGGGTGACGAATTAGGTTGCGAAAGAGCATCCTGCTTATCAAGGAAAAAGCAGTTTAGCTAGCGCATCTTCATAATTTGAGGAAAACGATCGACTTCAGGCGCTTCCAAATGTATTTATTTTTGTTGTTTAATCCTACTGGACTTCCTCATTCTACTGACAACCTCAAAAGTCTGCGAAAAATCAACCCAATGATCAATTTTGGTCTGGATTCAGAATTCATTCGTCGATCGGTTCACAAAAAGTTTTATTAAGGATCGAGGTCCAAACCAGACTCACGAAGCTTTTTTGAATTCTAGGATTCAGAGATTCCTACTAGAACTTTTAGGCGCAAATCAGAATTCTATTACATGCAGAATCCCATCCTCACATTCTAGTTTGCACCTTCAAGTCTTCAGTGAAAACTAGAAGAATGAGTCTAGGATTTCCATTCTGACTCAGTTAGTATTACTTTAATTATAGTAGAACCAATTTGAAAATCACATATGTTCCCACACCGTAGTTATGAAATGTCTCGCTACACAGTTATGCCTAGACGAGCTGGCATATATTGGGACTTATCGATTTCGTGGCTGTGCAGCGCTTCGACAATAATATCAACCGTGATTCGGAATCACACACATATTGCAGAACTGTCGAACAAAACTTTCTCTTCTGACTCTGTGGCATAATGTACTGAAAATACTGATCGAATCTTTGGACTAGAAATCAGAGAATATGTCCAACAATGCAGAACTCAATGCACCCAAAAGTGCAACACAACGTTTCAGCATCAGAGTTACGGAATTGAATAAGGTCAATACTTTTTTCACAGCTTTTCGACCAAAGCTGCCAATGGTTATAAATGTCCTTTGGAACAATCACATCTTGGGGATTTGAACATATGATTCTAAACAATTGCTTAAACGATTTGTTTGAAATTATAATGCACGGAAATTTTTGAAATTAGCCTCGCCCTGATTTGAAAAATGAAGTATTTTTGCTGCAGCGCAACGAGTTCATTGAAAATTTAGTTTAATGATCAGTTCCATATCATGAGACGAATAAACAGGCAAAGTGGTGAGATTCTTCTACGTCTTCTTTTTCCTTTGTGAGATAGTTATAACTTCTTGAACTGAAGTAGAAACTAACTACCAATAAGAGAAGGAACTTCGCTGTACTTGTTTGCAGAATGCAGTTCCAGTATTCAATGATAACATAACTAGCTCGCAGTTCTCCACTCGCTGCAGTGCTTATGCTTCACTGTACTTTTGATCGCATCGCGCTGCAGCTATTTTCTCTGTACCGCTCAACTATCATAATAATATTTCAACGGCAATGAATTAGGTGCGCCGCGAGCACCGGAACTTTATACGAATTGATTCTGCACCGAAATCATGATCGTTTTCGTTTTCCGGAGCTTCGTCTCCTCATCTCTTATTTTTGAATGTATAGTTGCGTAATAATTGCAGTCTAGAGTCTGATGGAAAAGAATAATTCGAAAATCTAGTCTATACGCTAAACTGTACAGTCGACTGCGCATGCGCGAGTACCGTCGTCCGCTGAAGCAGGCTAGCCATCCCTAGTTTTAGCTGTCAAACTTTGTTTTTAGCGCCGATGTAATTGATACGAACTTTCGAGGTTAAAATCTCAATTAATTGCGTTAGTGATTCGTAAAGGCTTGGAAAGCTTTTACCGTTGAGATTGAAACTTGATGTTCTGCAAGAACCGTCGACCATGATTTATTCCGAACAGCTGATCGCTTCCTTCGATTCGATGTATCTGTTTGTTTAGAGAATTTGTTTTTCTCCAATTGCAATTGAAAACTGGAGGTCTAATCATAAATGATGGGTGTTTGGAAGAAACGAATCAGCTAGGTGGGAACAATTTATTCAATCGTGTTAATTTAATACGGTAGAAATTAAGCTAAAATAAAATGCTACGTAACCGCGACTGACTACTTCATGCGCGAGAGTTTGACAGCCTCGCTGCATTTCTTGCAAGTTGGCACCCGTGCCTCGTCGGTTAAAATATCACCGCGGGACGATCTCAGTGACCAATAAAATTGGATTATTTAGCGCATGCGCAGTCGGCTGTATAGTTTCAAGATTTTCTCGCTTATTACCAACCCCGCGTTAAGATATGAAAATTCAAAATGGTGGATCGAAGTTGTAGAAAGCAGACTTAGCCTGGTACTCAGGGTTGTCAGTGTCCATCTGTGTTAATCTGATAATTTTTTGATTCAGTTTTAAGATCAGCCGCCCCAAAAACCTTCGACTACCAATTTTTTGAAAACTCTCATTAGCTTGGCTCCGCAACGACTAGAAAAAAAAATTCAAATTCTACTATTTTTCAGTATACATGCAGGTAAAAATGTTGAAACCATACGGAAACCCGAATATCCCTGAAGAATTCTAGTCTGTGCCAGAAATACACGAGCGCAGAACACAGGAGGTTCGCGAAGCCGTATCTCATTTGAACTAAAATCCGGCTTCAAATCAGGCGAAATTTGGAACCACGTCGTTTTGTAGTTTCAGCTTTACCCAAAGCTCGTGTAGTCGAACTATATACCGCATGTACAGCTTACGAGGGTCCTGAAAGCTTTTATTTATTCAATACAGATGTATGCTGGGTATACAATTAGCGTCGACGAAATACAATGTTCAACTGTTGTTCATTTCGTTCTCTCATTCGTTCGAAACATGTTCCATAAAATTAGTTATCCAAGTGCAATGCAAAACTAACGTCAGGGTATAGGAAGTTCTGGGCAAATGATTATCATCCCGGCGCGATCAAGTTATTCGCGGTTCCGATTCTCGTTATGGGGTTTCAGAATCTCACCACAATCAGCTCCCACGACCCGACAAATGATCATTAACTTGTCGGTAACCACGATCGGGAATTTTCCATTCAATTCTGTAAAGCACCAGAAACAGGTAGACTCAGAACGGGGTGAAATCAAAGGGACAGATGAATGGATGGATGGATGGATGGATGATTTGGTCCCGTATGCGAGATTCTCTGTGAATACACCCGCCATCATCACGTTACAACTTTCTGGTCCATGGGCAAGAGAGAGAGAGGAAGAGAGTATAGAGAAACAAGGCACGGGGTAGTCAAAGCCACTTAGCTGTTCGTCAAACAGGCGACCACGCGCTGGGGGATGCTTCACTGCCTCTTGCTTCCTGATTTTGCATTTTTCATTTAAACGTACCCCTAGCTATGCCTGCCTATCTGCCTGTTTCAAGGGAAGCGAGGGAGGCAGGGGTCGAAATATTTTTACCGAACATGGAACGAGATTGTAAAGACAGTAGATATAGATATATGTTAAGGGCTGCGTGCTGGCTCGGTGGCCACGAGGGTAAATGAATATTCAATACCTTTATAATTACCCATATATATGTAATTGTGCTTTCGCGTACGTGTATATGGGGCATTCAATGATAACTCAATGAACGATTCACCATGACATTTTCCATTTTTCATTTTTGACTGAATCGACAACCTATTTGAAAGAGGAGATTTCGATTTTTATATGATTACATTTGCTACTTGATGATACGAAACTAAATGAGACGACTCCTGAGAGTATTGCTCGTATCAAATTCCAATGAGACGAGAGCATTCTGGGTACAAGATACACTGTTTCAAGCGACCTTGTTCCGAGTAGGTATTTCGTCGAAAGTCTCAGAGCTAAAAGCAGCAATGTCGATGAAGATTTAAGGGACATAATGGGACATAATTTACCCATTACTCTGCCATGGATAGCCACATCGTTCTGTAGTGGTGATCAATTTTTTTTGCCGATCGTTCAGTCGATCTATAAATCTAAAAGACTAGTGGAGCTGGACCCTGACGTTTTTTCTTCTTTACGAACGTCGAGGGAAGTGCTTTAACGGAATCCATCCCAAAGGCGAAATACGAGAGAAACCAATGGTGATCCAATTCGATATTTTTTCTGGCTTGCTGAGAAAATAATGCGAAATTGAGATAAGACCTAATAATATACCTTTGAGTCAAAAAGCTTTGGTTGTCTTCTGAAGCTTTTTACTCATGCATACGCAAACATACGGGGAAATTATCGGATCCATGAATAATGATTCGACTTTGAAGCTGGAGGGTATTTTTCTTTCTTTTTGCTACGCTGAATGATTCATCGATCGTGTAACTCGATATTACAGTTTTAATCTTAGGCTACTGTCAGACCGACACGGAACCTTATTCGAACGTTTTTGTTCGTCCTCTGATTAAAACGAATGGATTTCATTCCGCCTCTCAATTCTCAGCATTCCGAGTACGCGCTCCTTTTGTATCTCATTTTTCTGATTGGTAAAAAGCTGTTATTCGGTGGCCTCATTTTATCTTTCGAAGAGTATAATCTATCACGTCTGAAATTAAAGATAAATTCCAGAAATTTACATTTTAGTTATTAGAACGACCGCGATACATCCGATGACTTCATGAGTCTGCAATCTCCTTGGTAAATATTCCGAAAAGTGATTGAACACGTCGCAAGTCTTCATATAATCGACTTTGCGTCGAGGATAAAGCAAACGCAGTGCCATGAAAACAGCAAAGAAAAAATTCAGCGGTGTTTCACATCTCACAAATCTATCGCGACCGAAAAATTGTGTTTTATGGGTATAGCTTGCAATTTGCAGGATTACTCTGTCTCTAGTCTCTGAGTACATTTATCGCGGGATTCTTCCGCTTTTGCAAAATGAACTGATAAGGCAAGACATGAAATGTATGAAGTGCTCTAGATGCAAAGTTGCCACGTCATTGGTCGTCACGATGGCTAAAGGTGAATTAATGATGGCAGGCGCTAAGTACGTGAGCAGGCTGCCAAATAGCTTTTAATATTCTAGACGCGCGGCTGTACCATCTGCTTGAAATTTGAAATTCATACCGACCCAAGAATCTGCGTTCCTCGTTGGTCTACTGATCAATACAATAATTGCAATTGACACAAGAGTAAAAAGTACAAATTGTACATCTTAATTCCACACGGCGTAAGTCTTCTCCGTAAATATATCAGAGGGTTGAAAATGAGTCGACTATTTATATTGTTACCGACCTCCGATTCCAAAAGTCAATATTTTTCATGAGAAGCCTACGTCGTGCCTCGTTTCATGCTTTTCTGTATTTTTTTTTCATTTATCGAGACGAGTACGACGGATTTTATCTCCCCGCGGTAAAATACGGAATGGAAAAGGGGACGAAGTGGCTGCGCACCCTTGTCTTGCAGATGTTGAATAATGCTGCACATCTCAAGGGTGGGACGCAAAAATTGAACCTTGAGAAAACTTTGGGAAACGGCACCTTTCGAGACTTTAACGATCTTCAAAGCGTATTGTTAGAAATGTTCAGTCAATTCCTGTTAGAAGAGCCGTTCGATTTCATCCGAGTTCGAAATCAGACATTTATGAAGCTGTAAACAGGTCACTTTCCATAATGTTTCGTTACGATATCGAAGAATTCACTTTCGGGGCCACCTCAACCTGCAGGTACGTATAACTTCATCAATACAGGCGAAATCTGGATACACACGCTTTTAAATTTACTAGATACAAATATTCGACTGATGTGATTGGATGAGAAATTCATTTTCAATATTGTCCGAAATAAACAACAATTTTCACGAGGGTCGTTTCTTGGTTTCTCTTCTAAGCCGAAGGCCAAATACGATAGTGAAACGATGGCGCCTGTTCAACTTCAACTTCAAATTCAACTTCTGGCTACGGTACTTTTCCAATATCCGTTCTATACTTCCGTAGGTGCAGAGTAAATACGTGAATGTTTATTTAATGATAATAAGTTGTATAATATCGCTGCTATCCAGAGACATTGGTGAAAACGTGACTTTTCCATGACGGTCATTCCATATATCAGATTGATTGTAGGTTGGACCTCGCCACCTTCGATTTGGACGAAATTTTAATATCTTGGGTTCAAACATGTTTTCACAATTCTACAGGAATTATAAGGAATCGAAATTTCTAGAATACTTATTTCGGAATATCTGGAAAACTACAGAACATGGATCCAAAACTTCCCCTACCTGCGCTTTTTCCGAAGAGAAGAATCTACTGCATCGGACTCATCAATGACATTGCCCATCCATTCAACAATTGTACGAACATTGGAATGGTTAATTCTTAAAGTTGAAAGAAAGTCGTGTTTCACCAAATATTTTTGGCTGACTATCTTCACAGATTAATAAAAAAAAGTATACAATAAGACAATTGCAATGGGTTGTCGTCGGTCTTCGAATCTTCCATTCCGAATCGGTGATCTGAGTGAGATTCGATATTCGTACAGAGTTTTACGAAAATCCAACAACTCTTCACGTTTGAGTCCTTCATATCGGATCCTCTATTGGTAATTCGATATTTCAGATCACAGATCCGGTATCAGCGATCCCTGAAACCCCTTATTGCCGCACAAATCGTATCAAAGATGATATGTTTTTTTTTTCAATTCGTGGAGACGGTCCTCAAGTCCTCAGAATCACTACCACGCTTAGAGGGTTCAATAAAAAGATATCCTCTTCAAATATCACATGTTATTTGCGATTGGTATGACCGACAAAACCTATGAAAAGAAACTGAAAATATTTGGCGGCACATTTCTTTCCCAATTTCGAATGTCAACCGTTGTAATAAATGCTTGAACAATTTTTCAACGGATGGGTGATGTTATACCTGTCTTCGATGTGCCTTTCACCACCCTCAAGATACTCCAAAAATAGACTTTCAAGAGCTGATAAAATCCTGAGACTTTCCATTTTTCATAATTCGTGATATCTGACGAATATTCCACGTTTACTTTATACTAGCAAGGTTCCCATTATCTCTAGATTGGCTCAGTGTCGTTACCTGTGATACACTTTCGAAATAATGAGAGATAAAAAATTTTGACAATTTTATTGGTCACAATTCGTCGCCCTTAAAAATAGCACTCTTTTGTATTTTTCAGATTTGTAAGTAGGAACGAATACGTATAAAAAGTGTGATGCAAAAACTCAGATTCCAAGTTGTTGACTCTGCGGTTCCACCTACAGTTCTAATAAGGCTTCTGTGAGGCTTCGAACGCGGTGAATTGTGAATCGTGAACCGTGATAGAGTTTTTTCAGCTTTGCGTTTATTCGCCCCCTCTGCATCCGTAATGTTTCCACGGGCTCATATTTCTGTAAATTTCTGCTGCCATTAAACTTTCCAGAGCTCAATCGAAAAATGACAAATAACTGTTACAATGTTACGCAGCCTTCTTTTTCATTCGTAGTATAACTGCAATTTTCTCAAGCATTTTCCCTTCTTATCCCGTTCCCCTCACAGAATCATAATACAATAGCAAAATGAAGCACATTCGCGTGGGGAGATTGAAGAGCGACATCCTGTGCGCAGTACATTAATTCTAACATTATTCTTTGTGATCTTCTGTCAACACCCTACTACGAGCTTCAACAATACGAGTAAGAGAGTATGAGAATTTTTTATACTGTAATCCATTCAAGTACTCAGCCCGACACGCGAGCTCCCTTCAACGTTACCCTCATCTTGTGAGAAGTATACTAACGCGATCTAGTCATCAGTCAGTCTCGGTTCTGATCGAAGTCAGTTAGCTTCATTAAGTTTTAAACACTGGCAAGAAAAAACCCTCCCATTCTGATCCATCTTATGAAACGAAGTACAGTCGAGCGCCGCATACTTTAACAGGTCGGGGATTTTGATCACCGCACCACGTTATACCTATGTATTGTAAGTTGTAACGAAGTACGCGTCCCCACCAGTGTCGCCAACCACTGCGCAGAAGCTTACGCGCATAGAATGACGCCACTATCGCGCGGCCGCAGCGGCAGACTACAAACCAAACGGGAGTGGGGTTAGGGGAAGCAGCTGACTGACGTGAGTCTAAATGGGTGGCCATAAAACTGTTAAAATATATGGTCAGTTCAAATAGCTGGCGTTAAAATATGTCGCACTCGATCGAACTTATGTCGCACTGGTGATTCACAATCATCAATCATCACGGTCAATTTTTAATCATTCGATAATCACTTCGTATTTTTTTTTTTTTTTGCAAAATTAACGCGACCGTCCATATAAATGATTTGAGATAAATCTACTGTAACTTGGCATTGAATTCGGTGGAATTACAAATCTCTAAGAAGTTCGCAACGACGAATCAAATATTATAGTTGATAGAACGAACCTTTTTTCGTTTCCGAGTTGGACAAAAAAAGAGTGACAAAAAATGAACTAAGTACTTTGCTAATTTGTATGCCTTCTGCAGCCTCGTGTTCTTGGCTTGATATACTTTGGCCTAGTTTTTCTGAAGGACGTCCTTAGACCTGGGCCAGAGGTAGAGGAAAAAAATGGACACTTTTTCGCTACGCAACTTCGAGTGTCTCCACTTCCGACATCAGAGCGGCAACCACTAGCTCGTATACCATCCTGTCCTGGCACTCGACAACCCCTTTAAGTACGTACAGAACTGGCCGAGAAAATATTTCCGAAAATGCATTACGATATGAAATGGTTCGGGAAATCTTGTCTCAAGTACAAAACATATTTGTTTGGTGAAATTAGACTCGAGAATAAAAAATCATTACGAAACACAACGTGGAAGGAATGGGAAATGAGACTGTCATTAGCGGTAATCTTAAATAGGCTAATGACAGTTTATTTCTTGACCGCAAGCTGAGGTATAATGAAGACCAAAATTTGATGAACGATTCTCGACTAAAATAATAAGAATCTCTCCAATTCAGGAACTGATCGGAAATCAATTTAGTTGCAAAATGAAACCGAACAAGGGTTTGGGAGTAACTAATATCCAAACACGAAGTTGCAGCAAAATTATAGAGTTCGAAGGCAAGTTTGGTGTCCCAATTTATTGTGATAACGAAGAGTAAACCAGTTGTACTTGCATTCCTAGTAACAGCATCTGCATTTACAGAATTCTGCAGGTTCTGCTTCAAGAATCTTATCGCAGATCTGTTGCGAATTTCACAGAGCAATTTGCTGCATGTCGTATGCCAGTCAACTGCTTCAAGAATCTGGACTGATAACCACTTGATTGATACGCAAAACCTTACATCGCGTTACTTATGTTCGATGTATCTTGACTGGAACAAGTAGTACAAAAGGAATGTTTTGTGGATCGCTGATTCCGAAAATGAAGTCTAAAATTCCAAATTCAAAACATTTATGCAACTGATATCCCGATCATTTAAATAATTCAAATATTTACATATGCGATTTCACATTTTGCATTTGGAATTCTTGGACCTCAGATTCGGAATCCACGACCAAAAAAAAAACCTGAGTACCAAGCAGACTCTCGCACTACTTGATCCGGTCAAATTATACAAACATTAGTAACACGATGTAGGCTCTTGCGTGTTAATCGAATGGAAAACGTTATTTTCGATTGAGGCACCACTTAGACTTTAATCACAGCCCCGCCATTTTGGGAGATTGATTATTTTACGTTATTCCAGAGATTCTTGCGATTGGAGCTCGAGAAATAAAGGTAGATTTGTTTTCGCACACCCTAACGTGTATACATACCTTATAGCATAATCTTGTTAGAATTCTCGACAGCGTGACTTATTCTATGATTCAATTTTTTGCATTTATCTATCTGGTTTGTCGTACGACTGTACGTCTGTCTGCGCGTTACCTTCCACTCCTGTTCGGTTAATAAATATTAGGAGCGACTCCCCCAGGGAAATGTTGGCAATTCTTGGTTCCGAGGTCGCGAACTAGTCGACTACAAAGCCGTCGCTAGACAAAGACTCGACGCGGTGGTGACTGCTGGGTAGTTAACAACTAACCCGGGATTCTCTTTCGCCTTTCACACGCCTCAATTCTCGGAAAGAAGCTGACGCTGGTGAGATAAAGAGGACTTGGTACTCGTAGTTCTTTAATTAACTCACAATATAAAGGGAGTTTTCAGTTCAGGGCGTTCCAAATATCAACTTCCTCAATGACGAAGCAGTCCTTACCTGCGGAAATGCTTGGTGAATTTTTTCAAACCGTTGCGTTGTGCGGCACAAAGAAAACTGTTTGATATTAAAACATTAAGGATGAAATCTTGTGGCAATAAAAATTGCCTGAAATTAATAAGGAGCGTTATTGAACTTCCGAGACTAAACAGCTAACTGTGGTCTTAGTCTAGAAGTTTCTATTCTTACGTAAGAATCTAACAGCTGAAGCTAAAAATTTGAAAAAAGTTCACGGATCATCTCTCGACGTATATTACCATTTCCAAGAGTTTCGAAGATGCTCGCAACTATGAGGTCTAAAAGCGTGTCGAGTTTTGAAGGCGTCACTTATATGTAGTGTGACTCGGAATTCTCAGTTGTCGCATAACGTTATACAGCTCGTACGTATGCATAATAGTGAGTATAACCGTGGTGGGTGACTCGGGGTTTCTGGACGGGTTTCTTCGACGCGTAAATGGGGGGATCACAAACTATATAGTTAAGTTTACGTGATTCTAATTAACTTGGGTCATCACCCGCAAGGATATGCGGACACTTTTCAACCTCGTGTCTCGCTCGACTCATCCAGTGGCTCGGTCTGGTCGTCAATCAGGAAACCCCGCCTTAATGTTTATTAAAACCGACGCGGAAAGCGTTTGACGCAAATCGAGTTAACTTTAGGGCAAGCCAGACTTATTATGAAGCCGAGGAATGCCTGGCTGCTCTTTGCTAAACGTGTTTTCATTACAATTAAAATTCCCCGAAAAGTATTATCTTGGTGAAGATTTTTTAATTAGCTATTCTTCTTTTAATATATAATTACAATTACATTTTATAATTCGTTATAAAGTAATGCGAAAAATTTTCTGAGATATTTTAAGGTCACGAAATGGTAACCAACGTATTTAACTATCCACGGGGGCCGGTACAAATAATTTGACCAAAATCTCCGGAGGAATTATACTATGCGAATAAAGCTACGTGAATCTATTGAAAATTAGATCTAAAAATCAGGCAAAAAAGAAGCAAGGAGGATTTTGTTTATATTTCAAACACCGAGGTTTCAAAAAGCTCCTCGCGTCACAAATTCGAGGTCTTTAGTTGGAACTTTTCTACCTCATTTGTGGATATGGTTTGAAGAGATTCACGTGGCTAATTCATGCTCTCTCACACTACAATTCATTTTACAGCATTGATTAGGTCATCCGTATAAGCCCCTTTCAGCAAGGCTTATAATTCCCGCTTCTGTAGCGTCGGAAGGATTAAAAGCCAATGCAGCAGGACCAATGTCGAACTAATGGCGGTTAATAGCATTGGCATAAATGGCATCTCCCAGAGGACGAGGCTGGAACGATCTTATCATTTCATCATTGGCAAAGTCTCGCTGCCAAGCTTGCACGGAGACTAAGCACTGGGCGCATCAATCCCTGCCCCAGACCGAGCTAATGAATTATATACACTTGGGGTATATGATTCTATTGGTAATTCTATCCGGCTAATGCTCTGCCAAAAATAATTCTTTGAAAGAAGACCCATAGCAGAATTTCCTATTGTCAATGCTTTTTTGCCAATGTTAATCAGGCTCAGTCGGAGCGCATGCGCAAGCGACTCCAGTCTGCATATTAGGATGCCTAAAAAAATCGACATTTCATTCCATCCACTCCTACCACTCCAGACGTTAGTTTTTGACACAAAAGAAGTCCTCCCCCGAGATGAGCTTTATATCTCAAATTCAACGTCTTTTTAATTCTTTGAAGCCTACACTCTTGTTGTCGTCTATTTGTTCCCCCTCTAGAAGGGTTTTTTTTTTGCTCACTGATTCCAGATCTGGAGTCGAAATACAGAAATTCAAGATGGCGGGTCCATTACGGCGTATCGAAATTGTAAAAAGTAAACAGTTTTGCAAGGAAATTGATAATCGAAGGTGTTGGGGCCGCTAATTTCAAATCTAAATTGAAAATATCACCAAAATCACATTAAGGTACACCAAAAACTCTGAGCAGTAATTTTCATGCGACTCAGCCTACTTCTTACGATTTCCATCCACGATTTTGAATTTTCGTATCTTAACTTCGGATTGGCAATAAGCGCCGAGCACTATTTTCGGTGCAAATTAATCTAATTTTTATCATTTTGCTCCGCCATTTTGAATTTCTGTATTTCGACTCTAGATCTGAAATCAACGACCCAAAAGAACCTTCTGGATGAGTTTCAGAAAATATGCACGCAAGGAAGAGTTCAGTTTGAAATAATGGCTCGTGCTATTCGTTTTGTATCAAAAACTATCGTTCGGAGTGGTGGAAGCGAAAAAAAATAAAAAGTCGACGTGATTTTCACACACCCTCGTAAATATATCTAATTTATCATAGATATGAGGTGTGCCGACTCGATGTCGTTCTTGATAATGAAAGATGGATAAGTTTGTTGACTCACCTGTGCATCGGCGAGAATTCGGCGCATCAAGGCCAAGGTGGGGTGTGATGTGACGTCATCCTCGAGGGGCAGAAACACTTCACCCTCCTTGTTCAAACGATTCAGGCTCTTCAGAGCTGCAACCAATAAATAAATACGAGGGTTTCAGCTATGCGGAGACTGTCTACCGTATCCTGTGCATATATACCGCGCGTGTACACACACCCCTTCTCCATTTATTACTTATTCGCACGTGGATGTTGGGTGGGTCTCATTGCGATCCCTTCGCCGAAATATTACTTAATTTTGAAAAATCACAGCGTGTGAAAAACTCGCCCCACACCCTTCTCAAAACGGTGTAACCTTTTTCCCGAGAAAACGGTACCCGAATTCATTCGTCGACGAATGAGATGTTCGCCTGAGGGGATTGAGCGGTAGGGAAACTTTGTAGGTAGGTGTGTATACCCGGTATCACATATATACGTGTACAAGAAAATAAACCTCGTTCTCATTCGGAACGTAGGGTTCCCGTCGATGACAATTAAGAAATATCTTGAGATCGCAGAGCGTTATTTTCCCCCTGCCATTTCAACGTTGGTATAATGGAATTCCCGAGGGCCGGTAATTGCTCGAAAAACCCAAGTGGAGATAGAAAAATAAATTAAGGGTGGAAAATAAATTTTTCAAGAGTCGGAGAGGGGGACAGAGAAGGCATTCCCATTTCCGCAAATTTACACCAAATCGGTACACCGAACTGTGCCATGCGCAGCAAAGAGAAAGAAGTTGCTCCGGTCGCGACAGAGGAGAAAATAATTTGATACTCGAGGTGTCTCAAAACATCGCAATTCAAGCCTCATTTTAAAATCATATAAGGATTTGGAAGGCAATGTCCTCGCCTCCAGAAGCTAGAAAATGTAAAAATGAAATTCACAAATTTGTGCCAAATTTTTGGGAAGGCAAAGATCATTCGCAAAGCTGTATGACAAAAAAACATGTGAATTCTTCTGAAACGTTTGCAAATATTGATCGCATATCTCCTTCTACCGGAACAATTCAAGACGTTATGTGACGACCGGATCGCCTTTCAAATAGAATTCCGATTTTCCCAAAAACTGTACATCGAAACAATCATCGAGGTGAAATATTGAGTGACAAAAATTAAGCACAAGTTCCATTTTTCTTGGCATAGAAATACAACATTTGGCATCCAATACGTTGGGAAATCATTGAACCGCAACCATTCGCGAAGAGCAGTGAATCACAAATTCTAGCCCTGGCATATTTTAGAATTTTACGACAAAGATTTTGGGAGATTGTATAGTGAGCTCGTGAATCAGCCTTCGAATTGATGCAATCAGGCCGTACGAAGGCTCAATGTGCCCTCATGGCATCCAACTCCTCGATTCATTGTGATCTAGACATCTTCACCAAATAATATCGCAATCCGAAGCCAACTTTACCAGAGTGAAACTTAGTTATGATATTCCAATCAAGAGCAGCTTTACGAAGACTTAATAAGATCTAGACGTCTCTACCAATGATATTACTGCTCAAAGACGATTCTACCAGTTTACCTCTCAACCCTGAGCGTCGGAACACAACCGGATGATTTCAATTCCGCATATTTTTAGTGAATGAGAAAAAACCGTAGGGTCGTTTGTTGTTCCGCAAGGAAAAAGATCGTCTCAACCTTGTCAGACAGTCATTCGTTGTCCGCTTGCCCTCAAATTGCAGATAATTGAACATATCGCTTTGTCTGATTTTTGGTACAAAATTACTTCCGCTCTACCGCCTGCATGACCAACAAAACAATACTTTTGGTTCCGTTTATTGGATTTCGACACCCTGCAAATTATTCCTATATATTCAATATGGAATTAGTCGATTTTGGACCGATCATGTGGAAATATATGAGTTTTAATGGACGATGTATTTTTGGATAATTTTTTGATGACTGAATGATAATATTTTTGTCAAAAAATGTCATCATAATGCGGAAGAAGTCTTCTTTCTAGAAATTCCAGATAAAAACAAATCGAAGAGAATTTATATCGATGTGAATTTCAATTCTTTTAATCCGTTTTAATCCGGAAGTTTCAAGAATGGAATTGACGAATCCATCTGCGTTTACTGGGCAAAAAATGGTGACGACCAGAAATCGAATAGTCATTATGACCTCTAGACGTGGCGTCAGTGAAAAGAATGATAAACGCAAAGTTTTTGGATGAGTAATGACAATAACTTTCGTGGTCCTCATACTTTGCATCGTATTTCCCACTGTTTTCGAGCTCAGCGACTCAACTTTTTTCGGATTTCGTCCGGAATGAAGAGAGAACGAGATTTTTGCCGCGAGAACATACTTTTCGAATACCAAATTCGGGCGTATAAGTTTCAGACAGATATCGTGGTCCCTAGAGTGTGAATCTGAAGCAGACAAGCCAGAAGCAGAAGACCGAGAAAAATTTGTTTTCCGTTAACTTTGGCGGTCAATCCCTCAGGAATCAGTCGACCAATTTTCTGTAACTTTTGAGAGTAAGGTCACTCGCGATGGAACCAATGGTCCTACAGATTTGATTAAAAATGTTAGGCGGCTCAGCAAATATGAAGTCATATTTACAGGCTTACAGATTTTTGGGCGAAGATCAATTCGCTTAGTGTTTCCGAGCGTATGCAAACACAAAATTATTCGATAGCTGGGAGCAATAGATTTCATCAGAAACAATCGTTTTCGAGTTACGGCGCTTTTTCTAGAAGTCAAACTTTCGCACAAAAAATTCAATAACTTCTATGGATTGAGATCGTAGAAAAATTGTCTGATGAGTCAACCAAAGTTTCTACTGTCTCCTACAAAATATTTCTTCCAACATGCTTCTCCATACATTTCCCAGAGAACTAC
Organism: Tenthredo distinguenda; assembly: GCA_947538915.1. Lineage (NCBI taxonomy): Eukaryota > Metazoa > Arthropoda > Insecta > Hymenoptera > Tenthredinidae > Tenthredo > Tenthredo distinguenda. The sequence continues at coordinate 11,611,934 of OX384537.1, forward strand.
GGACACTTTTGAAAAAGCATCTGAATCACAAAAAATACGAAATCGAAAGCTTCCGTAAGTAACCGACGAAAAAATCGTGAAACAATTCGAAAGGAAGCCGATTCGAGCTTGTTCTTTCCGCTCAAAAATGTTTCGTTCAACATTCTGCTATGATCATTTCTCACCGAGATATCAAACTCTTCGGCCGCGTCGGAAATTTGAAATCCGATTCCATGAGATATGGAATCATTTTGAAATTACTCCGTGCTTTTTCATGGTACGAATCATTCTACAGTATTTCCAAAGTCTTCTGTTTAGGCCCCCTTCGAGTTTGGGAGATTTACCCATATATTCAGGTTATTTTCACATGATGTATGTTGTCACTCGTCTGTAGGACGGAAGTATCTTAACGCATTACGAGACTAGGCTGCGGGAAAGAACCATCCATTTGTCTTTCATATTGTATGCAAAGGCATTTGATACGTCCATCTGCGTAGAGTACAGAGTATAGAATTCCCACGGGAGAAGTGTGCTGTCGACTGTAGTGGGTGTGTACATACGTACGTGTATCACTTTAGGAATTGTCCAAATGGATTAAACCCGGTTCGTTTTTCGGGGTTCGGTTCGTCCGATCGTATTAAATATATGAAACTTACCTTCCTCGAAGGGCTGAGTGCGTTTGGTGAAGGCCCTGGAGAAAACCCCCCGAGACTTAGGGGTCTCCACGCCAGTGTCGATAGCTGCGCTCATTCTAAAATTGATTTTCGCGATGGGTACAGCTCCGACTACATTTCTTTATAAAATTTTCATCTTTAACGTAAAGAGACGTCTCAGACTGAAAGATGATTGGAAACGTCGGTATTTTGATCCTAGAAAATCATAGAAGATGGTTCGCTGGAATTAAAGGCCGTCGATTCGCTGCGGCGTTTTTCTATCACATCTAATCCAACGGTCGTCCGTAGAATTGCGGTAATTCGCAGCCATAAAATCGGGAGAAATTTCCGCAAGTGAACCTTCAGTCTTGTATTCAATTAATTACCGCACGGCGTTTTCCCTTCGCTGCGGAATTGCAACGATACTGAATTTCGTCACGTGCGCAGAATAGCGCACCAAGGTATGACCCATCGAGTCATTTTCCAAAGGGGAATCCCCGACCGAAGAAACGGCAATTAGGAAACCCCGAAATACTGCCCTTCGATGGACCGACTGAACAAATTGGCAAAATAAAGTCGTCAGGCTTCGGCTACACGTCGACTCTTGGTTTAGTCAGGATTTGTACATTTTGCCACGTCACGCGAAAGAGTATCGCCCACGATAATTCAGGAGCACGCGAATCTGGCGAATAGTCTCGAATTGCATTCTGAGGATGAGGTGAAAAGCGAACGAGTTTATCCGCGAGGAAGTCGATCCAGGAAACAATCGATCAAAAATCAGCGACAGGAAAAAAACATACACGTGGGGTCCCCATAATTCTCAGGATATACCGATGAAGATTTACGCCATGTCGCCTGCGGCTACGGTGTAGCACAAATTTATTAGAGTTAGGAAAAGCGAGCTCGTTTTAATCTCACCGTAAAGTGAACTCGATACGAATTCGAGAGTTCGTCTGAAAATTAGATTTCGAAAAAAAACATTGAAATCGAATCAATGCAGAATCCGCAACAGTTTCCTGATGAAATGAAATGAGCATATGGAAGGAAAAATTGTTCATAAGAACGAGGAAAAATATTCGCGCAATAATTTGACAGAATTATTTTGACACAGTTCTCTATTATTCAGAACAACGATAATAGATTATTATTACAGAGCTGGGAAAAATCTCACATAGTTTTGTACGGCGAACCAAAATAATTGGTTACCACGAAATAATTTCCGTCGAAAAATTTAGTGGAGTTAAAAATGGGAGCAAAAAGAAATTTTGTCAGCAATCAAAGAGTCTTTAAAATAGAATCCCATCATCATAGGTACTCAAAAGCCTCGCGCGGGAGGAAATTCGTATCTCTTGCCTGGCGCAGTACCGAATTAATAGTTTATCCGAATCCACGAGATATTTGACAATAAAATTACCCCGGCGTAAGTTATTGACCGAGCAGACGGGGATTCTTCTCTGTTATTCGCTTGGGAATTCCCAAAATGCCGATTGGATGACTAACGCCACGAAATGCATTATTCTTGGAGTAGCCAGCAGTATATTCTGTAATACAAGCTATTGTATAGTTGGGATAACTTTAGCCCGTTTTCACGTATACATGCGCGGTGGCTGGTCAATTCAGAGGACTGCTTTTCGGTGCATAAACTGCATGATCTAATTAAATTGATTGGATAAACGTGCTGGCAATATTGGGGAGAATAACGCTGTATTATGCAAGATGAAACGCTACTCGTTTGCCGAAGTAACGACTAGTCATTATCCTGTATAAATTATGCGATCAGAGCTTTCAGGTGCAGCATGTGTGTTGAGATCAATTTTCTGTTACCAGGTAACGCGAAGGTCTGTATTTATCGATCAATAATTAACTTGATTCCATTCCGTCGAAATCGGCCGAATATAGTCTGGAAAATTTGGTTCGTATCGATTCTACGTTGCAAACGATTCGGGGATATGAAGAACTTCGTCAGATGCTAGGAGGATGTGGTGCCGGTCGTAATTGGTAGCCACACAAAAGAACCAGCGTGGATCTCTGTATGGTCAAGTCTGTTCTCATTTGTAACGAGATCCATTACGGTCCAGCGTTTCATAGAATATCCCGAAGAGCCAATGGCCTGCCTTGTTAAATCGACACATCATCGACGTTCGAAGGAAAGGAAATCCATTGTTCAATTGAGCCCGCAGCAACACATTCATGGATGAATGTTATGGATGTAAAATCGAACCAATTTTGTGAACAGCTCAGGAGCTGGCGAAACAAAGCGCATCTTGAATAGCAAGCTGTAACTATGACTGCGGAGTACCATGGCAGTATTTTTGAAATGGAACGTTTCAGGTTACTGGAAATGGGCTTTTTCCGAAGTGTTTCGGACGGGGATACAGGCTAGCGTTATTGGGAGTCCTAGATACCCCTGATCTTGAGAGTTCGCGTGATTCATCAACGTAATTTGAGCTCCAATTACGCGCTCTTCCCTTCCCGAACATTCGTTACCAAAGACACGAGGCGGACGTTCGATGTCGTGCGAGACATTGTGTCATGGAGTTATTGCACGCCATGGCCATCGATATGGCATTTGTGTCAGGGGTCAGATGACCCTCTGGAGTGCGATTTTACTCCGGACGTGGACCGATAATTCTGCTCGTTACTTTACCCAGCCCTAAACCGGCAGATACAGAATGTCCAGTTGTAATTCGTGATCATTTTCCGCGGAGCTATTCACTCAGGCAATCATTTGACCAGCTTGTATAAAATCGAGAATAAGATCATAACATCACATGTCATTGAAATCATTCTGAATTGAGTCGGGAAATCGGTTCCAATTGGAATCATTTGTACACTGATAGTGGTAGCGAATAGCCTCTGGTGATTTTCCTTGAAGAGTTGCAAGAGTCCTTTATTGAGAAGAACTTACGAGTGCCGAATAGATTTTTTCTGCGGATTGGATTATTTGGAATGATCGGTGTAACCCCTTTTTCTGCGAATGTAAATCTTGATTTCAATCGCGACAGAGAAGCGATCTCCGTCTTCTAAGATTTGACACAACTGATGTTTAGTTCACTGCAGGAATGACGACTCGTGAGACATCGCTGGGTTTGGTTCGACGCGATTCTCCGAGTTCCTGTGATTGAAAAAGTCGTATTTCGATTGAAAGAACCAGAGTGTAATCGACAGCTCGAAAAACAGCGCAAGTTCTTCTCGTTTCGGTCCTGTTATTTTCTGCTTGAAACGATTCAAATTTTTCGCAAGAAAGCATAAGGTACTGGGTAGCTACTCGCTCGAGCAGATCAACGTGGGATGCTGCGTATACAGAGCGTGTAGCTATGAAATGAAATGATAATCTGACCTGTCCTGAAGCAAAAGTGAATTCCTGAAAAATACAAGGAAGAATTGCGCTTTCTTATTCTTTCATTTCAACTTGGAATGAATCCCATCAACTTATTCAACAGAAAACTAGCCTTAAGACATACTTTAAAAAATTTTCCCCCAGACGGGGATCTGAAAATCAACACAAAATTTTTCTTGCCTCACAAGTATTGAGTTTCTCAATTTAAACTTTTCTGACTCATTTATAGATGCAATTTGAGGAATTCATGTAGCCATCTTCAATGCGGAAGCTATATTCCCATGATACGAGTTATTCTACGATTTTAGACTCAACACTGTTCAGGGCATATTCGATGTAGTAATAATCGGAAATTGAAACGTTGGCAAAGATCTTGGTGTCAGATATACATAGATGCGCTTTCGAAGCAGGTTGACGCGGTGGCATTGATACCGGAAGTGGAAGAAGGCATATCGAAGTAAGCCATACAGAAATAGATGTAAGCATTGCTATACCTTCAAATTTCTATAAATAAGTTTCTCAATCCTTACCATCGCTGAGCATTGACTCGGAAATGAGCACGTGCTCGAAATCTTTCCATTCACTCGGAAAAATCGAGAAAGAAGACGCAAGGTAGAGGGTCACACAGACAAAAGTGGGCTTCTCTCAGGCTCAGGCGGGAGAACTGAAAGATATCATAATCGCGAAATAAAGTGTCAAATTAGGAATCAACGTCTCAATTGACACACGAATAAGTCTTCTTCTCGTTCTACAGTCGGTTTATTCGGCTGTAACATTTCCATTTGTTCACCGTTTCGTCCCACAGCGATAAGACCTGTATCAGATGAACGGACAATTCTTGGATGGTTTATTTTTGTTCTATCGAACTGAGAAACGGTCGAGTAAATTTCGCAATCTTCGAAATTGGACAGCAAAAATTGATTACTCGAGTTTCTCGTGGTATCATAAAGTTGTGTCTTCATTTGAAAGGCGGAGGCTCACAAATCTGATACTTCGCTATTGCTTATTTGCTTGAAAAGACTGGTGAGCCTCTGCAATGAAACTGTGTATTCGAAAAATTTGATTGGAATTCACTAGCCCTTGAAAATTCTTCATCGATATTTTTCTCTGCAGAGGCAATCTTCCGGCATGGTCGGAGTATAAATATGAAATTGAATCAAGTGAAATTCCCATGCAGAATCAATTCGTTGTTCAGGTTTTGTCGAGAGGCTATTCGGGCGGAAAATAAGCAAACGATTTTACTTTATCTACATAATATCCAAAGTGATTGCCGATGGTTTCTATTCTTCCATATCTTTGGATTCCACTGATACACCTACATACATCCCACTCTGAAATTCACGACTCCAGGTAATCGCAAATGATTTCCAATCATCTCCTGCTATTTCGAGTACACAATGTCATGTATGGTACGAATTTTCGAGTCTTCCGATTTCCAGCTCATTTCAAAACGATTCCAAGCGAATAAACACTCGATATATCTCAGTGAATCTCCGGTCTTAGGTTCCGAAACCCGTTATTCATTGAAACCGAATATTAACAAGTGGAAGTTGAGATGTTTCAATGTCCCACAGCGGTCTGTTATGCGAATAAAAGGTGCGCTCATTCAGTTACCACAAATCGAGCCATATATACGTCCCGGAAGTCTGAAATACACACCGATAAATCTACGCTTCACTCGGTCCAGACATATCGCGATTACCGTGCGCAAAAACGACCACTTTTTGATATCGAAAGTTCTCAACTATCACCGTTTTCCGTATTCAGTTTCATTACAAAACGTGTCTCCCAGCCTAAAAGTTTGCTTCGTGTAATCCGATTGATGTTCAAAATGAGCGACGGATTTCCAGTGAACGAGGAATTTGTTATTTGGTTCAAAAATCGAATCGGAGATTGGATTTCCCTCTGGTTCTTCGACTTTGCCGGATTCTCTTCTGCATATGTGCGTACACATCCGGAGCCGCGGCTTCTTCGACCGGAGTACAAAAAGCTCGTAATTTCTCTGTTTTTTGTATTGGCTGAGTTTTGTTCGTCAAACACAAAGGGCAGACTTGATTTTGGAAGAATCATAAGTTACTCGTTTCAAAACACGATCTTTGGGTTTCTCAACGGAAGAATAGATGTCTATTCAATCGGGTGGTCAAGACGAGACACCGTGTATACTAATACCTACGTCATAAATACGAAGTAATTATCTAATCGCGTGTGATACTGCCGAATGTTTCAGGCCGGACCATAGGCCGACTCTTTCGGCCTTGATTAAGCTGCGTACGTACGTATGTATGTATACAATACGTACGTACATGCATACGACACTTCGACACGAGTACTTGCTCGCGTGATGCGTAGCATTTAGGCTATTTCATGCCGACAGTTTATGTATGTATGACGTGATGACGAGTAGGGCGATTGACACAATTATGCCTTTGCTATATACACCTATTTTCAATTTTTAGGGCCGAACTCCTCCCTTATTGATCACACGATAAAATGGTGAAAAGGTGGCTTCAGAGAATCCAAATGAAACCACTCGAGGAATTTTTTTCAGTTTTGATAAGTCAAAAATTTTGATAAATGAATTTTCCACGGACATGGGATTTGTCGAAAGAACTTACTCGATTTTTACCACATTGTGGAATTTTTGGTATTGGAATGGCTCGACTATGACGTTGAAAATTTGGTAGAATGTCATAGAGTTGAGTCCATTTTCCATATGACGATTATGCGTCATCATTCACGCTGAAACTTACAACACGTTGTTCAGGGCGTTTACCTCCTTTCCCCACAACTTGACTTCGAATTAGGAAACTCTCCGTTATGTCACGAGTGACTCAGGGACTCAACACAGGCCCTTGAGACCAGGAAATGAAATGGTACCGAATGGAACCAGAAGACGATTTGAATCGATGACGATGCTGAAATTATTGAAAACTGATTATTCCAATTCCAAAAGGGAAAGGCTTGAATCCAAATGTCGACGAATGTAGCCAATGTTGAAATATTGACGCAGGAGATATTCGAAAAATTCGATTCGATTCGTCGTTTTACTGTCTATCGAGTCTCAATTCCCGATGAAAACTAAGACGGAATTGATACAGATGGAAGGGTCGCGTGTCTCGTAGATATAGTTCTCCTATTTTATTCCATCTCCGCGAAAGAATCTTTCTGGTTCAATGAAATTGAAAACTTGACGTCAGAAATCTTGTTTTCAATAAGAAGCAATAAAAGACCTTATCGACTCACTATTTCCATTCCGTATGAGATTCAACTCGTTCTGCAATGGCCCAGCCTCGTCTACTCTACAAAGTTTTGTTAGTCGATTTCAAGTCAATTTTTTTCATCAAAAATTCGTCAGCCAATGATCCCAAGCAAAAGAGTGTTATGAACAAAAACCATTTTCCAAGTGTCAAAAAAGAGCTCAACCGTTTCACATGATGTTAAATAGAGCAGAAGCAGTAAATTGGAAAGCTCTGCTTCTCGTTTCGAAACTTTTATCGAATGTTTGAGACGCTATCTTTTGCCGGATTGTTTTGTGCCACAAAGTTCACGCGCACATCACAACCACTCGTTAATTCTGGTCCGTGAAATTTCAAGTTGAATGACAACTCATCATACGCATTGTATGGCTAGGTCTACACGTATCTCCCATTATCTATCCATGAATATTCACGGTGCTTTAGTGTGATTGAAACTTGCCAAAGGGTAATGAGTGTAAGATCACCACATGCACCATCAGCCCGAGTGACACCGGTGTTTGTACAACGCGGGGTGTCTAATTATCATTTACCCACGTTTTCCCACGCGCAAATATCTTTTTCGTACTGCCAAAAGTCTGACAATCATTTTCGGCCAAAGTTTTGAATGCTTTACAAATGAACATTCGATTGTACTCATAATACAACGAAATTCGTGGAAAAGATTGCGGCGCTGAATTCGAGGTCCATTGAGATCTCAGTTCTAGAGTACATCGGTACATTCTCAGTGATAAGCCCATGGTTTATTATCATTGGAACAAGAACTCACTAGACATCGCTGGACTCGGCTGAACCTCCATCAACAAGATTCAGGCCCTCCTCAGCCAGGTCTTAAGTATTTCTCTTCGATTTACACGTCGCTAGTCGTCTGGGCGTCGAGTCAGATTTTTCTGCCCAAATGTAAAGACTTCGTCAAGTTATTTGCGATGCGAATTTTTTGCGTACACCTTTCGCTTCGATAAATCATAACTCCGTTAACATTCGTGATACGGGATCGATTTCTTTTATTCTGCACAAAAAATATCGTACAGATCGTATCAGACTTGAAAAAATATGTAGTATATGTGAAAATGGAAACAATCCAATACATATTTCATCAAATGTTCGACGTTTCTTGCACGCAACAGTAGTTCTGCCGAATGGGTACACAAAAATTTCTGAGGTGGAATATCTCGAGGATCGGGGCAAACCTGGCCTTGAAACTCAGTCATCGTAGTCTCGTACATATTTTATAAAGCCGTAGGAATTTCGAAAAATAAAAAAATATGTGAGGAATTCGCATTGCGAATAACTCAACGGAATCTAAATAATTTGCCACACCGTTTGACAGAAAAATCCATCTTCCTGAGGACTATCGATTTGTGAATTCAAAAAAATATCTGATACTGAAAAATCAAATCCTAAATCAAGAGTGGTGACGTACAGAGGTGGCCGAAGTGACGTGGATCACCCCATATTTACATGCAATATACATAAAGCATAAAATACGCGGACTCTATATACATATACGTATAGACCATGATTACATCCTTGGGTCGTCGAGAAACCATTCTAATCAACCTGCAAGCCAACCCATGAAACCAACGAACCCATTATTGAACCACTATGCAAATCACTAGCAATCTTCTATTTTAAATGCAATGCTGTTTAATCGAAACCCTACCATGAAACGCCCTTAGGACGCCCCTCTTTCACTTCAAGTTCCACCGCGTTATATCTAGTTAATTGCAGCGTGCAATCACGCAGAAGCACCCTGTGTTAGCACCGTGTTGATCATAGAAGCTGATCTTAAAACACTCTAGGGTATAAAAGCTTTGAGCTTGAGAATACACGTCATATTCCACCGCATATCTGCAGGGTATCTCGTTTTAATCTCCGTAATCGAGTTTTTTCTCTGCTGTCAAAAATCAAGCGAAGGCAGTTTTCGTAGAAACATGAAATAAAGGAGCTTTAAGAACGAAGCTGACGAATCAAGTAACTTTTTTCTGCCACGAGCAGTTTCAGCTGATGTCAAAGTTTGTCGAAGAACAAGAAATAGTTCGGAGTAGTTCGAATTGTGAAAAAAAGAGTGTCTTGACTCAAAAGTGTTACCCGTGAGCAACACTTCGCAGACGATAACCGAGAAGCACTAGCTCATGCTGAGAAGCCATGTTTGTTCATTTCTGTCCAGTTTCACCGGAATTTATGGTGTTTCTGGTATTTTCAGGTGCTCGTTTTGACTTTAGTGCAATGTGAAGTGCAAGGTAAGCGGAGTTCACTTGATTTATTCATGCCGTGGAAATTCGTGCTCATAGAGTGGTTCTTGATACATGGCGCGAATTCGAGACTATCCCGCTTTGCCATGTCACTTTTTCGAGGTTAGTTACGCTCCAAGCGTCGTCGTGAAGAATTACGATTTTGACAAAACACGATTACATGGAAACACCGCCCAAGAATACGTGAACTCAACTTCCTTCGCACTTTACATTCTGCTAGCTATAATGAGCAGCCGAAAGTATCAGAAACACCGAAAGCTCCGACGAAGCCTGACAGATATAAATAAAGATGGCTGCCCTGCACGCGCTATAAGTTCTTTTCGAATAAAATCGAGGCAGTATAGTTCGCGAGTAATATACTTGAAGGAGGTATAAGTAGGGTATGTTTTGCCTCGGGTCTTCCTACATATTACCATACAATAGTATGTGGTATAAGTGCCGACTGCACGCAGGTTACCGGCTTAGTTTGGGAAGGTTGAACTGTTTAAATCGGTACGTTTGTAATTGATTTTATTGGGCGATAATAATCATTGAATATCAATCACATTTATTCACTTGTGAGCTAAAACGACCCCCCTAAAAAATACCTGAAAGAAAAATTTGAGAATTATAAACAAACGCCTGAATAATAATGTTTCTTTTTAGAACGCGCTAAAATAAAGGAGAAACCATTTATAGGTTCGGTCGATTTTATTCTACGTCTGCTTATTCTGTTCAGAAGCCTACAGCCTACGCCTTTATTACACAACGCTAATAACTTTCGTGAGGATTATAGGAATTTTCTAGCTTTGTTTCGACGAGTTATGGAACCGAGAGATCAAAGATCTTAAAGGATGTGGAGGAGATCGTCGCAGATAATAATCTTTGCCTGTTTATGCGTACAATATACTTTATCCATATTTGGGCAGAGGTTGGGAAATACTTTCAAGCACACGTCCTGCATAGTGACGTCAATTAAGCCATACATGACCGGACTCTCTGGCCTGCAACAGTATTATCAAAGTGTCGGCCTAACCTCAAATTTTACGAAACTCGACTGTTTTTTCCGTACAAACAAAACCGAGAAAACCAAGATGTACGCGTTACAGCACCGTGAGCTGTACGTAGGTACATCTAGTCTATCTTATAACAATTCGATGCTGGATTAATTTCCATAACTGCGTTTTGTCAGAGTAGTATAGCGGAAACGACATAATTCCGGAAATGATTAAGTTCGGATATCATTTTCGTCACTTTTGGACAGAAATCCTGAATCGGAGTCGAAATTCGAGTTCGATCCTTTGAAACCCTCGATTCCTTTGTTTTCTCAGTTTTTCTGACAAAAATATAATTCCGTTTCAATAGAGTTATGTCGCACGTGAGGATTCAGAGGTGTATTGTCCAAAATCAAGATGACATGCCCAATTCTACATTCAAATTCTGATTCACACCTGATCCAAGTCTTTACTGAAATCTTGTAGAATAAAAATAGGGTTGTTTTTTTAATTGAACTCTCGGTTACGCAATTTTACTTATAGATGTAATTGCAGTGAGCATTCGTCAAACGAAAGACACCCGATTGCATTATAGTTATCCTTAATCTAATCAAGGTGAACGTGAAACGCGACGTACATAGCCGCACCATCGTATTCATAGAATGAAAAAGTTTATGCTCTGGATAGTTATTATTGAAGACCGGATATCCTTATAGAGAGCATAGACAGGCTTAGCCACCGCCTACACAAAGGGTTCTCTCGAAAGCCATGCCCAGAGCGAGTTCAATCAACTTCAACAGAATAATAATACCGATATAATGAAGATCTCGACCTCGTTTCAAAGCAACCGCACTAAGCCAAACCGATCGTGGATTCTGGAGGCCGATAAACGCCCCTTGCATTTACCTCTAGCTGTGCGAACCAGCTCCGTACGTTATAGAAACTAGGAATTTGGCGAGTAGCCATAAACTTCCGGCTTCATTGGACGAGATGCAATTCATTCTCGCTCGAAATTGGCTGAACATTTTCCAATGTTACTAGAATTTCGAATTATCCAACGTCTTCAATCTCTCCTTATTTTCGAATACGTTGTTTTCAGCCGCGACCGAGTACCGATCGAACCAAATAAAGCAATCATAGGTAATGTAACTTTGAATAAGCAAAATCTCATTAAATATTCAACGAAAATGATTCGAGTCCGTCGATTCGCAGTCGGTGTCAACAGCATTTCCATTTACTGGATAAATAATTAATTAATTCAGACAGGTGAGAGACGCGATCGATCAACGTCTCGGACTATCAATGATTAACACACCTTGTCAGAATCGAATGTACTCGCGAAGTGAACGTGCTGGCGAAAATTCCTCTCAATTGATATCCATTATTCACGTACTCACTAATCTCGGTGCCGTGGGGCTCTCGGATCGCTGATTCCAAATCTGAGCTCAACTTCTATTTCAGATCTCAGATTTGGAATAGGCGGGCCGCCAAAAGAAAAAAAACTCCGAGCACTAAGTCGGTCTATCGTGCTACTTGTTCCGGTTGATTATTCGACACCTCTGAAGAGTTTTGCGGTGGAAGCTCGAGAGAAAAATGTACGTGGTAAATGGTGATATTTTCACATGTACAGAACAAGGTGTTACTTCTGAGTTCGAACCATCAAGTCAGCTAATTCTCAGCGTGATAACTACTAGAATAATGCTCGGTCTGTTTGCTCGCGTGTCGAAAGATAGAAGAAAAATCGAAAGCTTGTGCCCGTGGGCTGCTCAACGCTGGTGGGAAAATTCCCACACGAATTACCACAGCAGTAATTATTGATATTTCCATCGAATTCGAGATGGCCGAATTAGGAACAGCAACAGCATCGAGTCTGTCGCACAATTAAGCCGGAGTATCGCGTATCCGTCAATCGGAATATGCCAATTTGCATGAAAACTAACAGCATTCGTCTTCCGCGCTATACGTCGAAGATTTATCGACGTTAAATACCGACGTTTCCAATCACGCATATATCTTCATCATAGCGGGTAGCGCTTTATCCAGTAGTATTCAAACCTCAGTAACCAAATACTAAAAAATGATGAAAACTATCCGTGTATCGTCGATCACTTCACTCCACTTGTCTAAACACACTGTGATATATCCTCTGATAAATTCACAAGTTCATCACGAATTTCGAACCTTCTCACTTGAAAATAATCCAGTTGCTTGCGGAAGAAGAAAGAAAAGAAAAGAAAAAAAAAAAAGAATCACCAATCCACGAAGCAAGTGCACAAAATCGATGGCCAAACTTCAGCTTCAACAGTGATCCCAATCTTCGTGGGTACTCACGACAAGTACTCCTTACTCAGTAGTTGGCCGAGCGCAGCCCAAGCCAAGGCAACTGCCGTCTGCCTGCCGTCGACCCGGAGGACCCGTCGCCCAGGATTGTTGGGCCCAGGAAGCAGGAGAGGGGATATTAGGGGGAGGGGAACCTGAAGGGATACTGGATTATTATAGTTAACCTGGCTTTTGCCTCTTGCCTGCCGCTCCGCCTCTTCGCCTGTCCGTTCAACCGCTTGAACTGCCCAACGGACCTGAACTGGTCCCAACCCTCAGGTACAGTCAGGCTCATCCTCGGAGGGACCCGTTTTCGCTCAATTCTCGTCCGAAGAAAGCACACCGAAGATTGAATTACTATTAGGTCGGTGAACCTGTCCTCGCTGTACTTCTATACCGTAACGTACCGGATCGCAGGTTTGCCTAACCGACATGAGCCGGCCTCAACCCTCGGGTCAGTCATTCTATGCATTACCGTGCGCGGATCAGCGCCGCAATTTATGTACTCATCGGGGATTCAGAATAGGTACGGAGGATCACGTGAATGCGAATACTCTTTCTCAGATATGGAGATTCCCCGATTTATTCACTCCGAGGTATTGAAACCTGGCAATATTTTATTGTTACGATCATACTTGGGAACGCGAACCGGCGAATGTATTCCGAAATTTACTATTCATGGAAAATAGTGATGGCGAGGTTCGGTGTAACGAGAACGAAGAGATTGGTCGGACTCCCTGGATCCAAGAACAGCTGAAATTGATTTCAGCTGTGTTCGGAGATTTTCGCTACCTTGCATGACTTATGGCCAGTTCTTTCGCATCTAGTGCGACTCTAAAAGCCTCTGGAACCAAAATTATCCAATGATATGTAAAACGAGCTATAATGACCTATTCGACGTCCTATATTTTTGCCATTTTCGCTTTTCTTGCACAATTTGATGTTATCTATCGGCATAGTGTCTGGATGAAGTAGAACTCTTTCGGGTTGAAATTCGGAAACAAAACAAAAGAAAAGAAAAAAAAACTGCGCGGAAGCAAAATTATACAGGTGAGATAAACGGGGGCTGCACGGGTCCGGCACACTGGAGCTGGAATACGATACGACCGGCTACCTGACACCAACAATACACCATTGTGCGACAGTCGTTCGCAGTTTGCGCTACTATAGTGCGCCGTGGTGCATGCAGCAAAGCCGTAGAGCTGGGTAGTAGGGTTTGGCGCAAGGTGCGCAGCTAGGTGCAAACTGCAAACGTTTGTTCAGGCAGGAAGCGTCGCAGCGCACCGACATCCATGGGATTTTTTTAACTTTTGTTTTCACAATTCGAGAGAGTTATCCTCCTGGAGGGAATAGGACCGGATACTTTGTAAATAGTAGATATTGAGTTCAATCCTCATAAACGGAAATTACAAAGCACCGTATCTGATGTATGTACATATGAGGCATTCCAGGCCATTTCGACTTGACCAGGACCCTCGACATTTCGATTTATTTTTCCTGTCGGTATGTTGTAGGGCATCATAAAAAAAAAAACACGATTTGGTAAAGTTCTAGGTCTAAAAGTATCAGTTTGCCAGTAATTACAGTTAGCCATAATATTGATGTTGATGGAATTAACGCGGTAAATTCTCCGTGAAAAGACGAAGGTTCTGAACCTAGAGCGAAGATAGGCGTGCACTTGGTTTGGAAGATAAAAGCAAATGATTCAAAAAATATGATGAAATATTCGACTTATTTTACGATAGGGCTCTCAAGAATCATTCTAACGTTAAGATGATAGAATAAATGGAATTCCTTATGTTTCTTTCAAATTTATTTATTTGTATTTCGTAAACCAAATGCACGCCCATATTTACTCGAGGATCAAAATTTTTGACTCACTGCACTTACAGGACCGAAAAATTAAAATTTTTTTCTTTTCTGCCGAAGTTGTTTTCGACCATTTACCGTCAGCGGTATATGAAATTAAATGACGTCTGCCCAGATAAATACAAAATAACACGAAAGAGTATTTATTTTTTATTCTTAGCGCGCAATATTTACCGCATCCATATAATTTTCTCGTTTTAGGAAGGGCATTATTTTTGCTATGAGCCGCTCATATTGACTATTCTGAAGGGAGGGTCGGCCAGTTTTTAGATATAAGTATAGGGCTGGGTGTATTTCGTAGCAGCTGTGGCTTTATTATCCTTCAGGAATCAAAACCACTCGATCCACGAGCATTTGACTTTGTTCTCAATTTTCGTTCGCTGATTTTGCAATATTATATTTTTTTTTTACATATTCGTGCGGAACCGAAACCACTTTCGCTTCATCTGGATTATAGTGTGTCAAAAAAACTACCAATCAACGTTCTTGCGAAGTTCAAGACTTGTCCCTGGACCCGTGCAGTTGTTCTGACATTTTGATGTATTACCTCTCCGAAACTCGGAAACTGCTTAGGGGTTATGCGTGATTAAAGGTTCAAAAAAATCGATTTTTCTTTTTCTTTCACATACTTTCGTAGATTGAACTTTTGGGAATATTTACGACTATCTCGGTGCAAATTTTCTATCAATTCTCTGAAATGCAACCATTCGAACGGAGCGATATGCACGAATATGATAAGTGCGTACCTATATCGATAGCAGTCGTTCGGGCGCAGGAAGCTAGTAACGGAGTAAAAGCTCGAATACGATTGAGTAGTTTAGCTACGGAAGAAGCTGCCACTTCAGCAGAAGGTATACTTTACGGCCCGGGAATCGGTGGATAAAGGTAAGATGAAATTTTCATCAGTTTATGTAGAACCGATCTGATAACTCTTTAGCCGTTTGTCCGAATCGCTTGGAATTTTTTTTGCACATCCCTCACAGTTTATTGCGATGCTTTTTCCCTCTTAATTTCTGAATTCTTCGCTGATATGATAAATAAGAACGAAACCGCTTATATGGAATAAGGGCTGCTGTATGACGGCGTGAAAAAGAGTTGCTTGGCCAAAATGAACCATATGAATGATTTTTAATGAAATTGTGCCAATCGCTTGTTTAATATACAATCATCAGTTGCGAGACAATGCAATTCGCACATATTTATATAAATTTAACACGGTTAATGTAACAAGTTGAAGAAGGCCACGTTCATTTCTCACGTGTGAGTCTTTATTTCTAACATATGGTTCGTCTGGTAGAGTTGATGCTTTTCCAATAAGTCTCTCGAACTCTTCAGTCTGTTCGAAAAGGAAGTCGCGAGGAATAAATGTTTTATGCATGATGCATCTCTGAATTTAGAGCCAATACCAGTACGCCTTTGGCATTGAGGGGACTTAAATTTCATTCTAACGTTCGCGAGCTTCTCTTGTCTAGATATTTTCTCTTCTTAAAAAATTTCAAACGTCACTGCAGTGTGCCGGATGATTATTCAGTTTTTGCAACGAAACATATATTCCAGATGAATTAAAAATAACGTCAAAGCATAAGAACGAAATATTTATCATCCATATTTCAGAATTCCTTTCAACTGTATTATGTGCACCGATTATAAACGTTGTTCCAGCTATAAGAACAATTCGGGACTAGGGTTATAGACACACACACTCAAACCCGTTTCTTTTTTCTACTGCGATCGCTTATTCACGTTAGGAATTCGGATGCAAGGCGAACCGCAACTGCTGGACCATCTTGCCACTCGATGGCAGATGTTGTCCCAGCGTTTCCTAAAACACACAGCTGTCGAGCGGCGAAAAAGCCTTATACCTGAAATGTTTCCATCATAGAATAGGTATTCATGAGCTTGTATAACAGAAAGACGTTCACGTATTACGGTATACAATATACAGTGTGGTACAAGTTCACTTTGTCAGAACGGGGAAAATCGACTGGAATAACTTTTAGATAAGAAAAGGATCGACATTGCAAGATTCGCAATGGAAACTCCGAGATAGCGGATCCAAATCGCGATCTAAACGTGATTTTGAAAGAAACCAAAAATTATTCAAACTATCTTTGGCCATCTTGAATTACGCAGTTAAGCCATCATCACCCGTTAAAAATTTGCACATAAAAGTACTTAGTTCGTCGGATTCCTCACCAGGTGGCGATCTAGCGTTTCTGTAATTCTCGCAAGTGATGAGCGAAGAACCGATTCTGATCGGTATACAAGCACGCGTTGCGAATGTTAGGGAATAATAAAACCTATCCTCCTGTCAGGTAAGTATGATATACTGAGTTTCGTTCGATAGTTATACAATAATATGTGTTTACTTTTCATGTGTGAACAGCGTCAACGTAATGCGTATTATGACCGCGTATATAGATCGACTAATAACTATCAATGGTCAACTCTACCAGAATTTACTTGTCAACGCAGCCATACAAATTGTCAGCAGTAATGTACAGTACAAAAAGAATAATAGATTTGTGTATAGGCAAAGAAAAATTGTAAGTGTACAATTAGCCTCTTTCTGGCTTGCAGTTCCGCGCTTGCCGCTAGGAAGGCGCTAGCGTCAACAGTGAGGATAAAAAGGTTACGTTTGCTTTTATTAAAGTATCGTTTTCGACAGCATCTGTTCGAAACTCAGACGTAAATTCACATTTTGTATTATTGAAAATTCGGCTGACACAGAGTTGTGCGGATTATTTTCAAAAAAATCGAAAGGCTCGTTATTGTTTTTCTCTGAAAAAATTCGTAAATAAATGACCACGTGTGGAAAAAATCTGAATAAGATGTCCGTGTCCTTGAGTATAGGAACAAGATAGACAAAAACGTGGATCAATTTCAAAATGGTCAAGGTCAGACGTTGGTCGGGTCGGCATTGAATGCCCTGAACGTATTTCGCATGGAAAAATCGTTACCATGACTTCATTCTCAGATATAAATTTCTCGGTGGACTCAGACAGCCTGTATAGCGGGCAAGGGCGTCACTAGGCATCGCTAAGGCAGTAATATCATTTCACCCTTACTGGGAGTATCAACCCTCGGCATTGTGTCTTGTTCGAAGTTGGTCTTTAAAATTGAAAAACCAGCTCGCCTAAGTCGCATTAATACTGCGGAGCTTGTCGGTATCGATTTCGCTTCCCAAAGTATAGTTTGATAAGTCTCGTAATAATTCAGAAATGAAATTTCAGTGAAACATTGTGCAGTGCTTAGTAAGCCGCTTAAGATTTTATTAACAATCTTTTGATGACTTCGACAGCCCGAAATATGGAGACAATTTATGGAAGGTGAGACTCAAGCCAAATGGAATGAAACCCAGGTGGAACCGTATTTTCAGAAACTCTGGACTACCACCTGCTGCTGTTGTTGTTATACCCCTTCAGGCATACCTGGATGGCTGCTTGCCGACACGCAGCATCGTAACTAAAAGATTCCGTGCCCTAGACGAAACTCGAATTTGTATTCCTCAGACCTTGTCTACCCGCAAATAATCGAAGATCCAAAAGAATAAAACGCAAACTACGAATTATGACGACGAAATGTTAGTTTCGCACCTATACGCTCCGCAGCGCCGCCTGGCGTAAGCGTGGGGCAAACTGAGGTGGGAATTCGATACGCATGTATACACGAATGCAAATTTAGCTGCATACGTGTGAGAGTAATGAAACTAGCCAGTAATTAACAATGTATCATGAATCTTAATCACATATATTATTTAGGTCCTCTACGCCAGAGCTAAAACTTTGTAACGGGGCCCTGTAACCTTTACTTACTCTGTTAGCCTGTCAATGGCTACGCTACCGTCGACGGCTGTGGCCATATCTAATGCACGATCCTGGTTCAGACCATATTCCTCTCTTCCCGTAGACTGTGCCACCCTCTTTTAATATTCCGGTACGCTGCAGGTTAGCACAAGCTGACCCCTTTCAATTCTGAACAGTAGCATTATTCGTGTTCTATTGTACTCGGCAGTAACTTTTACACGCAATTATAGATGAGTTTTTCAGCCGTCTAATCGAGGAATTGCTGCTACCCTACTACCTTGCGGTTGATAAGAGTGTTTCGAAAAAATTTCCCGGCGTGAAAAGATATAAAAACTTCCGACCGGGGCGAATAAATTCCTTGAAATTATATCACCGTACCACAAGGGTTGGCGTTATTTTCCCCAGCCCAACAAACACCGGTGGATTCTGCTGGGTTTTACTAACTAAGAAAAACCTAACTGAAATATATTTGAGATTAAGGAGAGAGTTCGAACTCATGGATCTCCGAAAACCAATGCTGGTAGTCATGATCTATGAGTCGTGAACCGCTGAAACGATGTGCAATAGATACTTGCACGAAGTTCACTGATCATTTGTCTCAGCATGTTTCTGATGGCTTCGATCGTTATCTCGCATAAAAAGTTGATCAGCCGTTGATATTCACACAATACAATCATCGGTCTGCCTAAATTTGGTGAACATTCAATTTGTCAGCCATCCACAGCGATGGTTCAAAAACCAATGGAGCTCTGTAACAACGATTCATTACCCTGAATGTTCGTTCATTTGGTGATTGCGTTTGCGGTAATTAATCTTCACTGCGATTCTCCATGTTACTTTTGGCATATCATGGTCCGCCTGGAACTTTCAAATATTCGATGAAAAATCGTTACTTCGGAGTCGAGGAATCGACACAAAATTCGCAATTGCAGTACTTATTGCGGTATGGTAAAACGCAACTGGAACTAAGATATGATATAAGAATGGTTCAATAATGAATAATGACATATTATCCCGAACTATTCATGATAGAAGATTGATTCTGCTTGCATAGCATGAGATGTACTCTTTGATAATGCAATCGAGCACTATGTTCCTGTCATGAGAGAATAATCAGCGTTTATACTTTGAAAGGGTCCACTGACAGGTCTAAAATGAAATTATAGTCAAACAAGGCTATTAAGATTGTTACCAGCCTGCAATTTCGACATTAAACTCAAGCAAGTGGCAATCGTGCATGCTAGACCGTACACCATGTCGTAATTAGGGTAATTAGTTATCTGAAACGTTATTAAGTTCACGTCCGGAACCACCAAGAGTACGGAGATTTTATCTTCGGATGAAAGGGATGCATGCATGCGCTAATTATTTCACATAAGAAAATGAAGAAGCATGGAAAGTTGCGTGGAAAAATGACTATTTCAAACGGCTAGACTCATCGATAATGGCGCCTCCGATTGAATCTTCATTATCACATTATATCGAAGGATGCAATATTGCAATGGCTGTTCGTGATATAATTTATAAATCGCTAACTAACTCGACTCAAGATTGAGACAAAGACTTGATCTATAACCTCGACTAAAGACTTTTGTCGTGTTCGTGTTGAACCTCGTTAAGGACAAGTTGCCTTGTACCAGATCTACGACTTGATACATAGAGAGGAATTAACACGGACATTCATTACTAACGGGATAAAATAGCTCCACTCTGACTTCGGGTTGTGAAGACCATTTCGAAAATTGACAAATGCCTCTGTGTATGATATATCTCTGTACATGATTTTTCTAAAATCTGTACTTCGGGAACCACTCAAAAATAGATGAGAGTGTAAAACCGAATGGCAATACTTGGAGAAAAATCAATACCTGGCAGAGTGAAAGAGCCGCCAAAGTCTTCGACCGATTTTGAGACTTTTCTGCAAAACAAGTGTCCATTAAACAACGATGAATGGTTGTGGGGATACAAGCTGAAGAAAAATCAGGTGCTACAAATTTCAATAAGCTACGTACCTTTGACAAATTTTTGTGATATCAGATAACCCTTCTGCTTCTCAACCGACTCCATAAAATGACCAAGTTTTACTGAAATCGATCACTATTAGGAACAGATGCGGCGAAGTCGATAAGAAACCGTCCGTGGACGTATGAACGTATTAGGGTGCGCCAAAACAAATCGACTTTTATTCTCGGAGCTCAAATCGCAAAAATCTCTAAAATATCGTCAAATAATCGACCTTCCAGAATGGCAGCGCTGTCATTAAACCCTAAGTGGCACCACAATCGATAACAAGGTTTTCCATTTGATTAACACGCAAAACTTTACGTCGTGTTACTAATGTTCATATAACTTGACTGGAACCAGTAGTACGAAAGTCTGTCTTGGTGCTCGGGTTTTTTTCGGTCGCGGATCCGAGTCTGAGGTCCAAGAATCCAAAATTCGAAATGGCAGATCCGATATCAGTTGCATGGATGTTTTGGATTCGGAAATTTAGACCTCAGGTTCGGAATCAGCGACTCGAACGAACCCCGAGCACCAGGACAGACTCGTTCCGGTCAAGTTATACGAACATCAGTACCCCGTTATTAGGTTTTGCGTGTTAATCAAATGGAAAACCTTATCGTCGATTGAGGAACCACTTAGAATTTTATGACACCTCTGCCCTCCCGTGGGGGTTGATTATTCGACGTAATTCTGGCGATTTTCGCGGTGGTAGGACGGAGAAGAAAAATGTCGATTTGCTTTGGCACACCCTAGTATGTATACCTCAATGTCTCATTCCATCGATATTATCGAACTCGCCTTTGCTGCGGTGTGACTCGACACAAGCCGAACGAAACGAAAACGCAAACGCAAACGTGTAACGTATGACACACCCGAACCCTCCCTCGTCTTTCGTTCCCGTTATCCCTTATATACACACTGCCTGCACCCCCTCGCGTGAGTTAGACCGAGTCTCACGACGGGTGGGCCACGTGCGTGGTATGGTTCATTCACCAGCGGTCCACCCCGACAGGCTGCAGCATTGGAAAACCCTCTCAAATTCGACAGTCGTATGTGGCACTGTGTGTATATACATATGTATTACGTACGTAAGCGTCTATGTACACGTACAGTCCCGAATTCGACGTGCATACGTCAACGGTACAGCCCTTGCAAAGAATATCGAGCAATTTAGAGTCCAATTTTCTTTCTGCAGGATGAATTGTGTCTGGCTGTTGAGCCTCGTAAGGAAGTAGAAAATTCTGGTATACATCTGAAGTTTGACTAACTGCAAAAGTACCAGAGTCAACAGACGAGTTTCCCACCTCTACATCGGTGAAGAAGAGCATGTGAGGGGTGACAATCCGTCCAGACTTGTCAGAAAGCTCTTTCAGAGGTTGTTGGATATTCATCTTTGCATTTAGTCGTCTCGTCGATGTTTGGATACTGAAAATTCCAGAAATCAGACGAATTTATACCAAACTCTGAAAAGCTCGTGCGATCAGTCTGGATTGATTGACGTGGAGTATTCCTGAGTCTGGATACATTCTAAATGGTTACCGAATCTCTTTCACAAATTCCTGTGCTCATCTCCTTCGCACATGGGTTTACGTACGCTGCGAGGAGAAGTATAGGTTGATTTCCTTCCGCCATTGCACTGCACTGCACTCTGCAGGAATACCCGAAATATTGTGCGAAAGACACCCTTCAAGTTATCGATTCCGTATTAGACGGCAGGCCGGCACTCTATGCGTTCCGACTACTCCCTGGGTTCACGAGTTTCTCGTTTTCGCATGCGGCGAACCCTCGAAACACACCGAGGACTTTAGAACTTAGGAACAATACTGTGCCAAAACGCCACTAGAACACCCTCGACTCACCCTCCGAACATCTCAGAAGCAGCAGGATTTCAGCCTCGTGAAAGCTGCAGCGGAATAGAAATAAGCAGAATAGAAAGAAAAGCGCCCCACCGAAAGCCTGATCATATTAAACGGGGTGTCTCTTGATCGAATTCTGTAGGAAAGGGGGCTGATTGTGAGATCGACCGCCCAATGTTCATCCTTGGTATTTTTCCGATGATTATAGGAATACTTGATAAATACGAATCCAATTTTTGGGTAGCTATCACGATTCACTGATTCCACCATCTCTGATTCTCTTCTCACTTTAGTGACTTTTATTCCAGTCACGAGGAGCCGAAAAATATGCGTTTTGGACCTTTTTTGACTCCTTTGCAACGCGTACCGAAATTCGTAAACGTGTGACATTTTCGTGAACCTGCTTCTGCGATGATCTCCATAGTCTTAAAATGAGCGTGGGGAAAAGAAGCAAGGTGAGGATACATTTCCGTGTAAAATTTTCCGCTCTGTTGAATGGAAATGACGACATGTGGTTTTCAAATTAGGATTCCAAGGGGTTCTGGTGAATACCCAACAATTTTCTCAGAATGAAACCAACATTTCTCAAATATAGATGCTGAACTACTCATTGGTCACTTATGGTATAAATTCTGACCTTTAATACGTGTAACAAGTAGTTTAATATCGATGGTTCGAACATTCTTGATTAATTCTTAAAAAATTCTTAATTCCTCACCTTTCGACATCCTAATATGAAAATCACGTGTTCTTTAGTATTTTGAGCTGAATTCTTGCGAGGGCCTGATCCCGGATCACTGTCAGAATCACTCAGATACAAGTGTCAAGTTTAAAATGGAAACAAAGATGTCATATCGTATCTCCGAAGTACTACTTTAATTTGCAAAGTATTCGTAGGTCGAGTTGCAGTGTATCGGCAGCTTTTCATCAATGGTCTAAATTGACGTCAATTTTCGTCGATCCTCTGAATCGACTACAGACGACGTCAGTTCCGCTCTAATACATTTCTAAAATCAAAGAAAAGAAAAAAGTGTCCGTTCGGTTTTTGAAATGCGGAATATATATCTCCGCGTTAATAATTGTAAGCCCAACCATTTTCACCGATTTTCCCAGCGGTCGGAACAACGGTCGACGTTACGTCGACCCCAAATCCACTCCGGTTAGGTTGGATTTGCAGATTGCGCGTCATCCAACGGCGCGTGCCGGGGAGTCCAGCCGCGTCGAGGGTTCCCATCCCCGAACTCTGGCGCCGGATTACATTTATACAGACATACGCGGGGGGTGCCTTTAGCCATAGAGAAAATACGAATTTCAGTATAAAGTGCCGTTTATAAGTTCATCCGGTCGTCATTTCCAAAGAACTAAATTTTTTTCGCTAGGCATACCGACTCACACTCGTCCCATGACAATTAGGACTTCGTGCCCGAGCTCTGATTCGGGTCAAATCTAGCCTTCCGCGTCAACTTTGTCATTCCGCAACGTTTGAAACTCTTTTGCGAAACCGAAACTTTTTTGTTAGTTGAAACCAAAAAGTTCTGCTTCGGCGTTTGAATGATTGGATTCCCAGCTAAAAGCGTCTGAATCACATCTTCGAATGAATTTCTATGGTACTCCGTACATTTATAGTTGGAAACCAAAGCCGTAGACGATGTTCGAATCCCTGATGGGAATCTTGGTACATCGATACCTACGTATGATGTTTGAATCTATACCTACGTATATTCCGAGCAGGAAAGTAGAGTTGGGAACTCCTAGGGCAGGGAATCATCCGAAAGCTATCCGGCTGGAAATCCAATCAGACACCGAGCACGAAAATATTGTAATACGTACCGCCGGAAGCAAAGTTCAAAGAAATTCTCTTATGACAGGACGGCGGACTACGCGGATCTTTGGACGGAAAACTTTCGAGGTATATGAGGTGGGTATATCATATTATTGGCTTCGAAGAGCGGGTCGTTGCACGCGAAATTCTCGACGTTCTTCAAGCTGAAGATTAAAAGAAGGGTTCCCTTCGGACAAGCAGTTTACTAAACGTCTTATGCCGACTGTATACCTATGAAAAAAAAAATCGAAAGATTTTACGTTATTTTCGAGGATTTTGAGAGATTTCGAAGTACTCCATCGTCTGACGACTCTGAACAACTGTCAACTATTCGGTATTCATGCTGGTATAATTCAATAACTATACGCATGCATAAATAACGAGCTGATTGGAACGAGCGGAGATCTGCAGACTGTGGGTCGCTAATTCGATATTGTTCAAGTTATTTCTGAATAAACTAATTAGCTCGCTCCAAGACAGTTCCGAATAAGTTAACTCCAACTAGTCAATGAAGCAACTCAGTTGATTGTATCATCAAGTAACAATACGCTGCAACAGGCCGATTGTGATTAACAATTGCATCATAAATTCTCGTTACACGATACTCCATACAATGGCAGTAAAAACCGGAACTAAAGAACACAGAATCATGTGTTGGAAAAACCATAAGTAATCGGTAACTAAAAATTAATGACGATAAACATCGAGGGAAGACGAAATGTGAGCTGCGAGAGGGTCCAAGAGCTTGAATTCACCCTCGAAATGTCGCACCAAAAAAATAGAGTGAAGCACTCGAACAGAACACCTCGTTTACGATGATAGCGAATCAACTTTACGACCCTTATTTCATCAGGAATCACGCCTGATTCCGTGCCGATCACGAGGAATACGAATGGGTCAATCAAAGTTGGAACCCTTCAACTTTTGAACTATTCGAATGGTAACAACCGGTGATCTTTCAAGTCGAGTCTATGGACTGGGATTGTTGATTCCTAACGCTGGATGGTATAATGAGTGAGATTTTATTCCCCAATTTGCATCCAATTATCATTTGGACGAATCGCCGCCCTTTGCTGGTCTCAAACTCAGAACGAGCACTCCCGAGCTGAGTTCATCGCACAAGGTATAACGGCGGGCTATCAATGTCAGCTACATTAATTAGGTGATTAAGTTTTAAGTATGGAATTCATCGGGCAGAATAAAGTACCGGAAATTGATGTTGTTCGGGCCAACGCGTACCGCCAACTTCCAAAGCTAACGATAACTTGGATTCTAAATTACAGTAGTTAGTTCATAACGATGAAACAATTATTCGACACACGCACCAGCCGTATTAGTCAAAACTTGAACACTGGCTTCCAGAAAGCGCCGGTTAAGGGCTAATTTCAGCCCCTGGCAAGATTTCGACGTTCTCATTCTTCTTCCATCAGGAATATGGGCTTCGATGTAAAGAATGCTTGCAGAAAACGTCCAGCTGGGATTGGCAATGATTCAGTTGACTGAAAATAAACGGCTTAACGTTGGGATCATCTTTTTTATTCCAATCGTAATATGCGCGCTGAATAGGGGTAGTTGACATTAGAAGGTTGAAAAATTTCGTTCATATACTGAAAGTAAATTTAGACGTTCTATTATTGGGGAGCATCCGGTTATCTTGTTCGGCCTTACTATTATACTATTTCCGATCCTGCTCACCGCTCGAATATCATTATTACAAGTAGAATTTTCATTTGTGGGTCGAACTAGTCGGAGGCAAACAAGTTGGCAATGAGTTTCAGCTTCGAGAGGAGCCTGTAGAAATGATTTTCCCAAAATCATGAACTACTTATTGTATTGCGGGAACAAAGCTTCCGAATTTCAAAAACCCACGCGAAACTCTCCAAGTTGAATCTACAAATGAGCCAGAAAAGTTCATGTATCTAAAAGAAAAGTTCTACATCAAATTTCAAGGTTTCGAAAAGCTCCCTTCATTACAAATGTTGAGTTCTTTATTTTAGAATTCTCTGGCTCATTTGTGAATACAATTCCGACGGTGAGAATTATTTCACAGTATTGGCAAAGCCGTCTGTTCAAGTTATCCGATGCTTTTTCACTAAATCCCAATTAGGTGCTGTTTACGATGTAGCCAGAGGTGAGGAAAGCAGTTGTCTTCCACTAATTGACCACTGATCGTTGACACGATTAAAAATACGGCGAACCACTGCCTGTTCCTGTAAAGTATCCGAGAAATCTTCCACCGCAATTTTCTCAGGTTATTACATGGATGTTTTTTCGTTTTCTCGAATCGTGGTTATTCATCATAAACGTCGAACGTTCGCATTCAGGAATTGAAAATACGGGATCGTCCCTCGCAGCGGGAAAGTTGACGGTATTTAAATTTTCATTAAAAACTCATCGCCGTGAAATCAACCGTTGATAAGGCGCGTATCACGCGGGGAGAAAGTTAAATCGAGCAATACGAAGATATCTCGAGTTTGTGTGTTCGGATAAACGCGTTCGAACGATATATTCTTTCCCAAAATTCGAATCTACGTAATCAGCACTCGACATCTGAAGCAGAACTACTCACACGATGATTTTTCCCCGGAATTTTCAGCCAGCGAAATTGATCCCATAGCGTGTCTTTCCAGAGTGAAGAAATTGGAAGAACGTCCGGAATATCCTACCATAAATTGCATAGTATAGGCAATACGTGTCCGCGAGGAATTCCGAAATATTAATAAGCGTAAAATTGAAACAAAGTGGGAGAAACGATGGAGCTTGTCGAGTGCGCCTATACCGCGCGGAACAATTTCTCGACGTCTTTACCAGGAGATTCTACGTAAGATGTATATTCGCGAAGATATCGTAGTACTCTTCGTTATTTCCTGACTCCACGACGCGGAGTGATGATATGGTTTTTTTGTTTCTATTTTGTCTCGCGATAACACGACCCGGCGGTCCTTTTCATCTTCGGAATGTTTTTGCCAGCCTAATTCTTGCACCAAAAATAACAAGAAATTGTTTCACGCTCATCGTTCTGCTGGTTTTTAAAAACGACATGACATTCGAATCGAATTTCAAATTTAACTGTGAAATTTCAACGGCCGATATCTCAGGTTCCACTCAGCCGATTCTGGCCAATTTTTAACAGCAAGATCATCCAGACTGGGGCTAATGGCCCTACGAACTTCATTCCGGAGTGTTTCGTTGTTCAGGAGATATGACGCGATATGTTTGTGAGTAGAACTTGTATTTCGATCGATTGATGATTCGCCATTGCAGTCATTGTCCACTTCAAACAAATCAGACAGAAAAGTATGTCGAGCATGTTTACATATAGTTAGGCATATTGAAGCTAGAATCTTCTCTCTAGAAGTGTTCAATCTCAGACTGGATTCATTTCCGAGGTATGGCAGGTCGGGAAAAACCATTTGCAAACAAAAAAGGTATCTACTGCTCATGAGTTTCGCGAGGTTCGACAGCCCACGTCAGAGGCTACAGGGGTGGTAAACCATGGGTTGTAAAAGCGTGGGGAAAGGAAGAAGAAGAGTAAGAGAAAGAGGCGAAACGGGACAAAACAACGAGGAATTCTCTGGCGGGGAAGAAACGCGCGACCACTGAGTACGAAGAAGACTCAGTATCGGTTGAGCCCGAGAGGTTTGAGCTTGCTGGGTCGGGGCTGGGGGTCGGGGGTCGGGGGTCGGAGGTTGGGGGTGGTCGGCGACCCCCACGAGGGGCAAATTGTTGGCGGATCGCTCGAAGGGAAGGGAAATAGGGAGGCAAAGGGAGGTCAAAAGCGGGGGTTGAGAACTCGGATCAATACTTGGGGCGCGCGCTGACTAGGAAGGTACGTCGTGGCCACAGGGGGACGGGGGGTTAGGAAACGAGGGAGTTTACGGTCTACCTGTGGATTGACGTAGCCCAGCGATAGCGACGTGTATGTATGAGACTGAATCTACGTACATGCCCATGTACGACGTCATCGTATTTCGTGGCCGCACAGAACCGCTGGGTTCGCGCATATCCAGGTCCAGGGGAGAGATCATTTTTCGGAATGGATTCGTACGGAAGGAGCCACGGATTCGCGGACTTGCGCAAGTCGTGGGCGTCGCGCAGCGTTTCGATTCCGTGGGAAATGCATCGCTAAATAAAGTAAGGCCTGAGCGGTGCTTAGCCTTAGCCTAGTTGGTTTTATCCCGGGGTGGGGCCGAATTTCAGACGCGTTTACAACGCACGTGAAAAATCATCGGTCTTTTCCCTAAACGGCGCAATTATTTACGGAGTATTTTTCCTCGCTGAACCAGAAAATCATTCACCCGGAAGTCCCACGTTTCGCAGATATCAGCCATCGCGAGGGACACCCCGCCCAAACGACGAATGCCTGGGATTGAGAATTGCGGAGGATTCTAGACCCCCTTTTTTCACGTTCTATAAGTTCTATAAAAAAGTTGAAATTTGATAACCCGCATCGAGAAAAGCAAGATCCCACATTTTTCGAGCCCTGCGACCTTCAGCTTCGGAGAAAATCAGCTCTCACGTTTCGCAGCTCTTTCTTATATGTGACCCGTCGACCCACTCGACTTTCCCGCGAGCTTATAAAATGAGTGATGGTGAAATTAGAAATAAAATGGGCGTTAGTGTCAGACATTCTGTACTTTACGATCACGGTGCAACGTTTTTAAATTGGGAGCAAAGAAGCCCTGAGAAATACTCGGGCACATTCGGAAAAGAATTATCTAGTTTCTTGCATTTCCGGGACAATCAATTTTCGAGGAAATATCTTTACCCAACGGCTCGACCTTTTTCGGGTCCGTAAATTAGTCAAATAATTCAGAACTAAACTGATTATATTTCTCGGCTCATTTTTATTCATAGCGCTAACTCGCGAACCCGTATCAGACCCGATCCCAAAATTTGCGGTCTCACAGGAGTCTCTAAATTTTTCAATCCGCATTTCAATCTTTTAAAATTCATTTTGCATCGCATCCAAAAATACGGCGTCTCTTTTTTCAATATTATGATTATTATCTATCGAGAGGATGGTAAATATTGATTTTTGGCCGGGGATATAACCTATCTGTAAAAAATGAATATTTTTCTCATATTTTTCTACTCTGCACTATAGCAGCTTGATGTGGTACGATTTGATGATCAATATTTTGCAGATTCTGGCGGATTTATTACAGGCGATCAAGTGAGCTGACTGAGTCGGGGTTAGTGTTCAACTTATGATGATATCGACAGCCGGAAGAGAGAAGGGTGTAATCCATAAAAAAAACTCGGATAACTGCAGTCGTGGGAGCTTATCTCCAGAACCTCCTTAAAGTTTGAGGCAAATCTTGTAACGAAATGGATTCGCATACTTGCCCTAGAGTTTGCTCTATCAAGAGATTATTCTGAGACACGGAAGCGTATAGAAATTTGTGTTTTACGATTTATTTCTACGAACTATTCGTGAGGAGATTTTTTTCAAACATCGATAATTGGAGAATCTATTGCATACGGATTTCAAGTAACGATTATAATTGAACAACGATTCGATTGGCTACAAATTAAATCGAAGATCTTAACACACTTGTCCTATAGAAGCATTTTTCACATTTCCGTTAGCATTGAGGTAACAGTTTTACGAACCAAAATGCAGCTATATGCGCATTTGCGTTTAATTACTAGGTATGATAATTACAACAGAGGCGTACGTTCAGTTCTGAAGCTCGATTGCTGCTGTATGTCAGATAAGAATACCCAGTTGATAGTAACCGGAAGTTTCGACACTTACATGTGATCACATATAATTCACTCTCGCTTGGTAATTGTTCGATGCTAATTCCGAACGTCTGAGGATTTAACAAACGCACCCAATTTCATCGTACACAGGTACCAGTATTCGCCACTGCTCGGTAAATCCGGAAATTGGAATTGATAACGCGATAAGGATATTGCAAATGATTACAAGCTAGACGTTAGCGAAGGACGGATGGTGGCAGGAAAAAGGTTTTCGGTTTTTTGCCTTCGAATTATGATTGCAATTGATGAACCCACTACACATCTTCATCTGATATCTATATCGTATTCAATTAGTCATATTCATTTTCGGGGGTTCGATAGAACTTACAATTAGTCAAGAATTCATTTCATTCATTCAACGCCTTTTCTGACGAGCTTTAATTTCGTTTAAACAAACTTTGAATCAATACACTCTTTTACAGTTTACCGCCGAACGTCTAGTAGAATGATGAAATTAGCTACTCGAATATTTGGTCCAGAATGAAAAAGGTGGGTGTAGAACAAAGAGTGTGAGGTTTGATTCATGATAAAGTTCACCGAGATTTTCCATTAGCACGATTCGGACGAAAAAAAGAATTTACAATCCAACCAGGGAGATTTTGTCTTTGAATAACCACCGTTGGAGTTCGCGAACACTCGTAAAGAAAATATAGAAAGGTCTATTCGGTGGGGAGAATGGACGGGCGGCGAACGACAAAGTCCATCGAGAAGCATTGTGCCGAAAAAAAAAAATAATATACCGAGTTTATATTTACGTGCGGGATTGAAATGTAAAATACATTGGACAGACGAAGGGATGACGAAAACTTAGGATCTACGAACACAGACGTGATGTTTTGAAATATCGGGATAAATTCCTGTGTCCACTGCTCTTGGAAAGTATCGCGATGATTTGAGCCCCAACAAAAATATTGAAATTTAACGGGGCTACGGGAAACGGATGGTTCTGGAAATGTGCGGTATTTTGGGTGAAAAATTCTCTGTCAATATGAAATCCGATATTCGAAAATTTGAGTGGCATATATCACAACTAGCCGCAGTCTTGTTTTGCCGCTATGATGGATTGGTTTGTTTAAAAAGTATACAGCTGTGTTATTATTTGTACGTTCTCGCGGGTTTAATGAGCGTGTTTTGAGTTTGTATAGCGAGAATGAATGTCCATTACGCTACTGGTCGCTCGGGTACTGGGAGCGTAGGAAAATTATTGTATTCTTCGCATCGTGCCGAATGTAATAAAAAAGGGCAGTGTAAACCAACAACAATCGAACAAGTCGTCCAGATTTTTTAAGCTCGAGAATTAGCGTTCTATGAGCAAAACTTCCAATTAGAAGAAAAAGCAAATTCAATTTTTGACTTTAACACGGAACCTAATGGATGGATTGATTCCAAAATTCAACCAGATTGAAGTTGAAGCAAATCGTGTCGATTGAGACCAGAATCATCAAAATCCGTTGATTAATTCTTGAGACATCGTTGATTACATTTTTGTTCAATCAAAATACTGTTCTTTGAATAACTCGGAAACTACTCGACCGATCAAAGCCAAATTCTAATCAGTTCTCAGGTAAAAAAAACCGATTCGATTGATGCAAGGAAGGATGAAGTCCGTGGATTCGTTCTCGAGATATTGGAGAACCAAAAATTGATCGCATACACCAAGGCGTCCGCCTGAAGATGGTCGAAGGTGATCCTCTGGATCGCAAGACGTGGAGATCTGGTGAAAGCTCAGTTCTTCATTCCCAGGATGATCGTGATAACCTTTCATCCATTAGAACGGGAAGTCGAAGAATAAGTAGAACTTTTTTGAAAATGAAGAACTCTCCGCCTAAGCGAGTGCCCGAATAGAAATGCCAATTTTTGCAAAAGTAAGCATTATCCTGATGGGTATAACCATATACAATGCCCAAAAACACGAAACCACCCTACAGTGAAACGCTGGAGCGCGCCCACCGCCGTCTTTTGAGGAGAGAATCACGAAACATAATGGCCCGGAAGTGAGCTACCGCCTCTACACCCTCGCGCTGTCTCTCTGGCTCGGTGTCAGAGAGCAGGGAGTCATCGGTTACTGTAGCGGGCACGACGGAGAAGGAAGAAAGCTCCAGAACTTGTCTTCTCTTCTCGCCCTCCCTCGTGATGTGCTCAGCGATCCATTCAGGTTGACACAGTTTCGAGCTGATACACGTATACGAGACACGTCGAGCTGCGTGTATGATGACGTAGAATACACGACGGAATACGAATAGAGGAAAAATATGCAGAGCCAAAGCTCTAGAGTATCGAGGTGGGATGTGTAATGGGTGGAGGATATCATTTGTGTCTTAGTTTTGCCATCATTCAGAATCCAGAACTTTCACGCCGCTCGCAACGATTTCGCGAACAAAATTTCTCCAATCGAATCTGAGGTCTGAATTTCCCGATTCCAAAAATTTGTACAGCCAATGTCCTGATCATTCGAATGTATTTTGTAACTTCTGTACCTGGATGATAGAAAAAAAATGGAATCCTCTGACTCGAGGTGAATTTGGGGTCGCTGGAAGACCTGGAATTTTGCCAGGAAGCCCTTTCACTTCCAGCTATACAGTTCATCTTCGAACAGATATGAATCGATGGTAAATTCGAAGATTAAACATAAGTATGAGATTATGAATATATTTTAATATCGTATATTCGATCGAATCCGCTCTTTTTTCTCCTCTAGCCTTGAAATTTGTGTATTTTATCTGCCAAGTTTCCAACTATTCGAAAATATTCTTTCGTATATTTTCAACACGCTTTGGTCTAAAATTAGATCGGCGTGGCGTGATTTAATAGTAATTCCACGTTCCGACCGTAGTTCAGCTAAGAATACACATTGTGGATATATTTCCGAAGATCTTCCACTCGCTATTAACAACTGACGCTGCTAGCTAATGAAACAATTCTTCAGCAAATTGTTAGTATCCGGTTCTCACGACTGTTAACTGTAAATACCTAATCAACGAACTAGCGCTGTAAAAAGAAACACAACCCAATTATCTTGCACAATCACAGCTGTGACTGCAGATTTACATTCATGAATAATGAATATTCTACCCTACAGAAATTCATACCGTGCATTTCAGACTCTGAATTACTCATATTGTATCAATGTAGAAGTCGGTAGCTAAAGGCTCAACACAAAAATTTAATGTCGACGTGGTAGAGTCGAAACTTACACCAGAAAAAAATCATTCAATATTTTCTGCTACAAAATTTGCCATCGCTTCTTACAGTTGGATGCAATCAAAGTAAAAGCACTTGATCAATCGGTGCTTGGAGTGGTATCTGATTGTTCAGAACAAGAGACATCTCGAAGCTGTGAAAAGGACTTGAGTGAACAATTTATCTGCCGAAATTGAAAATTTGTCAATTTGTTTTCGCTCATTTGTCAATTTCGTAGAACAACAGTCAATACGTTGAAACGTTGTCGCTTCATCTGATGTAACTTTGCTTTCGGAACAATCGAAAGGTATGTACAAGAAAGCCCAAGAAAGTACCTCCAGAAATGACAATTTCACAGGAGCAAGTGAGAACTCTCCCATTTGCTCAATGCACGATGTCTTCGTATGAAAGAAGCATAATCTCAGTCTTCGCGAGACTTGATTGAAAACCGCCTAGCCTGGGGCGAAAAGCGACCCTTCAATTCGAGAACAGAAGACCCAAAACGCAAGAAACGGTTGACCCAACTAATTACGACACAAGCGCTTCTACTTTGACTAGATTTATACGATCTTGACTCACGAATCCTGACTTTTAATTGATCAAATTTGAAAAGGTGGCTTATACGAACATTTTATTGCAACATACCAATCTTCAAAATTTGAACTCTGAAGAAAACCCGCCATTTATTATGGAATTTACTATGTTTTTCTACCGATTTTGTAACAGCTAAAGCTGACATGTTTCAAGTTAGTAGTATCGCCTCAAGGTGCTCACGGGATTTGGTAAAGTGGTGATAGCATTTAATGGGCCGGTTGATTAGCTGAGGGAATCGTAGCAGGCGAAATTAATGGGACTCAGGAACCAGTCAGAGTGTTTATACCGTTCTCAATCTCTTCATTGCCGTGAGCCTATCACAATACTTGGGAAGATATTACGGATGAGTAAGATTCGTTAATTCAGCGGGATTAATTGTTCAGGGGATCTGGAAATGGAATTATGAAGGTCTCACGGCTACCGATGTTCCGTTGACGAGGATTCCGACGAATTAAAGGAAACATCTTCCAGGACAATGACGATGAAACCAAAGTTAAGCCCTTAATATCTACTATCCATGTATATATATATGTATATACAACGACGTAGATGATTGATAAAAATTTGATCATTGATTTCACAAAAAATATGGAAGAAAGTAACTTTCTTCGCGGGTTTTTGAAAAGAGGGTAGACTGAAGTATTCTACAATTAAAAGCTGTTCCGTTGTGACTTATCAAACTTTTTTTTTAAGCCGATTCATTTTTTACAAATACCTCAGTACTTCCGCTTCAAAATGAGCCCGAATCGAACTCGATATCTCAATTTTCAGCTTAGTTATCATTTTTCGTTTGAAATGATCATCCGGAGTGTCAGCAGCGAAGGAAAACTTCATTTTCGACACACCCTAGTGTCCACTTGACCCCCAACGACACAGAGCGTGAATTTTCCCCAGCTCAATGGCCCGAATCCAGGTCTCGACTTTGACTGTGGGTCACTAATTCTAGGGCAATCGAGGAGGCAACTGTCCCAGTGATCGACAGTGAACCAGGTATCGACAGTGATCCAGGTATCGACGTTTACGAGTTACTTATACCAATCTTTTGCCAAAATAACTGGCCGCAAGTGTCAATTACTCGTCCCCTGTCGCTTAGAGGGACAATATAGTTACCTCGTTACCTAGGTCCATAAAAGCGACTTTGAAGTCCCTATTAGGCCGGCTGTACCGAATCTCGTGGCTATCATAGTGACGTCCGTGTCAGTTGATGCGAGATCCAAATTTACAGGCCAAAAGTACAATGCGAAATAGGCTTCACCGTCGAGTGATGAAAATGAACGCAGTATCACATTCTATACCATGTGCCTTACGGAGTTGCGAGGGGATCTTTCAGAGTAGGTATATGATCGTTCATCCCCAACACTGCGTAGACTAAAAGGAGGGAGTTAAGCCAAACTCCTCTCGTTTCAATCCAGACATAAAATCCAATGACTCGATATAAAAACTTGGAGGATCCCAATTGAAAAAGTTGTCCAATTCTACTATAATTTATTGCCATAAAGTAAGACGAGGTAGGATAGATCGATCTCCACGTGAAAGTCGGACGAACCTTTCGTCACGGGACATCCGATAATTACAGTACAGGTGCAGATATCATCACCTATAGACTTTTGTTCGTTCGGTTCAGTGTCATACACAACGACCCCATTTTATCCATTGTATTTTTATCCGCCTCTCTTCAGCCCCTTGGGTGAAAATGACGTGGATATACTCGGGGCATTTCAGCCCTCGCTTACAGTGCTTAATTCCAGTTTATTCCCATCAACCCCTACATCGATTTATCCAATTGAACATTCATGAACAAGAATATTCCGTTATGACAGAAACGAGACTGACTATTAACAAAGAGTGTCCAAAATCGGATAACGGGACACAACCGGATGTCACCACATCCATCGATGCACGGTACAGCGGGCAGTCCTATCCCACATCAAGTTATGTGGAAAGTTTAGAAGTCGCTTTTGTGCTGCAAGTGAAAACGTTTTTCCTATGAACTTTGATGTAATTTCCGAACGAAATGAAAGCCTCCACTTTTCGGGGATGGTTCGATGATTTCACTGTGCTTAATTTTCTTCTAAAAGTTCATTATGTGAACGAATTTGCGGATTCAAGAAAAGACAGATTTCTCAGTTCTCCAGATAGACATTTTTGAAATTCAGCGTAGCAGAAGCCAAGAGGAATATTTTCTGCAGGCACTGCGAAGAGACCCAGAATTGAGGGAGAAATTTGAAAATTATCAAAATCTAACCAGCCGCGATAATCCAGTCGTTGGAATTTACTTAATAGAGAATTAGAAAAGAATAAAGAGGCTTGTAACGACTCTTGTCAATTACTCGCGAATTCTGCAGATAACCGATAAGAGCTTTCTGGAATACTTTGTACCCATCGCACGTACGCCATGTGCGTTACTTATGGTATGGCGTAATGAGTCCCATGGCCCTCTAAGTGTTTAGAAAACTTTGCGTACCTTCAGGTGTTGACCTAATTTGAACGAATTAATGGTGTTAAGCACGTATCACACTATCCTCGATCGTGTCTTCACTTCCAAGACTATTACCGTAGAAGCTCAACTCGGTTTCTTCGGTAGAATTCTATTTGGGACCGCGTGTCCCACACCCAACCTCGTGTAGTCGAACTATAATTACTCTTTTGTGCACGTTGGTAGGCCGATCATCTCTAACTCAGGAATTCGTACGAAGTTGAACTTTGGCTACGCGGTTTCGACTCAAGATTCATTCTGCGTTATAATAACGCAGGATTGAATCTGCCCAACATTCGGTGTCGAATATAATGGCAAATGGAGTCTAAAAATGTCAGAGAGGCTCTGCGCACAGGCGAGCCGGAAATCCCTAGTTGGAAACAATTCAGCTAGCCAGTGAAACCGGTAGGTTTACTGCAGACGCGCAGTTCTAAATTGACCGATGATGTAGTCTGCGGGGATAATAATTCACTGCATTTACATACCGCGCTTTGCTGCAAGCTCTGCAAAATGACTGACTGCTCTAAAATTATTAATGCACGGATATTCCATATCACCTGGTGGTGGACTCTTTTTCGATGGATTGCTGTCCGGCTGAACTTTGTTCGGTTGTTAATTCTCAACGCACTACGCCTTTCGGCAACAAATAACACAATTTGAAAATCAGAGGTGGTACCGCAGTAATTCTTGTTTACACGAAGGAGGAAAGAATTTGAGTGAAACGCTGGTTGTAAAAAAAAGTTTCTCGTTACGCTGGAAAAACTGGGGG
Source organism: Tenthredo distinguenda (assembly GCA_947538915.1). Lineage (NCBI taxonomy): Eukaryota > Metazoa > Arthropoda > Insecta > Hymenoptera > Tenthredinidae > Tenthredo > Tenthredo distinguenda. Next base: position 11,648,853 of record OX384537.1, read on the forward strand.
TGGATTATATAATACCGCCAGTCGACTTATGTAAATTTATTTTGTCAGCAATAGAGCGGAAGATATGAGGGGCAGCTCCGTCTAACTCAAGTATGCAATATCCTCCTCATTCTTTTGAATCGCAGTACTCGGATTTCGTCTGGGGCGACAAATTTTTCAGCCACGCTTCTGCCGAGCTGTATATGGGGTAAATGACATCATTTCGAACAACCCTTGTACGCCAATGCTTCAGATTCCGAATTTTTGAATTTATCACTTCTCTGATATTGAAAAATTTTCAAACGTTTCGTCGATTGAAATAATTCAAAAATCAGAGGTGATTGTGTACCAGGGATGGGTAAAAGGCCCTGAATTACCCCACACGTGTGCAGTAAATTATCTCCAAACATCAATCTGTTCTTGTTCTCTTGGTCTCTACCTCAATCATTAAATGCGTGACAAATGGTCAGTTCTGATAGCTTGGGAGATGGAATCGAGAAGGCAAACCAAAAACGATGACGCCCCATTCATTTGCGGTCGATGGAATCATTCTTTGAATGAATCGTAACTGTAGTGCGACAGATATGGTACACGGAAGTGCGTGCGGCTCAAAAAGGGAAGTGGCGACCCAATTATACGCGTAGCATTAGAGCGTGTCGTTGATTCAAAACGCCCTCAATATAAATTCAACAAACGTGAATCACTGTTATGTTATACTCACTGAGCTAATCAAGCCATCGGTATGATACAACTTGAACGGGAATATTTTCCAAGCTCCGGTGCTCAACAATCCAGTTTCACCATAGCAGTCCATTAGTCTTTTCAAGTATAACCGCGAGTATAAAAAATCAGGATTTGTGAGTCATCGCCTCTCGCAGTGACATTCAGCCAAAGTAAGTGCGGTTCAACAGATTGTTCAGAGAACAAACAGTTAGATGAACGTACAATTTTTGATATTGATACTTTTCTCTGATTTTGAAGTTGACAAGCCGTGTTTGCTTGCCTTCCGATTTTCTAGAGCGAAATTAATATCGCATAAAGTTGTCTGTTCAATCTGGTTCCATACGACGAAACGGCTTCCACTTTGACTGAAACTAACTACGAGCGGCCAGTCCGAGTCGGAATAGAAATTCTAGTTAATCCTCTAGAACTTAAATTCTTTGGTCTTTAATTTCGCCGACAGAAATATAATTTTGTTTTTGTATCACGAAATCTCTTTGAATTTTAGAATCTAGAGGTCTGAATTAGAATTTCAAAAGTTTAGAGCTGCTAAAAACGGACTTACCCTCAAACCCTAATTTGCTCCTAGGTCTTCGGTGAGAACTTTTAGAATAAAACGAGAATTTTAATTCCGACTCGGGACGACTCAGAAATCCTGGCATGATTCAGGAGACCAGTGAACTGCTTTGATATAATTGGGTTATCAACGAATTCTTTCTAGAAATATCAGCCCTGCGAAAATACTCCCTTCGCGAGGTGTATTCACCCCACAAAAGCCTCTAGGGCTTTTACTCAGCATTTCAATTAAATTGAGAAAGTTGTTCGATTCAATTTCTTGTCAAAACTTTAGCTGTTAACAGGTTTATAGGATAAAAATATCGAAATAACGGTAGCAGGAATAAAACTGGCAAAAATGTTAATATCTCACCTGATAATTTTCAGGATTCTGTCTGTTATTGAAACCAGCCTCCTACGATATCAGTTTTTAATCAGTATAACTTCCATCAACACACGGAGAGAATTTCTCCAGGATTTCGATTATATTTCGTGCTCTGCTATGCAATATTTTCTGGTTATATGAGCTTCTGTTAAATCACATTTCAACTGACGCCTTACGCGTATGGCTGAATTTTTATAATTGAAAACTCATTTTCAGCGCAGTTTGCCATCCGGGAGCAGCAAGTTTCCTGAACTTTCGTCAAGCGAATCAACTAGAATTTATCAATTTGGGGATGTAGAAAAAAACTGCCGAAAAAGTATAAAGTTAAAGTTTGCAAATACGGCGGTTACCCGAGTTGGAATGGAAATTCTAGTTTCATTCCTCAAGTTTTTACTGGAGACTTGGATCAGGTGTGAACCAGAATTCCAGAGCAGGGTTGTGCGTGTAATGGAATTCTGATTTGCACCCAAAAGTGAGATAGTCATGTGAGTTTTTAGCAGGTCTAGACTTTCTAACTTCTAGTCTAGACCTCCAGACGTTAGAATTTATAAAAGCTGCGTGATTTTGGCTTTGGCCTATACCCCCTCAATCTTTAATAAAACGTTTTGTGACCTGATTAACGAATGAATTCAAAGTGCAAAATAAAATTGATCATTGAGTCGATTTTTCGCAGACTTCCAGGGTTTTGAGTGGAATTAGAAAATTTAGTCGGATGTGAAGATGCTAATCAGAATTGCGAGGGCAAACGCCGTGTCTGATTTACATCTCTGAATCCTTACGCGAGACATGATTCTATTGAAATAAAATTATATTTCTGTCGGCAAAACTAAAGAATAAAAAAACTTAAGCTCTTTGACAATCGAACTAGAATTTATATTCCGAATCGGGTTTCTAAACATCCGATACATAAATTGCTTTGATTGTGAGTAGATAAGGTTCAAGTCGGTTCTTGGTTTCTCTTCGCCCCGGTCCATTTCGTGTTCAGTCTAAAGTTAACTTGGCGAGTTTAACTTATCGGCTTCGCATTCCCTAAATCGGCTTACACCAGATGGCACTGTGACATCGCATTCTCCCCTATTTCACGACGAAACAGAGACGGCGAATCAGTCACATGAAATAACACCATATAAATCAACAGTTTCGCTAATTGGCTACTAATAATTGACGCTCCCTTTCACTAACTATACGGCCACCATACATAGCAAATACTGCAATTGTCCCACGTTCCCTCCTCGTTGTAAATACAAAGCCAGTAATCCGAGTGTAATCAGAATTGTGTATATGAATAGAATATTAACAGATCCGTTACCATTCAAAATCACCTACTATTTTCAAGCTAAACTATCATTCCCATTTTACGAGCTACGATTTGCTTGAAATATTTCGAATCAATTCCCTTTTTGAGTCGCCCTCAAAATATGCACCCAAACGTACATCTTGTTTTAATTTGGCAATACTGCAAGCAATACCTGGCTTGAGAGCCTTTATGACGGGGAGTGGCGATACGAGCAAATCTTGTGTCGTTGTATTCGTCAAATCGGCAGATCATGTTCCCTTCAAAGGTACGAATGATTGATAAAAATCGGTTGCTCCGGAGATAACGTGGGTCGACTCTTTTAATACTTCACGCAAAATAGGTTATTTACAGAGCAACTGAATCATCGAAATCATTTGTGCCTTTTGAGGTTAGGTCAATTGACGTTTTGTCGAATAAAGCGACACGAGCTCACTTGTGCCGCCACCCCCCATCGTTGGGGGCTCTCAAGTCAGGTATAGCTTGCAGTCGTGCCAACTTAAAACAGGATGTACGTCCGGTTGCATATCGAGGGTGCGACAGATTCTAGTATTGTGAAAATTAGGAATCTATTCGCTACACCAACATGCCTCTGAAGAGCTGACGTATTACCAATAAAATCCCTATTTGATCGTGTGGTAGACGCCTAAAGTTAAGTATTGAAAAGCACCAAAAGCTGGGTATGTACGAGGCCAACGAAGCCGAATGCAGATTGTGCGTCTACACTAGACGGTAACATTTGTTTTACATGTAGGTAAACAGTATTCACTGTTTAAACGAATTCGTTCCCTACTGTTTGTTCGTCTGGCATCGTTCGCCCAGTAAATATCAGCCATTAGGAATACCGGACTTTTATTCCACTCTTGCCGCCGCATATAAAAAAAAACCCTGCAATTATCGAAAAAAAAAAATTGAATCTTTCTCAGAACAAACAGGAATTTTCAAGCTATCGAATTTTTATATTGTTCTGATTTTTTTGTTTCACTGGGTCCCTGTATATTCTTTGAAGACGAGTTTCTGTATTTTTTAATTCGCTAGTAATGTGCAGTTATCGACTTATGTCGCATCAAAAGTTTAGCCTGCGCTTTATCCCGAGCGTTTTGGCGGAAGAATAAGAATTCCGCGTTGTATCAATTAAAATTTTTTATTCAGACCGCACTAAGGTCGAATTATAAGATATAGTGGATACTTTTTCGGAAAGCCATTTTTCCTTCCACAAGAAGAGAAGCCGGATGAATATCGCTCTAATATCCACTTCTATAAACATACAGTCCCGTCGTATGGAGGTATGTACCTATTATTGACATTAGTACTCACCCAGTGACAGGAGGTGATAGTTTATAAACCATAAAATCCATTTCACCCCGTAAAATAGCTTATCCTTGAACGCGGAGAAGCCAAAGTCAACACCACGCAAATAAACCCGGAGATCGGTATAACGACGAGAAGATATGAACCGACCAGCGTACACCGCCATGATAATCCGCGCACTGAATGCCCTAAATATTAATCCTTATAGACGTTACCGCGTAGAATCTGGGGTTGCCCCTACTTATGCTCGATGACGCCCGCTTCATACGTAATTACGACGTGCCGGATGTCGTTCTGTCCCGATGTGTGAGCTCGCTCATTGTCAGACGTCACCGAACCATCCGTACTGACGCCAAGCCGTCTGGACTCTGCACGTCCTATATTGGAAAAAAGGCGTTTGAATGACGCTAGTGCTGCCGAGCGCTGCGCGCCGTAACTTGTAATGCGTTTTATTTGGTGGTATACACCGTTGGTTCTGTGCGGTTTTTTTATTGCCTCAGTCGCGTGCGAGAAATCACGTGACTATAGATGTCAAAGCACTCCATTCCTTCTCAAATATTTGGCAATATTGAATTGTTATGTATCCTCGTCCGATGCATGAGAATGCGGACTGCGCCCTTCTGATTCTTAGCCTTTGATGTTAAAACAGACATTTGTCCTGAAAGATATCGAAACATTAATTTATAAGTTCAGGTATGAGTATCAAACTATTTTTGATACTATTCTACTCACACCCACAATTTATTCATTCTCAGTTGAGTACTTTTCTTTTGTTCTTTCAACCGACCGAATTTCAATGTTTAAAAGAATTTGCAATTCGATCGCGATGACCAGCTTCTGCTGGCATGAAGTCAAGTTGCATTCTAAATAGCTTTTTTCGAAAACTAACCACGAAACGAGCTGGCCTTATATACCTAGACGCCAAAAGATCAGGGAAAAACATTCTATAGACGGCCTTGTTACGTCCGAATCGTTATCAAACCCCTCTCAGAATAAAATTTGTTAGTAGATAATTCAAGTATAAAAAAATGTACGTACAGACGGAGAATCGAATTTTTAAAGCCATTTTATCCCGTTTTTGTAAATTTATGATAAACCGAGGATACGATGATTTAAAAACTGAAAAATAAATTGTATTATGTAGTCTATCTCACCCATTGAACTCTAGGCAAGGCAACGTACAAGTAGAAGTGATGGATGGTCATTGAAGACTGGCTGATGCATATTATTTGTAATGCGTTATAATTTGATGGGGGACCACCGAACACCTGGATAAGCTACTCCAAAACAAATTGGAATAATAGTACGATTCACTGTGTGGCTGGTAATCGTGATAGAGATCACCTGTGTCATGCCTGTCATGCCATGGGATTAATAGGAATGGTATTACGAGCCTTCATTATGTCTTCGAACCTCAGTTTTCTCCGTGGAGATACTCCAATTATGAAACAAATGTATTCGTAAGACTACGGTCAAGGATTACTTTATTTTTTTGAAACAGTGAAGTTTTATTCCCAACACGTTAAAAGTATCAAATGAGAAGTGTCAAAAATCGTTATCAAATGGGGAAGAACAAAACCGGATAGTTTGTTCTAATTTGTCGATTTTTTTTCGAATTATCAGCACATTTTTTCTCATTCAACGAAAATCGAGAATAGTCTTGGGCATTATCCGGTTTGTTTTGTCATCGACTTCGACATCGGATTTCGATGGACTTCGTATAAAATCACAGAATTATGTGAAAATTTCGAGTCAATTCCAAGTGATTTTAACCACGATTAGATTACGCCTCGTAATTCTTGCTGATATCAGTCTGACACACTTGTCTTCATTAGAGTGATGCAACAGTCGTCGGCGAACTCCCAAACGAGAGTCGGTAACTCGCAATTACAGTTCTTCGTTTTATTCACAGACTAACGAAGACCCGATTCTTGCTTCGATTCTACTGTTTAAAATTGGATCGATTTCGTTCATGAGTTTATTAACGAGACGAAAGATGAGACTGAGATAATCTCGGTCGGTAACGAAGCACTATTGTTCGCCTTAAATTTTATCTCAACATTACTACTAGTAGGTATATGCTTTATCAAAACTTGTTCAATACAAAATACATTTGCCATCTTTGTCTGAAGTGAGCTATCTATACATTTGCTATCTGTAGCTGAAGTCTAGCTATCTTTCCTGCATCTCATTATTGTATCATGGCGATGGTGATAGACATTGAATGTCGTAAACTTAATTTGTAATACATGCATACATAGTTGCCTATTTTACCTTTGTCCCGCATACTCTACAGAGTTCACAGGCTGCTTTGAAATTAGGCAACCCTAATTAGTAATCACTGCCTCAGACCTCGTTAACTAATCGGAAACCACTGCATTTGTACGTCCGCACGAGATCTTCCACCGAATCTTAATCATCGCAACATTTTCATTAGTGAAAACGATTTGGTATTGGAAAATCTGATTCGCACTTTACATCTAAAGCACCGTGGCGCGCGCGCGGTAACTTCGAAGGCGAGTGAAGTGCTGGCAAAGAGTATATAAGCGGTGTTTTTAAAACAACAAGGGGTTACTGGATGAGGGTGGAAAAATTTTCTCAAGAGCGGAGCAATTAGAGCTGCTACGTAATAAATCTTTACCACGTACCGTGAGGCTTTTGTGCACACGGCGGCCTACGAATATTCATATAATCAAATGGATCCAGCCTTAATGCGCAAGCCACGAATGAGCATGCACGGGATTATATGCTACGACGACGTACCTGATTATCAAATATCTAGCAATACATTCATGGCGAAAGTCACATCACGATCAGAGATTCATATTTGAACAAGATAAAATAGTTTCCTCAAGTGTTTTTTTTTCCTCGAGTTGCGTAAGCTACTCTCTCACTCTTCGTCGAAAAATTTTCAATCAAGAGAGTGATCATGGCATTAAAATTATGGGAATCCAGAAATTAGATATATACCGAACTTACTTTTGCATCTTGAACGTCGAGGACCTACAATAAGCTGATTGGAATTAGACATCGCCACATATCATCGGATTTAGTTCGATTCAATCTACAGAATCTCTATTTTCAGAAGATCAACTAATGAAAGTTTGAGTGCATGAAACTAATATGACACTCGAAACTAGTGGAAATAATAGGTGACAAAAAATCGACGTCACTTCATCACGGAACACCCCTTCTGAGAGATTTTCACGTGGAAAGATTTCAGTGGGTTATGAGAGGCTCGATGTATGGGTATTAGACATATGTGTATTTATTTGTAGATCGCAGGGATGCAAATGCATCTATTATGCGTGTATATTGGACAGCTGCCGTATATCGACGCCGCTCTAGCATCGCATAAAACATTGAATTCCTGGCTCTTCGATGGTCATTCTTGCACCGCTACGTTTTTTAAGAACATGTAATATGCATACACCTACGTTATGCGATATTTTGTGGGACTGCCGTTTACAACCCTCCAAAACCTGGTAGTGAATTATTTAAATTTCAATTTCACATTTAGAAGAGGGTTTGAATAACTCCGGCTGAAAAGATACTTTATTATTATATCTATACGGTACACATCCCCCGAATTCAACCACCGACAATTACCACATGCATGCCCATGCATTATTCATCGTCAGGATAATAATGTTATCCGCAAAATCTTGAGCTATCAACTCCGTAATTATATTCACTGTTATTTATTGCATGGTAATAATTGTGGAAACTGAAAATCATCATTTACCTTATCAACTCGGTCCTCAGTGCAAGAAACTCGGTGACCCTATAATTAGTTGGTGTCTATTCCATGATAAAAAGTTTGACGGTTGTCATGACAACCAAACACCACGATCACACTGCACTATGCATCGATCCGGATGGAACACCACCACCCCTATGGGATCTCCCTGTCAACCCGCAACACCCTCAAGCCTTACGTTACTACGTCATTCACCAGCCACCCCCGTTTTTGAACTGGTTACGGTGCGTACGGGCTTGTAATAATTCCACGTAGTCTATTCAATATCGTGCTCTCTATGTCATCTGATCAGCTTTCCCACGTTATCGACTTTGCAATTCTGCTCTTTATCGCTTTCGAGATAAAACCATTTGCAGCGGATTCAAACGATAATTTGAGCCGCTCTTCTCCGCACGGTCTCCGCGGGAATTAGTTCAAAACGTTTTTCGCAGTTGCAGAAGATGTCTGGACTATCACTTTTGCAAAAATATTCGTCCTCTTCGATTACCTCATTGTTTACAATCCCTGACCGAACGATATCCGGAATCTAAACATAATCGAAAGCCTGTCCTGTTATGCCCTCGTAATGAGGGTAGATACGAATCCCTAAATTGAACAGACACCCCCTTTGATTTTGAAGAATGTCACATGGCTACGGAATACGTGGCAAATTAGTTTCACGTCAAGATTTTACGAGGAGATTTCATACTATAGTATATTGTAGTAAACTCTATACGTGTACGCGGGCGTCGTATAATTATAGTGAAAAAGTTTGCGCTGAAACGTGCTCTACAGCACAACCGCGTCCCGCGACTCTCTTCCTCAGAGATTCTCGACGACTGTCGACCGTGATCCGGTGGTGCTGCCACGGCGCGGCGCAACAGCCCCCGCCCGGGCAACGCATGCGCTATGCAACCCGTCGTCGCCCTGAGGTGGGTCTGCCCTGTTCCTGGCCCTCCGAAGCTTCCAAACCCTTGCCCGACGCAACGATCTCTCCCTCCTTTCGGGCTCTCTCCTCTTCCGCTTTCGCTGTTTTTCATTTTCTCACCCCCCCAGCTTTCCCGACTAAGCCCTCCATGCTAATCATTTGTTTCCAATGTCACATCTATCAGTAATAAATGCGCGCGGAAGTCCTTCGTTGTCAGTCGTCGACACTTCATTCTTCAAGGAGAAGTCATCTCGCGAGGTTCAAGACGACGCTGTGAATGTGAGGAGCAAAAATATATGGGGGCGAGTACCGACGGTCAATATTAATTATCTACGAAGGTGTACTAGGTACGCCGGATAATTACGCGTTCAGGAAACCCAGGGGTGCGGTATCAGTACGCAGCTGGCGTATAGTGCCCACTCCAGCATTACATTATCATTTACATATATCCCACTATTATCCTAATTGCTGGCTCTAAACTTGTAGATATAATTATTGGTATAAGGTATATATCAAAGTAGTGATCAGATATGAGCAATGTCTTCAGCGGAAACCGCAGTGCGAGGTTGAGAAATCATACCTTTGCCTCAGCTAACTTTGATTAGAAAACGAGGGTAGCCGGAGCTGAGGTACCCTCTGGATACCGCGGTTTCTCTAGCTTTCTGCCAATTGGCCGCGACTTCTAGTTACCAATGTGATTATTATTTTAGTATTTACGACCACAATCAATTCGAGTTGGACACAGCCGATTGAAGGGATATAATTGCTCTGTCTCATATAAATATAATCGAATCAGAGGCTATGCCGATGTAACTGCAGGAATGTACATTTGATAAAGCTGTTTGGAGACCATGTCCACTGACTTTTTGGTTTGCTCTAATAGGCGAATCCGCCCTATGACAGATGACTAGATTCATAAGAGCTCTAAGAATTATGTTTATCTGATACCGGCAAACGGACGTTACATCAATATTTGAAAGTTTATTCTCCGCGTATCTGCAAAACTTTGCCATCGATTGGTCTACAGTTTAGTCAGGTTCTTTCCTGTTCACTGGCGCAAACCAATATACCAGAAGGCTTCCTAAGATATTGCGCCCACTAGCAACAGTCAACGGATGATTTTTTAAAGCTTTTTTGGAATCCTTACAATCATTAACTACAGTCGACAGCTATTTTTATGAAGATCTGCAATATAATTCTTCAGAAATTCCTAATCAACAGAATTGATGATTTTGACAAATTTCGAGATCCAGCGCGACTAATGTTGAAACTTTCGGAAGTAGTACTTTGGAAACCGAAGATCCCACCCGTAAGATTAAACGAGAGGGCATCGTTTCTACGGGGATCGTTTTTACATGTTCAATTCTACAGAAATCGTCCCGAATTCCCGATTCTACAAAAATCGTTCCTGAATTCGGAGCAACAGATATCCAATGATTGTCTCAATATTTTTTTCCCTAGAGTACGCTTCAGGACGAGAAAATTGATCTGGCTTTCACGATATTCTATTTTGCTTCTATATTCTATTTTGGAGAATCAAATTTCTCAAACATTGACAAGATTGAGATAAAATTCTGAGGGAAACATGAACGTTCTGCAAATGGGTACTACAAGATAAAAAAGAATCGATCAAATCAAAAATGGTCGCGGTTGGAACTCCTCTTTGATTTTTCGTGGAATCCCTCATACATTGTATACCGTTCGCTATTGTTTATTTGTGAAATATGAGCTGAATAATTTAGCTGCGAATTCAATCAACTTCAAACAGAGCTTTGGTTTTCAACAATCAATGTACAGAAGTTTTGAACAATCAACGTAAATCGATGGCTGCTATCAACTATTAGCTAATATTAGCTAAGGAGTGACTGTACGTAGTATCTAAATTTCAGTGGATAATTTCCACAACCACTTAGCTGTCCAAATTTCATTATTGCTAATACAACAAACATGTTGAATGTTAGTTTCCGTATGATGCAGAATTTGTCTTTGGCAAATAAATCCTCATGGTTCTCAACAAGCCAGAATTACTTATCTAGTTGTGAAATGAGAAACATCAAGTACTTACTAGTTGAAAAGCTTGAGATTATTCAAGAATAATGCCAAACCGCCAATCAAATATTGTTTGCCTCATATCTCGGACATCACTAAATATCAAATAAGGAATATTCTGTAAAATTTTCAATTTATATTATGAAGATGAGTTTAAAATTTGTTACATACAATAGACTAGACTATGTCATCTAACTAGTCCTAAAATTAGCTCAACGATCAATGTAGTTACAACAAAAGATATCAATAAATTATTATTTACAGCTAAGTTGTCAATTAATTTCACACTAGTAAGCTTGTGTCTTTTAACATGAGTTCTGGAAAATTGACAATTTGTTCGATCCACTTCGCAGCAGTCAACATTTGTATCTCATGGAGTGCTGGCGCCATCAGCTGCAAGGAAAGCGGTAAACCATTGCGGGAAAGTCGTATAGGAAAACTAACGGCAGGAACACCAGCCATATTGGCAGACTGTGTACAGATGTCTTGAATTGAGCATTGTGTCTGATTGTCCATCGAAATGAATTTCTGATACTTCGGAGCATCAGATAACGTCGTAGGAGTAAGAAGAAGGTCTACATCTGAGTTCCAGACCCTTTCAAAGTCCTGGTAAATCAATCTCCGAACTTTCATCGCCCTGACAAAATACTCTTCGTAGTTTTCTGCCAGCAGGAAGTAGTTACCAGTCAATATTCTGCTCCTGACTACTTCGCTCAAGCCTCGAGACCTTGTTTCAGCATACAACTGTTCTGTAGATAAATCTTGGTCAACTCTGAGCCCAAATTCAATGCCGTCATAACGAGCCATATTACTTGCAACTTCGCATTGATTTAGTACCGAATAGCATACAATGGAGTGCTCAGTATGAGGCATAGAAACCGGGACTACCTTCGCCCCACCATCTTCAAAATGCTTGGCAACATCCAGCCAGCATTTTTCAATCTCTTCGTCTAGTTCTGGCCGTTTGTATTCCTTCGGAACACCGATTCTCAGACCTTCTACACTGAGGGTTTCCGGTAACTCGATTGGGCTGAATTCTTTTTTCAACGTAGTTGAATCAAGGGCATCGGGCCCAGCTATCGTGTTCAGTATTAAAACAGCGTCGTCTATTTTTCTGGTGATTACTCCTGGCACATCCATCGAGTTCACAAGAGGAATCAAACCGTTTCTAGACACTAAACCATAGGTCGGTTTCAAGCCAACCAGCCCACAGTAGGATGCTGGGTTTCGTGTCGAACCACCCGTATCAGATCCCAGAGCAGCGTAGCAAGTGCCTGTGGCCACAGCGACAGCCGAACCTCCACTACTACCACCAGCGATATACCAATCGTCTGTATCATGCGTGGTTTGTTTTTTGTTTGCTTCTGTTTTAAAGGAACAATCATAATTTCTCATGAATGCGGATTGCCACAAGTTCTTTGTCGGCCCAAAATACGAATCTATAGTTCCTGAACCCATGGCAAATTGATCAAGATTAGTTTTGCCAATTAAAATAGCACCGGAATCTTTTAATCGGCTATAAACCGTGGCATCATATTCTGGGACGAAATTAGCTAACATCAAAGAGCCACAGGTTGTGGCTGTGCCACTTGTGCAAAAATTATCCTTAATTGCGATTGGAATGCCATCGAGACTTCCTAAGGCCTTATTTTCGTCGTATCTCGTATCTGATGCGATTGCTTGCGCTTCTGCAGACTCCTCTGTCACACAAATATAGGCATTCAACGGTTTTGTCGCAGTTGCCAGTTTCACAGCGGCTCTGCAAAGCTCAGATGGCCTCAGTTCCTTTGTATTTAACTTATGACTCACTTGTTTTATCGGTCTTGTTAGTATTTTATTCATTATTTGGCTAGTTCCAATTTTTTGGTTTTAAATAATAGTTACATAACCTCAACTTCGCATGCCGGCATCGTCTCGCGTCTCTAGATAGGCTCGGAGTGCCGAGTGGGAGGGTGCCATGCGAGTTGGGTGGCCTATTATGAGGCGCGTAAATACCACACAAGCATTGGGTTATTCGTGGCACGCATATATTGGCATTGCCAACTAGCAAGCAGAGCTAGCAAGATGTATGTACCTTCGGCTGCATATTTCAGGGCGAGAGCTTCCGATAGCGTTAGTGTACACTTGTGACCTACGGGTTACTCATGCCAAGGCGTATTGCTACCGATTCGAGGAAAGACTTGCTACCATTTTTTTTCTTGAATTCGAATTAGGTTCAGATGATACGCTATTTCAAACTGGCAATCGCATCTCTTTTGCAAGTCACTTCGTCACTATAGTTCTATCAGCGTACCTCCACAAGTTCGAAATTGATGAATTTCTGACAAAAGTGCTCGCCCTGGTAGAAAAAAACCAATTGAACTTATTTGAGACCGATTAAGTTTCGATGGTTTTGAATCGATTTAATCGATCAGAGTCTGCTGGCGATAGAATTTCAAACAGATAATACAAGTTTCAATGTATATCACCGTTTAACAGTAAATTCCGTATTGATATTCAATCAGTTATAATGTTGACCAATTGTATGACGACCATAGATAAGATTTAGTAATTTTATCTTGAAATGAAGAGTTTTTATTTAACAATGAAAATAGACTCATAATTTTTCTAATCGATTAGCGTAATATTTTGTTCAAGTGACTATATTACATCAGATTCATGAAATTATTCTCCAAATTACAACACTATGTAATACAGTTATAGAGTATTATAGACTAGACAAAACTTCATAAATGACTTGATGTCACGAGCTACAGATATCTTCTATGATAAATGTATTAATTACACTTACTTAGAGTCCTCTCAACTTCATCATGCAAGGATCTGGTTCTATATACTTATACACGTAAAATTTAATCTGTGCGAACTAGCTGCCATCGGCTTTTATATGAAAATAATAGGCATAAGGTGTCTCAAAACTTCACTGATAGTCCAATGCTAAACAAATATGAAGTTAAGGGTGAAACCGGAGCATGAAAATAATAAACACAATAGAATTTAGTAGCGATATGTGCGTCGATTAATACTTCAAAACTGACGTTAGTATTTTGCTGATTTGGTTTGTGTCTTAAATGGAAATTTTCACTCTGGAAATATCTGGCGAATTTCTCAATACATTTAGAAGCTCCCAAATTGCAATCATTCATTGCTCCGTTGTATGTTTGCCAAAGCTTTGAATGAGCAGAAGTCGCTTGATTAGAAGCCCTTATCTAATTGGCACACACATTTAATGTGATACTTATCGTTGGAGTATAAACAAAGAATGACATGTATCTTTGCTCAATCAAGTAAGACTATTAAATTTTCGATTCTTTCACTTTCGAAAATCAATTGGAGTATAATAATTTGTTATCTTTATACAACGTGACTAATGACGCCAAACTAATGGCCAGAATTATTTCATTTTAAATTGGAATTGATATCAGACATGGCTAATCACAGCTATGGTTGTCTTGATATATTTTATAAAACGCTTAAGATCCTCCAATGATCTGGGCTTAAAACATCAGAGTTCATCGCGTAGAGATAAGCCTCTAAACCAAGGAGTGCAGATCCTCTTCTTCTTCGTCAGAAGTAGCAGAGGGTAACAGCATGTGTCACATCTTGAATAGATGTGGAAATTCGTTACTGATTTCACGTACCAACTTCTGATCTGCTTGACTCTCCGGTAATTCTTCACAAAAAATCCTGCAACAAGTTGAACACGGAAGTAGTAAATCATGTATTCGTGAAACGGTTCAAATCACGTTCTTCTCACATATTATACATTGAAACTAGTATACGATTGAAATCCTATCGGTAGCAAACTCTCCGACCGATTGAAACGATTCTAAACGATTCGAAATAATTGAAGTTCACTGGTTTTTAATTACAATCAAGAGATTTTTGTCTACAGTACAAACCTTGTAAAACATTTCAATACATCATCACATCTGTGTCGATGTTCGTTGTAGCTTTCGGTTCTTAACACTCTACGGCATAGCTCCAGATATTGCCGCCGCTTCTGTAATAGTACCATAGTCATGTGACAATGAGTTCATTAACTTTGGAGTTTCAGATTTACTAACAATAAGCCAAAAATAAAAAGACCGCTGAGGTCTGATCCAGAGAGCTTGTGATTTCAGGTACTTTTTAGTGGTCTTTCCTCACCGAAAATAAGAACTAAAATGGAGCCAAGAGCAGTAAAACTCGATTTATGAAATAAATAGTAGATGTGTAAAATTAGTTTAATTTCTTATTTATATGGATGTTTCTAGAAAATGTTTATATTACCTTAACTCCAGGTGAAATGTCAAACAACTGTCGCACAATGATGTCGATCAAGACTTTAATATCATTAGTATAAAACAAACTGGCGGTAACATTGTTACTGAATAAGTCCACGAATAACTTGAGTACAGAATGCGGTGGAACTGGCTGATGATCAAATATTCGTACTGGATCCTCTGTTGGAGTAACACGTACAATATTATAACATAGACTTTTTTATGGTTGAAAGATGGCATGGGATCATATATAAATACTCTTGCACAGAAGATTTGATCTGCTTTAGTCCGGATGACTAGAATTTTTGATGTTCATGACATAATGGGATACAAACAGGGTGTAGGATTTTTAAAACAGATGCTGGAACTCTGACCTACGCAGTTTCAAATTTGATGAGAACGAATTAAAAGTACTCGCATCAGTTGAGAGTGTGGCACTTTACTGGTATTGAGGAAAAATGAAAGATATGTACAATCGATGTCAAAACCATGAGACAGACAAGAACCTGCTTTATTTATTATTGATAATGGTAATGCAAAAAATCAATGGTCAGTACTGAGGACAGGATATTTCTACAGCCTCAGGGAATATTAAAACTTATTATCGAGTAACGAATATTGAATATACTAACAATCATTAAAAATTGTAAAAGAAGTTTACGAGTACATGCTATCAAATGGTAAAACTTCTTCATTTTTAATTCAATTTCAAAATTTCATGATTTGTTTCACTCAGTAATAAACCTCTTCGAACCCACAAAAAAAGTTTCGAAATCAACACTCTTATATAGGTCAAAAACGCAATGGTGTATATTCGTCTGAATCCTATGAGGGACTCCGGTCACGAACATCTCCATTTTTCACTTGAATATGAGTGCTTTCTTCCAAACTTTCTTTGATGGGTTCAAAGAGATTTTATCACTGAGTAAAACAAACCATGAAATTTTGAAATCAGATTAAAAATGAAGAAGTTCAACCATTTTGTAGCACGTACTTACTAGTAGACTTTTTTTTACAATCTTTTATGATTTTTAGTATTTTCAAGATTCATTACTCGATTATAAGTTTTCAAATTTTCTGAGGTTGCGGAAATGTCCTGTCCTTGACACTGACAAATAATTTTTCACATTAACATTTTCAAGGACTAATAAACCAATTATTCGTCCGTCTTATTGTTTTGACGCCGATTGTACCTCCCATACCTCCTCTTACCAAGTTGGTAGATAACAGATTTCTGCTGTGCCAATTTGGGTGAGAAAATAGTGATTTACCTTCTCTATTTAAGAGAAGCAGAATCTTTTCGGTGAATGTCTTTGCTACTGTTCTCTGTTTCAGTGCATTTAACACCATATTCTCTGAGGTGGTAAACTGCAAATTGTACGAAAGTACCAGATTAAGGAATAAGTCGGGTATCTGATCATCCATATCCGTATCTGGCGGGTTTTCTATCAGTTCTAACAGGAATCCTATAAAGTCTGATCCCAATTGCTCTGCAACGATAAACAAGTATTAAAGCGTTAGAGCTGATAAAAAATAAACGAACGGTGTCCAGTTCCCTTACCCAAATGAGTGACAGGCATTGGTTCTCCCATTGAGAAAATCATAGTAAGCAACAGCGAGGAATAATTTAGCCTTGGTACATTCCTTGGATAGGTTCTCATGTCACTATTTTAAAAATACACTATATAACGCAATTGATTAGTATTCCATCAAAAGGCAAAACAATGAGAAATTCGACAAATTAGGATCAAGAATTGATGGTGATCAAAGTGATCGATATAAAAATAAAAAACATATTATTCTTGATGAACAGTATTTCAATATTCAGCTACATAGATTCCTATTCTACAAATCGCGAACATTTTTGAATGTAAGTTCAGAACCAGCTTATCGTGTTACAGACCTCGGAAATAATTTTTTTAAATCACAGCTAATTACTGCTAGCTTAGGACATAATTCGAAACTTTTTGAGATTTTATGAACTTGGCCTCACATAGATCGAGTCTTTCGATGAATGTTGAGACCTGTACCTTTTTCTTCAATGTAATCAATCTGTCTAATACGAAGTCCATAGAATCTAAAATAACTCTAAATTGTGTTTAAAAATAATAGTAATCAGCTGTGAAAAAACTGAGTTATTAAAATATTTCTTCACAGCATAGCAGTGTCTTGAGAAATAAATTATTTCCGAGGTGGAGATATCCGCTTAGAGAATTCTCACGCACCTTGTTACTCCGCAATATGATAATAATCTGAATTTTGTGGTCATACCTTGCTAATTCCATTGGCAAAATGCTGTTTAACATTATAGTGAGGACTACCGCATCCAGGCTGCACATAACACCAAAGGATTGTAGCAATAGCTGCCTAATAGTCCACCTGGGTTCCATTTGATAGTATTGTATTAAAGTTGAAACACCGTTATACTGGTCCAATCTCAATATATGTCGTGAGACATTGGCATCTGCATTTGTCTAAAAAGCGATCAATTAATGAATGAATTTATTATCTAATAGATGAAATATCATAAGAAATTAGGAAGCAATGCATGTATGTGAATACTTCAAAATTTATAAACAATTTACCAGAATAGATGTAAGTTCTTTGATGTATTCAACAATTACGGGTTCATCCTCGTACAGCATCCAACTTCTTTGCTGTGAATCCTCTTTGCACGAAGTTAGCTCTGTAAAAATGACCTTGAGTCTATTTGCGTCATGCGTTTCCTCTATGGTCATTTTAGAAGCAGTCAACGGTACTTGTAGCTGATTCAGTACCGCTGTAAAATAATGGCTTATACTAGCTGGAAAAAGCTCTTGCAAACCAGATACAACTACAACAACCGCGACCTTGGACATTTCATGACTAAGTTGGGTGTTTCGTCTGACTTGATCGAGCAGTTGATAAGCGGCCTTAGAATTTATTTCGCACGAAGTCGAAGAGCTCGTCTTTAACGGGGAAGAATTTCCCGCAGTATGGAGCGCGTTTTGCGATGTGCTTTTTGGTGTTTGAATATTTTCGGATTGGCTGCTATGCACAGCATCAGAAAACGATTGCCTAGGAAGCTGCCTGCGCTGATCGTTGACAGTCATTCTTCTGCATTGTGCGACCAGTTCTGCTTCCACAGAATCATCATCGTGATGGAGTGTAGATTGGGCTGTAGCATACGACGTATTGCTCGGAGCAGAGCGAACATCACCCTCAGGATTGTTATACATTATTTGATTAGAAGTTTCACGGTTTAAAGTTGAAGTTGAAAAGTCGGGTGGCATTGGGGCCTGCTTTTTAACTTTTCTGCTCAGATCTGCTTGTCGCCTTTTTTCCAAGAGCCTGAGTAACAGATCTTGTTTCTCTTCCTGGAGGGAGCTGCCCTGCTTTGCGATATCGGCCTGCAATTTTTGCACACATTCGTCGAGGTAATCAATCAAAAATTGGGGCTGTACCTGCGCAGATAATTCACAGTTAATTGCCAGGTATAACGAAACACATAGCATATTTGGCAAGTGGGAGATATACCTTGACCGTAGAGACGTAATTAGACGGTATATAACCGAGTTGACCGATGCTGTTGACAACCTGCCACCAATTTCTTTGTTTTGTATTCGTTTGATGGAGTATGAAGTGTTCATTTTCACGGAAGCTTAAAGTTTTGGCGAATGTGGCCTTGAAATCGTACAGAGCTTTGAGCATTTCATAGTTTTCTGCACGTTTTGAAAATATCATTGGTCAATATTTAGGTCTAAGTCTTTGGAAATGTGGTGAGTGTTCGAAAGTCTTGTCGAGGGCGACAGTAAGATAAATAAGTTCATTTCATATTCACGTATTGCTTATTTATGTCACCGTCGTTTCGAGGGACGAATTAAATGGTGCAACCTTACCTAACCTAATGTAGTTGTCACCCATCATTTAAATTTCAAATAGAATTTTTCGATTACGGTCCTTCCAGCTTTTCGCTGCTCTAGACAGATGTGCAAGGTTCACCAGCACACGGACCTAATTATAAGAAACGAGAGCAGACTTTTGACTTTCATTCACGCTAGCAGCGTTATCTTTCACTTTTTACTTTTCAGTGAAGAAGTTTACAAATATTTGTAGTATAACCTGTATTATTACAAAACAGGACACCGACTACTGTCACGGGTTTTTTATTAAACCTCAGGGTGCAGTACCATGTCGAGACAGATCGACGTAAAACGGAATTCTAGTGGGTTTTAATCGGATGTAGTTTGTTCCATGTGTCAAATCATTGAATGTAATTATACATACTATACTGGAAGGCGCATTGAAGTGGTGGGGGTAGCGCGGAGAGAGATAGCTCAACGGGGGATACCTATCCTCCACTCCTATCTCGGATTTCATACTAGGGCGCTCAGGGCAAGGCACGATTGATGGGAGAATAGCCATGGCCCATGGGGCGAGGGGGCTCGAGCGGGATGATAAATGAATGTCATGCAAAAAATAAAAACCATTCAACACTAAGAAAAAATTGGAACGTATTCCGATTTCTTAATATGATTTAATTCCGTTTCTCCATTCAGTCATTTCGGAATAGGTAGGATTATGATTGTATTCGTGACTGGAAAAAGCGGATCAAGATTAATGAAGACGTTTCGCCAAATTAAAACGAACCTAATCGAATGAAAAAAATTAATGCCGTATCCGCGGAATTACAGAAAACGGAATTCAAAACATTCATTTTCAATCCCTTTCAATTCTTTCTCGGTGTTGTGATTGTTCATTATTTCAGGTATCTACATACAGTAATGATCACGGTTTAATCCCTGTCTTTTTATTCCAGAGTGTGCATTACTTCGGTACTGACACAAGTTTGTCTGTTTTGAAAGCCACTTAATCGCAGAAGCCCATTTCGCGATGAAGAGGCAATCTACAATAAATTATTGAATAGTGTGATCAACATAGTGGTATCATCTGATCGAGGAGAAGTCAGCATTAAGTTGAAAGATTTATTTCCAAAGGATGTTTTTCATTTGAATAAAAATACGACCGATAGTTAATTCTGATACGAATTCTTTCCAATACATTGCAATCCCAAGTCTTGAACCAGAAATCTTTATTGGCTAATCCGTTACGGTTCAGTAATATTATCTACACATTACTTCGTACACCTTGTTGTAGGCAACTCAGTTAACACTCGTTGCAATTCAGTGTCGGTGAAGAGGAACTGGACATCTCTGCACCGAGACGTTGTCGAGTATTGTACCATGGGTCGGTGAGTCAGATTTAGCCCGATAATTTTAGTAGTATCGGTAGTTGTATAGATACATATGTGAGATTTGAGGAACTACGCTGGTCAAACATAATGTTAAAATCCTGGTTGCGTTGTAAGCAGCATTCGCAGTTAACTATGCGTCTAGAATTATCGAAAATAGTGAGATATTTAGTAGATTGTGTTAAAGGTTGATGGAGTTTGTGAAATAATATCTTGTTCCAATATGGATTGGTGGAAAATAATGATGGAAAGTGATCGGGGATTGATTTAAATAGTGTTTATTGACGTTTGGAATAGAATGATAATCTCCAAAGGACTGACAGTTGAACATCTGACAGTTGAAATTGCGTAATTAATCAATATATCAGATATAAAGAAAAGTTCTTATGACCATCTTCACGTGATCTTACAAACGTTATCACGCACTGCGTATATAATGGCGTATCTCGATGCGTTATTCAACCAAAAACAATATCTCGGACCCGAGTCCCTTGCGGATCTCTGTTTCAGATCTATCTGCAATAACTTGGACATTATTTCATTTAAGGATGAACTTGGCTACCGTATACTTCGCGAGGATATCGCATTTCCTAGCGAAATATGCGACAAAATAATCGAATTCGCCCAAAAAAACGGAACCGGTGATATAGACGATCATTTTTTATCAATATTCAGGGATTTGAGTACAAGACTGAAAAGAGTTAAAATAGTCAACTGTACCCTAACTGACGAGTCTGTACTAACAATAACTAAGCACAAACTGACCGAACTAGAACTTACCGAATGCGGTAATCTCACAGAGCTTTCGTTGGAGCACATTAACGCTAATTCAGACAATTTGATAAGCTTAGCTTTTCGAGGAGCTTCTATAGTCGTTCCACCAAGGTTGAAATTCGGTAAGACTTTCTTACTTTCGGTAAAAAAATCTATGTACTCGACTCTTTAGATTTTCAAATTAATATTACAGATGAGGATTCTTCGGTGAATTACTACGAGAGGGGATACGTTTTAAAAGCTCCAAGTTTGAAGCGACTCGCTTTATGGAATGTGGAAATAGCTGCGTCGGAATACGTGCTACTTTTGGCAGGGCTTACCAATTTGACACACTTGGATCTGTCCAATGCTTTTGAAATCGGGAATCTTTATTTTCACAGCCTAGTACCAAACCTGGTTTCTCTGTCGCTTTATAACGTCAAGATAAACGCTGACCCTCAGCCTTTTATCAGCAATATTTGTCACCTGAAAAATTTAAGGTATTATTAGAATGATTTGGGATTGAGGAGGCGTACGCACTTTGGAACGATTTTTTTTCCACTCACTGCTATGCTTCGAAGAAATATTCTATCCAATCGGTTTTTCCCACAACCGATTACTTGTAGTTTGAGTCAAAATTAGAAATGATTTGCAAATTTGTCGTCTTTGCCTTATACAGATTGAGTATACTGAAGAAAAAGCGGTTGTCGCATGGTTCATCCAAACTTTTCGAAACTTGCAGGGAATATTGTGAAATGATGTTATTTCGGGGAAAATCAATAATATATAGGGATAAGATCAGTCTTCGATTGTTGTGTGCATGAAACACACTTTCTATTCTCAGCGTTCACAAAACATGGCTTAAAATCGAAAATTTTCGTATCCAAAAATTAAATTTATCCAATACCATTGGTTTGCACCGGAATTACATGTGTGTAGAATATTCCTTCCAAATTTGAAGAAGTTTAGATGGAAAAAAAGTCCATGAAATTTCAAATAATTTTTAAGTATCTTTCAAAATGTGGAAAAATGATTTTCAATGTGTATATACCCCCTTCCATAATTTATCTATTTTATAATCGAAAGGTATAAGGGGATTGACGAGTAATTGAATGTCCAAAATTTTTGCTTTTGAGCTTCAGAAATCTCATGAAAAGCGTTTGAGTTCAAAATTTTTATGAAATCGATTAGAATCATCCGCTAAATGTACTGAAATTTAAATTGCCATAATATTATTGTAAATAGTTCTGAATCACCTTGAAACGCTAATAATTATTTTCTAATCATTGGAAATTTCCTTTAGTTAGTTCTTGATTACTTAAAACGGTCTGAAATTGTAGTGGAATGATAGAATCCATTGTCTGGAACTTTCTATCATCAGATCATAAAGCTAAAGCGATTTGATGCTCTCGCTTCAGTTTGAGAGAAATATTCTCCCCAACAACTTCAATTAATTTCACTGCATAATAGCATTGATGTATTCATTAGGGACTTGGATATTTCACAATCAAACATAAAGTTTGGGCAATATGAAAACCCAAATAAAGTGTTGGGAGAGTTGGTTTGTGGCCTCCCAAATCTTGTGGCCTTGGATATCAGTGGAACAAATCTAGCAGGCAGAGGAGTCGCAGAGCGCCCTGATAATGCGCTGACAATCTGCAACCAGTTATGCGACATCCCAGGCCTGGCTTCGAGGGTTCATAAACCGCTGCAATTTCTAGGTCTTTATGGAACCGCTCACAGTGCATCTAGGCGATTTGACATTCCCGCAAAAGTGGTACGGGTTCATTTAATCCAAAATAACTCATCCGATCATCTTTTGGAAATGAACAAATCGCAATTTCTGTAATTAATAATACAATTGTGAAAACTGCAGATCGCAGGAGACGGAAACGAAGAGCAAATTCTAATCGCAGCTAGAGTTTGCATGGACAACAAGCGGGATCTTTTACGCAAAGTTTTGAGCGATTTATACCATGTCTTCAGGTACGAAAGCTGCAAACGCATGGATCAGGCCTTGTGCACAGTTCTTGAGGCCATGGAGAAACACCCTTCTGAAAAACACATACAAATATCAGGAAGGTAGGTGGAGCTAATGTGGCATTATACTTATGAATAATTAAACAGTATAGCCGAATAACTCGACTAATATATTACACAGCGCAACATTGTTCTACATTGTTAAGATGAAAGAAGAAAACGGATTAGTCGTCGAAATGAAACGCAGAATAATCGGCACTCTTCTTGCTGGAATGAGTGCTCATCGCGACGAAGAGACCATGATGCGAAATGGCTGTTTGGCTTTGTGCCAGTTCCGCATTCCACATGATGTGGTGTGTATTAACTTGAATGATTTTCTTCATTACATATGAAAACAAATTGAAATGCGCTTACAGATGTGGAACTACGAGGCACTAGTCAGAGTACTACTTCATTCAGCTGAGAACGCCGAACAGGAAGGCTTCGTACAACGCATTGGACTTTATCTACTGAATTCATTAGCTTGTCAAGTCGATGGAAAACACAAACGACTTTTAGGGGAATTGGGATGCGTGCCGACAATGTTGCGCTTGATTAAGTACAGACTTGATGGTGGAATATTTGACGACGTTTTAGAAGTCGCTTGGTCTACCATGTGGAACATGACTGATGAAACACCCATCAATTGTCTACGGTTTTTGGTAGCGCAAGGAATGCGGCTATTTCTTGGGTGTGTGGAAGTACGTATTTCATTCAGCGATCACAATTTTTTATTTAGCAATCATTATTCATCGCTCAACTGAGAGCTACAACCACTTCAGAAATTATAACAGATTTGGATGTTTTCACAAGAATTTCAAATACTTAACAGGAGTGTTCTGCAATTTTACTTTAATTGCAATTAAATTCAATGGATTTCAACGTCGATTTAACAATTATACAGATAGATATAGCAAAGAACTGGAATTTCATCAATTTCTCTAGAATTCTATTGATATTCCGCTAGAATTTTGCAGATTTCTCTCAACTTTCAATAGGATTTCATAAATTTTCATGGAATTTGAGGGAAGTTTATAGATTTCTAAGCGATTTAAAATGTGTTTTATGAATTTCCATGAAATTCCAATAGATTTCACTGTGATTGATCCGATTGCATTAAAATTTCATATACTTTCCATAGATTTTCACAACTCTCATTGAATTTTACTGAAATTCCATTGACTAAAGTAACTTAGTTACTAAAAATTAATTTAATTCCATCCTTGCATCAAAGTAGGCGACACATATGAAACTTTGTCCCTTACAGTTGATAATTGAGTAACATAAAATTTTGAATTTGATTAGGCATATCCACACAAAGAGGAGCTACTGAGAAATATGATGGGGCTCTTGGGTAACGTGGCAGAAGTGGAAGATCTTCGACCCCGTCTCATGCGAGAGCGATTCATTGCTGTTTTTGCAGATTTGTTGCGCTCAGACAGCGACGGCATCGAGGTATCCACCCACTATGACTTTCGTATTCCTTTTTTGAACTAACAGCGTTCCTGATCTCGCCCGTAAAAGCATAGAGAAAGAGTGCTGGATACCAGTGTAAATGTTGGGGTTGAGTTATCCACAAGCCACGCCAGTGACGTCTATCGACATACCCATACGCTCAGGTCAATCATTTATTAATTTATACAATTTACGTATTTATATTTAAGTTCTAATACTTCGAAAAGAATTGCTAGTAGAGTCAATGTCTTTCGAATCTTTTCCGACCGAAAACAAAAACCGTGAAGAGAAAAGAGCTGGTCACTATGCGCTGAAAAGGCAGAGCTTACGGCAGACCTGTCCTTTACCTGTCCCATAGTTTCTGGATATCCAGCACCCTTTCTGGTGTATGATTTACAATCATTTTGGAACGAACTGAAAGATACATCTGATAAATGAAATGATGATTGATTGATTTTCATTGACAAACAGACTTGCAACTAAAGTCATTATTTTCTTTTTTTGTAACTAATGAATATCAGGTATCTTACAATGCAGCCGGTATTTTGGCGCACATGGCATCTGACGGAGAACAAGCTTGGACAATCACACAGCCTACAAGAGACGTTGTACTATCCAGAATGGTTGTAGCCATAGAAAGGTGGGACTTGTCTGCAGAGCGTAACATTAACTACAGATCATTCCTACCGTTATTACGCCTACTGGATATATATCATACACCGCAATGTCAACATTGGGCTGTTTGGGCACTTGCAAACCTTACCAAGGTCTATCGTAAGTATATTAGAACGGATGTCGCAACTTTCACTCGTATTTTCTCATTTTTACATTAATAACAAATATTTACTGTTGCAATAGATCAAATTTTTCATTGATTTGACACATATATTCCACTTTCTGACTTCCTACCCCTAACTTTGTTAGCATTTCCAATCTAATTTTTGATCCTCCCGCAATTAGTAGAACCCACATACAAATTTCAAAGAGGTCGTATAATAATCTCCTTATTATTTTTACATTCATATAAATCTGTGACGATAAATGGACATGAAAAATTAAAAAGCCTAATATTTTCTCTTCTCAATACTTTCCTTTTTGATTTCCTATTAAAACGTGATTATTTTTCATCACTCCGAGAAACTTTTTCAGAAAATTAAACAAAACGATCTCAAACAGAATTTTAAGCTTTCTAATGCGTTTTTTGATTGCATAGTCATATGAGATTAAAAGAAAAACCGCATCAACTGTCCAGGATCCTTTTCTGTTCTTCTAATTCTTTAGTTTTATAAAGTTTAAATTTATCCTCTGAATTTTTTTGGGAAACCTTTCTTTAGAATACGAAAGAATAGACTTTGGACGCACAGTTATGTGGGATTGAGAAAAACCGCATTTTTGTATAAGAGACCCTTTTGAATTCTTCCATTTCGCCGAAAAGCTTATTTTATCCACATTAGAAAATGACAGAAGGGATTTTTGAGTAAGAACGATGAGCTTCCTGGTCCCGTTTTCTCGTCGGGCAATTTGTGATAGAGAAAGGAATGCAGATCTGAAAACGATACATGGACTTCTTCAATATGTTCGTTAATAAACTAGTAATAAGAAATTTGAAGGGTGGGAGGTCAGAGAACAATCTCAATTATAAAAAGAAAAGCCCTAATACATATTTTATATCTGATATCGCACTCATGGATTTCATTTCGAACGGCAGCTACCAAGTATTGTGTCCTGGTCGAAAGTGAAGGCGGAATAAAGAAGCTTGAGAGTTTGCTGGAAGACGGAAGACCCTATTCTCGGACCAAGGAGCTCGCGCGCCAAGTGATAATGCATTGCCGCCTAGCTGTCCATCGAGCACAATTTCACTCTTTAAAACTACCTTCCGATGACGAGTGCAGTGCCGAGGGTTTTTAGTCTTTGTTTTTAGTTTTATACGGCCCCCTGATTATTCGATTATGATGAACAATTGCTGGGTTTGAAGTACTGCGAATCGTGGACATTTTTTAATCGTCTAGAACTACAATCCCGGCGATTTTCAACGCGATTGAAGAATAATTCGAAGAAATATTCGAAAGACTTTTAAACTTCGGTATACATCTATTACATATTTGAATCCGTATAAGGACGAGCATATTATCGGTACTCAGTACTTTATCCGTTTACCATATTGATATTCGATTACCAAAAAAACGAAGATGTATGGTAGCTTGAAATTTTTTCGCAAAATATCGTGTAATAAGGCTCAATAAGAATAGAATCCGTAAGTTATTGAAATTGTGGGAAAGAAAATTATCCGGTGATTATACTAAATTATAGATATGTATACAGCCCTTGACCGCGAATTCCTTTTATGTAAATAGCAAACCCCTTATAATAAAAGAAACTATTGAACGATAATATCTATAGAATGTAGTTTTATTCTCACACTTATTTATTAACTAATACATTAGTTACATATACTATATCACATACATACATCTGCATTATTATGTAAATGTCGTAAACAAAATAATGATTATAAAATACTATTTAGAAATAAATAACAAATGAGAAACTATTACTCGTGGTAATATCAATTCATTATACTCAATTAAGGCAAAAGCCGTTTATCTTAAATCGGCTTTTCAATTTAATTATGACTTTCAAATCTCCATAGTTGCTAACAGAGCTTTTCTGTTATTCTTCATCGTGAAGGCATTGCATTTTCCATGTTAGTCAAACCGTTGAGTTACTAATGCAACGAATAATTAATAATAAATTATGCTCATCTCAATAAAACATGACAAATAAACAAGCCGATCAATTTACAAGATAATAGTCCTCGATCTCAAGGGTAACCGCGAGTTGCTTACACAACGTTATAATGCATTATTTTAAATTCTCCCTCCCGCTCAATTACACCTACATCAGCAGTTGGCAACACTGGCTGTCACGTTTACAACAAATCAGTCACAAGTGTCTTGCACTCGGTTATGTTAACAGTTTAAATGTTCGCCCTCAGTGTATAATATAAACCGTGTCAAGTTGTCAATATGATTATTGATCGGGCGTATTCTATTTTCGAATAATAAACCGCCGGTCAATTAAATCCTCAAATAATTATCCGGTCTCGACAATTCGCTACGAAGACTTAACCTCACCCGTGACATTTCTTAACAGCTTAAATACATAACTGTAGTGTTTATCTATTTAAGAAGACATTCGATTTCTCAACAAACAGTACGCGTCGACAATAAATCATCCTTCTATTAAAACTCCACCCAAATATACTTCGCGAATTATTATGCGAATTAATTTTATTGAAAAATGGTAGCAGCTCGTAAAAACAACGATGGAAAATCGAAGGTATTGGTGCCGGTGCTGTTATGTGCTTTCGCAATACCAGTTTCCATGTTATTCTGGATCATTAACTTGATGTACTCAGTTTTAGCACCCGACACAGAGCGCCACACCGACGGTAATATCATATATTTAAAACGTGATTTAAAACAAGAGAAAACCATTTCTTGTCTCTCCTTATAGGATATTCCGTTATTTCCCCATGGAGATGGCTGACCGCCGTCATAATTCCCATACTTTTTGCCAGCTGGGGATTGAAGCGGAAGAGTTTAGATCTGAGCGGAGCTTTTTTGGGTAAAAAAAATTGC
Source organism: Tenthredo distinguenda (assembly GCA_947538915.1). NCBI lineage: Eukaryota > Metazoa > Arthropoda > Insecta > Hymenoptera > Tenthredinidae > Tenthredo > Tenthredo distinguenda. The sequence goes on from OX384537.1 coordinate 11,677,176, forward strand.
GTTTACATCTTGCTGATGAAAGTTGATTGAAACAGATAGTTTATATGTTAATCGTGTTTTCTGTGTCAAAATATCGAATATAATTCAACAAGACCATTATACAATTGTTTTTTTGATTATAAGTTTTTCAACTAAAAGGAAACTAATTCTTTTTATCTGAGATTGATATATGTCACAATATGATATCAAATATTGGATTAAAACTGATTAGAAATTGAATAAAACTAACAACTAGACAGTCTTCTTGGAATTGAATATTATTACGATCAAGTTTTAGATAACACCAGTTAGAACTCATTGATTTCAAATAAAGATTTTCTCATCAAAACTAACATGTGACGGACTCTAAATGATACACATTAGAACTTATTATATATATTAAACACTATTATATATCAATCCAATCGAAATCCTTTTGGAGGCAGACTCTCTGGCTGATTGAAATAATTTAAATCCATTCGAAAACCATTCAAATCTGATTCAATTGATTTTTTTGCCCAGGAAATCAAATAACGAGAAGAGTATCGAATTTTGTGAGCAGTTTTTTTTACAAGTAATTTTTACTTCCTTTTTATAGGATTGATCACAGGATTTGTACTCAGTATAACGAGCTACACGCACGTAGCTTGTTTGATAGCATTTTTTGTCACCTCTTCAAGGGCGACTCAGTTCAGGTCAAACAAGAAGAGAAAACTTGAACAAGAATATAGAGAAGGAGGGCAGAGAAACTGGATACAAGTTTTATGCAATGGAGGCATGGCTACTCAACTAGCACTGCTTTACCTCCTGGATGTTGGCTGTGGAGAAAGGCCGATTGATTTTGTTAAAGATTATAGAAGCTCTTGGCTATCCATTGGGATATTAGGTAAAATAACATATTGATATATTATCACCACCAAATACCATATTCATAGCTTCTTCTTAGAAGTCGGTTTAAGCTATAGCCTGATGAACTGATGGGAAATTTATGAACTGACTTTAATAATAAACAGGGAGCAAGACAGTCTTGACATTATCCTTACATAAACTTTCAATTTTTTTGTTCGAGTTTAATGGATGTAGTAAAGTACAGAATTTCATAATCTTCATTCTATTAAAAGACGCAAGGCATACTCAGATTACAGCCTTGAAACTCGATTCAATGCAGATTGTGGGAGAGGAAAGGATTTTGTCATAATCCTGTGACAAATAAACATAAGGCAATTTTCATGTTTTTTAATATTTGTATAAATGATCCTGAAAATATTCCAAAAGACCTCAAATTTCAAAATCTAAGCTTCATGTCGATGGCCGATATTGAAAGAACTCAACGCAGCAGTACAAGAAACAAAAGCATATCTTAGCAAAGCAAATAAGAAAATTGTATATCGGTGAAGCAGGAGACTGAGATACACTCGTTTTTTCTGTAGCGTTGAAATGAGATCCTTTTCCCTGACCGGTCTAGATACCCCTTTCCTGCCTGCTTGACCGAGATAAATTCCGTTTCAGGTGCGTTTGCGTGCTGTAATGGTGATACATGGGCTTCAGAGTTCGGTACTGTAATTGGCAATAGCGAACCATTCCTGATTACCACAAGGGAAAGAGTACCAAAAGGTTGTACTATTTATCGAATTTTAAATAAATATTGTATTTTATTTCCTTTTGATATGATCAAACAAAAATCAATTATTAGATACAGATGAATTTCATTCATTACGCATTAACGAGGTTCAAGAAAAGAACTAAAAACTTGAAGAAATTTTATGAGCAATTGAATATCTCAAATTTGCTTTTTTTAATATCATGCTAATAAAAATGCGATGACGATCTAATTCGAGTTAGATTTCATCTCAAAACTGCTCAACAGTCAACTGTAATTGAGCTGTCTTTCTATATCTCGAAAAAACTATTGAAATTGAGTTCAATAATGATTTCACTTTCAGGTACTAATGGTGCAGTGTCTTGGATTGGACTTTTAGTGTCTTTATTAGGTGGCTTAGTGGTAGGGCTAGCCAACTATATCGCAGTTTTATATACTGTAGACACAGTTGCATTGCAACTGGCTGCGCCGCAGTGGCCGATTATTATTGCTGGTGGTTTCGCCGGTCTAGCAGGTAGCATCCTCGATTCAATTCTTGGAGCAACCTTCCAGTACTCTGGTGAGAAAAACTCTTTCATACGAAACTGCAAATACGAATTATTTTTTCATCTAGATCTGCCCAGTTGTTAATTATTCGAAGTTTCCACTGTCACATAATCTCGTTACTAGATTAGCTCTATGATATCTAATAATATTCTGTTTTTTTGCCTATCAGGGATAGACGAGAATGGGAAAGTTGTGGAACGTCCTGGAAAAGGAGTTAGACACATTAGTGGGAAGCAGGTTTTCGATAACCACAGCGTTAATCTTTTGTCGAGTATCGCAATGGCTTTGACTCTTCCAAGACTGGCGAATGTATTTTGGCCCTGACGTCGTTTTTTTGTTCTAAAAATTAATCGAAAAGAATCTACATCGTATTTGTCTTAGCTGAATATCTAAGCGACCTTATTTCTATGATTTTTTTCTTTTTAATCTTTATCTAAGATACACGTATAACACATGGTAATAAATGTATTGTAATAACGTACGTATGTGTACAGTGAGTATAGTATCGTATAAAAAATTCAAACGGCTATGTAATTGTCGTAGGAAATATTGATCGAGCATAAAGAATCTTCACACCGTCTCGTGCCGTTAAAGAAAATCTTTTTACAATTATTACTAGTGGCGGTATTGGCTGCATTTGATATTTTTCTATTTAGCCAGACTGAAGAGTGAATTATATAATATATGTACTGTATAATATTAATTTTATTAATATAAGTGTACGTCGCGTTAAGTAGAATAGAAATACATATACGCCACTGGTCGGCGCTAAAGGATGTTTCGTAAGATAGCTTATTAATATACCACGTATAAATGACAAAGTTAATATATAATAGGAACTATTTTGTACTGTTGATTTAATCAGTGGTTGCCTTTGTATGAAGTATATAGTTTTAGAAATTAATGTATCTCCGATCTTCATTGGATACATTATCATTGTAAATCTCTGCTAATTGACGATTGATAAATGGCTGTACAACGTTTGTTATACCTAAAGCCTAAAATCGTCGGGTATAATAAACCATTTTATATTTTGTATTTGGATAACTCTCTTGCTTTTTCTCTTAACACTTGCTTTAGTAAAGAAAATTGATCGGAACTGATCAATCAATCAAATGAATAGTAATAAATCGTGTCTTCTGTTTCGAAATATTGAATATAATTTAATAAGATGGTTCAATTGTTTTTTTATTGTAAGTTTCTTATTGAAATGCACTCAATACGTGTACAGCAGGGAAAAGAAACTGATCGTTTTCCATCGTAAATTTCTCAGTGGAACTAAATCGTATCGAATATTGGATTAAAACTGATTAAAAACTAAATAAAACCAACAACTGAACAGTCATTCTGATATTGATCATGATTACAATTAGATTTGGGATAAACGGTTCAAATCCATTGAAAATCATTGAAATCTGAATCAATTGATTCTTCTTACCCAGAAAATCAAATAACGATTGATCACAGGATTTGTGCTCAGTATAACAAGTTACACAGAATTGGATACGAGTTTTAAGAACTATTAAAAACCATTCAAATTTAATTCTTTCAAATTACCGTTAATTGAATTTTGCCACCAGTCACCAGCTAAAAGATATGTGTATCCAATAATGGAAAGAATAGGATTGTTAGTGGACGGAAAGGAATGGGATTATTAATAAAATAACGCATCATCTATCTAGGTGAATAACGTCACATCTATTTCGTTCAGCTATGTAAGTATATTGACAGATTACTTGACATTCATTATTATTATTATTATTTTTTGTTTGTTTTCTTTACATAATAGTGTGCACGTGTTCAGTTTCATAGTTTACATACATTATTACTATTATTATTATTATTATTATATCTTCTGTTGTTGTTGGATATACAAAGTTATTTACATTTATTTTGTGCTGTACAGAAAAATTATATAGGGTATACAAACATTGATTTCATTATTTTACAATTAGTTATATATATATTCATATTTTCAAATTTTTCACACCATTATATATGCCAGTTATGTTTGTTTGGCTTTGCCATGGCTAGGCCGAAGAAGATTCTAATAATCTTTCAATTGAATCTCGATTTCTTTTTTGTTGGTTGTTTTCTTCGTTTACATTTCTTCTCTCTTTACTTTCGAGGTAATTTTCAATTACCAGGGTGTGGTTCAATCGTTAGATTATAGTTATTAACGATTATAGGTACTGGGTTACCTTCATTTTACAACATTATTATTACTTTTCATTAATATTTTCGTTGGTTTATTATTCGCTCATTATTATTATCTTACATAATACATGAAAGATAGCCATAATTCACTTCATTCTGTATAAAAATTAATTTTATATCTAAGTTTTGAGTGATATGACGATCGGTATTATAGGTACGGAGTATTTCATTATTCTGCAGTGATTTGTTCTATCCGAAGATATTACACCGTGTATATATGTATAGTAAAGTATTGATAAATATTGGCTTTTCCAACTGAAAGTATAATCACTGTTCTGGAAAAACCCTCGTCGAATCCGTAGCCAATGTCTTTTGCTGTTCTTCAAGAATAAAATTGTGATTCCGTTTAGGTGGATCAAAAAATCTTTGACCTAAACGCGAAACTTCATCGCGGGAATTGTTCTTTTCATTTTCTCTTGATCTACACGAAGAAATTCATGGAAGAATTTTAGCTTGAATCTCTAGGTGCTTTTACTGAAAATAGCTTCATGTATTGTTTCCATCGATTTTGCAAATATTCAGGTTCTACGATTTTTGAATTTGTTTTGAGTAGAAGAATGTTGAATGGTAGACCGAGCTTTCATTTGTGAAAAAGTTGCCGCTACGATTGACTCAGAAAAAATTCAGAGAAACCCGAGAGGTTTCATACATAAAGGGGTTTTTGAAAAGAACTACGTTTTCCTCCTATTTTCGTTGAAAACATTTGAATATAATGAGCTCAAAATTCGCATTAAAATTTTTTTGAGTAGATTGAGAAAGAACAGAATAGATTTTGTATTGTAAAAGTTTGCCCTCATACGTGAGTTCCTCGAGTTACATGCGGTAAAAATTTGATTTCATAAAAAAAAACAGCGAAGAAATCATTACATCTTTAGAGGGAATAAGGGAGAAAATCAACTATAGGCCTACTGCGTATTTCAGACACACATATAACCAAGCTTGTATTGTTATGCACATGCAGGTAGCACCCCAGTTTCGCATGGAAACCCAGTTAGGTGGCGCTGACGGATCTATACGTGCACAAACAGACACACCCCAGTAGCGTGGTTGTCGTTACGCGGCAGGCCTATACCGATCCAGCGAGGATCATTGCAGGATTTTGTCGACTTTCATTTGGACTGCAGCCGCATATATTCTGTATATCTATATAGGTACCTGTAGACGAGTTTACACACTTTATACAGTTTATGTGAAGCCTATAGTTTTCTTATTGCGGATGAACAGTTCACGTAGATACCACAAGTATTAAATTTGATGCGATCTGTTGTTCCGTATCACAAAATATCGTCACTCGTAATATATAAGTACCAAAATGCGAGGTCGAACTTAACGTGAGATCTTCCTCTTCTACACGAATATGTATCTTGAAAGCTAAACAACAATTATGATAATTTTCTTTTTCTAACGCTCAAAGCGTGTTCATCGAGTTTGTAAACGCGGTATGCCATTTCATGTGCTACTCTTCATCACGGCTAACTAAAGGACGACAAAAAGCGTTCATTTTAATTATAGTATGCATTAAGGGGGTACGTACCCTATAAATAATGGTATTTTCGAAGGATTGGCATATGTGGACAAGTACCGGTTGATCCAAGTCTTTGCATCAAGTGCTTTCACGTCGACCGCATGTAACTCTGAAACCCGATGACTCACAACTCCTAACTTTGACACGATTTTGCTTTAGGAGACTAGCAAACTTTTTCAATAAAACTGGTTCTTTGAAAAGAAATTTTTTGACACATGCCAGCCCTTCAAAAATACCCCTATTCAAGGTACATGTCTACCCCCTTAAGTAGGCAGGTTCTTGAACTGATATTTATAGGACAATTCGTAGGAGCACGAAAACACATTGTCTTATGAAAATAAAGATTCTGAGCTGAAATAGGTACACTTGAATCATTCGGAAAGTGATAAATTCAAATCGATTTACGTGCGAAAGATTCCGCGGTATCTAAAACTTGGCATTTAATTTCTTTAGACAAATTGTAGTTATAATGATATAAAGTAATTGGTTCACGGATTTCTGTATCGGACAATTGAGACACGTGTGCGGGTCATATCCCTTATCAATCTGTCGACGAAAATCGATCGAAATTTGTAGTTCGTTGTAGTGAAAATCTTTTGTAAATTACTGGTTGATATTTCGACTGAATTCAAAGTCTGTTTTGATATCATATTTAACATTGTCACCGTTTGTAATATCGGTATTCCTGCAGGACCTAAAGATACGCGTTAACACACAAAATATAATATACATATATTATATGGCGGAAAATAATTAAGAGATATATAAAATTCATATATAAATGTTACAATTATTGATTCAATATTAAACAAAAAATTTACCCCAAATTATAGTACTACCGATTATGACATGTCATTGCCTCCGAAACTGCACCTGCAATTAATATTCTATCGAATGTACTTCAATCAGATCGAATTTGTTTACATAGATTTTACAAATCGGGTTCTTCGGTGCTAGAAAGACGCTTAGATCGTTTTTGAACTCATCGCAGGATACATAATTCTTGATTTTTGATTTCTGACAATGATTTCGCTTCACCACCGTTTAGGAAATATCTTGTTTCTGTATAAATTTGCCGGGTTGTTTCTGGGCTTGCTTAATCATATTCGACGTCCGAAACACGTGCATTGAGATCGATAGAGATTTGTTATAATAATAAGTCGAATTTTATGCGCAGATGGTACCAGCTACAACCGAGATTCAAGCCAGAAGACTTTGCACATCAGATTACACAGAAATTTCATTCAAAATTATAACGTGAAGAAATTTTCCCGTCGAAATCTGTCAACATCCATTTGACAGTCGACAAAATTTCCGAAAATCTGTAAAGATCGTAGAACTCGATGTGACATGGGATTCTGACAGTGTCTATGATAGCGAATTCTCCAAATTTGATTTACACTCATCGCGGCTGATCTTGAATCGTCTTTTCTACACCCAGGTATTCGATTGAAGTCCAAGCATACATATTTACGTATAATATCTATACACACACGTGGCCACATAGGTATGTGTACTAGGGTGGTCATTTTTGGGGTCTGAATGAATTTTTATCGGGCCGCCCTACATTTTTATCTCAATATCGAACCCTTGACCACTGACCACAGGGGGTGAACTTCTCCATCTAAAATGGATACGATTTCGGTCTACTTTCAGTAAATATTTCATCGCGGGACTACGGATTTGCGAAAAGATCTGCAATTGTGAAAAATTATTGGTCATCGATGCTACTATTTGGGGAATATGTTAGAATCGTCTTTTGACGTTTTATGTCGATTGTACACCATTCGAATCTGACTTTCCCGTCAATTCCACAAAATCTCGTATCGCGAACTGACAACGAAACCCGACGATAACGTTTTCCCCAAATAGTTACACCGACGCCCGCTAATTTCTGACGATTGCAGATTTTTTTTCGCGAATAAGTAGCCCCGAAAAATTTACGGCAGGGTTGGAATTCGGAAAGGAAGTTGAAATCTGCGAAGGGAATTCTCTTGAATTATTTGGAAACGATTTGAGGGGTGGCCACGAAAAAAATCGTCCGTACTCCGAATAAGGACTACCCCAGTATGCATATATTATACACCTACATACAACAGGAATTAAATTTCAATTAAGTTTTCGTTTATTTATTCGTTCGTTCGTCAGCCAGCTGTCTCTTCTTCGTTCTTATACGGAAATCGGTAGTTGTTGTTACAACATATTTCATATTTTACGAGTGCTACATATCTGCGACATATCAGGGTCATGCAGATTTAGGAGTTGAAATCGGGTCAAAAATTTCGCGAACGATAAGCCGTCGCGAGATCTTACTACTTCGGTTTTTTATTCTTCATATATCGTTACAGCGATCACTGTTCTCCGCAGATCAAAGTCGCAAAATAATTCTAGAGAAGAATAGAAACGACACTGAAATCTGTGGAGAAGATCGACCGATTCAGTTATGGAAATTGTCAAATTTCTCAACTGTCAAAATTGACCCATGCAATTTTACCCCTGTCCAAAACCCCTGTGTTGAAATTCAAATTTTCGCTAATTTCGCTCCAAATATGCCCACCCTGAATCATATGGCACTCGTAGTTCAAGGGGATGTTGGGTTGTGAAGTTTCGAAAAAATCGACTTTCGCTTTTCGCCGTTTTCGGCGTTTAGCTGTATATTTTCTGCCTGTTTCAAACACAATTTACCGACAACTACGTTTTGCTGAGTGGTGAGAATGGTGTCTCAAAAACCGCTCCACCGATTTCAATTTTTTATTCTTTTTCTTCAAACACGTAGAAATTGTATAGTTAACAAGTGATGGGGCGAATTTTTGATTAGAAACTTGTTCAGCCGATATCAAGAATTATATTGCATAAAACAGGAAAGAAGTGATTTTTCTTTTTTTTTTTGTTTGCAGTTCAAGTCCGCAATTTTTTCATTTTCTTCAAAAACTCGCTGCATCGCATTGTAGAGTCTTTCCGGATTCAGAATTCACCAAGTTTTTCCATCCATCATATTCACCACCGGTAAAAATTGGAATTTCCATTTTTTTTTTTTTTTTCAATAATCTTTATAAAACTTGGAATCTCCTTCCAAACTCACGGTGACAAAAACACGATTCGCAACCCACCATCCCCTCAAGGTTTTAGTTTTGCGAACGAAATATGTGTGATATAGAATTTCTTGAAGCATATGTTACGAATTTATTGATAGATTGGGTACGGTTTTGGTGAAATTTAATCTGTCGTCAACGCAGCGATCAAGGATGATCCAAATACTCCGTTGACCGCGGGGTATAAATTCTAAATCGCAGTCGTCCGAGTGATCAGCACTGGCTCTGGTATTGGTTGAAGTCGTTGGCCGAGTCGTTGCGTTTTATAAGAACCTGAAGATGATTGCTACTTCCTCGACGCGCGGCGGGAATGTTGGATTCCGCGGATTCCTGCGGATCCTCCGCTGCCGCCGACTGGTAGTCACACCTTCTCCTCTCCCGCCATCGGACCTGCGGTCGATCGGACAAACTGAAACAGTCAACACCCCAAAATGGACTCGACTCGGGCGATGTCATTGGCACGATACGGACGACGATCTCTAATTCATTGATGTCCAAGGAAACTATTCGATCCTATCATTCGATAAGGTTTCTAGGTACCAAAAAAACGTGCGTTTCGATAACCAGCCATATAGCGTACGACCACGAAGTAATTGGATTAGGAAATGTACCATGCGCCGAGGTCTTCAGCCCCTAATTAATAAAAATCACACACCAGTACTCTCGGTAAGAATAACCACCCTGGGATATTGTACGACCGTTATTTCAAACCATTATTCGTGTTAGTGTTTAGTAAAGTTAGTCCGCATTGCACCATTGACGATACAAGCTCCATATAGACTCATGCGACACTTATATGGATGTACTTATGGTAACAAAGAAATGCTCGCATGGGATTGAAATGCTTGTGCAAAAATCGAGTCGGAATCAGGGGACTCGTCTGTCTTCGAATTTTCTTTTGAACAAGCCGTTGACAGACGGTCCTCTCGTCATGATCGTGTCGATTACTGAAAGCGAGCACATGTTCGTTACTCCGATCTTACCGAGACGGTTGTTGCCGTGCACGAGTTGGCCCTCTTCCTCACGAACGCAGTGCCCTCCCATTTTCGTTTGAACTGAGTTATTACCTGTGGAATGAAATTTTTGATGGAAATTCAGTCTCGGATACGCGTAGTAGTTTCTGGGATGCTCGCATCATCGCGCAGTCTCGAAAACCGACATCGGTAAGCATAGTTGATTCGAAAAACCGTGAGACACGGGCTCAGCGACTTACCTCTCCGTTGCAGAAGCAGAAGAGGATTGCGACGCAAAGACCCTGGAAATAATGAGCAATTTTATATACGATTCCCTCAAAGATATCATTCTCATCCCAGTTTCACGATGGAGAATTGAAGCGCCGGCATTCTTCAACCTCCGAAACGGTTGGGGAATTTATAAATCAGAATCACCTGGAAGGACGCGGTGATGGCAGAGATGATCGCGTAGGCTCGTTCCCAAGGATGGCCTTTGGGCGGGCGGAATGGAATCACCAGGTAATGGAGACCCAGCAGTGGAACCAGAAGCAGCGTTGCCCTGAGGATAAGGAGACGAATTTGTAGTACATTGCGTTGCATCGACGACTGAAATTTGCGGAAGGTTCGAGGATTGTGTAGCTAAGAACCTGAAAGCCTGAAGCATTGCTCTCGATGGTCTGCTGCCGATCGCCGGTCCGGCCCTCAGCTTCGTCAGAAGAACGCGCACGATGTTGCAGAGAAAGAGCAGATTTAGTAGCGTGGATACACAGACCGGGTAGATTAGGACGTTGGCATAACTTCCTTCGTTGATCCAGCACCTGAAAGTACGACGAGATTTGTGAACGAACCCGTGATGTCACGATGGTCCGAGACGGAATAGAAGTCCTGCTTTTGTCCTGCAAGTTCTCACCGAAGACTTGGAAGTGCGGACTGGAATTCGAGGGTAGGATTGTGCGTGTGACGGAATTCTGCTTTGCGCTTGAAATTGAAAACCATGACCGTCTTTGAGCAAGTTTGGGACTTTGAAATTCTAGTTCGGACCTCTAGATCCTAGAATTCAGAGAGCTTCGTGATTCTGATCTCGACTTGTAGATCTTTGATCTTTTGATAAAGCGATTTCTGAATCGTTGGACGAACGAATTCAGAGTCTAACATAAAACTGATCAGTGAGACGATTTTTCCCCAGCTTTTGAAGGTGTAATTAGAATTTGGAAATTTATTATAGGATGTAGAGACGCTGATAAGAATTTCAAGTGCAAGCGCTACTTCTGATTTATACCTCTGAATCCTTAGACAGGATAATATATAAACAATAATTCTAAACAATAATTCTACTGAAACAGAATCATATTTCTCTCGTCAAAACTACAGAACGAAGGAATTGAGGATCAAACTAAAATCTCCTGCTCGCAAATTGATATCGCCAATGTGTTTTCGTGAAACTAAGTAGAACGTTGACTTTAGTTTTTTATTTCACCTGTTGCAGACGCAATTACTGCTCAATGGTTCGGAATAATTTCTCTACGTATATATATATGTAATAACGAGTTGCAGAGTCTGTTCGATGAACTATACCCGACGAACGAAAGTACTTTTCCACTGAAGACGGGAATTTGATCAAATAAGTGTATTTCTTTCTTGCGAAACTCTCTTTAAAAAGTCGGAGTTTAACCAAAGTTGAGTTTAAGAGTACCAGGGAAGACTGGGGCATTCGTCATAGCTGTGTAGGGGGTTTAACGAAATTCGAATTGGATGAGAAATTGAAAGTGAAACTTTTCCCCGCGAGCTGGATGGTTCCCCGTCGTAAAGCTACAGCTTTAGCGCCACAGTTTGCAGAACCTCGCGAATACCCTCAGCCTGTAGACTTCGCGGATCGTTAAGCTTCGAATCGCCCATTTATTACGACGAAGATGAGCTTAGAGGTCCCAGGTTGATGATACGATCTTTCGTAGCGTGACATTACCAAAGTGTAAATACTTACCAGAGGACCGACTCTCAGATCTTGAAAGTAGAATTTAAAATTGGCAAAACTTTTTCTCTCCCACAGCCGAGTCCTTTCACAGATTTATTTATTTTAATGACGTCCGTCATTCCGAGCTCCGCGTGAAAACGACCCCCGACCAAGAGACAACCAAAAATTCACCCCATTCTTTGCAACTCGAAAGTTCATCCGATGCTTCCTCTCTTGTCATAACGAGTCGAGAAAATTTCTTCGCAATTTTCGCTTCTACGGATCGATCAGTGATCAGTCTTGCTCACAGTTTCGCGAAAATTTGTACAGCGAGTAGCCTGGTCCCTGGCAATTGTGGCGAACCAAATATAAGCCAGTTATTGTTACAGTAGGACTTTTGATCGCCTAGCTATACATTGCGGTAAGCCTCTGCATTATGCAAGGCATACAACGCTTGATTATGCATTAACGTACGGGCACTCTGCTTTGTCGGTGATTCTATAGCGCGAAATTTGATCTTCAAACGCGTTGTACGTATACATAGGTACGTCAATTAAACCACGATGAGATTCTGCAACCATGTGAACCACCGTCGCACAAATTTCCAATCGAGTACTCAGAGGCTCCGTAAAGGGAATCCATATATTCATGAACGTGACAAATACCGAATCATCAGCCAACGCGTGCCTTTCTTTCTTTATTCCCTCGAAATCCTCGAGATATATCCTGGTTCTGTTTATAGAATAAATAGAATTCAAAAACGAGGTACAAACTGCGTTGTGTCCGTGGGCTCGCTGCTGGCAGCTCTTAGTGCAGCGTATATAGTCACAATGATGGCTGGGGTGGGCCAGCCCAAAGCCATTAACCACTTGACTAGTTTGTGCTCGCTGGTGAAGGCGCTCACAAGAAGGGTGTGCAAGTAGAAGCCTTCGCACAGCATCCAGGCGTAATTTGTCAGTAGAAAATAGTGGAGAATCACGTGCAGCATGCGACAGCCGATCTAAGAACATAGAAAAAAGGGTCATCAGCGAATTCTGGACGAAAGTGGTGGCATAGAATTTGACTAATCGACGGCTGAGTTAATTTCGTCGTAATACAGACCCCGTTTTCGAAGAGAGTTATGGGCTTGGCCGCAATGAGACCGTACCAAATTAACCAAAGGGCATTGTTAACAGCGAATGAGGCGAACAGATTCATGTGCAGAGTGATCCTTGCGCATCTCAACGATCTGTAACGGGAAGGTAACGCGGATTAGTCTTATCCAAAACGGGATTGTAGATGTTGAGCTCAAATTACCGGAAGTAAGTAAGGATGGCCAGAGACAGGAGAAGAGCCACGAGTGATATCGTATACCCGGTTTCGTAGATGACGTTCAATTGCTGCTGCCACTGAAACGAAAAAAGAAGCGAAACGATGAGAGATCGTTGAAGAAAAAGAATACGATTTTTTTTTGATTTTTCTAGAAACGTTTGAACTGTTTGGTCGAAAATACGACGCGTGATTCGAGTCTTATACCACATCGGTTTCCCGCAGCCTCCGACCTTTCATCTTCACTTTATGCCTCGGAATCCCGTAATCCAACGTGGAAGTTTCCGCTCATCCGATTCAAAACTGCCTCTAGACGATTGACTCGACGTTTTCAACCTCCGAGAACGAAGGCTGGATAGAGATCGAAACCAGCTCTGCTTATCGCGAAATAAGAAACCAGAATACAGGAAAAGTTGTTTTCGCGTTCCGTGACGCAAGTGCCAAACGATTTTACTCGCATCATATACAGGGATTTCAGTTTCATATTCCAGAACATATCGCAAAAAGGTCTCCGCACTTGCGGTTCGACTGTGTATCCGTCAACCCTAAATACGAGAGCAAATGTACCGAGGATTTCTTCGGGACTCGGAATTCCTATTCAACCAAATTCTGTCATAAATTTCTACTTGTAGCTTCGAGATGTCTCATCATTGACGAGTGATCGTTGACGTTTATTAACGACGATATTCTTGCGTCGTAATTCGATGCGAAAATGGGATTGAGATAAAAGTAGAGAAGATATATGCCGGGAGTACTACAGTCGAGAGAGACTCTTCCTCAATCTATTTTCTCTTACGTTTTTCCACCGGTTTTCCTCTTCACACCGAGTGACAGGAATCGATATACGTACGATATACTGAGTTCGGCGAGTTAGTTCCGAGGTAAGACTCTATCTTCGATTGAAGAGTGGGTATACACGTCGAACGAAGACGTCTTAATTCCGCCTCATTTTTCGCAGCTCGTTCCTTTCCATACTTCTGCACTAAACACGACTGAAGTTGAGAGGAATTCAAGCCGATTGCGAGCGCTTAGACGTAATTTGCATTGACTGATTGCGTGTTAAAAGAAATTTTTTATTTGAAGCCCTTTGTTCTCGCGAAAGTAGAAGACAATGGAAGATGTGTTATTGGTTTGCCCCGAAATCACATAATTTTAAAACAATTCCCTTGAGATTTCGAAATTTTTTAAAAGTTTATAAAATTTCCAATTATGTCTCGAAATAGAAGCAATCAGCTGTGAAATATCCGAGTCGATAGAATATGTCTTTGAAGCTTCCCAGTTGGAAAGGAATTATTTCCGAGGTGTATATACCCGTTTAAGATGATGATTTTGAATAATTTTGAATAATTTACATCCGCAATTTCCGTCGGTGTCGCGGTCGTCAGCTTATGGAAGCCGAGAATCTCCATGAATTTATAAATTTTCATCAATCGAATCGAGCCCGGTATAAGGCGAGAAAAGCAAGCGCGAATGTCTTCGCCAAAATTCCCTAGGGCTCACTTCTGCTGGGTAGAGGTTCCTCCGAGAATGCCTCCCCAATGAATTATGTAGTACGTGGATACACACGTGTTTTGGCGTCTCCTAACGCTTCGCCATGTCTTCGATACCGATGGGCACTTGATGCATACGGGCTACCGCAGCTACGAGCACGTATACGATGTGTTATCTTCGTATTAATAAAAGCTCGAGGAAAAATCTCGAGGGGAATTTCAGGCTCATTTCCTAAGCCAATATCTTCCGGTCGTTTTATGACAGTCTGCGATATGATCCAAATTCTGTGAATTCCAAAATCTCGTATCGCGTGAATCTGGATCAACGAAATACGTGCGCCGTAAAAGAGGGTATTTTCGGAGGGCCGGTTTGCCCGAGAAAGTGCCTCAGAATTTCCCCGTTTTATCACAGCGGTTCACTATACGGTCTTCAAAAGTCACGATTTTCGACCCATCGGAATATCTCGTAGTCAGACGGAGCCCGACCAAAAACGGTATCGGTGAAGGGACAATATTTTAGGATGTTTACCTCGGTTATAGAAAATTCGAGAACAAGCAAAGAATTCATTACTCAGCTCGTGTTTGCATGATATAAAAAAGTTCGAGGCACACAAATCCTTACTTTTATGTATCAAAACAGTCCAAGCGGCGATAGCGAACCGCCGTGATAAAATTCGCTTATTGAAAAGGTCTTTTGGGACGGACCAGACCTCGAAAGATATTTCCTCTTCAGAATAGACTCCGTTCAAGGCATGATTCTCGGTGCGAAAAACGAACAAGTATATCGTATTTTCGATTCACTTATGCCCCTGAAAAGTGCATAATATTCGACCATATCGCATCCCATTCGTGTCTCAAATTGCGAAGAGATATCTTATCATCTAGTGGAGCCAGGGAAGCCACAGACCTTCAGGTTGGGCGTAGAAGGAATGATATAAACCCGATCGAGCCAAGGGAGGAAGTGTTGGCCAGGAGTGGCTCAGAGGAAGAGTCTGCATGTTTTAGGGACAATAGATAAACTCACGGCTCCGTCTGCGTAATCAGCGGGTCTTGAATATTTCATAAAGTTCGCAAACTCGAAGGGAGAAAATCTAGCGTATGTTTATTCGCACATATGTACGCGGCTCCGTATACCGCAGTGTTTGTTTACCGATGAATATTTCAATAGATTAGATAGGCAAGTGCAGTCGTTGTGCAAGTCGTAGGTACGCGAGAATGATCGCAAGAAATCGCAACGATTCGTCCCGTTTCTGCGAGTGAATATCTAAGGAAGAAATTTCTCGTTGACAAAATGGAATTCCGCCGATCTCTAACTCTCGTCTTCTTCTTAATTAGTTTCTCCACTCTGCCAAGAGCAGCCGGGGGAAATTAACCACCGTGAAAACGGCTCGAATAGGCGAAGCTTTGATTAATAGAACGAACATATATTGATACTTACGCTGAGATCCTCCAGGTTCACACAGGTCGTATAATTGCTCCATATTTGGTGAGATTCGGGGTGTTTGAACCAAGTACCATTCGCCTCGCAGTCCTTGTGTGCGAGACCTATACGAACAAGCGGGAAAAGGAAGAAACGTAATTTAGCCAGTCGTATAATTATGGAATTTCCTTAATGGCTAATAAAGTGTCTAAGCGCTCCAGCTACTCTCAAGATCATTTTAGAACTGTTTGTTCGATCCACCGTTCTAAATGTCCGCGTTTCGACTTCAGATCTGGAACGAGCGATCCAGAAAACCGCTTCCGAGTGAGTTTCAGAAGAATCGGATATCAGGAAAAGTCTAGACTTCGAAGAGTCAAGAAAACGTACAAAAATGGCTTGTGCCACATCTCAGGGTCGAGATACATCCCTTATCTTGTCGACAGGATTCGTTTTGCGTGAACAACTTACCCCTCGCATTGGTGACGGCGAAAAAAACTAAACGTCTACTTGTTTTAGACACCCTGGTGGTTATATTGATTCTGTATTCGATCAGACTATGTATCTGCTCTCATTGTCAGTGGCTGCGATCGACATTGTGCGCTGGCGAACAACCACCACGACATTTAGACGGGGCGGTAGAGCCAGGAGACGGCTGGTCGGGGTTGGGGTTGGGGTTGGGGAGTGCCTCCATTAACCACCACCACTACGCGAAGGAAATGCATTGTGCAAGGATCGAGGAAACACGGTGAGTCTCTGTGCAGAGGCTGACACAAGTACAGAGAGGCATCGTGCCTCGACAATGGAGAAGCATTAATAACAATCTGTCGTGAGGCTGTCCACCGTTAATGTATAGTTTACCTGAAATACGGTGTACAGCATAGAACCTGCCGGATCGACGCTGTGATAAAAAGGCGAAAAATCCCGACCTCGCCGTTTCCATAAATTTGCAATTTGCAGCAGTAGCTGGCTTCTACTTTTGCGCACACCTATATTTCCATCCCACTGTATGGGCTGCTCTAGGAACTCGCTTTTGGTGAATAATGAACGTCCATAGTCAAGACAGCACAGTCCTTGAGACGCGGGCTAGACAGGTTTGTCGGAATCCTGGGAAATCAGGGAAACCCGGAATCTGGAATGTTTTATCGTGCCATTCGGGATAGCTGCTTTTCCGGACGATTTCTGATTTCCCTAGAATGCAGAAACGCATCTCAAATGTTATTCTACGATCTGACGATCATCCGAAGGTTTCATTTAGGTCGCCAGAATTTTGTGCCGAACGACGTGCACGAAGATATTTGGATTTACCTGGAAATCCTGGAAACGTCAGGAAATTTCGAAAATTAGACCGTAGAATCGATCACTAACAAGCTTTTCAACAGGCGTATACTATGTCTCAATATTTCCCAAGATTTCGATCTCTTTGGATCGATTTCACATCGGTTGAAAAGATTTCGTATATTCCCACGAGGCTTCAAACGATTTCGCAGGATTCTCAGAGACTCCGCGGGATTTCGAGGATTTCCAGAGATTTAAAAGATGTCTTAGAATTTTTTCAACTTTTCGCGGACGAAATTCTGATTTGGTCACTGTACTTTGGCATAAATTTTTCGCCAGTTTCCCTCGACATGTCTCGTATCCGCATAGATGTATCGTAAATGAATTCAAGCGAAGCGAAGTAGCCGATGTCCAATTTTCTCACGCTTCTAGATACCAATAAGAAAGAGGCTGGATTTCGGTTCGCTTTCCGCGATATATCCGAGGCATTTTGGAGCGAACCTCTTGTCTAGATCAGACTTCTATTCCAGCAGAGGCGAAAGATTGTTGAGGGTTTGACTCGCTGAGACGAGGGGCGAGATTAAAGGATCTACTATCAAAGTTCCGCTAGCGGGGAAGTAATAACGTTTCTATGAGTCTAACTCCTCGATATTCACGGTTAATTTAATTCTGAAACCGAGCGAGGTGCTTAATTTACTTCGGTATACCTCAAAAACGATGCTGAGAGAGTGTTTGCCCCTCGCTAATAATCTACGCGGATTGAATTCAGCAAAAAATCTTCAAACCTGAAGAAATGTGAGTCGATATCGTCGAAAAATTTATAACTCGAGGTCGACGATAGGTTCTATGATTAAAAAGGGGCCAAAGTATTTACTTTATCCTAGACGGGGCAACTTGCTCCTTTTTTTTCCATCCTCGCGTTTTCTGATTGCCCAATCCTTTCTATTTGCGATAAAAAGTCTTTCGTACACACGAATCTCTTCATTTTTTGACGAGAAATAGGATAATGTCAATTTAAAGAAATTCACTGAGAATCGAATCGGTAAAAAGTTCGTTTGAACCAAAAAAATCACGGAAAGAAGAAGAAGAAGTGACGACGATCAATAATACATTTTTTCTTTCAAACTTTGATCCCATTTTTTGTGACAGAGTATACAGAAAAAAGTAAAAAATATCCACCGAGTTTGGAAAAATATATTCATCAGCCTTTAGCGGCGCAAGAAATGCGTACCTATTCGCGGATAAAAGGCATTCCTTCCCCAACCCCTGGACTCGTAGGTGTTTGTGGCTCGTTTGCCGGGATATTTTCGATGTAGGAACGCTGAGTTATATAATCCTACGTTAAATTTAATTGATTTTAGTAGAAGAAGCGGAACCGGCTTGACCCCCAGAATCGAAACGCTGTAGAGTAACTGGGGTGTCTATGTCCCCAAGAGCGCTGCAGTCGACACCGTTTCATAGCTCACAAAGCACTGACAATAAAACCGACCTGATCCAATCTTCAGAATGTTCGATTGAATCATGGATGAGATCCCTACCTGAAAATGTCGTCTGCTAGTTCGAGGACGAAGTTTAAATCTGGATTGGTGTACATCCATGCATCCCTGAAGATCAGAATTGGTCACGAATATTTTACAGGGTCCATCATTCTTGTCAAAATTAGGGTCGAGATGTCCTCAGTCATTTTATTCCAAATTATTTTTACTTTCCTTCAATTTCATCATCCGCTAATTTTCATTTGAAAAAATCCCTTCTCGCAATTTCTACCGAATGATTGTTATTCTTTCACGGACTCTGGTTCATACGAATTTTTTTCTCAATAATCGTATCAGATAAAATAGACGAGAATTATTCCAGCGATATGGTGATAATAATGTGCTATAAACTTGCGGGATTTACGGGAACCCGTCATTTTTCGATAATTAATTGTGCAGGGTAACAGTGGCGATTTACGTGTTTATTTTGACGGCTATTTCGGTAATCCGAAACGCTTTCCCCGTGTTTTTAAACCGTTTACTTTCAGGTTCTTCTCCCGAAGTATAACCAAGACCGGTCTGCAATGTGTACATAGATAATTGGCTGAATTTGTTTTGCCAAGTAATGGAATGCTAACATTTGTTCAGTACTCTTAACCGCTACATACGTTCCAAGAGAAAAGACACCCCGCAGGTAGACAGGTAATTCAACTTCCTCTGCGAAGAATTTCGTGTATTTATTGCCAGGGAATCTTCGAATTTATAATAAATGACTACGGGTACAGATTCCCACCGTTATTTTTCACGCCTCTGGAGAAAAAGGCACGCTGTTACATCTTACGAAAAATACAATGATTCATGTAACTAGAGAAGAGTTCGTTCGGATCAAAAAAAAATTCTTGCATGGCCACAGAGCCAAACAAACGTCAGTTCAATTCTTTGTTTGTTTTTTTTGTTTATGGGAAGATATACTAATTCGACACATCGACTTGGCTGAATGGACAAAATATTTTGCTGAAATAACCGAAAACTTATTTCAAAGAAAACGAATGAATTTGTCTTATTTCGTGAAGAAAAAAACTAATTTTGGAACAACTAGATCGCATTTTTGTTTCGGATCACAAAAACGAAATCAAACCAAATGCTTGGCTCGGATAAAGCGAACTTCTCTCTGAGTGCGGGCAGGATATCCTTCGCGAAGGCTGCAGCCACCTACTCAGCAGCAGTGGCTATAAATTTCATACACTGTAAGGCACGTGGTGGATTTCGACAATGCATATGTAGCAGTCGAATAGCCATTTGTCACGGGAGCTAGAAAAAGATGTGAAAGAATCCGCTGAGGAATTTAGCATACCGCGAGGAAGGATATTGATTGTCGGAGTCCACGATGTGAGACCGCCGCAGATTTATATACTATTTGTGGCAATCAATGCGTTGTGCTTTTATCAGTCTGTCCGAGTGCTCGGCTTTCGTCTTTCGGCAAATATTTGACCGGCTAGGTATGGAAAATTCCGTGAAATTAAACGAGCGAATAATGTGTACACAGCTCGAACGGGAGTTCCTTACAATTCAAACAGATCCTTATAATTCCTTTTCATTATCAACCGATTGGTCCAACGCCTCAGAAGTGTTCGACCATTATCCTCGTTTGTCACTCGAGGCGACTGCTGAGTCCTTTCTCAAAATTATTGGAAAATCGAATCATTCCAACGCGAATTGCCTTCCGTTTCATATTTCGTAGAATCTTACCGTCGAAATGCGCGAAATCGCGTTCGTGCGAAATTTTGATCAGATACGTCTACTCAGGCACGAGTTATGGGTATGGGTTTTTATATCTCACCCAATTACCTAATTTGAGGAGAGCGTCAACTCAGCCCTTCCCGAACATTACCAGATCAAATATGGGAGTATTGCCCGGTCAATAGAAACCTTATTATATCAGTCGGAATGTTTACCCATCCGCTTTGCTAAGCCAATCGTTCGAGAGGCTAATCAAACATATTTCAAATTATATAACTATGATGCAATTAGCTGTATAATTACATTGCGACCGGATACAGCAATACTTGAGCCATAATTTTTGAAATTTGAAAAATAATGGATGCATAGGGGAGTTTAATGGTCTGAGAAGAACCTGGAGACGGTCGAACTTGAAGAGATAAGAGACTGAGGCATGCTGAAGGACCTCCTAGGATAGTTCACGCAAGTTTTTACCCCGAGGATTTCATGAAAAATAAGTTTGGCTAACTGGGAACGTCATTCGGCCTGGAATCAGAGCTTCTTGCTCTGTTTATTCCCGCGATTGCTGACGATTTCCCATTTCGAACATCAGTGAAGTGTCAGAGCCAGATTTCACCTGGGGTGCAAAATCTCTTAGTTACATCGGAGGGTGAACAGATTGACGGGACTACGGACAAACTGCTCGAAGTTGGAGGGTGCAGTTGAGATAACGGGTCTCAAGTTTGGACAAAAAGTTTCTCTATTCTCTTTCTAGATCCGAAGTGATCTATTCGTTCTTAAATTGCGGGGAAGCCTCGAGGTGAGACTTGACAAGCTCGATGGGTTCTATTCGGCATCACAAGTGACCGAATATAATCGATCTCTCATTAGTATTCAATGAACTTTTGTCTCGGAGATTTCAAACGACAGTTTCGTTCGGAGTTTTAGGCTGCTTTTCAAATCCCGGCGATGAAACGTGAGTGTAAAGCCAATGTTTGGGTAAAAACATGTAAAATCCTCGGAGATCCGTGATTATGGAATTCCGAATCAGTTGAGGAACGGGCGATCTTTAATATTCGATATCCAAATTGCGATTCACTCCTCCGGCAAAGAGTAATTTTGCCATTATTAAAGCCTGCAGACTGCAGTGGAGTGTGATTCAATATTGATTAGACTCCACAGTCGGAATAGAAATTCTAATTTGATCTTCTGGAACCTCGATTTCTCCGTCCTTTAGTTCAACCCACAGAAATATGATTTTTTTAGCGCTAGCACCTGGAATTCTCCACCCAACTGAATTTTGAAATTTTACCTACAGCCCCGAAAGTCTGCGAAAAATCAACGCGACGATCGATTTCATTTTTGCCGTGAAATTTATTCCTCAATGAGTTCAGATGCCTGGTTTGCGTCTAAACTTGCTAAAACGGACATAACTCTCACTTTTGGGGTGGAAATCAGAATTTCGTTACGTACGCAACCCCACCGTGAAATTCTAGTTTGCACCTTTAAGTCTCCGTTGAGCACATGTAGAATAAACCAGAATTTCTACCCCGACTCGATCTATCATTTATGCAGAGGAATGGAACTGCATGAAACTTTTACCAGCTTTGTGGGTTCTCGTCAAAGAAAGTCTAAATTCCTGGGAAACAACTACCACGGCATATCGTGCGTGTGCTAAAAGCTCAGACGCTGCTTGAGAGGGTGAATTTACTCGCGTCTCGCCAAGACTTTTTTTCTTTTTTTTCCCCCAACAAGGGTAAGGGGAGTACTAATGTCCGACCAAATGATTATTCGACCTGGTAGTCCTGGTTTGATTGATTGCCACCGAGGAAAAATGCTTTCCATCCAACAGGCTGTTGCCTATCTGTGCACAACGGAACACCACCTAATCCATCGAAGTTAATGTACCGAAATTTCGGTCGGAGATCCCAGGGATTTCATTTATCTGATTATACCCATGTCTATATGTTACATGTCTACATATACCTCTGCGCATGCATAGATTTAGTCACTTTCCATCCAGCGGAGGAACGGAAGCTCCGCGAGCTTCCGGGCATTTCGCTTGTAAGTAGCATTAAAAATTAAGGATTCGGTCGAAATGAGCTTCATCGAGATTATCACGAGGGCCTCGCCCAGTCTGGCTTAATAGAACAAATTGAATCAAGTGAAACGTAGAATAAAATATTTAGATACGTAAAAATGAATTTAGAGATATTTCATCTCGTTTAGATGGCCCGGTATGTTATATCAGACAGTTCTTCTTCTCCATCTCAGGTATCTGAACTTCGGTGACAATCTGTGCGTAGAAGATTGACGGTGGGACGTTCTTCAGGGATTCATATCGCGTTCGTTACACATGAGACCGTCTAGGCAGGTATACGAGGTACTTGTAGATATTCTGGGGTGTTGGAACCTCCTGGATTTCATATTTCTGAAAACTGTGTCGGCAACTGTTGCATAGCTTTCTGGAAAGGAATCGGCCGTTTCTCGGCATACGCGCGGTCAGTATATGGGGCGAAAATATTCTCTCGTAAAGTTTAACCTCCTGGAAGGAGTAGACCCGGAAAATATCGCCCGAGATGCTCGGAAACTGCCTCCTGTGAAACGGTCCAGTTCACTCGAGGCATCCGAATGAAATATTCGTGGACTTGGAAACGTATTGGTACGGAGAGCCAGAGTTCGGTTCAGTGCATGCATATTTGCGTTGAAGAAATTTTCGCCCCTTTCCACCCGATCAAAGAGTGAACAATTGTGACTCGCGGAGAGAATAGATCGTACTCTCGTATTCATCTGGCCGATGGAAGCTCGAAGTTTGTTCAAGTACGGCTTTTGTTGTCAGAACTGAATTATCAACTACTGGAAGTGGAAAGTAGATAATTCTTCGAAACAGCTGGACGAATTCTGAATAGTTTCCTCCAAGGAAACTAGTTCGTTGCATCGAGATTAATGGAATCAGAACGAGAGTTGTTCCCTGGGAATAGTAGACTGAAAACTCCCGTTGTACTTTTTCATTTCCCTCAGAATCTCTCACGATATTACGCTGTGGAGATGAAAGCCTGTTTGCAACAATATATATGCAGGGATTCTGGGCAGAAAATATTTCAGCAACTCGTGGAGAACGAGAAAACCTGGTTTCATTTATTCGCACAGACGTGCGGCTGAACTGTGACGGAAAATACACCCAGACTCGAAATGTGGAATGGCAAAAAATTTGGGAGACCGATTTCGACTAATTTGTCAGAATTATATCGACAATAGCAGCTTTATAATTGATTGCCCAATCCAGGAATTCATTGCCATTAAATTAGCTGTCGTCAATCTTAGTTAGAGCTCTTTTAATTATCCGTCTCTTAATGGTGGCGTACGAATTGAAAAGCTCAATGAGGTGAAAAGTCTAGACAAAATTTACCGTTGATTACCCTGCGAGATGCGAGCCAGCGTTTTCAGAATTACCCGAAATACTCAACCAGAAACAGCCCGTTATTATATGTGATCTTTAATTATCACAGACATGGGTTAGGCGAAGGTGAGTCGTTGTAATGAACGATCTCCTTGGGTCCAGTAGATTATCTATTAATTAACCCCATGGAACCACTGGGTCTAGAAATTCACTTGAGCGACCAGAACCGCATATTTTGCGATAGGGTTAGCAGAGATTACATCGCATCTAGCGAAACGGATTTATGCGAAACAATTCTAATCTTGTTTGCGATGGATTCCATGAGCCTTTCGTAGTCTGGCTTGATTCATGCTCCTCTCTTGCTCATTCGGATTTATTTCAGCTGGCTAGACTAAAGTCTCGTGGTGAAACTGTACAGAGGCATTTATGCGAATGGAATACCACAGGCACCTCACACTTTGGTTTCCATTATTCGGCGGAATTGGATGCTTCGCTCTGCCAGCACTCTGCCATCAGCACAAATTTCGTATATCTTACAGTCAGTAGAAACTGCAAGCCCTTTGCTGATTTTTTCATTTCGAAGCTCTGTTCAATTATGAGCCAATGATTCATTCGAATGTCCAGGAGCTGGATTCATACACTAGATTTCTGCTCGACAATGGACAAGACCAGCTATTGTTATCGGCTACTTCATTCTTTTGAAAAAAATGTCGACGGATTCTTAAAGAAACTGTAACAATCAGATTCCATTCAGGATATATTGTATGGAAGTTCTTTCGCTATACATCAATCCGATCGAAAGTGCTCAGCCAGGTTCAGCCCAGATCGTTTGCTATTCCCCGGCCCCTTTGTGGTTTTGTTTTTTCGAATTACTCTTCACTCAAAATGAACATACGTTCGATGAGCACAAAGAGTGTATCGCGTTTCGCAGATGGAACGAATAAATTCAGAAGATATTTCTACCCCTTCTTTTCTCTTCTTCAAAGCATATGGAAGCCGAGAGATAAAAATTGCGATAGAGAAACCCGAAATGAAGCGACCCTACCCAGCGACCATAACGGTTCGATATATGTAAAGTAACTATTAAAATTCGCATTAAAGCTGTATCATGTATGCCTCAAGATCCACGGGGGCTTAAGAATGCTTTTAAAAGCCCTCATTTTCCAAGCTACAGTATTTATTCCGCGGAACACGCACCTTTGCATATTTAAAATCCCGCGGACTCAACGCAAATGTTAAATTCCTCTGCCACCCGGAACCAGGGTATTATTCCCTTGACACATATCAGGCTCGGATTTCTTTCAGCGATCCCTTAATATTATCCTTTGTTTATTCCGAAAAATATTCCCCAGCAAATACTTCGCATATATTGAAGCTGAAAGGATTTCGTATCGCAGCCCCAGCACACGTTTCACTCTTCATGAAATTTGTTTTTTATTTTCTATCAGAATTGGACAAATTTTGTCTTCTAGGAATTAATTTTATTAATTTGAAAAAAAGGAGATCCACCTATTCGTCACGAAGCAAATTCATATTATAAACAAGGCTATACCTTGGATAAATAACACATGGTGAATTCGAGGCTAATGGTGCAACCATGTGGAATAGCGTTCGATTGCGTAATTGCTATCGCAATCAGTGTTCTATTTCTGAGAGTGGTCGTGGTGAACCATACGAAAAGGCCTAGCACGTTGGGGACAGCTCGGAACAAAGCTCGATATAGAAGCTACAAAGCGGGGCTTTTTGTAGAATAGACAAACCCGACGATGCGTGAAAGTCTACTATTAACTTCAATGCCGCAAAGCCATTTTATCGATTGAAAAGAATCGAACTAACAGTAATATGATTCAGTCCAAGAAAAGAAATATCGGCTACAGTTATTCCCGCATTCACGTGAATAATTTGTAAAAATAAACTTTGTTCTATGGTTTTCCGTCGAAGGAGGTTTCGTTACTCCCCCAGGAATATTGAAATATTGAGGAAAAGTTAGGAAGCAGCTAGATCAGCGACGCATATCAGGAGAAAATCCGCGTAACCGGGTGGTGACAGCGGTGGGATCAGTGATCGATGACAATTTTTGACCGTATAGAGTCGAAGACGATTGACTGCGAAAATACCACGTTTTCCACGTGCTCATATAATAGTCTAGGACTAACTCTGAACCTAGTCACTGGAATCGATTGAAATTAGCTATCCCTTACATGTATAAGATCGGGCTTTTGATGTTCGTCGCACCACAGACGACTGCCGAAACTTCGAGAGTGGATTCAAACGTAAATCAGGAGGTTTCAGACACACAGATTGCAAACGATCAATTAACACCTACTGTTCGAGGAGGGTGAAGGACTTTCGAGAGGCATCGAGGGTCGTCACTGTACCCTCGCCATTTCGAATCGATGAAATTCCGTGACCATTCCGTGCGGAATGGTACCAACACAATTAAGGAAATTCTTACGCCATGGGGCGATATCGATTATTATTATATACTCGCCACGAACATACGTATGTCTATAGTTGATTCAAAAGTTTTCTGAATCATAGGACAATGTCACAAGTTGATTCTCCCTGAAAAATATTTTTGCACAATCATTTACGAGTATGGATTCGACGCTGTTGACATATCTTCTGTGAATATCCCAAGAAAAAAGTCCGGGGGTAACTTTAACCGTTTAATTTATCGAAAAAGTATTTCAAGCGACCCTTCAATTGGACATTGCTTATCTTCGTAGGAAGAGTAGGTATCGTGAAGATATAAAGTCTCTTGATCAGAACCAAAGAGCTCTACCGGTCGTTCAAACGCCATTTCCAGGAGTGGTTATTCGTCGAATAGCTTGCCAGGTGGCTTCGACCCAGTTTTCCCATAAATATCTCCTATCAAGGACACTAGGAGCATCGCCATGCTGTATAATAAAATCGAAGAGGAATTCCGACGCCTTTTTTCTCGTTCTCCTCTTACCGATAGTTGAAGATCTTGAAACCTCATTGCGAGAGAAAAGTTCGCGGAAGCAATAACCTCTGTTTGACAAAGTTAAGTCAGTTTATCACGCGACGTGTAATGGATTCATATTTTACGGTATTAAAAGTCGGCGACTTGAGAATGAAAAAGTTAGTCGAAAGGCACAACGCGTCACAGTCACGCTCCGAGAGTTTCAAGCTCTTCGCAAATTTCTGGGTGGTCTGAGCGGGCACGGAGAAAGCTTTTAAAATTTTTCTTCCTCTTTTCTTTCTCTCTCCGTATTTTTTTTTTTTTTTTCCGTTTCTGCGAGTAGTCGCAGACGTCGTATATAATTGGCCACAAATTCTTTTTCAGTACATCAAATTGTCCCCCGAAAAAAGTTCAACGCACGCCGACAGTGATTTAGAACGAAATTGTTCAACGGAAAGGTTCATTTATACCAAATTACACGGCGGCCCAATTCAGTTCGCCATTATCTCGTACTTAAAGATACGTGAAATTGCTTTATTTTTTTCTCTGCTTACCTACATCTCGGACCCCAATCCTCCCGGGTTTTCATCAGTGTACAATATCATTTCCGATGGATGAAAGTGGCTATTACAGCAGGATTGGGTTTCTGAAAACTCTCAAGAGCCCTCCGTCTCCGCGGCCCTTTGCTTAATTGAGCGATATTTTTAAACGCTTTTTGTTTACCTCGTCGTACTCGAAAAGTTTCATTGTACACAGGGTTTTCCCACGGACCAGAAACTCGGATAATTATATTCACCGCAAAGCCTGCAATTTGCGTTCATTCATACCTATAAGCGATAACGTTCGCGCCTCTCCCTCTCCACTTTCCTATCTGGATAACAGCCACCGATAATCAATATACACTTATCCCGTAAATGTATCCAATTTTTTGAGGGATTTAAATGTTTTTCCGAGTCACTTAGCGGTCTCAAAGGCTCGTTGCAGCATTTCAATAACATTTGAATCTGCTTGAATCCACAGCGAGTGTGTGAGAAACCCGAGATTTATACTCCCTCATAAATTTATGAGGAACTGATCGTTTCCTCCCGGTGAACACATACATATATATTTCTTCTTACCGATGTGACAGACGGAATAAAACGGTCCAGATTTACCGTCACTAGGTAGTCGATGATACGAGACGACGTATATAATTCGAGTGTGTACCACCTGCCCACCTACACCTTGGTTACAAATAAGATCCGGGGAAATTTGACGAACAATTTTATTCATTCATTCATTCGATATTTTGTCGCCCTTGTATTAAGACTGCTCGTGGCTCTTGCAACAAATTTAAATTTACGTTACGTATAGAACGGAGTAAATGCTAATCTTTTGAACATATGCTTCGAATATGAAGCTAAAACTTCTCATCGTGTGCAATATGCATGTACGTGATATTGGCGAAGCCTTTGATCGGTATTCATGATCTCATAGTTGTTTTTCAAAAATGTTGCTAATTAGCGACAAATACGTTTTTCTATATTAATATGCTGAGTATTTTTTTTTTTTTTTCTTCTTTTCGTAGTACAACTTTTCGGCATGTACCTATATACGTTATCGTGTTGAATTTCAAGTTAGCGTAACAGCATAACTTAAAAAGCTGAAATCTCTCCACTAATTACTTTAGTGTTTTAGCTCGAAGGTTTTATAATTTATTAATTCAATTTCACGCATTAAATTTTTTACCTATATACAGGCCGCTGAATAATTTAGTCAGTTAAAGATGAAAGAATTAGCAACTTAAATGCTTCATGCTGAAACGAGATCGGTCTAACTTTAAATTACAATTTTCAACGAAACTCTGTAAGCGTTTTTGAAAAATTCTTGAAAATTTAATATCGAATGTTTCACACAAAGACAGAGACCAGCCCGTGAACTTATTTTATACTGTTTCTATCCGACTCTCTCTGAAAGCTCGACAGTCCCAAAGGTCGTTTCAGGCTTTTGCTTTCAAGTAAAACCGATATTTGTCAGTAACACGACGATGTGGCCATTTCTAAATCTCTGTCTCGCAGTATTTGTAATTTTATTAATTAATTAGTCTGCGATTGCACGTGGTTTTCAACGCTGTGGCCAACCGAAACCAGAATGAATGGTTCTGTGATCAGCTCGCCTATTGCAAAATCTTTTGGGTACACGTCGCTGAGCTTTCGCTTATCCAGGTATTCGCACTATTCGAATGCATAATTCAACCCCCGAAAAGCACTTTTCGGATGAAAACGTTGATGGAAAGATGCGCGTTCTAGCAAAAAGAGAAACACAACGAGAAGGCGAAAAGGTGGAATTAGTTAACTCCGCCAGTGGCCTGAGTTCGACCCAATATACATGGAAAATGCATTTCTCTCGACGTCAAAGGGTTCGCGAGCACCCACCCCAAGAAACATTCGTTTCAATCCTTTTTTCGGTACGAGAGTTATGAGCCCAAAAGTGAGGGGTGGAAAAAGTCTTCAGGCAGTTGTTTCGCCCTTTGAAATAGCACTGTATTTTTTGTCGAGCTCTTTAAACGACACGCGGTTCAGGTATCTAATGCTTTAAACCACTCTTCAACCCTGTGAAGTTTAATGAAAATCGGAGAGACACATTTCGCGTATTTTCACTGTCACCTTTATTCTCACCCTCATCCTTTCAACCGCGTAAAAGCTTTGCGGTGGGTGGCCTGTACACCGCGAGCAAATCGTCGCGAATCCGAAAAGTTAAACACTATGAAACCGGGAGTCAATCTTGCAGCGAATTTAACTGTGACCACGATTATAATCATAATTAAAATCGTCGCTGCGAGCTCTAGAACAGAATTAAGCTCATATTCTCATCATCGTGAGACCATGGCATACACGGTCCTCTAGCCTTCGCTGTTTTCCAACATTGAAGTCGACGTTGCCCGCGGCTTTGCGAACCACAAAGACTCCACATCCGGACAAAATACCTACTCAAATTATCTCGTATAATAACTTCACCCAGGAGACGACTGAGTCTGCCAATTCGGAGGCGGATGTATATACGTAGTTTTTTTGCCAAAGCAAATTAGTAGCGCGAATCGATACATGCAGATTTTGTCGGCATAATGCTCATCGATATTCCGAGGAGGTATTTAGGGCTAGACACCGATGCTGCCGATACAAATTGGTCGATTTTGGACGGCATACGAAACGAGGCAATATTTTTTAAATCTTTATTAAAAATACAATATCTCTGGTGTAATGTAGGGTAAATTGATTGAATATCGAGTTTAAAATATTCTTTGCGAATGTTTCGCTGGTCGAAAGTAAAAGATAAGTGATCATAGAAACTCCTTTGCAAATGACATGGAGAAATACATAGTTTAAATTCGATCAACATCCTGCGCTATTATATTCGAAGTTTTACCAGATACGAGAACCTTCAAACGAGACGATGTTTGTATAGAAAATTTATAGCAAAGGAATAATACGAGCTGAAAGTATGAAGTAGACAGAGTTCGGTCAACAACAAACTAAAAGAAGGCGAAAGAAAGGCAATTCGATCCAACATTAAGGTTACTGTTACTGTTATTGTTCTCCCGTGGTAAACATGCAATCTCTGTAACACGCCTGGAAGGATTAGCAAATGTGGTAAGTATTTTTTCTCACAAAAACGAAGGCGAATACCTATAGGTACAATTCCAATTACTTACAGAAGCCGAGCATTTTGTTCGATTTGGTTCTTGTGATTTAATACAAAATTTTAATCAAATTGATCGCAAAAATTTGTTCGATTTCATAAAATTCAATGGATTCATTTGTTTCATTTTTTATATCTTTGACTTCGATACTATATCTTTGAATTAACCTAATATTTCGGTTACTTTGAACAATATTTTTGCTTTCATCAAGCGACCCGGACTTATCCCATGAACCACGGATTAGTTCGAACGAAGATTCGTTCGATTCAAAAGAAAACAATAGACAAAGAGTTACTTCGAATGAAACAAACGGTCGTTTGACTGTGTGGCAATGCAGGATTTTATTCGATTCGAGAAAAATTCGTGTAAACTTTTCTCATATATTTTCAACAAATCCATTACCGTAAAGATAATTTTTCACAATATTATCCATTGGATATATCGTGGATACAGGGATCGGGAATTGGATTGTAGCGACTGAAAAGGTTCAACATTCTATGAAAGGATGGGATGATGACTATCGACGATTTCGGGTCTTATTCCAAATCCTCGAAACGTGAGACGAGTAACCAACTGGTAACCGACGATACACAACTGGGTTCCAAAAATCGTTCACAATACCAATCGATGGCTGTGTCGATATATCACTGGGGTGTCTCATACGCCTTGCAAGAAACTGTTACTGGATATGGCCACTAAATATGAAAAATAATGGAAAGGCACGTGATCGTTGAATCCGAGATGTCGTACATCTCAATTTCGACTAAGCTACGGGATTCGATTCTTGGGGTGAAAGATGCCAAAGCCCTTTTATTGCAACAATCATAGACTGCAGGGGGAACGTGGAAATGGGATTTTTAGGTATATATACAAGAGGGGCATTCTACGTTGAAGCGTCTGCGGTCCTTTTCATCTCCGATATCAGCTTCGCGCTAGTATTTATTCGCGAAAAAAGTACGCGCGAAAATTTTTCGTTGTCATATGGTTATTGTTATATTAATCAATGTCGCGCAGATTGGCTTTGTTGGTAGAGAACAAAGCATAAAAGTTACACACGAGCGAGTTAGGCCATTTTTTCTTTCATACGAGCCGCACAATCTCCGCGAAATATGGATACATAGCGGAAAAAAGAAAAAGAGATGAGAAAAACTCTTTTCATTAGGACCAGGGCCCAGGAACAGCCCTCATTTCGGAAACCCTTCTGTTATCGCGATAACAAAGACACGAGAGTCGGATACTACAAGCTTTGGCAATAAACCCTCGAGTAACATTGATGCAAGTTCCTCTAGTGACTCGCGACGTGCTCAATTCAAACTTAATCCAAGTACCAGGTTCCCCATTTCAAAAATTGAATCTCTATGACGTATGACTAGTTTGATATGAGGGCATGTATGCATACCGCCGTTCAAATGCGGGCGATTTACCATACGAGGTGCTAATTGTCGATTATGCGGTTAAGGGGGATGGGACGGGTATGAAACGCATTTTTTTCAAAGTTAGTTTAGAGGGGAATAAAAAGTTGAAGCAAATTTTTGGTCAGTGTATGATATGTTTCATAAAGATTCCGAGAGAAAAAGGAGTGAACATTTTGGCTGTAAAATTGAAGAAATCGGCAAGTTTGAAACATGAAACCCGGTGGATTCTGAAACTCAGAAATATCATCTACAAAGCGATGGAGTGGATTTTCGCAAAAATTGAAATTGCGGATCTTAGCCGCAAAAAGCCTGAAGAGAAACTGAGTTTCAGATCCGCCGAAAAAAATATACAATCATACGAAGATGCCGGAAAGTTGTAATCGATTCGCAATCCGCCATCCCGCTTTAATCGCGCATTGAATCTACGAGTTTATTCGTAGTTTGTTTGTTTGTAGTTTGGAGGAACACAATTTTCCTCAGACGTACGTGACTGAGCCATGTTTCTTTTCATCCCTTTGAAGGAACCGCGTTCTATGTATATTCGAACGTTAAGAAATAGAGGCGAGTAAACGCGGGAGATCTTCCGAGGGATAATATGATTTTCGAAGAACCGTGAATGTCACGTATCGTTGAATGAATTTCAACGTCTTCTGGTCCCAGAGGCGAAGCAGAGCACCAAGTCTGAAAAGGTTGGGGGATTTGGTCGCAAGTACACGTGCAAAATCCCTAGACTTTTCGACATCGATATGCCATTTGCGAAAACTCTTTTATCTCGATTTTCTTTATCGATTTAAAATTGCTTCCATTCATCCCTTTCTGTTTGGTTCCGTTTCATTATTATTTTTATAAATTTCCAAGCGGTATATTATCTATTATACTTTCATGAAGAGAAACGAGTGGAAACTATCCTAAATCGCTTTTCGCGAACAATGGAATTTTTATTTTATACATCCTGTACCTCGTATAAAATATACGAAACATTTTTTACAGTGCTAAATTCGCTTCTACTTTATGCTATCATATTCCAACGATATAGTTTCGTGAGAAAAATGAGGCCGTGATTTAACTCAGACAGAAAAAGAAGAACAAAACAAAACAAAAAAAAAAAAATCTAACATAAAAAGTGAAATACTGCTGCTTCGGGTCAAAATTGCATCCAATAAATTTCTGTGCTGAGTTTTTCAGTTGAAAAATGTATAGAAAATTATTATTTCACCACTATAACACGGTTTTCCTTTTTGGCAGAGTATATACTTTCTTTTTTTCAAATAATGGCGACTTATGTATCAATAAATTTTCCGATAGCTCATACCGCGAGAATCTGGACCGGTACGAAAATCTGGTGAATTTGATGTCCCAATAAAAGGGACAGGCATGGGCAGTATTTGTACAAAAACATTTTTCATCGTCCACAATCGGTGTCAATTTGCACGTCAGATTTCAATCATGTAGAAAGCATGATTTATGAGAGCGAATACTGACCCTCGTCGGTTATCGTTCCATGTATATGCGAACTGGCCCGTCCTTGGGATCACCGCCTGTGCAGCTTTTTACAAGAACGTAATTGTCGGGGTTTTTCACCCACGACCCGATCCCACCCTATCTACGCACTTTCCCGACGATAAATGAACGAATAAACTTGTCGCTTACAAGCCCTCCTCAATCTTCGTAGTACAACATTTTTCATCCGTCTTTTAAAACGTCGCGAGCACGTTTCTCCGCTCGGAGAACATGTTACACTCACCCTTCGCTGAATCCTCTAGTAACGAGGGTCCAAAAATTAACGGCAACAGTAATGAGAACGACGATGAGAACCAGGGCAATATTTAACGAGATATGAATAGTCCATGAAACAAACTCGTTTTCAATCTTCAGGGTTACGCTTATGTTCGAAATGTTAAAATTCAACACATTTTCGGGAATTGTTGCGATTAAGGAGAATAATAAACAGATGTCCTATTTGGGGGGGCCTTTATTATCATATCAAGGCCCGAAACAGGATGTTTATGGATTACTTACCACAGTCGCCACAATTCCTAAGAATGTGTCCAATTTTTACATCCTGAAGATAAATACCACCTCCTCGATGGAAGGAGTCCTTCCGATACAGCGAATGTTGTCGATTATATTGAGTTGTCAAACGTGTCTCATCCGACAATCAGTGATTCGTCTATTTTCTACTATTTCTGGAAAAATTCCTGGTTTGAAAATTCAACATCAAGCAATAAACCATAAAGTGGCTTTTAGAGTAAGTGCCTCACCACCCTCCGTAACCTACTCAGACATGCACACCATCTGGTCTTGTCTGGGGTGCAAGACGTTCATAGAGAGATCGAGAAAGAGTTTTATCGCATTGCTTATAGCGGGGCAGTCGTCAAACTTTTTACTTTATGCGATTGTTTCGTCATTACGTCACATCGAGTCAATTTCAAAGATTGGGTCAAAAGTATTTTATCTCGGGATATGAGGTACGGATACAGGCACTGGAAATGCACACGTGTTATGAGAAACTTTAACGTTTTATTTATTATTTTGTTCCTCCTTATTTGCTTCTGGAGAGATGAAAATTTCATGACAGAAATATCAGCTACATCTTTCAAAATTACTCGAGGCACGTGATGTATACGTCTGCAGGGTACGACGTCTGCAGAATGATAAATGGTTATGGAAACAATGAAAATACATGGAGCATTACTCCTGCAGTAATACTGATAATAATAACTTGGTATTTTTATACGTGAACGTGTCGTTCCTAAAGGAGTTTCATCAGTATTTTATCACGTGAAGGTGATATCGGGCTCCTCCTTGTGGGTTTTCGCGTGGTAAAACCCTGCACCATTTTATTACAGACTAAAACCCTCATGCCAAGATGATAAATGCTGATGGAAATGATTACGGATTCTGCTCGGTAAACCAAACGCATTTTCGCTATGTCACGATCGACCCTATCGCTCGGAATCCAAACACCTAGAAGGGGGGAGAAAAAGCCTGTTGCAAAGCTTAGTATCACCAAAATATTCACACGAAATATACTGTGCGAATAATTCATTTCGAGATACAAGGATTTTCTCGAAATTTTATCACCCGAATACTACCAAGTATGTGAAGAACATATGCGTTCAAAAATTAAAAGTCGACTTTTTTTCCTCAGGGAAGCAGCCGTTCAAATTAAACAAGATATGACAATTTTTCATGCCCATCATTTGAATGTAAATTTCTGAAAATTTTAGATCTTTTCGTCGAGCTGTTGCTAAGATCATTCGGCGAGTTTGAAGGTAAGTTTGACGTCCTAAAAAAAAAAAAAAAACTGCTCTTCGCATGCCGAAGACCCGAAAACGTTTGGATTCGTTGAAATGAAGAAAAAGTTGTTTTCGACCGAAACTAATACTTTTCATAAATCAGCAATATGGCGAAGAGTAATAACACCGCGAGGAAATGGAAGAGATACTATGGTCGTAACTTATTTTGAAGCACCGGAGTCCTGGCATTCTTATAGTTATATGCGTAAGTTCGGTCACAGCACCGCACAGCCACATGTTGGGGCCCCTTGAGTCCCTCAGAACGATTTTCATCTCGTTAACGTGTCCGCGAAGGTGAGCAAAAACTCAGTTGTATTAGCATAGACAAGACAAATGTGATTTACAGACCACGATCGCAGAGTACCAACCATAGTCTGCGAGAAACGAGATTAGAATTTGCTTCTCAGACGTAGTTTGCAAAACGAAGAACCGACAACGAGGATATCTCGAGTATTCGGTAACGTACTTTTGACTGTAAGTATTTGAATGCAATAAAGGCACTTGAGCAGACATCCCTTCATTGCAATAATCTGAAGGATGTTTCACTACCATATACGAATACCGAATAAAAATATATAGTCAATATGCATTTCGATGAATTGGTTTGAAAACATATTATGTAACGCCCAAGCAAACGATAATATAGTATTTATTCTGCATCTAATTTCTGAGCCAAATTACAATTTTCAATTCAATTTCATTTCAATTCCAATTACTGTATTGAAATAATCCATGCTTCACGAAATATTCATAAGCATTGACTAGTTCTAAATAGGAACGAGTGTCTCATGTCCAAGCGGGCATCTGTAATCAACAGTCCCTCTCTAGAGGCCGATATGAGCAGTCACATTATAAAGTTGCGAGGACTTGGTCGCCTGCGAGGTGTTATTGAGAGAAATGTTGACGGTGGTAATTATCTCGCTTTCAAGGGGGTCCCGTACGCCAAGCCCCCGGTTGGGAAGTTAAGATTTTCGGTAAGTTTCCTTTACCACGTTTATACAAATCGAAAGAAGACAGAAAACTACAAAATTTTAGTACAAAACTAAGTGATTCGAGTTCGTCTGACGTCGACAACGCCACGCAATATGGCCGATCAGCTGGTGACCCGTACCACGTGGGCTGGTCACGTGGTACCGTTCATATAAGTTTGATTCTTGGCGGTTGACCTTCCGCCTTGGAAAATTATAAATATACGCGGAATACGTTATAATTACCACATAGCGTATTGTATTGACATTCGATCAAGTTATTTACTCGATGATTCGTATTTACTTCATTATCGAAGCGTTTAGACTTTGCACTCAACGCAACGCGTGGACTTAGCTCGGTTTAGATGTTAACTGAGACTTGGTTGGAATGATAATATATTAAAAAGTAAGATATGTACACATACGTGGTGATAATTCTAATCCGGATATCACCTCATGTTATCTAAAAAACTATATAAGTAATACTGCAGAGCTGTTTAGATACAAAGTATTCGAATTCTATTCAGTTTTCGCAATGTCACTGTCTTGACTATTTTTTATGAACGGAATTAACTTCTCATATTTATTTTGGAATTCGATCTATAGATAAGGGTCTGCTGAATCGGAACGACATTTCGTTTCTTGAATCCCTAGAATGACGTCGAATAATGAACCTTTCAAGAGGGCAATGTATACGTTGTCGGCAAAGTCTAACAATAAGTGGTGCCTTGGTCACACGCAAAACCTTACATCGTATTACTAATGTTCACATAACTTAACCGAAACAAGTAGTACGAAAGTCTCCGGGGTATTTTTGGGTCGCCGATTCCGAATCCCAAAAATTTATAGAGCTAATATCGAATGGATATTCGAGTTATTCGAATATTTAAACACCTTTTTGGTATGTTGATTATTTGACGTTGTTCCGGAGAGTTTCTAGGCGAGAGCTCGAAAAAATTCTCCATTTGAATTGACACACCCTATTATAGGTGGGAAATTTTTGTGTTTAAAAGTAGCCGCGGGTTTCCTGTACTTTTCTACTCTCTCAAGTTTCTAAAAAATATTAAATTGCAGCTTCGCCGCGAAGAAAGACACGAATTTGATACTGAAGAATTATAGCTTGACGAGTTAAATGTATTCCGTCAAGCAGCCCTCGTAGCTCCTGCACGTATACCATATTTTACACTTGATTCATACGCAGGCATCAGGTTACTATTAATGATGATATTAATTATGGAACGTCGAGCCGACCTCGACCTTAACATTGTTAATTATCTTCGGTAGGATCCCATTCCTCCCGAACCATGGACCGGGATCAGGGATGCAGCAAAGTACGGACCCCCGTCTGGGCAGTACGACATTCTGCAGAAGAAAATTTGCGGCAGTGACGATTGCCTCTATCTAAATGTATACGTGCCTTCATCAGAGGGAAAAACTGCCCACGGTCTACCGGTCATGGTCTGGCTGCACGGAGGCGGGTTCGTTTATGGATCGGGGGATAATTCTCTTTACGGACCAGATTACCTTCTCAAAAAGGACGTCATCGTAGTCTCGATTAACTACAGGCTCGGTGTTTTCGGTTAGTTGCAACGTCATTGCTTACAATTGTCCCAGTGCGATGTTCGACTTTGAAATCCACCGTTTTCAACTCTCCCCCCGCTTGATAATTCCCCAACAAAGTATTTTCGCATAGCTGCAAAGCACATTGGCAATTCTTCTCACGACACTATTTCGTTTTCCCATTATTTACTTCAAAATCGTCGATTTCAAATGGCGAAGTGATAGTAACCGCAGGTGTTTGAAACCTTTGAAATATATTTCGCAGGTTTTCTCAATCTCGAACACCAAGTGGCACCCGGCAATCAAGGACTGAAGGATCAAGTCTTGGCATTGCAGTGGATCCAGGAACATGTGGAAGCTTTTGGTGGGGACAAAAATAACGTGACTTTATTCGGAGAAAGTGCCGGAGCAGCTTGCGTTCATTATCTGTCGTTATCCCCGCTCGCTCAAGGTGTAGATAATCACTGTTCTCGTATATCGACCGACTATTAGTGTCGATTATTGAAGTCTGAAGCCGAATGAAATCCGGTGTAAGTTACAACAGCGAATGTAAAATTCCAGGACTGTTTCATAAAGCCATAGCCCAAAGCGCGTCAGGTTTTTGTCCATGGGCCAGTGTACTCCAGAATCCAAAAAGCTGCGCTATCAAGCTACTAGAGCATCTTGGAAAGCCGTATTTAGGCGAGCAAGAAACTGTCGAGTTTCTCAGGACCGTTGAATGCGCGAAGCTCATCGAGGCGCAGACTAAAATCCAAACATATCAGGTATACTTCGCAATGAAACGAATTTTTCTATTCGCATAAACTGGGACATAACGATATCTCTCGTCTTTACAGGATCGATCGCAATTGGTATGGCCGTTTGGACCAGGCGTTGACGACGCTGCCGAGGTGCCATTCCTTCCGAATTTTGTATCTTCGATAGAAACCGGACGTGTCAAAGTTCCTTTAATTTTAGGATACAATGATGCCGAAGGAATCGCTCTTGGCAAAGGTGGGCGGTTATTTTTATTTATACATTTTATACATATTTTTTGAGTTTCTGATATTTTCCGATCATTTCAGTTTTGAATGAAGCCAGATGCGAGGCGATAAACGCAAACTTCGATGTTATCCTACATCCGCAAGTTTTGGCAACGATGAAACGAGACAAAACGTTGACTCCTGCGGAAATAAAACGAGTTTACTTTGCCGGCGAACCTTTGCACCCAGAAAAAAGCGTCCCAAAATTCATCGAGTTATCGAGTGACATGCAATTCATTAATGGCGTTTACGAGCTGGCCAAGAAACAGGCCGGGAAAAGTGAGGAGCCAACTTATCTGTACAGATTTTCATTCGATAATCGAACATCACACATGAAAATGATGATGAACCTGATACACATACCTGGTAATGTACATTCGACTATCGATTCCTGTTTACAAAAATTATAGAATTTTAACGAGGACCGAGGACTAAACATTTCTTTTTTTCATAGGAGCTTGTCACGCCGATGAATTGACGTATCTATTTTATCCTCACGGATTATCTCTGCTCGGATATAAACCCCCGGAAGCAGGATCTAAGGAACGGATACTTATCGAACGAATGACACAGATGTGGACGGACTTTGCTAAGACCGGGTGAGGCAATTCATTTTTTGGTATTATACATGGGTATACGCGGACGTATGGGGGGTCTTTATCGAATTTTTATTTATTACCTTATTCTTATCGAGAATTGAACGAGGAAGGCCTGACTCGACTCGAGTAATGCTGATTGAAAAGTGAATTTGTCGATTCCGCAGAAACCCAATACCAGCCGAAAGCGAATTTGTGAAAACTACTTGGAAACCCATAAGGGAAGCCAATGAACTTCATTACTTGGAAATCAATGAAGAGCTCAGTCCAGCTTTAAACCCAGATGCTGATAGGCGATTGGTCTGGGACAAACTTCCGAGTAAATTATAACTAGTGATATGATATGAAATTGATGAATGGGCATTAAATTGAGCCTTCAAAGTGCTACTTTAATCTACCTGCAATTGTCTTGTATGGCGATCACTTCCACGTTTTGATGCCATATGCATCGTTTTCTGTTATAAATTGAATAAAAATGACGGTATCTGTGCCGAAAGGTGATTCAAATTGGTTTTACATTCGATTTTCCTCGCCTTATTGCCTCACGCCTTGATCCAAATGCTAAGAAATGTTTTACAGCCGAAACAAGCTGATGTTTTTTGCCACCACTTATAATATGGTATTATTTACAGCTGACGTCTGTAAAGCTGTAAAACTGATACATCAAAGTATACCTGGAATGGAAATATCGCGAATCCAACTCGTTTTTGTAAGACGATCGTCGTTCGCATCGGATTAAAGTGGCTCCGGTTTTTTCGTGGGCGTAGAACGTCGTAATATCACTGCAGACATGACCTAAACCTAACAAAAGGTTTATCCAAACTCTGAGAATCCCTCCGTAAAAACGAGACCTTAGCGGCTATGTATTGTGAGAGTTTTTCTTTCCGACAGTCGAGATCTCTTATTCGGAGTAAAACCGGAACGTGATTGTCAATAGGGGGCTGCGTTTCCGGTCTTGGAATATCTATATTTGCAGGCAATAATCGTATGCGTGGAGATGCGAACTGAAAAGACATTTCGAAGAGTGCCTGCAGGTATCGTATGCTACAAATATTGAACAGTAATATCCGACCCTTCCCCCATCGGAAAGAGACTCGTTACTTTCCAGGGTTGAAATATACGATGTTTTTCCGGTACCCAAATTGAACCCAAACCCGTACGAAACAATAGATTTTCAGATTTGAACGAAAATGAAACATTTCAGCGAAGGGAAACCCGCCATTTTGTTGTCATCGGTATTTATACAAGTTCGAGTCAGTTTGATGAGCTTTCGGATGATGCCGGGCAGCCTACGCTGGGATAGTCCTTCGAAGTCCATAATTTTGACCACGACGGTTTTCCGAAGTTTCAAAAGTCAACCGAAGAGCTTAGACTTTTGAAAGTTCTTCCTAATGGAAGGAAACACCATTTTTAATGAGTTCTGCGATATTAAAGCGCTCCGATTGACTTCTGCGACACAGGACACGTTTCGAAGTTAAAATCTTCGGCTCGTTATGGGAAAGAGCTGAAAGTTCTTCGGAGGATTGAAAGCTCGTACAATTTTTATTCAACGCTCTTTAATTTCTCAATTTTTGTTTATTTGGATTTTTATAAAAATTCACTGATTTCATCGCCGCCCTTTCAAGACGGATTTAGCATAGTGTAAGGGCGTGTTTTCCTGTTCTTATTTTATCAAAGAGCTTTTTGCCACATGTCTACGCGGGATTTTCAAGCGAGATATATTACTCGCGGCAGAGGGAACGAATACATCACTTCTAAAAAAAAAAAAAAAGAAGGAAACAACCTAAACGTATATAGAACTTTTCCGAGGCTTCTTGGTGGTGATAAATTTATGTGATTCTGTATGTTTCACCTCCAAATGACGGATTCAGATCACTTTTCTCAATCACATTGCGTGACCCAATAAAACGGAACTTAATCGAATCGAATCCCACAGAATTCGATTGAACAGTGGTCTCTGATTTTTGTTTCGCATTCGCAATTTTCTATAGCTAAATCCCTACGGACTACCCCTAAGCTTGATAACTGACAGGAAATCTCCACCACCGTACCGGAAAGCTTTCTCAGTATGTCATGTACGTTGCTCAACAAGCCAACAGAGTAATTATGGTGTCTTACAGTCATGGATGGATTAGCTTTCATTGCGAGTGAGTTTTCTTTATATTTGAGTCGATAAACGTGCGGTAAACTCAAAAAATTAATATCTTTGGTTCTATTTGTCGTAGAAAAATGAACTAGCGCGCGTTTTAGGGGCAAAAGACTGAGGTTTCATCGAAAAATTCGAGTTACCAAAAAATTGAAAATTCTAATCGTTCTCCGGACAATAAGTAAGGTCGCCAGGCAGCGTCGAGGTAGCAAAAGTCTTACATCGATCTGACGGAATCATCAAGAGCTTGAAACGGGAGACATGGAGATTCGCGGGGATTGGTAATTCGGGAAGAAGTTTGTTGGTTTGTTCACAGAAGATATACCGAGACAATATCCCATACTCCCACAGACGAGAAAAAGTCCCGGATCACAAGTTGAGAAAACTATCCATCAAAGACTACCTGTGCTTATATTGGGAATATTAAAACTGGAATTCTTGACAAGAGTGATGCATGTGCCGAGTCTCGGAAGAGGAAAGTTCCTAAAAGGCATCGGAAAAACTGAGCAAGATCTATGCCTTGTTTGATTACGTGACGTTGACGAATTCTGGAACGTTGATGTAAAGGTCTGTGATCTTCGACGTCCTGAAAAAAAGATCCTGACAAGTTTGGGATAATTTGAAAAGATAACGAAAATTCCGGCCAGTGAATTTACCAGTCTCGTTGGACAAAATAGAAATGTTTTGCTTGCATGATTGCGAACGTATGGCAACATCGTCTTTAACAAGCGTTTATGGTCGAGTATCGATTTCCCAAGTTATCCAGTTCGCAATGAATTTGACAACGAATTGGTAGACGAGGGTCGGTACTGAATCATGGGATCAAATTGATGTACTGGATGGCACCTTGGGATGGAATTCATACATTTCTGACCAATCCTCGGAATACGGAAGATCATACAGAGATTCGAAGGGTAGTTTTCACTCAAATTTATGATTTTTTCTGCAAACAACTTATTTCCATCGAGAAATATTCATTTGCTTTCGATTACAAGTCCAATATTTTTTATATTAAATGGATATGGGCGCAACCCCCGTGCCGGCGAGTCTTTTTTCGAATTTTGTAGACTGGTTTGTACCAAGAAGCACACTGGGAAAAAAACGATCTTCCGTAAAACGTCTGTTGTATGAGTAACCGCGTCTGGCGAAGCAACAGTTTTCTCGGTTTGGGTTGAATTCCGTCCGCGCGCGTCACTTTCAAGGACTCTATCTTTTGGACGGCCCAGGGTAGATACTTCCACGTCGATGAAGTTGATTCAACGTACTTTATCATGAAATTCCAGTGAAATAATCCAATTCCTCCGCATAAAAACGTCGATATTTTGAATTGAGTTAGTTCCAAGAAATGGATGAGATGAATTCAAGCAACGATCAGTTCTTAAACTTTTTAGTTTCATCCAGGCAATCTATAGAGCGAAATATCATTGGTCTGTTATGATTACATTATAATAAGAAAAATATCATCGCAGTACTCAGACGAATGAAATAAGAATCCAAATT
This sequence comes from Tenthredo distinguenda, assembly GCA_947538915.1. NCBI lineage: Eukaryota > Metazoa > Arthropoda > Insecta > Hymenoptera > Tenthredinidae > Tenthredo > Tenthredo distinguenda. The sequence continues at coordinate 11,720,237 of OX384537.1, forward strand.
TAAGTCGATTTGTTTTCATCCGGAATACTTTAAAATAGGATTCACCAATCTATTATCGATCGCGCAAATTTGCATTACAATTATTACTAAACTTGGGAATAAAATCGTATGGCTACCTTATTCGGTGCTGTGGATCATTGAGAAGTTTCAAGATAGTTCGCACAGTGTGCGATAAGTAATCAACGAGAGCTTTCCTATTTTTACCGTGGGAAATTCCCGAGGTACAGATAATTTCATATCGATAATATATCTTCTCATTCTAGATTGGCTGTATGCTCTGTCGATAACATGCATCGAGGCGCAGCCGGCTGCCGCATTCCTATTTTGAATCGCCGCGAGTATGCATCAAAGCTGCCAGCTCTCGCTGAAGTCATCGCGCGAATCGAGGCAGTCCTACGAGTTGCGTGGTCTGCGCAGTGTAGCAGATCGTGCATCGAGCATCGGGTTCACGCTACCCAACTAGCTTAGGACGTTCTACCAAATCATTGGATCATTCTAACATTTATTTGAAGTTAATCGTAGGTTGGAGTCCACTGCAAAGAATTTTAGACAGTATTAAACTTGATCAAAGGTGTTGAGTGTGTTACTAAAATGCGGTACTCGTAGGTAGTGACGGTGCAGATTTGTGCACAGACAAATTAGTCATTGGATACACAACACGTCGTGTCCAGTGCGAAGCTCTGTGCGCGAAGTCAGACTCTCGGGACTGCGTGGTTATGACATGTATCGGTTTTTAAGAGCCCTAACATTTTAGAGGAACTAAAACTAGACTATTGTGACTGTAAACGTGCGGTTTATTCGAGTGATAAATAGACCGTTCGACGCTGCAAATTGCGGGATTTATTTCCAACGATGGAAATCGACGCGCCGTATCTCCAAGCGATTCAAGAAATCGCTGGAAAAACACCGGGTGAAAAATTAAAGACAATAAATGATATTGCTAGGCGAATAGCAGAGGCCGAGAGTTCTGGCGGTCAATCGGTGAGTTCTGAGACGTACATTCCCGATGTTCCGGAACTATTGAAGCCGGTAGTTCGCGTCGAGGTTGCGAAAATCTTGCATCAATATGACGGAATAATTGAGGCCTTGAAAAGCGAGGATATGAACATTGTAAATCGAGCACTTCGTGCGAAGTGGTTCTTTGATGGCTCCGACACTAGCTTGGTGAACGCGCAATATTTCCTCGAGAATGTATTTCCCGAGATTTCGCTATATGCACGATTAAGAATAGTGAAAAATCTTGGAACGTATTTAAAAAACACTTCGGTCGCGGCGGATTTTTTTCTCACCTTGACTGAACAATACGGTGTTGGTCAGGCTGTTCCGTTGCTTATCGCTTGCAGCGAAGATTTCGCATTCAAGATGATAATTGAGAAGAAAATAGTACTTCCGTTGAAGACTGTGGAAGCGTTGTATCGAAAATATCCGAATTTAGTAATCAAATACTTGATGCTCAGCAAGCCGGTCGATGAAAATGTCAGGAATATTAACCAGATTAACATTCGTGATTACGAAAGTTTTCTATCTGAGGTTGCTCACGACCGTTTCGAAGACTTCATGGATATTTGTCACATGCATAATGACGGCTTAGACGTGAAACTTGGCAGAAAGGCCACCAACACATTTTTCAAAACTCGGCTCGATTTGTTGGTGAAGAAGCCAGCTCAATACATAAAATTAGTACCTCTGAAAAAAGTTACTCAGAAATTGTGTGTTGGCGATTTTAAAAAAATGATCAAAAACTTGTTTCCGGCAGAAAGAGACGCTTTCTGTTACAGCACAATGAACAGTTATTTGAAATATTACAAACCGGAAGAAGAAAAGTTACCTTTGATTCTGAAAACTTTTCGCGAAGTGTATGGCGAGGATTTGTTAAGTTGCAAAAGTTTGATCGATTCTGACCTCATGAAAGCGTTACCTGCAGACGACAGGGCAAAGGAGGCAAGGTTGAAGTTGGAGAATGATAAGGACTGGCATGTCTGGGAAGTCGAACGTTCCTGGCGATGTTATTTGCCAACCTGCAAGTCTATTCCCATTATCACTAAACAAATTGCTGAATCTTCGGACGCCAGTACGCGTAGTCAGTTCTTAAGACACCTGGTCTATACTTGTCAAGTCAACGATGACAAAGACGCTTTTCTCAAAGTCTTGAACTACATCTACGATAGACACAGGAATGAACAAAAGTACATCTTCTACAGTTGCGTCTCGACAATTTGTGACTCGTTTGATTTGGGAACGCTGAGTTCGACGCATTGGGAAATTTTAAATAAATACATAAAGTTGGCTGAGATGAAAGGTCACTTTTGTGAGTATGCGTATGTTATAACGCACTTAATTGCAGCAGCACTTCACTATTGTTACTTAAACGATCTGCCGTTGGATGATTACATGCGCATGTTCGTGGATATGAAAGTACAATCGTATGGTGATAATTGGAATATTTTAACGAAATATCCGGATTTGGAAAAGAAGTTTTTGGATTTGTCTATGGAAGTTATTCCGAAACAATATCCAATCGACCACAAGATTTGGGAAGATAATGGAGGAGGTGATCTTATTTCGAATCTGGTATCGTCATTGTGGGACTTTAACAAACGGAACAGAGTTTCGACTGGCAACCTTAAAAAACTATCCGTTAAAGATTATCCGTGGCTCCTCGAAAGAATTAAAGTTTACGTTCTATGTGAAACTGATGAGCATTGCTACTCAAGAATGCGTGTTCTAGATCTCCTTAGAGATAATGAGCGGGATTTGTACTATGATTTGATACGAGGCATTGAAAAATTCTGGAATTATGAGCCGAGCGTCATTTTCGATGTTCTGAAAAAACAACCGCAACGAATCCTGGATAATTGGGAGGAGTGTTCAAAAAAGGTCCAAAATTCGGTTAAATACGAGCGGTACGCATCATCGATAATTACTAAAAGTCGATGGTATCAAGAGTTGCCTATAAAATTCTTCAAGGAATCTCTAAAAACTTATACGGATCCGGAATTATGCGCTGTCTCCATGATAGTCTTAGCTTCATTAGTAGACGGTGAAACTTATACGAAAATTATCGAACGATTTGTTCCCAGCAATGAGAAACTGGATGTTGACCATCCTGAAGCGAAGAACACCTATACAATGCTACTTGCCATCGCAACAAATTTTCGAAAAGTAAATCCGCCTGTCTCGTTGGACGTAATCGCAAACTTCTGCGTCGGTGATTATTTACAATTGGCAACGCGATCTCTAACAAGCATGTGTCATCGAATATCAGTAGCCAAGGTAATCCCGTTCGCCAGGATGTTGACAAAAAGGCGCGTGTCAGTTATGAAACATGGTATCAGATTGATATACTCAGTGGCGCCTCTGGAAGAAATTAACACCCACTTGACTGATCTGTGGAACTCGAATGGTCATCCGTCGATCCGATTCGTAGTTTTTACTAAAATTCGTGATTTTTTCTGTAAGCAACCGGATTTTCGAAGCTGGCGTCTGATCCAGACATGCCTGAACAACTTGAATATCAATGATGACGAGAAGATCGTCAAAATTTTGACGGGACTCTCTACAGTTCCCAACGAGTACCTCTATGAATACATTAAATCGGCTCTCAACGCGATGAAAGCTATGGAACTAGAGAGCGACGATCCTAAGCTATACATCGACACCTCGTGCCAATTGATCAAAAACATTGACGGGTCTGTGACTCAAATTCTTCCGGAAGAATATTGCCAGGATTTGATCAAGAAATATCTATTCGTTTTCGATTATAATTCAGATATTTTCGATGCCGGAATGAATTTGACAGTGCATAGTTATCTCATGTCCTCCACAGAGTACGATGAATCAAAATTTAAATTTTTCGGGGACTTCTTTCGCCATACAGTTGAACAGTATTGGGACAAGTCTCACCCGGAATGTTCCAATTTTTATCCAATTAACTTTATGACTTTGCAATTTTTCGCTACCGTTTGTAGCATAACCGACAGACATGACGTACGAATCTTTGAATCATTTCTAGGAATATTTGAATCGGTTCTCCAGCCGTACCAGGATGCTGCTTCTTACTTAGAACTTGTTTACTCTGTCGCGTACAACAAGTCTCAGACTTCTGTAGATTTCGGTAGAAGAATAGTAGAGAAAATACCTGAATTGATCGAAGTTCTCTCTCCAGAATTCGTAGTTTCGATGTCGAATAGATTGTCAAGCTTTGTAAGTCATCGCAAATTCAGCGACACTAAGAACAGCGAAGAAATTTTGATGTCAATCATTGAAGTACTTGTTAATAGTGGAGCTATTCACTGCGCTTTCTTTGCTGCGAATATGTTATTCAAAAACACCTCGACACAGCTTACTGAAAGATACAAGACTGTAGTACACGCCTTACGTAATTTCCATAATCGCGGCGTTCTTGCACTTCTGAACGAACGTTTAGCCACATTCGACTTCAGTCCACATAATAATGGTTAATTTAATCTTCCCTGGCGAATGCTAAGAAAATCTGATACCACGTGAAATGCGATTCGTTGATTCAAAACCAACTGAGTTACTTGATAAATCAAAAGTAATTTTAAAGTCCGTTATTCGTACATTCTGTTCAGCAAGAATCCTTTTCTTCCCAATAATTTACTTTGTAAGTTTCGTATAAAAAGTTGCAAGTTATTTAGCATCCCAACTATTTTTCCTGTAAACATTTTTCATCGTTCTTTTTTTTCATAATCAATATTTCTCATGCCACGTTTGCATCATGATTATATATTATAGAATATAAAGATTTTTGAAATAATAAAGTGTATTTTCAAATCGCCTGCATCTGACATTTTATTTGCAGGAATCGAAAGCTGAGGTAGTTATACTGCAGTTTGTTCCGAATTTGTTAAGAATATAGTCGAAAGGGTTCAGAACTCAAACGGTTGAGTGACAAGATTTGAAATCCCCACATTACTGCTTTAAACGTTCCGAAAATAGTAATGTCAAAAACTGTACTCATCTCGAAGCCTCAAATTTCATCACCTACATATATCTACCCTCTTTTGCACCTTCTGTACCATCATTCTGAAGGGCATCCTCGTTATCGATTAATATTGAAAATTGCTTCCTAATGTTTCTATGAATTTTTGAGAAATTTTCAGTTACAAAGTCGCACTCGTGGTTTCTGCTTCACCAGTTCGAGCCTCTCGCAGTATAGCTGTATAGGTGACATATTCAGTTCGCCAGTCACGAGGTGGAAATACAGCATGCATGTCGTCGGATAGTCTAACAAGCACGTAAGTATATGAATAGTCTAGCCCTGGAGAATTGAGGCTCGACTGTCGGAACATCGAATGAGTAAAAGAGCAACTCCTGCGACACAAAATCTAATCTGGCAATATAAAAATCTAATCTGTCAATATAAAAGTCGTCGCATCCTGTATACGTTTCTTTTTTTTTCTTCATCATTTTTTGTATATACGTACACTGCTCCTTCGGGAGAACCAAGACCTCAAAATTTGTAGCTTCTTAGCTTGGAAAGTACCGGAGTTATCGGCACCCTTTTCAGCTCCAGAAAAGTTTTAGGTCTTTAAAAGGTCTGACTGATTTTTCGGATGGTTCTTAGTTAAAGCCTTCCACATGGGTGAAGGTAATTCGATGAATTCCATAATGAAATACCATGAAACATTATTTTTACTCACACAAACAAGCGGGGATATTTTTAATTAATCAAATTATTTTCCATGTGTGGAATTAATTCAAACAGCGACCAACGGTGGGATCCACGAAACTGTTTTCGCTTATTGAAATAATAACACCACAGTGTTATTCTTACATAAACGATATTGTTTCTATAAACCTGTTGTAATTTATGTGTTGGGCAACTGGAATACTCTTCACAGGTTCTCATGTTCCAGAATCAACCGCAACATGAATATAATTTTTTGAGCAATTAATTTTTCTGTTTATATACCACTCGGCATTAATACCACAAGAAGGGCTGCAGCGGAATTGAAAAAAAAATCTTATCAGTATCTGGTAGTGTACCATCCCGATCAGTTTCGATTGCAAAATATCGCGTCTTCAAACGCATGCTCTACGAGCTATTACACATTGAGACGCAACATCTCGTAATGGATTGGATATACTAAAAGGACTTCGGTCTAGGTACCGTTCGATTTGTCATATGTTTTGGTACTGCTCTGAGGGGACGAAAATATCAAGTGTTCAGGTTTCATTTTCACTGAAGCCATGAGGTTCAAGCCAGCCTAATAGCGACTAAGAAACCACGCAAATATCTAGCCATAGCATTTATTATGGGGAAGTATCTAAATTTCCGTAGAATCGTTTTGAACATATTGGTTTAAATTCCCAAATCTAACCGTAGATACATTCTCGATTCTGGGATTTATCAAAAAGTTTCAAACATCTGCAAAGAGCATAATAACAGTCATCGGAGTCTTCCTGTTGACCGCAGGGAATCCCTGAGATGTATGTAAAGATGATCGCATATTCACACGCACCGGACCGTAGCCGGCGCCGCGTAACAGTCGCCTGACGTCATAACGTGAATCGAGGTAGTCCAACGGCTTGCGCAGACTAGACTCGAGTCTGCGCATCCAGCAGTTCGTGTGACTAGGAGTGCGGGTATAGCTTTAGCCAAAGCTAACCGCTTTAGGTTAGATTACGTTCTGTTAAATAATTCTATCGTTAATTTCGAACTATTCATAGCATACAACCCATTGGAAAAATTTTGGGACGATGCGGTATTGAGTGTGTTACAAGAGTGCGGTTCATGTCGAAAGTGATAGTTCGTGAAGATTTTCACATTGACAATAAGTCACATCATACGGCCTATATGGTGTTCAGTGCGGTGGGCTGTACGCAAAGTGTAGACTCGTGCGACTGCGTATTTCTCTTATCTTGCCGGAGGCTTTTGGAGGGATTATAAATGGACTGATGTAACGTGTATCTGTTAGAGTGAACGTCAGCCCGTTGAACTTTGGGAATCGTGGCATTGATTTCTAACGATGGAAATAAAGGCGCCCTATCTCCAAGCGATTCAAGAAATCGCTGGAGAGACACCGGGAGAGAAACAAAAGACAATAAATAGTATTGCTAGGCGGATAGCCCAGGCTGAGAATTCCGGCGGCCACTCAGTGGATTCTGAGACACAGATTCCTGATGTCCCAGAACCATTGAAGCCAGTGGTTCGCGTAGAGGTGGCGAAAATCTTGCATCAATATGACGTGATCATTGAGGCATTGAAAAGCGAGGATATGAACGTTGTGAATCGAGCGCTTCAAGCGAATTGGTTTTTTGATGGTTCCGATACTAGCTTGGTGAATGCGGAATATTTCGTGGAGAACGTATTTCCGGCGATTTCACTGTTCGCACGATTAAGAATAGTAAAACATCTTGGAACTTATTTGAAAAACACTGCAGTCGCGGCGGACTTTTTTACTGTTTTGACTCAACAATACGGCGTTAGTCAAGCTGTTCCGTTGCTTGTCGTTTGCGATGAAGACTTTGCATTCAGGATGATAATTGAAAATAAAATTGTCCTTTCGTTGCGTATGGCAGAATCATTGTATCGGAAATATCCGAGCTTGGTAATCAAATACCTGATGCTGATCAAGCCGGACGAGGGCGATCTCCGGAATATTCACCGGATTCACATGCGTGATTACGAAGATCTCCTTTCTGAGGTTGCTAACAACCGTTTCGAAGATTTCATGAAGATTTACAGCATGCACGAAGGCCTTAACGTTAAGCTTGGCAAAAGAGCCACCAAGATATTTCTTAAAACAAAACTGAATTTGCTGGTGGAGAAGCCAGATCAGTACTTGAAATTAATATCTCTGAAAACAGCTACTCAGAAATTGTGTATTGGTGATTTTACAAAAATGTTCAAAAACTTGTTTCCCCCAGAAAAGGACGCTTTCTGTTACAGCACACTTAACCGTTATTTGAAATATTACGAACCAGAACATGAAAAGCTACCTTTGATTCTAAACACTTTTCGCGAAGTGTATGGGAAGGATTTCCTAAGTTGCAAGAGTTTAATCGATCCTGAGCTTATGAAGGTGTTACCTGCAGCCGACCGGGTCAAGGTGGCAAGGTTGAAGTTGGAGGATGATAAGGACTGGTATCTCGATGACGTTGAGCGTTCGTGGCGATGTTATTTACCAACCTGCGAATCTATTCCTGCAATAACTAAAGAAATTGCGGAATCATCGAATGCCAATAAGCGTCGTCTTTTGTTGGAGCAACTGATCTATACTTCTAAAGTCAACGAAGACAAAGACGCTCTTTTCAAAGTGTTGAACTACATCTACGACCGGCACAGAAATGAACAAAAGGACATTCTATACAGTTGCTTGTCCAGGATTTATTTCTCATTTGATTTGCTGACACTTGATTCGAAGCATTGGGAAATTTTGAACAAATATGTCAAGTTGGCTGAGATGAAAGGCGACTTTTCTACGGAAGAGAGTACCATGTCGGATGTGATTGGAGCGGCTCTTCAATACTGTTTTTCGAATGGTCTGCCATTGGACGATTACATCCGCATGTTCATCGATATAAAAATACAAATTTATTCCGTTCATTGGAATATTTCAACGAAAAATCCAGACTTGGAAAGGAAGTTCTTGGATATGTGCATAGAAGTTATACCGAAACAATATCCATTTGATCATAAGATTTGGAAACTTAAGCAAGGCGATATCATTTGGAATCTCGCATCGTCATTGTGGAACTTTAACAAACACGAAAAAGTTTTAACTGGCAAGCTTCAAAAACTATTTATCAAAGACTACCCGTGGCTTCTACGAATGATAAAAAGTCATTTTCTTGTTGAAATTGATGAAAACGATTGGGGAAGAAAATTCTTTCTGGGGCACATGAGACAAAGTGATCGAGAATTATACCACGTATTGATACGCGACCTCAAAAGGTTCTGGGCGTTTGATACAGAAGTTATTTTTGACGTTCTCAAAAAACAACCACAACAAGTTCTGGATAATTGGAAAGAGTGTTTGGAAAAAATTCGTTCCGATAAGCTCCTATCGTCCTTTATCAAGAAAAGTCGATGGTATCAACAGTTACCCATAAAATTCTTTGAGGAATGTCTGAAAACGTATAAAGATCCGGAAGAGTGCGATGGCTCAATGGCAACCCTAGCGTTATTAACAGACGGTGAAAATTTCACCAAAATCATCGAGCCATATGTTCCCAGCGATGAGAAACTTGATGCTGACCACCCAGAAGCGAAAAATACCTACAGCATGCTGATTGCCATTGCAACAAATTTTCGGGAGGTTAATCCGCCTGTCTCGTTGGACGTAATCGCAACTTTTTGCGTCGGTGATTATTTGCAAATTGCGATTCGGTCTCTAACAAGCGTTTGTCGCCGAATACCGGTTGCCAAGGTAATCCCGTTTGCCACGACATTGACAAATAGGCGGGTGTCGGTTATGAAACATGGAATCAGATTAATATACTTGGTGGCACCCCTGGAAGAAATTAACACCCACTTGACTGATTTGTGGGATTCGGAAGGTCACACATCGATCCGACAAGTAGTGTTTACAAAAATTTATGATCTCTTCTGTAAACAACCAGATTCTCGAAGCTGGCGTAGGATTCGCACATGTCTGGACAACCTCGATACCAATGACGACAAGGAGATCTTCAAAAAATTGACGCGGCTCTCAACAGTACCAAACGAGTACCTCTACGAATACATAAGCTTGATTCTCAACAGGATGAAAGCTATGGAACGAAAGAGCGAAGACCCCAAGCCATACATCGACATCTCGTGCCAATTGATCAAAAACATCGACGGGTTTGTAACTCAAATTCTTCCGGAAGAATATCGCCAGGGTTTGATTAAAGATTATCTATTCGTTTTCGACTATAATTCCGATATTTTCGATGTTGGAATGAATTTCACAGTCAACAGTTACCTCCTGTCACCCAAAAAGTACGATGAATCAAGATTTAAGTTCTTCGGGGACTTTTTTCGACATTCAGTTGAAGAATATTGGGACAAGTCTCACCCGAAATGTTCCAAATTTTATCCAATCAACTTTATGATTCGTAAGTTCTTCGCTAAGATTTGTAGTCAAACCAATGACAAGCATGACGTACAAATTTTTGAAGCCTTACTCGAAATCTTTCAATCGGCTCTCCAGCCATACCAAGATGCTGTTTCTTACTTAGATCTTGTATACTCTATCGCGTATCACAAGTCCCGAACTTTGGTAAATTTTGGTAACAGCATCGCAGAGAAAATACCCGAATTGATCGAAGTTTTTTCTCCAGAATGCGTAATTTCTATGTCGGATAAATTGGCAAACTTTGTAAAAGCTCGCACATTCCCTGAATCCGAAGATAGTGAAGAAAAGTTATTGACTATTATTGAAGTTTTCATGAATAGGAAAACGACTCATTGTGCCTTCTTTGCTGCTAATATGTTATTCGACAACACTTCGAAAAAGCTTAATGTACGGCATACGCGTGTGGTACATGCCTTACGTAATTTGCACCATCCGGGTGTTTCATGGTTTCTGAACGCACGTTTAGCTACATTTGATTTTTGTGCAGATCACGATGAATATGAAATCATGTGTGAGACATGTTAAAAAAGATTTGGTTTCGAGCAAAGTACAATTTTATGACATGAATGTATTAGTCCACCGTCAAAAGTTCCGAGTTCTGAGTTTCGTTGGGATGGTTTATGTATAATAATAATAATAATAATAATAATAATAATAATGATGATAATAAGCGGCGTCCGTCTTAGAACTAATGCTCTCCCATGCCGCAGATATAAAATACAAACTCTTTCAAAGGACTGATATACAAATATAAACAAACTAAAAATAAATAAATAAATGAATAATAGATACATGAGAGGTTATTGCAAAAGACCAAAAAATAGAGAAACAAAAACTAATATATGAACCGATAGATAAGTAAAAATGAAAAATAACGACATATGTGGTAACTAACATTTAGTTTCATTATTTTAGTATTTTTCTATGAGTATGCAAATATGATCTGATATGAGAGATGTCAAATGATTAGTTTGAGTACTATATTTTGTCCACACTGCAGTTTTTGTAAGATTATTGATAGTCCATTTTTTGCGCATCCAGTGAGCGTGATGATCTGCTGGGAAAATCTCCCGTTCTCCGTGCATTGTATTGATAGAAATTGTTTCATTTTTGTTCGTATTTCCATTACTCCGCACTTCACGCGTTTTTTTTTTTTTTTTTACGAAATGTTGCATGTCATGAAATTTACAAATATTTTTCCACTAATTTTTTTGTACGCTGGGGTTTTTTGCTAAAGAATATTTTTTGTATCGATATTTTGTATCGTGAGTAAATTATAGCATAATAAAGTACAGATTTTCATACTAAAATGTGTAGATTTTTCAGCCAACTGTGTATGAAATTTCAATTTCAGGAAGCCGATTCGAGCCACATCTGAGGGTTGCCATATTAACTTATACAATACAGCTTTTTTTTGAACTTATTACTAATGAAATTTACACGAAGGAGCACAAAGGATATAAATGACATAATTAAAATTTTTGAACTAAGTACATTCATAGAAGCTTAGAATGTGCAGGAACTTACTTACCTCGAAATCTCTCATTTTGTCACCTATACCTACTCTTTGTTCTGACCCAATCTCATGTGGTGCAACGTGGTGGAAACTGGACCTCTACGAAATTTGGTAAAATTCCCAAGCATTTGCCAATAGTAATTTTCTTCAAATTAAGAAACGTATTCACCTTCCCACATCATCTTTTTCTGGTCGTATAGTTTTTATTTTTATTTCTTTCATTTTCATTTATTATATAACAATTCAATTGTAGATCGTAGGCAGTCATAATGCGATATTAGAATTATATACGCTATTGTGAAATATTTTCAAATTATTGGAATGCATTGAATGCATTTGTATTTGCTGATATATTTGCATTCAAAATACACCGATGTGAAATATATTTGGAGAGACAAGGTATGGCAATGTATTTGTACGTTTAAAATATGATGCACAATATGTGTTCGGCTAAAATTCATTGCAAATGTAAAAAATGTTGAAGTGGTGATCCGAAAATATGTGTTGCACATTTCCTCGAACATACATTATCCTTGAATGTACAAACAAGTTTTTCAAACAGGATTGCTAAAAATGCATTCGCATCGATTCGTATTCTTAATGAATATTTTCAAAGTTCACAGGTGTACGTGCGAGTAGGAAACAATGTATGCAAGGCAAATGTGTTCTCCACATTCCTTTAAGATAGATTCTTAGGGATGTAAAATGAAAACATTACTATACGTGGTCAGCTAGAAAGTCACAAGCAATCAAAATGCAGTGAAAATGCTGGTCAGTATAAAAACAAAATGAGCGACATTGCAATTAGTGACCTTGAAACGATAATAAAAAGATATATATGGCATGAGTTTTACAATGAGTTTATGAGGCAGTTTAATGACCTAATTAACACAGGACTAAAAGTTACAAAATTATCATTACCTTGGTCATATAAATACGACGGAAAGTCAGATTGGATGATAATTAAACTAACTAAACTTTTCAATTCATTTTTTTCCGATTAATCAATTATTCAAAGATTTCGATTAATTGTTTCTTTGATTATTCGAATCGATATAATCTTAATTGATGTTTTCGGTTGATCATTTCTTCAATAAACTGATGAATTGGCTCAATCGAAAGTGGAAAATTATTTACTCTTCCCGAATATCATCCACCAGAAATGGACTGGTCCAGCGGACGCGTGCACATTGAGACGCAGTATGTCGTAATGAATTGGTTATCTGAAAAATATTGGAGTATAGGTACTGTTGGATTTGTCATAAGTTTTGTTAAAACTCTGATGGCGATGGGAACAAAAACATCGCGTTCTATTTTAAACCACGCGAAGTTTATTGCCCTTGAGATGGTACGCACTTCATATTAAATATTTTCCCGCAACTCTATTCGCTTCCGAAATAATCCTCTCGAAGAATAACAAACATAATCAAGTTCAATGAAATCTACAGTCAGCAATATCTGGTCCGGAGGTAACCGTATTAGCATATTATTGAAAATGAAATCGTATAGCTACATTATTTGGCGCTGTGAATTCAGAATAAGTTTTAAACATCGGTAAAGCGCATAATAATAGTCATTGGAAGCTTTCCTGTTGACTGCGGGGAATTCCCGAGATGCATGCAGCGATAATCGCATATTGATAATACGCAGCGAGGCGTAGCCGGCGCCACGTGACTGTAGCTTGTGACGTCTCGCGCGTCGAGACAGTACCACTGGACAGTACAACGACTTGCGCAGACTCGATCTGCGCATTGTACCAGCTCGTGCGTCGAGCAGTACGGTTCTAGTTAACTGATATAGGTTGGATTACGTTCTGTCAAATGATTCTCACGTTCATTTTTAACTAATCATAGTATAGAATCCACTAGAAAAAGTCCGCGACGATATTGAGTGTGTTACTAGAGCGTGGATCGTGTAGGAAGATATATTTCGTAAAAATTCTCGCATCGACGATAAGTCATAACAAATACGCATCGTTTTCAGTGCCGTGCGCCCGGCGCGAAGTAGAGACTCTCGCGACTGCGTATTTACATCGGTGTACCGGCTAAAACTTTTGAAGTTATTGTCGATGGACTGTTGTGACTGTGACGTGCATTCACTTGAGTGAGAGTTAGACCGTTGAAAGTTGCAAATTGTGGGATTAATTTCTAACGATGGAAATAGAGGCGCCTTATCTCCAAGCGATACAAAAAATCGCTGGAGAGACGCCGGGAGAAAAACAAAAGACAATAAATAGTATTGCCAGGCAGATAGCCCAGGCTGAGAGCTCCGGCGATCACTCAGTGGATTCTAAGACACAGATTCCTGATGTACCAGAACCATTGAAGCCAGTGGTTCGCGTCGAGGTGGCGAAAATCTTGCATCAACATGACGTGATCATTGAGGCATTGAAAAGCGAAGATATGAACGTTGTGCATCGAGCGCTTCGAGCGGATTGGTTTTTTGATGGCTCCGATACTAGCTTGGTGAATGCAGAATATTTCGTGGAGAATGTATTCCCGGAAATTTCACTATTCGCGCGATTGAGAATAGTAAAACATTTTGCAACTTACTTGAAGAACACTACGGTTGCGGCGGATTTTTTTCTCGCATTGACTCAAAGATATGGCGTTGATCAAGCTATTCCGTTGCTCGTAGTTTGCGATGAAGACTTTGCGTTCAGGATGATAATTGAAAATAAAATTGTACTTTCATTGCGAATGACAGAATCGTTGTATCGGAGATATCCGAACTTGGTAATCAAATACTTGATGCTAAGCAATGCGGATGATGATGATGTTCGAAATCTTTACAAGATTAACATTCGTGATTACGAAAATTTCCTTCCAGAGATCGCGAACAACCGTTTCGAAGACTTTATGGAGATTTATCGCATGGATGACGGCCTAGACGTTAAACTTGGCAAAAAGGCCACCAATACCTTTGTCAAAACTCAACTGAACTTACTGGTAGAGAAGCCACATCAGTACTTAAAATTAATATCCCTGAAAACAGCTACTCAAAGATTGAGTGCTGGTGACTTTACGAGAATGTTCAAAAATTTGTTTCCCGCGGAAAAGAATGCCTTCCGTTACTGCACACTCAACAGTTATTTGCAATATTACGAACCAGAACAAGAAAAGGTGCCTTTGATTTTAAATTCGTTTCGCGAAGTGTATGGCAAGGATTTGCTAAGCTGTAAGAATTTAGTAGATTCCGACCTCATGATGGTGTTACCTGCAGACGACAGAGTTAAGCAGGCTAGGATAAAATTAGAAGATGATAGAGATTGGCATTTCTACGACACCGAACGTTCGTGGCGATGTTATTTACCAACCTGCGAGTCGATTCCCACCATAATTAAAGAAATTGCTAAATATTCAGATGCCACTAAACGCGGTCAGTTGTTGAAGCAACTAATCTATACTTCCAAAGTCAACGACGACAAGGACGCTCTTCTTAAAGTGTTGAATTACATTTACGACAGACATAGAAATGAGCAAAAGTACATCTTCTACAGTTGCCTCTCGCTGATGTGTGACTCGTTCGATTTGGCGACACTGAGTTCGACTCATTGGGAAGTTTTGAACAAGTACATCAAGTTAGCTGAGATGCAAGATGATCTTTGTGACCAAACGGATACTATGTCGCGAGTGATTGCAGCAGCTCTTCACTACTGTTTCTTGAACAGTCTGGCAATGGACAATTACATGCGCATGCTCGTGGATATGAAAATACAAATGTATCATGGCAACTGGAATATCTTGACGAAATATCCTGATTTGGAAAAAATGTTTTTAAATTTGTGCATAGAAGTTATACCCAAACAATATCCAGCTGACAACAAGATTTGGAACGATAAGGGGGCCAATGTTATTGTTAGTCTGTCATCGTCAGTGTGGGATTTCAACGAACGAAACAAAGTTTCGAATGGCAAAGTTCAGAAACTATCCGTCAAAGACTACCCGTGGCTCCTCGGAAAAATTAAAGCTTACATTATTGGTGAAACTGGCGAAAATGACTACGGGAAGGAGAGCTTTATGAAATCCATTAGGCAAAACGAGCGAGATTTATACCATCTGTTGATGCGCGACCTTGGAAAATTTTGGGAATATGACACAGATGTCATCTTTGACGTTCTGAAAGGACAACCACAACGAGTACTGGATAATTGGAAAGAGTGTTTAGAAAAAGTCCAAAGCGTGATTGAGTACAGGGAGCCGCAGCCATCAGTGTTCATTACTAAGAGTAGATGGTATCAAGAGTTGCCTATAAAATTCTTCAAGGAATCTCTAAAAACTTATACGGATCCGGAATTATGCGTTGGATCGATGGTCACCCTAGCGTTATTAACAGACGGTGAAACCTATACGAGAATCATCGAGCCATTCCTTCCCAGTGATGAAAAAATGGATGTTGATGACCCTGAGGCGAAAAATAAATATGACATGTTACTTGCTATTGCATCAAATTTGCGAAAAGTGAATCCGCCTGTCTCCTTGGACGTAATCGCAAGATTTTGCGTTGGTGATTATTTACAAATGGCGATGCGATCTCTAACAAGCGTTTGTCGCCGAATACCGGTTGCCAAGGTAATCCTATTTGCCACCACATTGACGAATAGGCGGGTGTCGGTGATGAAACATGGTATTAGATTAATGTACTTGGTGGCTCCTCTGGAAGAAATTTACACCTACTTGACTGATTTGTGGAATTCGGAAGGCCATACGTCCATTCGACTCGTAGTTTTCACTAAAATTTATGATCTTTTCTGCAAGCAACCGGATTCTCGAAGCTGGCGTATGATTCGCACATGCCTGGACAACCTAAATACCAACGACGACGAGGAAATCTTCAAAAGACTGACGGGGCTTTCAACGGTCCCAAACGAGTACCTCTACGAATACATTAAATCGGTTCTCAACACAATGAAAGCTATGGAACAAAAAAGCGATGACCCTAGGCTATACATTCATATCTCGTGCCAATTGATCGAAAACTTCGACAGGCTTATAACTCAAATTCTTCCGGAAGAATATTGCCAGGATTTGATTAAGGAATATTTGTTCGTTTTCGACTATAATTCTGATGTTTTTACTGCCGGAATGAATCTAACAGTCTACAATTATCTCTTTGCGTCCAAAAAATACGATGAATCCAGATTCAAATTTTTCGGAGACTTCTTCAGACTGAAAGTTAAAGAGTATTGGGACAAATCTCACCCGAAATGTTTCAAATTTTTTCCAATGAACTTTATGACTCGCAAATTTTTCGCTTGGGTTTGTAGTAAAAGCAACGACAAGCACGACGTACAAATTTTCGAAGCCTTACTCGACATCTTTCAATCGGCTCTCCAGCCATACCAAGATGCTGTTTCTTACACGGATCTTGTTTACTCTATTGCGTACCACAAGTCTGAGACATCGAGAGATTTTGGTACAATGATAGCCGAGAAAATACCTGAATTGATCGAAATTTTTTCTTCCGAATCCGTAATTTCCATGTCAAATAGATTGTCAAGTTTTATCAGATATCGCAAATTTTCTGAAACTGAGAGCAACGAAGAAATGTTGATGGCTATCATTGAAGTATTCGTGAATAGTGGAGCGATTCATTGCGCTTATTTTGCTGCCAATATGGTATTCAATAACTCGATGAAAAAGCTCAACGAACGGCACAAGGCTGTGGTACACGCTTTGCGAAATTTCCATAATCCCGGTGTGTCTTGGCTTCTTAACGAACGTTTAGCCACATTCGATTATTGTACAGATAATAATGAATGATTTTATCTTCTTGGCGAAATGTGAAAAAATCCTGATACCACGCAAAGCACGATTTTACGACACGCATGGGTATGCTTTGTTAATTCAAAACGAACAAATTACGTTTCTCAGTCAAAAGTAATTCGAAACTGCCGAATTGTTTGTATTTAATATGTGATATTCACTTTCCTAATTTGTTGTTTTTATATAATTGTATTTTATCTGATACGAGAGATATTGAATGCTTAGTTATAGTTATATACTTCCTATTGATATTTTATTTTTTGCGCATCCTGGAACTCAATAATTGTGTTGAACACAAATTGATTCCCTCGTCTTATTATTTTACACCTCTATTTTTTATTTTCATTTTTTACAAAATGTTGCATGCTATTAAATTCAAAGATATATTCCCAGGAATATTTTCATATCACTTTTGTATCATGATTATAATATGAAATATAAAGATTTTTGTACCAAAAAGTATCTATCTCTTAATCATACCGTCATCGGACATACGATTTTCAGGCAAATCATTTTCTTCACAGCTAGAGGGTATCGTGTTAACGTATACACTTTGGGGTGAGCTTTTTGTTGATAATTGAAGAGGCGGGAACAAAAAGTGTATGAGTAACAAAACTCGGAATTTTTAGATGAGTATAATTTTATGAGACGGTTTAAATGTCCAAAACTATATTAATCTAGAAATCTCACATTTCAATTATTACTGGATTATTCATGAAGAACGTTCTAATGTTCATATTCCAGCGTTATCTGATTTGAACAACAATATTGTAGTATCAATGATTTCACTACATCGGCAGGTCTTGTATATCATGCCTGGTTTGTTTACTCTGCAATTACTCAATATCATGTACTGTATAAAGATTGGATATATTTAGTAATTTTAATAATTTGAAATACTAACAGAGTGGCAATGATTTTTCTGTATTTTTAAGTATACATATGAATAGTTTAGCTTTATAGGATGCAGCCTCACACGACGAAGCATTATATGGATAAAAAAGCAGCTTTTGTGACAGCAGATCTCATCTTGTAGCTGAAAAATCGGTTGGTAACACGAAGAGAGGAATAAAAAAAACCAAAGTATAAAATTAAATAAAAATGTTGAGATACGATGTTTTTCTACCAAATTCTGAGATATGATGTTGTTTTGCGCAACCATCGAATGTTCATTAGTCACACGGCTTTGCGGCCGGCACCACAAGAGTGTTTATTGGATATTCGCATGGCTTTATCAGGCCACTGACATAATCACACAGGAATAACGCTCACTGCCGCAGTGGGGGCAGCAGATCTGCGTGCTGAGAGATATATAGCTCGAAATCAGTAGGGGATAGTACACTAACAATACCGGAAGCTGTCGCCCTCGAAATGTGCAACCGGAGCTACATCTCACCTTGCACTGGCAATACTCCAGCAATATCTGACTTGAGAGTCCCCACGAAGGATGTGGCGGCACAGTGAATCTCGCGTCGCTACATTCACAAAAATGATTTGGAAAATTTGGTTGCTCTGAAAATAACGTATCTTTCGTAACCATACAAAGGGTTAACCAACGTTATGTTCGGAGCAATCGAATTTTCTCATGGAACATCATAGATCCACTGTAGTAAACCAGATCCTTGGGCTCATTGCAAATTTTTCGCTTCACAAACTACTGCGACTGCTTGCCAGTCATCTAAACATAATCCGTGAGCTTGACAACTACGTTCTGCGAATCTACCCTGCAAATATATTTAGCATAAGTCTCAACCACACGCGTCTGAAGCTTTCTTAGTGTACGTGGTCGTTGAGCTATTCAGTCAACAAGTTTCCAGAACAATATATGGTATCCAAATCACGTGGTCTCATCTGCAGATGTAGATTGTAGGTAGAACATGGATTGTTTAGAAGAGATCGAGCTTCAACCCATACAAGAAGTTCGTATGTGAAGATGGGAGGTAAGTGCCTATCCTATTTTCTCTAACAATTATTCACCAAAAATTTCATTTCTATTGTGAAAATGTACGGAATTAATATCGTCTAGATACCCAGGCATCAGAAAGTCTAATTATTCCGTCCAAGCTGATGCGTTTGGGGTTTGTCTCACGAGTTAAAAGTCAGTTGCGGCAATACGTGGCGATTTTTTCGGCGCTGAATTAATCAACAGGTTGAAATAGAATCTACCAATTTCCCGACAGCCGCGTAAAGCGTTTCGGCAAGCTGTCTCGCTGGAGAGTTTCGCTTCTTTCCATAAGGCACGACCACACGATTATGTTTCGTTGAGATATTAGATTGATCAGAAGATGCGTAGAGATCGCGAGGAGCACAGGATCAGGCCGATGTTTGATTCCAAATTCAGCCTCTGGAAGAATCATACGCCTTCCAAACCGACCTGTGGAATACGGAAGCTCCTCCATCGATCCGTGGACTAGTTTCCACCAAGTTTTACGATCCCTTTTGCCAGCAGCCGGATTCTTGTAGCTTGTGTCTGACCCGGAACTGCCTGAATAACTTGGACACAAACGATGACGAGAAGATCGTCAAAGGTTTGATGACACTATCAAAGACACTAGACGACTGCGTTCGCGGGTGGGACAAAACTCTCCATAAGACAGTGAAATCAGAAAATCCTCGGCTCAAGGTTTATTTCGCAAATTAATCGGAATCATGTATCGCTCATGGTTTTCATTTTGACTCAACAGAATTTCAGATAGTGTACAGAAAATGTGTATTTCTGTGATCAAAACTGTTCCTTTACTTTTGCCGCTCGTCCGGCGCGGTTAATTTTCTCTCATAGTCTTCACGACGAATTGTACAGCCGTAGAGAATTCATGAGAATAATCTCGTGGACATTTTCATTCACTAGATCATCCCTGTGATCTAATCAATCCAAATCTGACCTAATATGATCCAGGAGAATCAAATCTCGTACACAAGAGTTGGGCTGAAGTAACTTATTGTCAGTGATCTCGAGGGTAGCGACTGATCTTTTGCAATCTCTGGTAAAAGGGGCTCGTTTGTTTAGGGCAAGATAACTAAGTCCGAAGCCTCAGGGAATCGGGGCAGTATTTTCTGTCTGTGGAGTTTCCATTGTTTAAGAAACAGGAGCGTTAACGACGAATCCTTTCCGTCTGACAGCGCTTTTTACCTCAGCCCAACGTCGCGTGAGGATTGTTCAGAATTGTGAACAAACAGTTACATGTCACGGTCATTAAAATAAATTAAACAACCAGAACAGAAACGATCTCAGCTGTAAACGAACAGCGGCTGTCGAGCGAGAGGTGGACGCAGATGAGAGGAGAAGAAGAATAAAAAGAAGAAGAAAATAATTGTTTCACTCGTAAAAAACGAGTCGCAATCCTACGCTGAAGCTTTAACGAGGGCGCAAATAAGCCTTCCACTTTGTGTTTTGACACTTTATTGCTGGTTTATTTCAGGTGGTAATTTGATCTTTTCTGAATGACCGGAAATTTCATTTCACTTACGTGCCGCATCGAATCCTGTCACGAATTCAGGACAAGGAGCAAACGCCGTGGATCCACCTGAAGTATCGGGCCAGCAGGACCAACCATCGAAAACTGACGGGCAATAAGGTTCTGAAAAAGAAAGAAGAACGAGTTGAGAAATTATCGACTCTTTCCTGAGATAGAAGTTTGGTGAATTTCAATCCAAGAATTTTCTTTGGTTTGGTAGTCTTTTGATTCAATACAAAATTTCGCGATCAAATTGATCCAAAATTTGATTGATTTCCTAAAGTACAAGCGAATCATCAGGTTTTTTTCAAAATATGTATTTGTCTGAT
The DNA here is from genome assembly GCA_947538915.1 of Tenthredo distinguenda. Taxonomy (NCBI): domain Eukaryota; kingdom Metazoa; phylum Arthropoda; class Insecta; order Hymenoptera; family Tenthredinidae; genus Tenthredo; species Tenthredo distinguenda. Next base: position 11,741,387 of record OX384537.1, read on the forward strand.
GGTATTTATTTAACTCAACAATATTCATTTCATCCAAATGCAAAAAGAATTGCTTTGAATTGTGACAATATGCAAGAATTTTTCCGATTCGAAGAAAACAAGATGTTTCCGAATCTGTGACGAAAATCTTACAAGATAAGTTCGTGGAATAGGTATCAATCTAGATAAAGGGGATTTGAGCACACTGCGAGGAACCGCAACATATGATAGGCATCATATTTATTGTGCGCATAAAATTCTGCTAGAGATATATGTATATATTCTGATTATACGAGCATCATATTTTATAGATGAAATGGACCTAGATTTGTTTTTTTTTTTTTTCTTTTTCCGTCAGATAAACTGTTCGCCAGCGACCCCAAATGCGTGTCGGTTGACATGAGTTAAGGCTAAAGTTTAGGTAATATAAAGTGAACTTTTTCTATTCAAGAGATTCCACCGTCTCATATATAGATAACGGGGTAAAAGGTATGAATGGAGAGGTAAACTTGCTTAAGTAGACGCTTGAATCTGTTATCTCGGTTGAGTATCAACAAGAATTACATTCAATAACTCCCCGCACAGACTATATTCCAACCGTTACGCCATCTTCTCGTAGGCATATTCAATTTATGGTTTTATCCATCGTAAGTCGATAAAACTTATAGGAACTCGTGAGAAAAATAAAGTTGCTAGAGTGCAGATTGCTGTAATCGCGTTATAAAAACATATTCAAACATCAAGTTTGTGTCTTTCGCAATTTTTTTCTTTTATTTCAAATTTTTTTCAACTTTTTATAAATCTATTTTTCAAAAAAGCTGTTTTTATTCGCTCTTTTGGGGATGGGAAAGCGATAGCGTACCTCGGGGTGTGTTTAGGTGTGCAAAGTCCGTTCGATACTAGACGTGCAATTTGGCAGGATGATTTGTTTCGCGCACGGCCGTCTGAATAGAAATTGGTCTAGGATTCCTCATCAGGAGCGTAATATAAGTTAACTCGGAGAATAGCGAAGAGTTTTTTTTTCTGTTTTATCGAAAAAAAACTCGAAGTTCGTCGCATGGGAGTGAGGAAAAAAATCGTTTTGAACAAAGCAACAAAACGAATTTGTTAAATTAACCGTAAACTTTATTCAGGGATAAAAACTTTTTCCTAATTCTACCAAACGAAAGCTCATCCTCCGGGTGTTATCATTCTGGAATAGGAGCTGGTGTTGAATTTTTATTTTAGGCTTTGCAGTAATCCAACCTGCGCACCGCACCCTAAGGCCTCGTGCCTTGTGGCATTAATATTTTTGAACTTTTTTTTTACATCTCTCTGCCACCCGGGGCTTTCAGAAATTTTTATGAATTGTTTATTCTAGTTACTCCTCGCTACTGCGTCCAGGTTTAATTCATCCTCATTTTTTCCTAGTGTTCGCTAGCCATTTTGTCTCGCGCAACGGTTTCTGCTCCTTTGCTGATACGATTCCTCCTTTTTTTCACGTCTAAGACCGGAGAATAAAGCTCGACAAGTTATTTTCTTCAGCGTTCCAAACAAGCTGCAAAAGCGCTCTTATTTCCCATCAAATATTAAATTCGCTTCGTACTCGCAATCAAACAAATGCTTCCGTTATACGAGACGAGCCATAATCACGAAGTCAACACGCTTATATATCAAGACTCTGAAGGTAGGTACAGAGCTGAGTCGGCAGTCGAGAGTCCACAAACGCAACGATAATAACGGTATGGAAATGGCAAACAACAAGGCAGCCAACAGTTCGGATAAACACGACTTGTAGGTACGCGAAGTGACGGAGGTATAATCACCTGCTCCGAGGAGCGGAAGTGATAGAACAAAGAAGAAAGTATACTTGTAGTACCTAGTCAGGAGCGATAGGTGTTCGGAGCAAAATGGATGAGAAACAAGTCGCGAAATAAGATTCGAATAACTGGAAACGCGAGAGACTGGAGGATCGTTTGTGCCATAATTGTCAGTCGGCAAAATTAAGGTAGGCACTTTAATCTGCCTCGATTTTTGAACGCATTATGAATATTGTCTAATGATATTACAATTTAATTCTACCCTTGAATTAACGAAGTTATTGAATTATTCATTCCGGAAGTTGTTCAGACGCGAGATGGGTTCTAATTAATTATATTTCCGCCCGGGATTTGCTCCTTTTGTATAATACAGGAGGGAAATCATGGCACAGCACCAGGTGGAGCCTATAGCTATTTATTTCATAATTTTAACATTGCTGAAGTTATGGAAACAAGTATTCATTTGCTTCTACGTGACGTACATTCTAGATCCTATGGGTAGCGCGAGGCACTTTTTGCCGGATTTCGTACCAACCGAGGAAAAACAATTCCATATTATTATGATACGACCAAATCCTACGTAATAACGCAATTAACGTACAACTGGAATTCGAACGATTTAAAACTAGCGTTCACCCATGTTTTTATGACAATTATAATTGACAAAATTTATAGTAAAAAAACCGTGAAAGATTTTCATCTGAACAAAGCTAATATTGATGGTCAGTCATGGCTAGATCCAATAAATATTTCGACCGTATCGGAATAATAAAGAGATTTCTTAGATATGCGACCAATCTATCGAAGGCGAAGTCCTGAAAAAAAGATTTCGTTCTTTTTAGCACCCTAAACATCGTCACCGTGTCGGATTAATTTCTAAGCCAGTGTATCGTTCGCGCTAATAAAGCCTGCGGAGGTAATGTTTCCAGCCCTGTTTGTTGATGTTTGTGATACCAACTGTCAAGTGAAGCCACTTACTTATCCATGAGATAAAGTTTCGTAGCTCGTCGTAGCTAGACAACGAGGGTGGGACTTAATTTATGTGATACATAGATTAAACCCTGCCAGAAATTTTTAACTTCATACTTGTCGTTCTGTTATTTTCAAGTTTTTTTTCAGCGAGAGTAAATTTCTCAAATTTTTATGATTATCGTAAAAAGACGCGACTGATAATTATTAGGTTACTCTTAACGTCTCGGGTTTTATATTGCCTCGCGATATCTTAATAAAAGTTTTTAACGTCATGACTGAAAATATGATCTTTTGATTCCCGAGGATTTTTACGTGGAAATAGCTGCTGAAGCTCCGAGTGGACCCAGGGATTCGGGAACAGCATCCAACTGCTGAGCTTAAGGATATAAACTTTACGGAGCGTAAGACCCGTAACTTTATCGCTATCGTGCTGCCTAAACCCAGCTTCTAGTCACATGGTACTCGAAACCCTAGATAGAAATCTATCCTTGAATTCTTAGCTAGCTCTGCAGCAGGACATCGATTGGGTAGTAAAAAGTAATTAGGTAGTAAAACTAGGTCCCAAGAAGAAAAAAAAAAAATTAAATAAAAAAAAATTAAAAATGAAGAGAAGAAAGCAAAGACGGTGAAAAATATTCCAAGGGTTTTATACACATATTTCGTTGAAAGAAATAATATGAAACGAGGTAGATTCTTCTCAACGATAAAGACTTTAATACAGAATTAATGCAAAAATGTTGGAAACAGCTTTCTACGAAATTCGCCGCAGGAGGTTTTCCCCGTTTTGTTTTCCCGCTATTCATCTGATCCTGAAAGCCAGGATATCTGGCGCAGGGAATATCCTTAGCTGCTGAGAAATCCCACCTCAGACCGACGACGAGGGGATGAAGGCTTGGAGAAATGTTGAAAATTTTATAGCAACGGAATTCGCTTACTCCAATTCACTTATAGGGTTGATTTCACGCTTTAATCATCGATTCGCAATCTCGCGCTGATTTTAATCTTTTGCGAAACAGAGCTGAGAATTTTCCTCGTTAATTTACTCCACGTTGAATGAAAACTAATGAAATTTTTTACCGAGCAAAGAGTCTGAAAGAAAATATGAAAAATAATTAGCTGATATTATTATTATTATTATTATACCTTGCCTAGGAAAATGTTAGAATAAAGATTCTCCCTGGGGTATTTTAAAATGTATGAAAATGCCTTTTAATTGACGAAGAGAGGCTTTTCGTCGGCGAGGAGAAAAATCGACGCGTTTATTGAATCGTAAATGAAAATTAAATAGGGGAAGCTGATTACTCAATTGTCAGACAGAAAATTAGCGATGCTGTACTGCAGTAGCACGCGTTTGATAATGTTATCAAACCCGGGAATATTTCTACCCCGTTAATTTGACTATTCATGAAAAACGCAAACAGCCAAGAATTTCTATGCTAACCAGACAGAAGTACGTGGGTGGAATTTCCGCGGGTTAATTTTACGAAGGAAACACGATGCGCTTCTGCAAGCCCAGGATTATCTTTATAACTATGTAGGAGTTATCCGGTTAGAAAGAATTTATAATCAGTTTCCCAGCTGGCCATATCCTTCTTCGTTGTTAGCCCCTGATCCAGGAAACTCGCCACAACTAGATTAAATCATCTCAAGAGCGCTTCGTTATTAAAAAGACTTCGAATCTTAGATAAAAATTTACTTTTACTGCACCAGGTAAACAAAATCATAAATAATCAAGAAATATTTGCTGTGTCGTAATGTAATTGGCCGGAAAAAATTCATCAAAAAATGACAAATTATATGTGTGACTCAAAAGTTGTCAGAACCAGCTACTCCGTTTCTCATGAATTGCGGACGAATACTGCGGGGAATGATGGATAATTTTTTTAATTAGGGTCTTAGAGGCTTGAATATTGATCAGTCAAAGGAACATGGAACCCATACTACAGAGATATTATTCAAACGTAATTAGAAGCTGACCTAGTTTTCCATTTATTGCAGATCAATGGTCATATTCAATCACGGGCAGTTTTTTCCAATTTTTTTTTTTTATTACATTTTAGAGAGCAGCATTTTGGTCTTGGTCTCTTTCATGTCGGGGACGAGGCTGCAAACTGTTCAGCAATTCATCGTTCGGGTATACAGCGATTAGGAATAACAAATAATGACGTATTAAAGGTGTGATAAATCTTGATACGATATTGAGAGAGTTTGCAGTTCCGGAGGAGCACGATTTTTTAAGAAAAGTGTAAAACAAAGCGGTGAAGTTTGAAGCTTGTGGAAAGTTTTAAGCGGGTATATCGAACCGCGTGTTTCATTTCCCCTCTGACCCTGACTTTTTAACAAAGTTACTGCGATCCCGGCTTTCTTGGATTGGAAGCTTTAGAATCAAGAAAGAATATTCATCGGTATATCCTGGGTGTAGATACCACGGAATTACACTTTCCAAGTCTCGATATCAAATTGTCGAGAAAATTGTCTGGAAACTTCATTTCCAGAGCGAATAGATGATAGATCGATGATCGAACGTCTTTCTAAGGTATTTGCAAAAAAAGCTCACATTGCTAGAAGAAGAATAGAGCATTTTCAAACGGCACACACTTATTTGATACTTCAATATTTGATTTTGACTAATTTTGGGAGGGAGAAGGAATAATTGACACAGAAGCTAATTGTGAAATAGTAAAAATGGGATAATCGCAAATCCTGAAAGCTTTGTTCGTTCAAGTGAAATCGGTTAAACCAAGGCATGAAATTGTAGCAAAATCGTAGTATTTTTCTTTTCGAAAACCTACTTCCGTCACGTCTGTAACAAGTAGGCATTTACCTCCGAACGTGAAATAAATCCCGAATTGAAAATTGAAATAAATTAAAATCCAGTCGTCCCATTACCTCGAATGGGACTCGGTGGACCGAACTAATGGTCAAACGATAAAATTACACTCGACGAGGTAATTTCCGATAAAGTTTTCACTGGCCAATGAGCCTTCGCTGAATAACCCAAATTACGTGAATACGGTAACCGTTTTAAAAATTAAAGAAAATTGCTGCTCGAATTCGTGAATCACTGTGACAAATCTATGTAAGGCAAGGTCAATAAAATTTCAAACGACTTTTAACCGTCTCTAGTCCGAAGGTGCTTCGAATGAAATAATTTATAAAATATGCCTGAAATTTTATAACCGCGGTAATACGCGATAACTTCTGGTATTTATATAGGTATAACTTTTTTTTATGACTCAGATAAAACTCCTGCCGATTGGCAACCCGCGATACGAAGCGTACGGGCTATGATCAATCCACATGCGCAGAACCCTCATCGACGCAGAGCTCAAGGCTTTAATTATAAATCGAGAAACCTTTTCGTACAATCTTCCGTAAAGCTGTAGCAGCCCATATGAATCCGTAATTGCTGTGTGTACGTGTTTTGCCTTCATTATTATTCAGTCTCTACTGTCTGGGCGAAAGAAATTCTAACAATTGGTTCGTTGAAGCCACGTTCGAACGAGCTTACCGAATTTCAAACTCGTTCGATATTCTGTCAGACGAAATAATAAACGACTCAGGAAAACAGATGGGAAATTATTTTTCGAAGAGTCAAAATTTCATACCGTCATGAAATAGAGCGAGAAATTAACGAGGATTTGATAGTTCGACGAAGATTGTTAATGGCAATCTCTTATCAATTCACAGAGAGAAATTTCGATCTGTATAATCACCAGGTCAAAAACGAAGTTTGAATGATATGAAGAAACAGATAATGCCGTCTGGCGGTATTCTTCACTCGCGAATGAAAGATAAACTCTACTTCTACTCCTTTTGTAGTTTTGCGAATCTTATTTCGCCTGAATTTCTTCCTAAATTTGCTTCTGGCTCTTTGGGAATAAGAGCATATTTTTTCTTTATTTAAATAAAAATACCAACTGGGTCGAGTTTATATAAGCAGGTATTCATACCGAGGGATTCTACCTTCGCGGTGAGTGACTGAACGTGTCCCTTTGTGCTTCGAATGCCTCTCTTCATTTGGAGGCATACAAATATTGGTCCAGAGGAGCGGATCACGGTATATTGGAGTTAGCGATGATACTTTCTTCCTTTGACGTCTCCGAAGCTTTTAGATCTCACATTCGTAGTTCTCCCAAAATGATTGCTTCATATTTGAACGAGAATACCGACCAACTCCATTCTCCGCACGGTGATCGACACAAATTTCCAATAACTTTTGAACATGAAATATATGCTTCGATGCTTGCTCGAAGTGAGTGAGAATACCATATTCTCGAAATGTAGTCCGCAGTCACGTTCGTGACAATATATTGCTGAATTAATTGAATATATCGCCATTTTAGGACGTGCTTCGTGGTACGAAGTATGCCAATGAGAATTCCTAATACCGATAAAACGGAATAGACGTGTGATTAAAGCCCTGCCGATGAAATCAATTGAAGGTAATTAAACGCGTCTTAGGTTTTGATGGTTTTCAATAGTTTTGAATCGTCAGAATCGGTCATAAAGTTTGCTAGCGATAGAATTTCAATCAGATCGAAACTAGGGTTGAATACCTAGCAAGTTCCGTGTTGATATTCGAACAGTTCTAGTATAGACCTACAATTGTATGACGTCCAGAGATAAGATTCAACTGAAGAAATACAGTTATTTGTGAATAAGTTCCAATCGGCCATTGAGTATCTTTCGATGAGAAACTCGCAATAAGAAAACGAACGAACAAAAGTCGATATCTGGAAACAGAAGACCCGATTCATTACGGTCAACATTTGATCAATCGGTTTTCATCAGCAGGAGATCAACCCCTATATTATCGAAGGGAAACTGTCAAAGTGAGATTTAAATACGTATGGAGAATCCGGAGCAAAGGACATTCTATTATGTCTGATCAAAAAGCCCGAGGCTAGAACAGCGGTTTGAAAGACACCAGGGAAACTTAAGTATGTATGTAGTACATTGTTAATAATTTAATCAAATTCACAATGTGAAACGAGGGGGACACATCGTCAAGTTATCAACTTCTCCCTATTCTCCTACCTTGTAATTGAAATTTTCGGTGGATTTTGACTGGAATTGAGAATCGAAGATTCGGGATAGAAAAGACAAGATTCCGATAATAATTGTACATTCATTATCGTCCGATAAATCTTTGATATATTCATGATTTTTGAATTCCATATTCCATGTTCCCATATTAATGCTTCGTGATTATAATGTAACGAATGCGTGCCAATGCATAGTTTGAGAAGGAAAAGCGATAAGACTAACGGCTGCCTTTTTACGATAAAAAATTTGTTCGACATTTTTCATTCATTTTATCGCCGAAAATCTCGCCCCTTTTCTAAACCGTGGTGTGCATTACTAATTAATTTTACGCGTAATACGAGAACTCGTGGATTCGGTGGGATCAGGCAACAGCGAACGTTTATTGACTTTCGAAGATATGACTTGCGCTAAAATTTCTTCACCGAATTCATTACTCTTCCGCTTGTTATCGGTACGATAGCTGGGAACACGCGGGGCTACTAGCTGTTAATCTTCGCCGAATTTAATACGTCAAACTTAACCAAATTATCGAGTAAGAATATCAAATCAGACTCGACAGGGTTCAGAACAGTTCTGCCAACATACGGTTAATCGATCCAGAATTTAGCTTCTATCACGCTCGAAACAGTAACCACATTCGCATTTTCTAGAAATTTTATTTTTATAACTTCTCAATGATCTTCTCAAACGGAAATTACTCAGAAGAGTTTTTCTCTTTCAGAAGAGACTTTCTGAAACGTTTGCCGGCTGGATACCTTCGTCCAGCGACTTTGAGGTTAGGGTATACGGTGCAGCGTTCAGATCTGTGCACAGCGCAGTCCATGAGAAACGATTCTGCATTTTGTCTGAGAATACGAGTAATCGGGGAAAAATTGAGCCGAAAGAATATATTTTCGTATCCTACAGTTATCTGTGTTCAAAAACTTTTGGGCTATTAGCGAGGGGAGCCGGAATGACGGGAATAGAAATGAGTGTTCTGTATAATACAACGACACTCTGCTGGTAACTCTGCTAGTTGAATTACGGGGTGGATAAATACTCAAACGGCTGTAGGGTGTACCTGCTCGCTAACTTTCCCTGCCGAAGAACTTTATACAGGGTATAACTAATTGATATTAGTTGACAAGTATTCACTAGATTGCCCCCATTCGCAGAAGCACTAACAAAATTTACCGAACTATGTAGCCTAGAAATTGGAGTTAAAATATCTAACGAGGACCATCAAGAATATTAAGGCTCTTGATGGAAAATACCAGAAATACCTAAGTCGAAATATACTTTACCTGACGTCGAGGGTAGTGAACATTTCGAGCGGATAATCACATGCGAAAGGGGATCTGATATCGTGTCTTTCATCCGAAGGGGGAGCAACGAGTCTGTCAAAATCATTGATAATTGTTATCGCGTATGATGGATACTGAATAAATTAGTCGAGGAAGACGATATTGCCGCGTTTGATTTTCCTCGACGATAGAAAATTTTCGAATTCGCTCATGTTCGATTGTTGCAAAAGAAAAAAGGAAGATGATACAAATGTCCTTCGGATATTTCGAATCTGAGTTCTTCAGAGCCTATTTTGACCATTGTGCTTTACTGAACTCCGGTGAAACTTGTGAAACGTCTTACTGTTAGCAGCGGTGCTAATAATTCAGGTAAACTCCGAGCAACGAGCAACAAGTATCCACTCAAACTTGTTCCGAGTATATTTCGTGTAATAATTAGATAAGGGAAGGTTTCAGGGGTAAAATGAGGATGTTCTCGAATGTTTATGAATTGGAAAGTTGGCGGATAAAATGACGAAAGTTTGTTCCGACGTTACTAATTCTTGCTTTCGCTCGTTTTCTGGAGTTTGAGAATCAAACGAAATCGGCCTATTTTTCAAGTAGCTCGGAGAAGAACGAAATGGTTCGGAGCTTGGATCACCCGGGTGTAATTGAGTGATAAAATACGGAACGAAATTAGAAATACGTTCCATTCTGGCTATCAAGACGTGGTAGAAGAAATTTAATAACAATAAATAGAGGTCCGGAGGACGTAGATTAAAGAATAATACGCAGCGAGTAATCGTGAGCCTTTCGCGATTCTCATCCGGTGGTTTTTTACGCGAGTGTTAACAGCATCTATCCAGATAAAATGCGGTCACCAACGGGAATGTAAAATAGTATACGAAATTCATTTTTTAATTGGCTATCCTCGTCGAATCTTAATCGACTCAATTAACTTTTCAATCTGTCTACTGAAAAGCGGGAGGTCGCTTTCGCGATCCTACGGGAAATTCTATCCCAAAATAACACTTTACGTAACCACGGAAAACGCTCCGTCCTACGTTCAACGATTTTCCCATTATCCCGCACAACCTCATGCCCCGGTTTCATATCAACTTGAACAGTCGACGAATGAAATTTTTTATGCAAGTTCCAGTCGCAGAAATGAACTTCGAATCGTCGACTGAGAGAGTATGAAGATTCTAAAATATTTACTACCGATAAAAGAAAAATTATTGACCCGATTGCCAAATTGTAATTAAAAAGCACAGGCTTTGGTTACTATTATACCTTGGGAATAATTTTTCCTCGATTCACTGGTACGATTTTGAAAAATAGTTACTGAGTTTTTTTCAGCAGTGATTACTCAGATTTTGATACACGATTAGAAGTTATCTCGGCGTTGTCGTATTCCCTAAAAAAAAAAAAAATTGTTAACGCTCATAGGCTAGAACGCTCTAGCTCTTTATTACGATGCAGGAAATTTATTCGAACTAGTTTAAACGCGGCCGTTTACGAGACAGACTAGACTTTATTCCATCCTTCGAAGTAACGCGTGGGTACCTCTCCACCCATGCCTAGCTCGTACCTTTCGTTTACGATTCCTTCGCCGTTTTATTTCCGTCTTAGTATCGTACCTGCTTTGAGTTCTTATGTGTATACCGTGCTAGCCAAGTTGCGAGTAATACCGGGTCACCGTGGGATTCAATGTTCGAATTTATCCCTTTTTTTCATCCCCGAGAAAACGAGATCGTCCGAACTATTGGAGAGTGAAAATTCGCTTGGAAAACTGGGGTGTATAACGACGCGGGTATCATATATCTTTTCGAAATAATTTCTGAAGGAAAATTAACGATATTTGAATATTCTTGTACGCCGAGGGTGAGATTTGTATTTTTTATTTAAACTAAGCAAGGGGCAAGCTTTCGGAGCGTTAATTGCCGGATAAACGAGAGTAGAGACGTACGTTCATTCGTTATGAATCGTTATATGAATTCATAATAAGGCCTCATTGCGGCGTTATTCAAAACCGTACGTTCGCGAACTCATCCGCAAGAGATCACTCCCACGGATGAACGTGAACAACCTGAAAAAATGATCAGCCCCGAAGTGGGGCTCGAAGGGGTTGAAATGAATTCAAATTTCGGAACAGCACCGGCATAAATATTCGTGGGATTCCATATTGATAATGAGCACAGCATTTTTGAATTAGCTCACAAGCCGCAGTAGTATAAAAGCTCATACACGTTACCGTCACGTTTCAAAAATGACCTAATAAATACAGAGTCAAATAAAATTGAATGGAAAAAGGAAGCATGGAAATATGTCACGCGCCGTATCACCACTTTATATAAGCTTGTTTCACCCTCCCCGATGTCATATATTCACGAACGAAGAAATTCCCGCGTATCAGGCGCGCATATGAGTCCTAAAAATCCACCATATTTCGTATGTCTGTTCTTCGTGGATCACGGGTGTACATATGAAAAATATTCGTTCGTTTGGCTACGAAAAATTCGAGAAATGTCGGATTTTTGTATTTTTTTAGTATGCGGATTTTGAAAATCTGAAAACGTATGGAAAATCGAATATTTTGTAATAATCCTAGTTCACGCTGGAATCACATCAGTATCGATCAGGTTCACGAAGTTGGATCCAGTTTGAACTAAAATCGACTCCGAAATCAAGTCCACAATCAACCTACGTCATTTTCTCAGAGCTCACTTCGGTCTTTGCTGGTGGCCGCATGATGTGAGATGCCAGAATTTTCAATATCAAGATCAGTAGGTGACATTAAGTAGAATAAAGGCCTGAATCAGGATATCTGTGTATCATTCACCTTAGTGACTACAATCCCCGAAAATCAGTCTAATTTTTGCACTCCTTCAATCGTTTCTACGATCTCTACATGTTCGGTGGCCTCGTTCATCACCTGCACAATCTGCCAACTAGTGGCTGTATGCTTTAAATATGGACCCAATAATTTCGCATCTTATCTTATCAGCAGAAACGTTGTATAAGTTCTTGTGGTTCTCTCAAGTGGAGTCGATAGCTTTTCATTGATATGTAACTGGAACAACGAGTTCCAGTAAATCTACGAAAACATTTTGCAGAAGAGACTGGGTGATTAATTACAGTATACAATCTTGGCAATTGGGTTGCTGAGAAATAACGTGTCATTCGGTGGTGCAGAGGCCGCGACGAAAATAGAAGGAAGAAGTAAAAAGGAGATATGATAAATTCCCTTTCTGTTACGATAAGTTCTTTCATCCGAGTAGGAAAAAAATTTGTACCCACGACGCGTTTGGGTCTGCGGGTACGGGGTGATAATATGTCAACACGCCATTTTTGTCCTCGTCTTTCATTTGCACCTTTTTTTTCGTTCCCAGTCACGTAATCCTCTATTCTCGCTTTACTTAGACCACGGATTCAGCGTGGTTGTCGACACGTTTTTTACATACCACTTTGTGCCGTATCCGCGCCTGTCATGAGAACTTATCCCCAAAACGTCATCCTTTGCATAACAAAATCTCTGATAGAGTGGAAAGCCGCTATTTTGCATCCCACCCAACGACGACGATATGCAAATCTTACATATCGGTTCTTCAAACGATATGGACTTTGGCTTGGAAAAAATAAATTGAAAAATAACACTGGAGACGACGAAGGCCTGATAGAGTTCGTATTCCATAAGAAATGGTACCTGATTTTAGGAAATGTACTTCAGAATCGCATCGCAAAGAAAAATTTAACCAGAATTAACTAAAAAATTCAAAAATCAATCCTTACAGTCAAAATTCACCGCAAGCTTTTCAGAAAATGGATTTCATCAAGACGACTGAATGTAAAGGCATCCTCTTCAACTACCAAATCGAAGTACAAATTCTACAGTCACAGATAGCCGAGTCTTCAACAGATTATATTAAACGTTATACAATTAGCGAATCTGATCGATTACTAGGCCTGTTCAGTTTACACGATTTGGTTCTGAATCAGTCCCGAACTCGTGAACAGTTCGGCTCTGATTGATCATATAGCAATGAGATCTGGCCAGGGGAAGGGAGGAATAGATAAGTTGTTATCAGAAAGGAATTGGGAATATCGGTATGATAGGCATTCGATTAGGAAACGACGCGAGGCGAATCGACGCCCGGTACTAGCGTGCTTTCACTTTTTCCAACGTTTCGAAATCCCGAATCGATACAAACTTCCCAAAACTTTTACGGTTCGCATTTTGAATATGAAATTTCGCCCATGTACGACGTGAGTTAATGCAATAAAAGCTCTCATACTTGTGCGGAACATAAATCACTAAAGTATCGTTCAATGATTACGCGGACTTTGACCGTTTTAGTTCCAACAGTATCTGTGACTGAAATTAGATCTTCGTCTGGTACGATTCCCCCACTTTCATGTCCATGCAGATGTTTCGCTGTAAATTATATTTTTAAAGTCTGAAACGCTCGTGCGTTGAGTATTGCAGTATAGAAGCGTTTGTCGACAGGTTCGATCGTTCCTTCCATGACGGTGATCGAAATCTTCAGATAAGTGATGAGATTGTGGGAAGGTCCGATAAATCGTGTCGTTTATTAACTCGCTATTGAATCTGTGATCCGACCGGCATATTTTACATCGAATACTGATTTCTGTGTATACTTACGTAGATTGTGCGTGTATGTCGAGTGATACGAGTAACGAGATAAAATCGAAGGTCACAAACAAGAGAGAGAAGTAAACTACGTCAAGATGAGACTGCTGAACTTTTCGATCTTATTTTTCGTCGTTTCGATCGCATCTCCCGGTGAGGCTTATCGAATTTTAGGGCTATTTCCCTTCAATGGAAAAAGCCACTTTGTCATGTTCGAGAGACTGATGAAAGGGCTCGCCGAACGTGGCCATAGAGTGGACGTCGTGAGCCATTTTCCACTCACAAAACCGTTTTCTAATTATAACGACGCCGTTAACTTGTCCGGCACGCTTCCCGACGTGGCAAACAACATGACATTGCAAATGATGCAAGACCTGATGAACAACGTTTCTTTGACATACCAGATCGCGACTTTATTTGGCAATGGAATATGCGAGTTGATGAGCCACCCGGAACTCCAAGGTCTCATTAAAAATCCTCCGAAAAATCCTGCCTACGATTTGGTCCTCGTCGAGGTAAGTGCAGGACAATTTGGTCCCGGGTTAGAAGGATTCCGCTCAATATTACAGTCATGGATTTTGTTATTTTCTTTTTATTCGACTCTTGTTAGATATGCAAACGTTCCTAAGCCAACATTGTTATTCGCCTGGTTGTAAGTGACAGTTTGTCAAATTAGAGCTCATTAAACTTCGTTAACTACAAGGTAATCCCAAGCGGAATAAACCAGACCCAAACCAACGTGTACCTCTCAAATCTTCATACCATTCTTCACTTCTGACTGAATTTCGCATATAGGTTGAAAGTATAATTCGAAATAAGGAGAGGATTACGAATTTTCGAAATCTCCGTCCTTCATTTTTCGGTGTTGTATTCTATGCTATAGACCCGTAATTCGGAAGTTTCGCTCACCATTGCCGACGAAATGATTTTTAGATTTTTTTCGATCACGATTCATCTGCCAAACGAAACAGTATAAACCTATATAACTGGTCCATGATAAACTTTTGTAGATATTTGGTGCGAACTGTTATTTAGCCATGGGTCAGCACCTGAAGGTTCCCGTGGTGGGTCTGATTTCGTCTCTAATGTTTCCTTGGGCGAACGATCTCATCGCTAATCCAGACAACACAGCCTACATACCCAACGTGTTTGCGAATGTTTTTGGAAGGATGAACTTTTGGCAAAGAGTCGAAAATACCTTAACCAATCTTAAAATGAAATGGGACTTTTATCCAGCGATTGAACAACAGAATGATCTGATAAAGAAGTACATTGGTCCTCATGCTCCAAGTCTTAAGGAGGCTGAAAGTGATGTCTCCTTGATCCTGGTGAACTCGCATTACAGTTTGCACGGTGCCAGGCCATTCACAACCGCCGTTGTCGAAGTCGGAGGACTTCACATAGACGACAGGGACGCAACGTTACCCAAAGTATGTAATTATTATTGGTTTTGAATTTACTTGAACTGACTCGTCAAAAAATTGTTCGATTCGTGATGAAAATAATTTATATCTGGCACAGGATCTGCAAAAATGGTTGGATGACAGTGAAGACGGCTTCGTTTACGTATCTTTCGGGTCTTTCATGAAAATAGAGTCTCTTCCCAAGGAAACCCTCGCTGCTATGTACGCCTCCTTGGCAAAGTTGGCACCGGTTCGTGTCCTAATGAAGATAGCAAAACCGGAAGAACTGCCTCCTGGTTTATCAAGCAACGTCCTCATCCGTCCGTGGGTTTCCCAATTAGCTGTACTCAGTAAGTATTCGACACAGCGCAATTGACCGACTACGTATTACCTTCTTCTCGAATTCTCTGTACGCTTGATGTCTTTGAGGAGTTAGATATGACGTGAAATCAACTTGGAACACTTTGAGAGGCTCGAGTAAAATCCTACCATTTAATCATGACGATCATACTGGGCCGGAGCTCGGCTTAGATTTCTGTTTGGTGATCATGCGAAATGGATTGACACTGTCACTGGATTGAAAAATGCAAGTGTACAGAGAAAACATCAATCGCTTTCGATTTCTGAAAAGTCACTCAACTTTTCGTGCTCTCAAAAGTTTCCCCATCATTTCTCATCCCCACGAACTGAAAACTGTTCAGCTGAACTGCAACTCTAAGATATTTCGTTAAGAATTTCAATCGAGTTCAATATCGGCGATGCGGAATGTGGCATCGCGATACTGTGTGCTTAACATTTCAAGAGAAAGGTAACTCTTGAGCTATGTGATTCCCAGATGCTTCCTACATGTGGAGCCGTGGCATCTTACCACCCACATATTTATTTAGGGTTTTGCCGGCCTTATCGGTGAAGGTCTCTTCTCTCTCGGGCTCTTGTTTATTCTAAAGCTATATTTTTCGGGTGAAAGACTACCGATCTCTTCGTAGCTTCTTGCAGTTATGTATTTCGAACAAAAGAATAAAAATATGTGGCAAAACTTGGGATCCAAACTTTTCTGAGATCCAAATTTTAAATTCTTGTTCGACGGAAAACTATGTAGCTGACGAATAAGAGTCCTCCCAAAAAACCATCCGTAACTTATCCATAATCCAAAACCATAATTCGCCATCGAGGTTCCTGTTAACCAGATCAATTTGACGTAGCTTTAAGTCACGAGCACAACTTGCTCCCTCAATAAATCATTCGACAGACATATGAAACGAAAATTAGTTTTGAATTTTGTTTTCGAGTGTTCTTAATCATAGCTAAGCCCGTTTCAGCCGATAATTGGTATTCCTTTTCAGAGCACAAGAACATCCGGGCATTCATGACACACGGTGGTCTTATGGGAACCCAAGAGGCTATCTACTGCGGAGTCCCTATGATCGGAGTGCCTATTTTCGGGGACCAATTTCAAAACATCAATCTTTACTCGCGATTGAAATTAGCCGTGGCTGTAGATCTCAATGGAATGACTACGAATATATTGGATGCTGCTTTTCACACAGTTTTGCGCGATCCATCCTACATGTGCGTTTATTACGATTGATATCGCATTTTTACATCCGTCATCAAGTGGCTCAATATTTGTGAAATAATATGGAATTTAATGGTCTTGTGTTTGAGTTTCTTTCCCAAAATCGATCTGAAAGTCAAGTGCAAATCTTGAACAGGCTGATTCCTTTCGATTTCGGACAGATTGTAATCGGTGACAATGTTTCAGGCAAGCGGCAAAGAGGATGTCAGCACTATTCCGAGACCGTCCAATGAGTGCCTTGGACACGGCAATTTTCTGGGTAGAATACGTGATCAGAAACGGTGGTACGAGTCTCAGATCACCAGCTATGGATTTAGCATGGTGGCAAATCGCACTCTTGGACGTTTATGGTTTTCTCATTTCCTCCGTTCTGCTCGTCGCGTGCCTCGTGATATTCATGGCTAAAAAACTCAAAGAAGTGTTGTGCGCGAGCAGCGTAAAAAGTGCGAAAGAGTCCAAAAAAGTGAAATGACAGATCTAATCTAACCAAATTTGTTACAGGGAAAAAATAAGCCAATCATTTATTGCGCTTATCACATATACCATATGTCTCTTCCAATTCTCCTTTTTGCTGCCGCGTCGAGATTCGTATACTATCAGTCACCCTCGAAGAGAAACTTGTTCGATTTTCAGCAAATAATGAAGCTCTCCTTCCAGAGGAGAAAAACCATCTGTCCTGTCGTTTTTTTTCTTTCCTTTCCACGTTACTATCACTCATGTGAATTGATTTTGTCAAATTTTCGTTCTAGGGATGAAAGAGAATCGAGTCGACACTATTCGACGAAATTGAGTGGCCCTTAATGGTGCAAGGTATCCCAGGTATGCACTGAAAAGATCATTACGACACAGCTTTCCGGTTTGCTGCACATTCCGTATTGAATTCGAATAACGTTTCGTCGTCGACGGATTCAATCGACTGTTAGTTCAGGTTTTGTTTGTCGAAGCAGTCGACCGTGAATCGGTTCTGCTTTTATTTGAAAACTTGTGAAGACAGAGTCGTCCGGGAGCGTGCTGTTCATTCCCGACTTGCTGGACCGTAATTCAGAATTACTTTCTCATCATTTTCGACCGAATTTATCGAGGGACAATGAACCGCAATGTTTAAATCAAAGTCAAATTAGAAAAAATTGAACTTTGTTAAATACACAAAAAGTAAATGGAGATGCTCATTGTCCGAGAATCATTTCGTGTCATCTGCTCGTCTGCAACCGATAAAATACAATCAAGCTATGGGATTCAATAACTATATTCAAGTAGAAGGTACTACATGAAATTGTTTTTGCATCAGATTGATGCGATTTCCATTTTGTTTTCCGAATCATGGGTCAAATTCATTTGACAAACTCTCAGATTTTTCTTCGCTCACGATTTATTTGCTGAGTAGAAATTATCTGCGAGTGGCACAATAATAATCGACCATTTTATTGTGCGAGTGAGTTTTGGATTGACGTTTCTCTGGAAATTTCTATATAAGTGGCCTAATAAACATTTCTAGATATCTGGTGCTAACTGTTATTTAGCCATGGGTCGACGCCTGGAGATCCCATGGTGGGTCTCGTTTCCTCCCTAATGCTTCCTTGGATGAACGGTCTTGTTGTGAACTCAAACAATACAGCCTACAGACCCAACATGTATTCGGTGTACAATGAAGGATAAAATTTTGGCAAAGAGTTAAGAATACTCTGATCAGTTTACAAGCAAAATGGGACTTAAATCAAGCCAGTGAAGATCAGAATGAAGCGATGAAGAAGTACCATGGTCCTCATGCACCAAGTCTTAAGGAGGCTGAAAGTGATGTCTCCTTGATGTACAACGTATGTAATCGTAGGATCCATATTCCCTCGAACTGATGAAGATAGAAAAACGGGACGTACTGCCTCTCGGTTTATCAAGCAACATTCTGGGATCCGCCAATTAGCTGTAGTTAGTAAGTGTTTGTCAAGGCACTATTGGAAGCGTTTACTCGCAATCCATTAGCGTCGAATGGACTACGGTCTAATTGCTCTAAACGATCGAAATTCTGTCACGCTTAGTTGATCTTTGGACCTATCCTTATTCACAGGATATTATAACCCCGTGTTCAACCCTCGTAAATAAAAACCATAGACGGTTCATCACTTTTTTTCAGCACATATTTTATGCAATCATTTGTTAGGAATCTTTTCATAGATTTTACAAATAAAAGAAAAAAAATTATAGTCATGACGGATCCCTGAAATCTCTTTGTTTCCGAAGATGTTTTTGCAAAGTTGGAAAATTGAAGAATTCATGTATCGCACCGGTGTGGGAAAATGTGTAAATCCCGAAATAGGTGTCCGCTTATTTTGACAATACTATGGGAGAAAAAAGTTTCACGCAAATCCAAGAATTAGACTGCTGAAAAATGCCCGAATAACTTGAAACTCCTCATATTATATTTATGCATTGTTATCATGATTAACTGTAACCATATAATGCGAGATAAATTCTGTGTGCGTGTGGCATAGTACAAAAGTGATGGCATGAAGAAGTCGTTACGACATACATAAGTAGTAAGTCTAAATGTTGCCAAGTCATCATTACTCATCTAATCACGAAATTCCCCACTATATGAAGATCCAATATGGTCGGAGATAATATACTTAAATGTTGACGCAGATCTCGCATCAGTATCACAGTGTAACAGTGTCGGCTAGTGAAAAATTTTTGTGAGTTGAAATAAACTCGAGATATCGATCAATATTATTGTTCGGAACCACGATAGATAGTTTCACTTATCAACTCCGCAGCGATACTCCATTTCACTTGATACGGAGGATACATGTATGGGTAATTCTTCGTGAATTCGTACACCGTTAAGGTGCCACAGAACTGCCGTAAATTCACAGGTTTTCGATAGATATATGTCATACCGAGACGTCAAATACGAGAAATTTCGTCGACAAATTGAGCCTTATTTACGGGACGCAGATAGGTGAAATAAGTTTTCCCGAAAAGTGTGTATATTTCTACAGGGCGCTTGCTCCCTGTGCTGAGTGATGAATGTTCGTGTCTCCCAGATGCGGTGAAAATACGAAAAGTCGGTAATTGCAGCCATTTTAATGCCGCCATGTTGGATGTGTATAAATGTGATATAATTTTCGTTTATTCGTAATACATGTTACTGGCTAATCTACGTTGCAAATCACTGAGCAAGCGCCCTACACTTGAATTTTAGCATCTATAAAAAAATCATTCCTGTGATATTCGTCTCTCTGTTTAGGCTCAATTTGGCGACGAAAATTTATCGCTTCTGACGTCACAAAATATATATAGGACATGCCACTTCTGTGGCACCTTAAACCTTGAAGTCTCTGATTTTTCTTTCACTTCGGGACAGAGAGTTGAAAAATCTAGAAGTCCAGAAGCCCGTTTTTACGTACATTTCCATACTCTGAGCTGGAAAATAATCGCAGACCCCAAGTTCCAAAGGCGTACTGGTTTATGAAGAATACCCATGTATAGGTTATAACGATCAGAAACGCCGTGAGTCAGCTTCGAATTAGCGCCAAAAATTATAGTTACAAAGAAGGAAAACGAGAGAGATCAAGATGCGGCTGCTGGATTGTTCAATTTTATATTTTGTCATTTCGATTTTATCGCCCGGTGAGGCTTATCGAATTTTGGGGATATTTCCCATGAATGGAAAGAGCCATTTTGCCATGTTTGGGCAGCTGATGAAAGGGCTTGCAGAACGTGGCCATCAAGTCGACGTCGTCGGCCATTTTCCACTTAAGAAACCGATCCCAAATTATACGGATATCGTCAGCTTGGCCGGCACCCTTCCCGGCTGGGTGAACAATATGACAGTGAAAGCTGTCCAAAGCATGGGAGATCGAGGTTCGGAGGTTCAGTTTATCGGATCTGTGGCTGGGTATCCCGCCTGCGAATTGATGAATCATCCTAAACTGAAAGACCTCATTCAAAATCCTCCGAAAAATCCTGCCTACGATCTTGTCATCACCGAGGTGAGTGAAGTAAACTGTACAAACGAACGGGATTCCAAGCTGGAGACTGCATTTGTCAGATTAGAAGGATTCCGCTCATTATTGTCCGAGAATCGTTGTTTGTCTGATTGTAGTGAGTGATGATTGGTCAAATTAGAGCCAGTTGAACTTCGTTCGGGAAATATTTCAATTTATCTGCTTGTCTACCACAAACAAAATGGAATCAATAGTGTAGGAATATCGAAAAAAGCGATGTTGAGAATTGTTTCCGTCATTTTCACTTCAGCTTGATGTGATTTCGACTTTTTTTTCCTAATCATGAATCCAATCTATCTGATAATCCGTTGGCTCCTTCTTTGATCACTATTTATTTGCTAAATGAATACTAGAAGTTGGATTCGTGATAAATCTGTGTGGTATTGAAGCGGTCAACCATCTCATTGCGCAAACGAATTTTGGATGAGCATTTCTTTGAGCATTCCTATACAAATGGTTCAATACATTTTTCTAGATATTTGGTGCTAACTGTTACTTGGCCATGGGTCAACACCTGAAGGTCCCCGTGGTGGGCCTAATTTCAGCTTTAATGCTTCCTTGGGCGAATGATCTCATTGCGAACCCGGACAATACCGCCTACATACCCAACATTTTTTCGGACTTCAATGGAAGGATGAACTTTTGGGAAAGAGTTAGGAATACTCTGATCAATTTCCAAGTGAAATGGATCTTTAATCGAGCCACTGAAAATCAGAATGAAGTGATGAAGAAGTACTTTGGTCCTCATGCGCCAAGCGTCAGGGAAGCCGAGCGAAATGTCTCCTTGATCTTGGTGAACTCGCATTTCAGCTTGCACGGTGCCAGGCCGTTCACAACGGCCGTCGTCGAAGTCGGTGGACTTCACGTAGACGACAGAGATGCAACGTTACCCAACGTATGTAACCATTGGGTTCAGATTCACCCGAGTTCACTCATTCAAAGATTGTGTAATGCGCGATGAAAGTACTGATCACTGGTATGTATACTTGTCACAGGATCTACAGAAATGGTTAGATGAGGGTGAAGCTGGCTTCGTCTACATATCCTTCGGATCTATGTTGAAAATAGAGTCCCTCCCCAAGAAGACCCTTGCTCATTTATACGCCTCCATGGCAAAGTTGGCGCCGGTTCGAGTCCTGATGAAGATAGCAAAACCGGAAGAATTGCCTTCTGGTCTACCGAACAACGTCATAACTCGTCCGTGGATTGCGCAATTAGCTGTACTGAGTAAGTGTTTGGCACGGTACCATGATGTATGGAGGACTAGGTACATCATAGCGTTTCGAATTTGCCCTCACGGGCAGGTGATTCTGGGACCATTAAGACACGCGGTATTCTTTGTCGTGCGTGGATCGCTGTTGACGTCACTGTTAATCGAGTTAATTTCGTGTACTTTATGGTCACGACCACTTACCGATTCGGTCAATTATTTTATAGTATATGATGACACATATTATTCGATGTTTTCATTCGCAGTTAGACGTCTGGTATCTAATGCTTCGTTTTTATCTACAGAGCACAAAAATATCAGAGCATTCATGACGCATGGTGGTCTCATGGGAACTCAAGAAGCTATCCATTACGGAGTCCCAATGATTGGTGTACCGTTTTACGGGGACCAAGGTCAGAACATCAAGCTTTACTCACGGATGAACCTGGCTGTGGCTATAGATTTCAAGGAACTAAGTGAGGAAACATTGGATGCAGCTTTTCACAAAGTGCTGCATGATCCGTCCTACATGTGCGTTACTCATGATTTTTCTTCACTTTTTACATCCTCTTTCAAGTGGGTCAATAGCTTCACAAATAATATGGAAGTTCATGGCCTTGTGATCGAGCTCTTTTCTCAAAATCGATGTGGAAGTCAATTCAAAATCTTGAATAGGCTGACTTCTTTCAATGATAGACCAATCGTAATCCGTCATATCGTTTTAGGCAAGCGGCGAAAAGGATATCGGCACTATTTCGAGATCGGCCGATGAGCGCTATGGACACAGCAATTTTCTGGATAGAATACGTGATCAGACACGGTGGGACAAATCTCAGATCACCAGCTATGGATTTAGCGTGGTGGCAAATTGCACTCGTCGACGTTTACGGATTTTTGCTTTTGTCGGTATCTCTCGCCGTGTACTTCGTAATAGTTTTATTCAAGAAACTTAAAGGACTGTTTTATGCAAGCACCGTAAACAGTACGCTGAAGTCTAAAAAAGTGAAATGATTAGTGTGGTACAACGACAGCGACTAATTGTGTCTAAGTTCTCGGTATATGTATACGTATATGTATATGTTGTAAATCTAACAAATAACTATCAAACGATTCAATTAAAACCAAAAATAACAAAAAAATACTTTCAAGGTCTGTTTGTATGCACTACAAAGATCAACGTGGAATAGCTATTTGATTTGTTTCACCTTCTGTATCCAAGTCGCGTAACACGGCACTGAAGCAGAAAAGGCGGACTGCGATTCAATGTTTGCAGACACAGTTGACCATACGGCGGTTCTGCTTTCATTTGGAAACTTGTGGAAACGAAGTCGTCTCGGGGTATGCGATTCATTTCCAGTTTGCTCAACTATAGTCCTGGGTCAGTTTCTCCGTATTTGCCAGCCAGTTGATCGCAAAATAACTAACCGCAACGTTTGTTTGCAATCTGTCTTACACCATGGCCGAACAAAGTTCGTATTCGACCATGTCAGCGCTCAGAAATGGCAATTCTCTAGATAGAAGACGTATTCAAACATAGGGGGATGAACGTCTGATCACCTGCTACGGATTTGGAATTGGAAACATAACAGAATACATAAAACTATTTGGGATGGTACTTGGGATCTTTGTACATACCCTGTCGACATTGGGTATGAAGGAAGAGCGAGAGCGAGAAAAGTACTTTTGTTGAGTGGCGGAAGAAGAATCACGAATCCGAAAAACCGTTAATGATAGCAGTCTACAGCAGCAAACAAATCTTCAGCTTAAGTAATTAATATAGCATACCTCTACTTGAAAAGAAAATAGGAAATAAGTCAATAAAATATGAGACCCATGCCTGGGGCAAATTGATATACAGCAAAACTCACTCTCAGGAATGTTAAAATAAATTTTATCGGGAATTATTTGTATAAAATCACATGAACAAATGAAAACGTATTGCATGAAATTGCAAAAATGTTTTTTCTCAGTAGATACGTACGTATTCTATAAAAAGAAAGGAAATTGCAATTGGATATTTGTTATCGGTACCCCCGGATGATATCGTCTATTCGACAATTTTTTATGTTTTATACTAGTCCACTAAAACGGTGAAACATGATTTCTATTCATTTCCCCCAACGACTAGTGAAAGTTGAACACGAGCGGAAGAGACGAATTTTATCGTAGTAGAAGTATACGAAGTACCAACCAATCCCGATGCCATCTTCAATTTTTGATACTGGGTCGAGTCACAAAGTACGTCGTGAATGCGATTTTGAAGCTAAACGAACGTCCTTCTAGAATTGATACTGAGAAATGAAAGTTTCACACGACGATATTATAGTAGAAGACGAAAAATGTTATTTGTCGCCTGTTTGAAAAGAGTGTCGTATCTTTTTTCTGGTCATATCTACTCGGCTATCACTAAGTAAACCATAATTGGCGATACGAGTTACGAGTCCATTTATCGGTAACTCTGGAAATACGAGGCGTTTATGTGTCAACGACGCCATTTTCTTCTTATTTCTCGATTTGAATTTTTTTTTCCCAGCCACGTAATCATCCACTTTAGGGCGACTCATATCAGTCTACGGGTTCAACCTATGGTTGCGACACATTTTGTACCTGACAGAATTTATTGCCCGAGATACATACCGCTTTTTGCCATATCTGTTACAATTGCATAAAATTATTTCTTGTACCCTTGCAACTTGAGGGTATACGCTGAATAAATCTTCAGATAGCCTGAACATATGCTGCCCTAACTAAATTATTTTGAACAGATCAGATACCGGCTTTCCGAATGATATTGCGGAGCTCAGGAAATGAATGTGAATACAAAATTGAAGAGAACGGAATTCCGGAACGTGTTTTTTCTTTGGTGACACTAGATTTTCGAAGTAACTATCTTTGCATCACTGTGGGGATTTAAATTGAAAAAAAGTCATCGCGGACGTACAGTCCCGTTTCATATCGATAGGTTTCAAAAATATGGTTCTGTGTATAAATTTGGAAGCAGAAGATGCAGCAGAAATAATGAATTCAAAGTCCAAGCTGATTAATGATCTCAGTTTCGATGTGTTACTGAAAAATCAAATTCCTGTATTTCGTGAAGTCTTCGGAAGCGATTCTCGTTGTATGGCTCAAGCATTGCCTAATTTCTAGTGGAATTTTGGCTCGGAAGTTAAAAAAAAATCGAAGCCGTACCTGTAGAAAAACTGATTTTTGACATTAGTTGCATGAAGAATATTTCTTATTGTTATTATTTGTTTTTTTTTCATGAATCCTTGTACTTTCGCAAAACCATTCAGTCCCCACGAGTTGTTTGATAACTGTGGTATCGATCCCTGAGATATTTATTTTCGAAAATGTCATGATTTCGCAAAGTTAGAAAATTGAAACATTCATATATTGTATCGGTGTGGAAAAATGTGTAAATCCCGAAATAGGTGTCCGCTTATTTTGACAATACTATAGGAGAAAAAAGTTTCACGCAAATCCAAGAATTCGACTCCTGAAAAATGCCCAAATTGATTTGAAACTCCTGATATTATATTTATGCATGGTCATCATGAATAACATTAACCATATAATGTGTGGTAAATTCTGTGCACGTGTGGCATAGTACAAAAGTGATGCCATGAAGAAGCAGTTACGACGTACGTAAGTGGACAGTTTGAATACTGTCATATCATCATTACAAATCTATTCACTCAAGAAGAGATCGTGGTCTGCGCGTGGTCTGCGCAAGGCACAACAAAGTCCCCGCTCTCTGAAGAACTGATATGGCTACAGATACTATTCTCAAATGTTGACGCCGAGCTCGCGCGTTCAGTATCACAGTGTATCAGTGCCGGCTAGTGAAAAATCTTTGTCAGTTGAAAGAAACTCTGGATATCGATCAATAGCATCTACGAAACCGCGATAGATAGTTTCACTTATCAACTCCGCAACGATACTCCATTCCACTTGCGACGGAGGATACATGAACGGGTAATTCTTCGGGAACTCGTACACCGTTAAACCTTGAAATCTCTGATTTTTATATCAGTTCGGGACAGAGAGTTGAAAAATCTAGAGAAAGTCCAGAAGCCTGTTTTTAAGTATATTTCCATACTCTAAAGTTGGAGAATAATCGTAGACCCCAAATTCCAAAGGCGTACTGGTTTATGAAGAATACCCACGTATAGGTTATAACGATCAGAAACGCCGTGAGTCAGCTTCGAATTAACGCCAAAAATTATAGTTAGAAAGAAGGAAAACGAGAGAGATCAAGATGCGGCTGCTGGATTGTTCAATTTTATATTTTGTCATTTCGATTTTATCGCCCGGTGAAGCTTATCGAATTTTGGGGGTATTCCCTGTCAATGGAAAGAGCCATTTTGCCATGTTTGGGCAGCTGATGAAAGGGCTTGCAGAACGTGGCCATCAAGTCGACGTCGTCAGCCATTTTCCACTCAAGAAGCCGATCCTAAATTATACGGATATCGTCAGCTTGGCCGGCACCCTTCCCGGCTGGGTGAACAACATGACACTGGAAGTTGTCCAAAGTATGGAAGATCAAGGGTCTGAGGCTCATTTTATCGGATCTTTGTTTGGGTATCCCGTCTGCGAATTAATGAATCATCCTAAACTAAAAGAC
The DNA here is from genome assembly GCA_947538915.1 of Tenthredo distinguenda. Lineage (NCBI taxonomy): Eukaryota > Metazoa > Arthropoda > Insecta > Hymenoptera > Tenthredinidae > Tenthredo > Tenthredo distinguenda. The sequence goes on from OX384537.1 coordinate 11,767,913, forward strand.
CTCATTGAAAATCCTCCGAAAAATCCTGCCTACGATCTTGTCATCACCGAGGTGAGTGAAGTAAACTGTACGAACGAACGGGATTCCAAGTTCGACTGCATTTGTCAGACTAGAAGGATTCCGCTCATTATTGTCTGAGAATCGTTGTTTGTCTAATTCCAATGAGTGATGATTGGTCAAATTGGAGCCAGTTGAACTTCGTTCGGAAAACATTTCAATTTATCTGCTGGTCTACCACAAACAAAACGGCAACAATAGTGTAGGAATATTCAAAAAAGCGATGTTGAGAATTGTTTCCGTCATTTTCACTTCAGCTTGATGTGATTTCGACTTTTTTTTCCTAATCATGAATCCAATCTATCTGATAATCCGTTGGCTCCTTCTTTGATCACTATTTATTTGCTAAATGAATACTAGAAGTTTGATTCGTGATAAGCCTGAGTGGTATTGAAGCGGTCAACCATCTCATTGCGCAAACGAATTTTGGATGAGCATTTCTTTGAACATTCCTATACAAATGGTTCAATATATTTTTCTAGATATTTGGTGCTAACTGTTACTTGGCCATGGGTCAACACCTGAAGGTCCCCGTGGTGGGCCTAATTTCCGCTTTAATGCTTCCTTGGGCGAATGATCTCATTGCGAACCCGGACAATACCGCCTACATACCCAACATTTTTTCGGACTTCAATGGAAGGATGAACTTTTGGGAAAGAGTTAGGAATACTCTGACCAATTTCCGAGTGAAATGGGACTTCAATCGAGCCACTGAAAATCAGAATGAAGCGGTGAAGAAGTACCTTGGTCCTCATGCTCCAAGTCTTAAGGAGGCCGAGCGAAATGTCTCCTTGATCCTGGTGAACTCGCATTTCAGCTTGCATGGTGCCAGGCCGTTCACAACGGCCGTAGTCGAAGTCGGTGGACTTCACGTAGACGACAGAGATGCAACCTTACCCAACGTATGCAATCATTGGGTTCAGATTCACCCGAGTTCACTCATTCAAAGATTGTTTAATGCGCGATGAAAGTACTGATCACTGGTATGTATACTTGTCATAGGATCTGCAGAAATGGTTGGATGAGGGTGAAGCTGGCTTCGTCTACATATCCTTCGGATCTATGTTCAAAATAGAGTCCCTCCCCAAGAAAACCCTTGCTCATTTATACGCCTCCATGGCAAAGTTGGCGCCGGTTCGAGTCCTGATGAAGATAGCAAAACCGGAAGAATTGCCTTCTGGTCTACCGAACAACGTCATAACTCGTCCGTGGATTGCCCAGGTAGCTGTACTTAGTAAGTGTTTGGCTGGTGATTCTGGGACCACCAAGACACGCGGTATTATTTGTCGTGCGTGGATCGCTGTCGACGTCACTGTTAATCGAGTTCATTTCGTGTACTTTGAGGTCACGACCACTTACCGATTCAGTCAATTATTTCATAGTATATGATGACACATATTATTCGATATTGTCACCCACAGTTAGACGTCCGTTATCTGATGCTTCCTTTTAATCTACAGAGCACAAAAATGTCAGAGCATTCATGACGCATGGTGGTCTCATGGGAACTCAAGAAGCTATCCATTTCGGAGTCCCAATGATTGGTGTACCATTTTTCGGAGACCAAGGTCAAAACATCAAGCTGTACTCACGGATGAACCTGGCTGTGGCTATAGATCTCAAGGAACTAACTGAGGAAACATTGGATGCTGCTTTCCACGAAGTGCTGCATGATCCGTCCTACATGTGCGTTATTCATGATTTTTCTTCACTTTTTACATCCTCTTCCAAGGGGGTCAATAGGCTGATTTCTTTCAATAACAGACCAATCGTAATCCGTCATATCGTTTTAGGCAAGCGGCGAAAAGGATATCGGCACTATTTCGAGATCGGCCGATGAGTGCCATGGACACGGCAATTTTCTGGATAGAATACGTGATCAGACACGGTGGGACAAATCTCAGATCACCAGCTATGGATTTAGCATGGTGGCAAATTGCACTCGTCGACGTTTACGGATTCTTGTTTTTGTCGGTATTCCTCGCCGTTTACTTCGTGATAGTATTAATCAAAAAATTTAAAGGACTTTTTTATGCAAGCACCGTCACAAGTACGCTGAAGTCTAAGAAAGTAAAATGATTAGTGTGATACAACTGGAGCCACTAATTGTGTATGAGTTCTAATTATATGTATATATGTTGTAAAAATAACAAACAACCATTATGTGATGCAATTGAAATCAAAAACAATAAAAAAATTCTTCCAAAGTCTGTTTGTGTTTACTAAAGATATCAACTTGAAATAGTTATTTGATTTGTTGCATCTTCTGTATTAAAGTCGCGTAACACGGCGCTGAAGCAGAAAAAAAGGACTGAGATTTCATGTATGTAGACACAGTTGACCATACGGCAGTTCTGCTTTCTTTTGGAAATTTGTGGGAGCGAAGTCGTCCCGGGGTATGCGATTCCTTTCCAGCTTGATCGACTATAGCCCCAGATCAGTTTCTTCGTATTTGCTAGTCAGTTGATCGCAAAATAACTAACCGCGACGTTTGTTTGCAATCTTAATTTCACCATGGCCGAACGAAGTTCGTGTTCGACCAATGTCAGCACTTAGAAATAGCAATTTTCTAGTGACAAGATGTAGTCAAACATAGGGGGACGAGCGCTGGACCACCTGTTATGGATTTGATATTGAAACTTCATTTACTTATTTTGGATGTTACTCGGGATCTTCATACATACTCTATCGTCAGTATGGAGAAAGAGCGATGGAGAAAAGAGTAGTAAGTGACGAGAAAGATTAAGAAAGATCACCAAAAAACCGTTAGTAACATTAGTCTACGATAAAGCTTTTCGTGCTCGAGTAACAGGTGTTGTACCGTCGATCTGTGATACGAACTTAATCTCTTTCAAGATCACAGTGTCGTAGAGTCTTCGGACTAGGATTCTTTCCATGAAAGATTACTCGAATAGAGAAGTGTCTTTCACAATACAACCATTCGATTTATTCCACCGTCGACCATCCGTCGAGAGATAGCCTTGTGATTATTACAAAATAATTATAAGGTCGTTTCGCTTACTTGCGCGTTATCAAGTCAGTCTTCTATCGAACTGCGGCGCATACGTCTTATTACCATTCGTTGCGATACTGGCTAGTTTTTCGGATATTGTGTCGTGAGAACATGTGAGTAAACTGTCCTATGCATGATTTTAACAGACGTGCCACCAGATGGCAACAGTCGAGACTTCTGACGTACAGAAAATGATGCGGTGTCAAGTGACACGTGCGCGAACTACCCGAATAGTGTCAATTTGTCGAATATCCCGCTCAGAAATCATGCCTCACGCAACAGTGATAACTTAAACTTATAAGAGACTACACAGTGCTATGTCATAGTTAGACATGCAAAAAACCTCATTCGACGATTAGATATAGATATGTATTCCGAAGTATTTATCACGAGCTCGCGTGTTCAGCATTACAGTGTCACTGTTTTAGCTGGCGGGGAGATCTAGGCGACCTGGTGTAATATTGAAGAATTCAAATAGCGTGAGTTTCTTAAAAGGTTCGATAAATCATTTTATTTGTGAAGTTCGCTGCGTTTGTGAAAGCAGCACTGCATTTTACCTGAGGCCAAATAAAGGAGGAAAACGACGGACATCAAGATGCGGCTACTGAATTGTGCGATTTTATATTTTGCCATTTCAATTGTATCGCCCGGTGAGGCTTATCGAATTCTCGGGCTATTTCCCTTCCATGGAAAGAGCCACTTCGTCATGTTCGAGCGACTGATGAAAGGGCTTGTAGAACGTGGCCATCAAGTGGACGTCGTGAGCCATTTCCCACTTAAGAAACCCATCCCAAATTATAAGGACATCAGCTTGGCTGGCACCGTTCGGAATTGGGTGAACGGCCTGACGCTTGAAGAGCTACGAGGACTGGAGAATAATGGCTCTGAACCTTATCTCATAGGATCTTTGTGTGGGACCGACATATGTGATTTGATGAATCATCCTGAACTAAGAGAGCTGATAAAAAGTCCTCCAACAAATCCTGCGTACGATCTGGTCATCGCCGAGGTAAGTGAAGTGAACTGAACCAAGATTTGGGATTCGACTGCATCGTTATTTGTCTAACTATAATCGATGGCTGGTCAGAGTAGAACAAATTTGGATTTGCCGAATGCAATTGCAGCAAATGAATGTACTTATAGCTCGGAAATCATTTCGTTACATCTGCTTTTTTAGCACCGATGAAATATAGAATAAAGTTATCGCAGTCGATAGCTATATCTAAAGGAAACGTTTTTGGAATTGTTTTCCTATTTTTACGTCGAATCGATGTAATTTCTGCCTTTTTTTCATGAATCGTGAATCGACATTTATTTGACACAATTCAATTGCTGAATGTAAATTGGAAGGTGGATTCAAGATGAATTCGTCAGTGATATAACAGTGCTCAACCGTCTCGTTGTGCGAATGAGTATTAGATTAACGTTTCTCTGTACATTCCTCTACAATAAGTGGTCCAACAAACTTTTGTAGATATTTGGTGCTAACTGTTACTTGGCCATGGGTCAACACTTGAAGGTCCCCGTAGTGGGGGTAATTTCAGCTCTCATGTTTCCTTGGGCGAATGATTTCATTGCGAACCCGGACAATGCGGCCTACATACCCAACATGTTTTCCGAGTACAATGGAAGGATGAACTTTTGGGAAAGAGTTAGGAATACTCTGATCAATTTCCAAGTGAAATGGGACTTCAATCGAGCCAGTAAAGATCAGAATAAAGCGATAAAGAAGTACATTGGTCCTCATGCACCAAGTGTCAGGGAGGCCGAGCGAAATGTCTCCTTGATCTTGGTGAACTCGCATTTCAGCTTGCACGGTGCCAGGCCGTTCACAACGGCCGTCGTCGAAGTCGGTGGACTTCACATAGACGACAGAGATGCAACGTTACCCAACGTATGTAACCATTGGGTTCAGATTCACCCGAGTTCACTCATTCAAAGGTTGTTTAATGCGCGATGAAAGTACCGATCACTGGTATGTATACTTGTCACAGGATCTGCAGAAATGGTTGGATGACGGTGAAGCTGGCTTCGTCTACATATCTTTCGGATCTATGTTCAAAATAGAGTCCCTCCCCAAGAAAACCCTTGCTCATTTATACGCCTCCATAGCAAAGTTGGCGCCGGTTCGAGTCCTGATGAAGATAGCAAAACCGGAAGAATTGCCACCTGGTCTACCAAGCAACGTCATAACCCGTCCGTGGATTCCCCAAGTAGCTGTACTTAGTAAGTGTTTGACACGGAGCCATTCCGTTCGAAGGACTTGGTAAATCCTAGCGGTTCTAATTTTGTCTCACGTACATGTGATTCTAGGACCATTAAGACACGCGGTATTCTCTGTCGTGCGTGGATCGCTGTTGACGTCATTGCTAATCGAGTTAATTTCATGTACTTTAAGGTCATGGCCACTTACTGATTCAGTCAATTAATTCATAGTATATGATGCAACATATGATCCAATACCCTTTCATTCGATGTTTTCACTCACAGTTAGTCGTCTGTTATCCGACGCTCCGTATTTCTTTACAGAACACAAAAATATCAGAGCATTCATGACGCACGGTGGTCTTATGGGAACTCAAGAGGCTATCCACTACGGAGTCCCCATGATCGGCGTACCATTGTTCGCTGACCAAGGTCAGAACATCAAGTTTTACTCCGAGATGAACTTGGCAGTGGCAGTAGACCACACTACACTAACTGTGGAAAAATTGGATGCTGCCTTTCACGCAGTTCTGCATGATCCACTCTATTTGTGCGTTGCTCATGATTTGTACCTATTGCTTTTCCACATCTCTTATTCAGCGAATCAAAAGATCAAGAGAGACTCATACAGAGTTCCATAGTTGTGTAGTCAAGATCCTTTTTCAAATTCGATTTGAAAGTCATGATCAAATTTGAACCGTCTCTTTCTTCTCAACATTGGACTCGTTATAATCTGTAATGACGTTTTAGGAAAACGGCGAAGAGGATGTCAGCGTTATTTAGAGATCGGCCGATGACTGCCTTGGACACAGCAATTTTCTGGATAGAATACGTGATCCGACATGGTGGAACAAATCTCAGATCACCAGCTATGGATTTAACGTGGTGGCAAATTGCACTCTTGGACGTCTACGGATTTTTGTTTCTTTCCGTCGTTCTCGCGGTGTGGTTCGTAATAATTGTAGTCAAAAAACTGAAAGAAGTATTTTATCCGAGCAACAAAAAACGCGCGACAAAATTGAAAAAAATGAAGTAACAAGTGCGATGGAACCAAAGTGATGAATTGTGAGCAAGTTTTACGTACATTCTGTAGCAGAATAACTAACTGACGTGATTCGATTTAGAGCAATACAAAAGGAACTCACCATGAATTAGATTGGCTAATATCACGCTTCAGAAACGAGACGTTGATAACAAGCTGTTTGCTCGGTGACCAGCACAATTTTCAAGTTCCCCTATCGATAAGTTGGAATAGTATAAGTCGATAGGAGATAACCTTATGGTCCCATCTAAAAGCCATGTCAGAGATATGGCAATAAGTCCAATATTCAACGATATTTATATATCTACTGATGCAACGTGCAAAATGGAGTGCCAATATATATAATATAGCGTTTAATTTTTGCGATAAGTTAATCGGACTTTCAATCGGCCATTATTATTGTATAAAATTGTTATTAAAATGAAAGTTTCATTTCTTTTTTTGCCACCATTTCCCCGATTCAGAAAATAAGAAATAAAAACCGTACGCTGAGTTATAACCACACTATTCGTAAATGAAAAAATCCTTGGGTTTTTTTTTCAGCTGAGCTAATCTGGAGTTCTTTTACTCGCCACCGACGTGTGTTTCAGTTGAAGACGTTTATAGCATCAGCGGCGACGTTTATGGATTCTTATTTTCGTACGTCGTTGGTGCCGTGGGCTTGTTCGTTGGCATAGTTCATAAAATTAAAGGAGTTTTTCGTGCAGGCTGTTTAAAAAGCACGATCAAGTCTAAAAAAGTAAAATGATGAGGAAAGACGGTGGGATTTAACAGAAGCAAAGAATTGTACAGCAGTTTTACGTATGTTACAAAAAAATAAACAACTTCATGCTATATTCGTGACCCACGATATCGAGCAACTGATTACCTGCGATTTTATGCTTCCGAGCTTGTTCGTATGCCGATTCTGCTTCTATTCAAAAATCTGTATCTCTCTATTCGAAAATTACATACGTTATACAGATGCGTCTAACCATCGAGTCTTTCCGTTGATAAAACCTCAATTACGGTGGGAAAGACGTCTTTCCTTATCAGACAATTAGAAAAATGTTTTATCATACGGCAGACCTTCGATTCCCAACGCAATATCGCAACGAACGCAGACAAAATCCTCAAATCGTCACACTGGCGAAAGCCTTTTCAAGAAATCAGATTTCAAGGAATCGAATTTTCATAAAAGTCTTTAAGAAATGATCCCGAATCGAGGTAGACGCCGCTCTTCCAAATGCACCTTCATTTCTAACCCCATATCGCTGCAGTTGCCGTCCAACTTAAGTATCGTTACAATCTAGATATTATATACGAGATATACCTATATGAGAGTCGATTGAAATCGATCGATCGTATTTTCTGTCATGAGTGATTGAAAACTGAATAAAAATAACAACTGAACGGTAATTTTGCTATAGATTATGATTACGATCAATTGTTAGATAACCCCAGTTAGAATTTATTGGTTTCAAGTAAAAATCTTTCCACCGAACGAACACGTGATTGCATCCAAGCGATGCACGTCTCAGGACTTATCGACATCCGAACTGTTTTTTATTGACCTTCGTAGATAAGTATGATCGATGATATAATTTATTGATAAATAACTGTACTTCTCCGGTAGAACCTCATCTCCGGATGTTATACAATTAGCCGAACATCATAACTGGTTGAATATCGACACAGAATTTACTGTTCAATAATTCATTCATGGAATATGGAACGAATGTATAATCTGATCGGAATTTTATCGACAGCAAACCGTCTGACCGGTCGAAGCAATTCGGAACAATTCAAAACCATTGAAACCTAATCGTATTCGATAACGTTCAATTGATTTTATTCGTCGAATCGTACTTCTCAAAGTTCTCTGCGGATCTTATATGCGGACATTCCTTTGGTAGAAAAATAAGAACGAATGGAAATTCTGACATTCCACTGAAGCGAAAAACACCAATTAACAAGTTATTTGAACTTTGGAATACTCCTTGTTCGAACAATCGATCGAAGGCAATATTGGTCACAGAATCATCAAAAAAGGAACTATATAATAAATTGTGTGAACTTTCTTCTCTGACCATCCTCGGCCTTGTGTGCTCTGAATTTTTGGAATTAGATAACGTTTTGGATTCCATCAATCATGATATAACCAATCCGTAATTTTCGGCTATACCTCTCGGATTAATTAAAGCAATGGGCTACTCGAAAATGAATGAACTTTTGTATCTTATCGTCCATTTATCTCAGATAAATATAAACAATATAGGAAGTATTCCTGGTCCAATACATGCATGGCTTTCATCTGCTATTGCGTGGTCGTATTTCATTCGAATCCCAAGGATTTCAAGTCACCTAAAACATTCCACTGCTCACTCCACGTGTCGAATAAATTGATAGAGCCGAGTAGTTTGTTTCTACAAATTTCCATCATTTTTATAGCGGCGAAAATCTGTTTGTAGCTCGAGTTTCTCTCAGCTCGTTTACGAGCTGCGACACAAGATAATATCTCAACCTCTGTGGACGTTCGGAATTCGCAAGGTGGGGATATATCTTTTCGGAATAAGCTTTATGGAACGCACTCCCGACGCCTCACTAGTGAAAATGTCTCAGTATCGTTGAGTTGAATATTGAATATTGACATAATTTTAGTGTCGTAGATCGATTCGGAATAACTTTTCCGAACGTCAGTGAAGAAAATTCGTATCACTTTTGATAGCTCGTGAAAATTGGTAGCACTCACTTGTGATTTTGTGCCGTAATCAATAAGTATTATAAAAATCTCGTGGTAATAAAACTTGAGAAGCATAAGATAAGATTCAACATGAAAGTGTTAAGCTGCTTTGTTCTCGCTGTGGCTCTTTCGGTGCCATTGCCGAACGAAGCTTACAGAATATTGTGTGTATTTCCTTTCAATGGTGCGAGTCACTTCGTAATGTTTGAGCGACTAATGAAAGAGCTGGCAACTCGTGGTCATCAGGTCGATGTGATAAGCCATTACCCACGAAAAACACCTTTCCCAAATTACACTGACGTCGTCAGCTTCGCCGGCACCATCCCTTATTTGCAAAATAACATGACGTACGAATATGCAACGAAGGCGCTGCAGGGTGGGTCTTTGGTAGCGAGCATTGCAACTCAGTTCGGCAATGACTTGTGCGACTTAATGGACCTGCCACAATTCAGAAAATTCATTAATAATCCTCCGAAGGATCCTCCCTACGATCTTCTCATGGTCGAGGTGAGTAATAACGAATCAGGAAAAACACAAAATCCAATTCATTACATGCATACAACCCAACTCTCAAATCCTAGCTTATGCCTCCAAGTCTTGGCCGAGGCTTGCCAATAGCACGGGCAATTATTGCGCAAGTTCCTCCAACTATTTTCAGAGATGTTTGTAACAGGACTGGTTTCTGCAGATTTTCGGTTCCTCCTGCTACTTGGCCCTGGGTCCACATCTGAAGGTTCCCACTGTTGCTGTCATCACGTCCCCAATGTGGCCATGGGCAAATGATATGGTTGAAAATCCCGACAATCCAGCCTACATACCCCACGTTTTCTCAGGTCTATGTGGAAAATTGGACTTTTGGCAAAGACTCAAGAACACCCTCACCTTGCATATAGCAAAGTGGCAGTATAGCTATTACAGCGCAACGCAAGACGATCAGATAAAGAAGTACATCGGTCCGCACGCGGCAAGTTTGAAAGATGCCGAGAAGGACGTATCGTTAATTCTCGTCAACTCGCATTACAGCTTAAACGGAGTGAGACCGTTCACTACGTCTGTTGTCGAAATCGGAGGGCTTCATATTAAAGAAAACGAATCGCCATTACCAGCCGTCAGTTATCATGAATATCAACTGCTACCTCGATTCGTCAGTTTTTTAATTCAGACGTACTTCTTAATTCTCTTCAATTTGCCATTTCGCAGGAGCTGCAAAAGTGGCTGGATGATAGTACGAGCGGCTTCGTCTACATATCTTTCGGTTCCATGCTGAGGATAGAAACCTATCCGAAGGAAATTCTGAACGCCATATACTCATCGCTGAAAAAACTCGCCCCGATTAGGTTCTTGATTAAGGTTGCAAATAAGGATGAATTGCCATCTGGTCTACCGAACAACGTATTGACTCTGCCATGGATTCCCCAAAGTGGTGTTCTACGTATGTTGTAACCACGATTACGTGTCTAGTCTTCACATTAGACAAACAGGTTCTAAATTTAATCTACAAGCTTTCACCGAAGGCTTCGAGCTACGAATTAGAGTTCAAGGGCATTATTGTGTGTGCAATGAAATTCTGGTCTCAAGCTATAATTACAAAATAAGATTGATCATTATGAGTATTATACCGAAACAGAATTATATTTCTGTCGGCAAAACTAATGAAGAAAATGAATTGAGGTTCCATAGAATCAAACTCTAAGGTGCTATGAATTCGTCGACTCGAAATTTTGCTCCATTGCTAATCATGTTCCGCGGTTAATGGGGTCAGACACCTAATCAACCAATCGATCTATTGATAATCTTAATCAAGATTCTGGCAGCTTTTCAGGTGAGAATTGATGTTCCATGTTTTGTCCAGAGCACAAGAATATCCGAGCATTCGTGACCCACGGTGGCCTGCTGGGAACCCAAGAAGCCATCTATCACGGAGTACCTATGATAGGTGTACCTATTTTCGCGGACCAATCTCAGAACATCGAAATTTTAGAGCGAAAGCAGATCGCTATAGGTCTGAATCAAAATCAGCTGACCGAGGAACGTTTGGACGCTGCTTTTCAGGCCATATTGCATGATCCAACATACTTGTAAGTCATTTGGCGATCGATGCAGCCGCTTTGATCCATCATCAGCGATGTCTGATTCGATTATGATGTTTCAGAAAATCGGCGAAAAAATTATCGGCAGAATTCAGAGATCGACCAATGAGTGCTGTCGACACGATGATCTTTTGGGTTGAATACGTGGTCAGACATGGAGGGAGTAATCTCCGATCACCTGCTGTGGATCTAGCCTGGTGGCAAATCGCATTGCTCGATGTATACGGAGCTTTGCTTGCGACAGCTGCTCTTGCCGTATACTTATTGAAAGTTCTAATCTGCAAGGCCAAACGCTTGATTTTTGAAAATGACAGGAAAAGGCCATCGAGGACTAAGAAGAATAAATAAATGATAATAGATTGTGCATATCGCATGTCGCCGTATTATATGTCTGATCGTTCGCTTTGGTGGCCGTCGAATTCTTGAATTTTTTTTTACCGTGATTCGATGTCAAATATTTTTGAAATGGTTGACGATGAGTGCCTGCCGGGTACCGAAGAAAAAACATACTCGGAATTACCGTCAATATTGACTTGAGGTTTGGACAAGCCTGGGGAAATGTTATTTCGAACCGAAAGAAAATATTCAAAAATATCGTCTCAACGATGGACTATTCGAACTAACAACACACAGTTCGTGTAGTTCAATATTTTATTCATTTGTACGAACCATAATGCGTACAATATTCAATATTGAGATAATCCGATTATATCAGCACCACCAAATCATCGAAATAATTATTTTTCACCGTCGTTTGATCCAAATAAACTGCATGGTCCGATGAACTTCATGTATAAAACGATCTTGTACCGTCTTGACGTGATGAATATTCAATAAATTAGTTGCGAATTAAATAACCGATTTATTTGTCAACTTATCCATGATTGAATGAGAATTCGATGATTTCAATGGTATAATAGATCAACCTGTTCCTTTTCTATCGAAAGAATTATACTGTGCACGAGTCAGCACCCTGAACTCGAAATATCGTACGCCAAGAATCGAAGGATTATCGGAATATTAGATGATTTCAACGAATATTGAAGTGGGTTGAAGTCCATATCATAATCTCCCCGGTGATGTTGATAACAGCTACGCTCAAACGAATGGCTGTTGTAACATAATCGTACTTCAGTACCGGAGTTCTCTTCAGCTGATCATGTGGACCTTTGTGCTCCGGTATCCCAATTAGGTTGTGCCAATTTTTCGGAAATATTTGTGTCAAATATCAGATCGTGGAGCTTAGATTTGTCCTGATTTGTGAGTGCCAAGATAAACAGAAGTTGTCGACATGAGAGTGCCTAATTTCATCATCTTATTCGGCGTTATCACGATTGCATTGCCTAATGAAGCATATCGGATCCTAGGTATATTTCCTTACAATGTAAAAAGCCACTTTATGATGTTCGAGCAACTAATGAAAGGACTAGCGAAACATGGTCACGGTGTAGACGTCGTAAGTCATTTTCCACTGGAGAAACCAGTTTCCAATTACACTGACATCATTAACTTATCCGATCGTGAGAATCAGCCCATTGCTACCTGGAACAACCTAACGTACGAATTAGTGAAAAAACAGTTAGGACCCAATGCGCCTGTGGCTTATTCACTTGCAACCCAATATGGGGGTGAGTTTTGTGATTATATGGATCTCCCGCGATTCAAGGAGATCATCAAAAACCCTCCGAAAGATCCTCCATACGATGTTATCATCACAGAGGTGGGTTAATGGACGCGTAAAAAGTCACACATATGTCTTTCTGCAATGCAATATTATTTCCACGATTTTATCAGCGATAATGATTTACTCTGCACTGAAGAATAGTATCTTTGTAGGAACCTAGGGGCATTTCGTGATCCATGTGCGCACCAGAATTGTGTTCGTACGTGTTCAGCCATTTTTGTCCACTTTGATCTATTTGTTTGATTTGTTGCCATTCATTTTTATGGTTGAGGTGTTAGCAGCAATTATCAGTAGAAGATTGAAATCCGAAAGGATTCATCAGACTGCAATTTTTGAATGTGTTCAAAATCATGGAAAGAACTGAACTTTTGAATTTTTAGAGCCCTATACGACTTCTAGCTTCCAAGACTCGACAGTTGCAGTTTCTGGGCGGATCAACCGTCAGTAGTTTGCGAAATGATTTATTCATGAATGAAATGTTCATTTAATTTTGGTCTACCTCGTGGGTGATCACATAATCTACCAAATCAAATTTATGAATTTTCCCTGACTTTTGCATCAAGAATAATGTTTTAAAAGTACTGAGAAGGAATAAATTTTGCAGCTATTGGGGGCCACCTGTTACACAGCCTTGGGTCAGCATTTTAAGGTTCCCGTTGTAGGTGTTTTATCATCTGCAATGGTGCCATGGACACACGAGATCTTCGCAAATCCTCACGAGCCGGCTCATACGCATCATATGTTCTCGGGCCTTAGCGGAGAGATGAATTTTTGGCAACGGATCAAAAATGTTCTGACCGGGTTGCAAGCGAAATGGACGTTCAACTACTATAGACTCTATCAGGAAGACAAGATAAAAAAGTACATCGGCCCTGATGCACCGAGTCTCCAAGAAGCTGAGAGAAACGTATCTCTGCTTCTGGTGAACACTCACCACAGCTTGCACGGAGCAAAGCCCCACGCTACTGCAATCATCGAGGTCGGAGGACTTCACATCCCAGAAGTTGTAGACCCGTTGCCGGACGTATGTCACAATTATTTGGACAATAAAATGCGTAGAATCTGGCAGTTTTTAGCCGACTAAATTCTTTCCACAGAATCTACAAGAGTGGTTGGACGACAGCAAGGACGGGTTCGTGTATATATCTTTCGGATCCATGATAAAAATAGAGTCCTTTCCCAAGGAAACGCTCGATGCGCTCTACTCTTCCTTGGCAAAATTGGCCCCGATCCGCGTCTTGATGAAGATAGCCAAGTCGGAAGAATTGCCACCTGGTCTACCAAGCAACGTTCTCACTCGTCCTTGGATTCCCCAGTTAGCTGTACTCAGTAAGTTTCGATCGGGAGGAAACGGACAATCGGCCGAAGCTGCATCATTGTGGAGATCTATCTGACTCTATGATCATGAAATAGATCATCAGAATTGCTCAACTGTTCTCAGAGCACAAACACGTTCGGGCCTTCATGACGCACGGTGGACTCATGGGAACCCAAGAAAGCGTTTATTGCGGGGTACCGATGATAGGCGTACCCATTAACCTGGATCAAATTGAGAACGTGGCACTCTTCGTGACAAGGAACGCAGGTTTGGCTCTCGATCCTGATCAGCTAACAGAGGAGAAGCTAGACACTGCCTTCAAAGCAGTTTTGGGTGATCCGTCGTACATGTGAGTCAATTTTTGATGATATATCTGCGATAACATGTAATTTCACTAAAGATCTCGCTGATCAGGATGAAATGCTGAATAAGTTACATATTCCACGGACTTTCATGCAACTATCATTCGTAATGAAATTCCAGGAAAGCAGCGAAAAAATTTTCAGCTGAATTTCGGGATCGCCCAATGTCTCCACTGGACACAGCAGTCTTTTGGGTGGAATACGTGGTCAGGCATGGAGGTACTATTCTCAGATCACCTGCTTTGAATCTAGCCTGGTGGCAGAATGCACTGCTTGATGTTTACGGCGCTTTGATTTTTTCTGTCGTTCTCACCGGATACTTGATGATACTTCTAATCAAGAAACTGATAACTGGAGTTTTGGGAAGTAACACAAGAAATGTAAAACACCGTAACAAAATAGACTAACACGTCCGGACGTAATTGAAACCATCAATTAGCATTGTTCGAAACTTAAGTATTAGAAACTTAAGTTTTAATTAGACACATCATTCATCATGGATTGTTATATCTTCAAAGGTTACTCGACGTTTCAATATTTTTATATGATTTTTCTGTTGTTATTTCAAAAATTGTTTAATAACCGTTTTAGTTTCTTGAAAAAAAATTCCACAACCTCTGAAGCTTAAAAAAATTATATTAGGCAAACGGATCCTACTATATCATATAATAATTATCTTCATCGTTCTCATACCACGCAGCTGTACATCTATACAGCTCTACGTAAATATATCTACATCTATGGTCATCGGTGGATCTAAGAAAATTCTAACTCCTTGAACCACGACTGTCTGCTGATTACGTTAACACAGATATGTGCCCCGTGTCTGCGGCAAACGTCCGGAGAATGTGGCCTGGCAATGTGAGAATGATATGGCAAGACTTGTCCTCAATATTGACTTCATAGTTTTGCACATAGTCGATTTCGAAAATTCTGAAACGAAGAACACCGGAGGTTCAAAATTATTGAAGCTGAAGATGCGAGAGGCCAAACTTCAGAAACTTGAAATTCACACATGTATTCATTCAGTGTTTGTCAACTCGGGATGTATTGGTCGTATCGAAACCAATAGATTGGATAATATACACCCCAGATTATGAATTTTTTTGTCATTGGAAGATATCAAACAAAGATAGATACGCGAATGAAAAAATAAAGTAATTGCAGTTCTTCTTGTAATTGACGTACCATTTCGATAGGAAAAGACTTAGACAGATAGTCATGTACTTATAACCGATTAGAACCGCTTCTATCTGATTAAATGTGATTAATTTTTCCCTGGTATTTCCGTAACTGAAGCGTTTTGATATTGTGCTAATACACAGTACAGTAGATAGTGCAAGAGACGAGATTTTCATTTCAAAAACTGGTACTTTCACAACAATTTTCGTCGATGTATGATTCCTACATTTAGTGCGATTTCGTATTTTTTTTCTAAAACGGATTTGAAATATTATATCCATTGATTTACAAAAAGTGTTGAAAACGTCATCTTTTGTATTATTCTACGCCACTGCCCGTGTTATTTCACAGATAAGGGGTACTTACATAAGTATCTGGCCGGTATGTCCTCATTAGAATCGTGCTATTCAATTGGTTAGTGAAAAACCAGTGTGATTTAGTCTTGTTTTGATCCGTTGATATACGCGTTTAGAGTGTTTTGACGGTTATGGATACTACAAGTTCAAGATCTCAGTCAAGATATCGAGTATACTTAGATCGTAGAGTCGCATAGCCCAAAGCTACGTCAGAAACCGGCTAAACGCTGATAGAAAGCGATAACCAAGCACGGAATCTCTATTTCGGTCAATTTTTGTTCATTACATCATCACTATCACGTGCTGGAAGAATAAAATTGACCCAGAATCGATATCTTCATCGTCAATGATATCAGATATATTTTTCCAATATTGAAGAATAGATTTACTACCACGTGACGTGACATGATAACGAGTGGGAGGCTACGAATAAGCTTAGTCAAGTAATTTGACCTCAGTACACGGCCACTATTGAACCGAATAGGTCGATCTTCGTGTCCGAGTTATGAATTTTTTTTTGAAAATATTGTTCATATATTCGTGGAAGTGATAACTTTATTTCGTACCGGCCAAGATAGGGAGAATCCATCGACATGAGAGCGCTCGATTTCAGTCTTCTATTCATAGTTTTGTCGATTATATCACCTGATGAAGCATATCGAATCTTAGGTATATTTCCCTTCAATCCAAAGAGCCACTTTATTATGTTTGGGCAACTAATGAAAGGATTGGCGGTACGTGGTCACGATGTGGACGTCATAAGCCATTTTCCACTCAGCAAACCATTCCCCAAGTACAACGACATTATCAACTTAGCTGAGATCGGGTCTGTCGCTGCTATGAACAACAACGTGACGTACGAATTCCTGAAAGAACATCTGATGGACACAGGGAATTTGGCTTATCTAATCGCAACCGAGCATGGTGGTGACTTGTGTGATTTTATGGACCTTCCCCGGTTCCAGGAGATCATCAAAAACCCTCCGAAGGATCCTCCATACGATGTCATCGTCACAGAGGTAGGTCAACGAATGTGCAAAAAGTCATACGTAACGATTATAGACTGAAATTAAATTCATCCAATGTTAGTACAATCGCCGTCTGATCTCATGGGCGATCACATAATCAACCAAACCGTATTGATAGGTTTTCCAGTAACTTTTGCTGGAGGAATAATGTTTGAAAAGTGATGAGACGGGCTGAATCTTTGCAGTTACTTGGCGCCCCCTGTTATTTGGCCCTGAGTCAGCATTTGAAGATTCCCGTTGTGAGTGTCATATCGTCTACATTGATGCCATGGACGCACGACATCTTTGCAAATCCTGAAGAGTTTGCCTACGCGTCCCATATGTTCTCAGGCCTTGGCGGAGAACTGAATTTTTGGCAACGGATGAAGAATGTTGTGACCGGGTTGAAAGCGAAATGGACGTATAACTACTATAGACTGTATCAGGGAGACAAGATAAAGAAGTACATTGGCCCTGACGCACCAAGTCTCCAAGAAGCTGAGAGAAGCGCATCACTGCTTCTGGCAAACATTCACCACAGCTTACATGGAGCAAGGCCACTGACTACTGGAATTGTCGAAGTTGGAGGTCTTCACATTCCGGAAGTTGTAGACCCGTTGCCGGACGTAAGTCACGATTCATGTTACTAGCGTTGATTCATTCGTGAATTATTTGATCCACAATGAGATGTATAGAAGCTGGCAGTTTTTGATCGATTGGACACTTTCCGCAGGATCTACAGCAGTGGTTGGACGACAGCAAGGATGGGTTCGTGTATATATCTTTCGGATCCATGGTGAAAATAGAGTCCTTTCCCAAGGAAACGCTCGATGCGCTTTACGCCTCTTTGGCAAAGTTGGCCCCGGTTCGCGTCTTGATGAAGATAGCCAAGCCGAAAGAATTGCCATCTGGTCTACCAAGCAACGTTCTCATTCGTCCTTGGATTCCCCAATTAGCCGTACTCAGTAAGCTGCGAACAAGTTGGCATGTGCCAATTAATGTATTGGGAGGAAACCGATGATCGGCCCAAGCTGCATCGTTGTAGAGATGTGTCTTACTCCACAATTACGAAGTAGATAATCAACATTGGCTAACTGTTCTCAGAGCACAAACACGTTCGGGCCTTCATGACGCACGGTGGACTTATGGGAACCCAAGAAAGCGTCTATTGCGGGGTACCCATGATAGGCGTACCTCTTTTCGCAGATCAAACGCAAAACGTGAATCTCTACGTGCATAAGAAGGTTGCTGTAGCTCTCGATCGTGATCAGCTAACAGAGGAGAAGTTAGACTCTGCCTTTAAAGCAGTGTTGGCTGATCCATCGTACATGTAAGTCATTTTTTTCAACTATTCAATCAAAATCAGGAGCGTTGAGATAAAATCCCGCATAATGTACACATTCGACGAACTTCCATCGAACTTTTTGACATTTCAGGGAAGCAGCTAAGAAATTATCCGTCCAATTCCGGGACCGTCCAATGTCTCCACTGGACACAGCAGTTTGGTGGGTGGAATACGTGGTCAGAAACGGAGGATCTATTCTCAGATCACCTGCTCTGAATTTAACGTGGTGGCAGCATGCACTGCTCGATGTTTACGGAGCTTTACTTTTGTCCGCCGCTCTAATCACATACTTGGCGGTGCTGCTAATTAATAAACTGATAGCGACTTTCCTGAGGAGTAGTACGAGAAATGCGAAACGCCATAAAAAACGGAAATAACCAGTTCGGACTCAATTAATGCTATCGATGCACATTGTCGAAAACTCAAAAACTTAGCAGACATATCATTTGTCAGTTCATGAATTGTTACATGATAAACGGTCACTTGAAGTTTCCTCGTAATATTTGCACGTCCATATCATCATCCGTTTTGCCAGATCACGGTGCTTCAAGCTACCTATCTGTGCCAATAGTGGCATGGGTATAAGTATATATTGTTTCTGTGGCGGGGATGCTAGTGTCACGACAAAAAAACGCTGTATGTATATTTCAATGATATTCGCGTTAGCGAAAGTTGCGCAATCCCGAAAATGTCGCCGTTTCCAAACTTGGAACATGTAACCTCTGCAAAATAATTGCTGTAACGACTTGAATCAAATTCATCAATATCCATCTGATCCCTGAAACTTTCTCGAGGATGATGTCCAGCGAACTGATAATCCTGTACGATAATTTGATGTAAATAAAAAAAAGAAAGGAAAAAACCGCACAAGAATAACCTATCAATTCCATTATCATCTCGTTCCGCGAATGGACATTACTATTCAATTGCTGGATGTGTGATATCAAATATTTGTAAAACGGCTGACGACGAGTGGTAAGACGACGTGGAAAACATGTGGTAACAGTTATCCTCAATATTGACTCTATAGGTTCGAATAAGACTGCAAAAGTGTTATTTTAACCCAGAACAAACCGGAAGCCGGCTGACCTGGACGGACCAGCTGCAGAATTTCTTGCCCGGATTTTTCAGGATCGAGAAATGGAATTTTGTGGGTAAAAAGTCCAGTTAAACGATAAGGAAATGTATCATGAGCTAGAAGTTAATTTCTGTTGCTAACTCGAAACCTACTGGAGCGAATAATCCGAAAATTTATAAATGTTGCTTTAAGATGGTTCAAATCTTATCGATTGAAGAAAAATTTCATTTCTTCATGAAAAAAAGCGGCCTTAAATAACGTAGTCACGCATGTGATATGCGTTCAAAATTACGTAATTCGTTATCAGAATAACCACGTCTACTATCTTGGCAAGACTTGAACGTTCAAATGATAATTACCCACGGATTGTAGGGAATTTTAGCAATCGGTATGAATTTTTAATCCCACCACAAATCGTGCGAGAGATAAGCTCTTATAGAAACGAGCAGTTGCTCTGAGTACACTGAAACGTTATTTATTCGACGTAATATTGTATTCGATTTATTTTATTGTGTCCCTCAATATCTATGATTCTTTCAATTGCTTCAATAAACCCATATAGGCTAGCTGATTTCTTATCATATCTATTAACGACTCTCATAAATTACACTACTGTAGATTAGAAATCGTTAGTAGGTGTTACGATATAATTAATTCATATCGAGTCTGTGTCTTTTAGGAAAAAGGAAAACTTCATTAATCGCAACCGCGAAGTATAAAACTTCTTGGCGTTGGTTAAATTACACCGGTCAACACAATTTTCGGGTCTGAGTTCTGAATATCAAACTCTGATTTCTTTTACGTAACTAATAAAAGAAAAAATAGTTTTTTTGGTTAAAGTTTGCTTTTGTAGAAACCAGAGCAATATTTTCAATTTTAAGACAAATTACCTATTTTCCCATAATTTTATCGTAAATTACTATTGAACAAAATTTTTGTTACACATTTAAGTCACTTTTATTTAAAAATAATGATTAATAATAGACTACAATTGCAGAAGAATTGCTGCTGTTTATACAATCAACCAAAAACTTCAAAACTTACTTATCGACGTAAAACAGGCAAAAGCAAACTTTATAAGTCAAAAATGAAGATTTGGGTTCTTTCCGATGCATAGAATCAGAATTTATGCATGAAAACAGAAACCCAAAAAAAAAATATATATTTTTTTGTCGACCTGTGTGATAGAAGTTTTTAATCGTAGCCGCGAAGTATTTTACTTGTCGGTGGCATTGATTTGAATTTTAATCGATGCCGCGGAAATCTCGAGCTAGGTTCCGCGTGTCTCCATCTGTAGGTAATCGCCCGTCCCCACGGTCAATAAAATTGTTTATTCCAAAATACTACGGGTTCTATGTGCTACGCTTCATTTCATTACTATTCGACGAAATAGTTTGTATGTATACATTCGATTTCAGATAAATTTCGACGATCTTATTCCATCGAGTATAATATACCGAGAGGAAACCTTGAAAGTCAACACTATACGTTAGTTAAATATTATTATGATACGTGTTAATATGACTTCAACACTTACGTTACGTAGATAACGTGCGCGAGCTCGAGAGTGGTCGTAGCAAATCACTTCTATTCCACTAACAGTCTTCTTCAACCGATCAGGTCGATCTCCGTGCTCCAGAAATTCAATTTGGTTTTCACTACCTTCGCGAGAATATTTCTACCAAGTATCAATTCGTGGTCTTTGATCTTTCTCAATTTGTGACTGATAATTATATTTTTTATTGGCCAAGATTGGCGGAAAAAGTTGACATGAGAGTGCTTAACCTCACTATCTTCTTGTTCGTCGTTGTATCGTTTATATCACCTGACGAAGCATATCGAATCTTGGGTATATTTCCACTCCAAGTAAAGAGTCACTTTATGATGTTTGAGCAGCTAATGAAAGGACTAGCAAAACGTGGTCACGATGCGGAGGTCGTGAGTCATTTTCCACTGAAGAAACCATTCCCCAAGTACACCGACATCATCAACTTAGCTGAGAACAAGCCCGTTCCTGCCATGCAGAATAACATGACGTACGAATTTCTGAAACAAAATCTGATGACTTCGGCGTCTGTAGCTTATTTAGGCGCAACCCGGTATGGTGGTGATTTGTGTGATTTTATGGACCTACCCCGGTTCCAAGAGATCATCAAAAATCCTCCTAAGGATCCTCCGTACGATGTCATCGTCACAGAGGTAGGTTAACGGGTACGTGACGAGTTATAGATAAATACGACCTTGTATTGCTACGAAGCAATATTACCTCCTGTATTTTATCATCGATCACAAAAAACGAGAGTGCAGCACGTTTGATGAGCATTGAGAAACAATAAATCCTTGCAGCTACTTGGCTCTCACTGTTATTTGGCCCTGAGTCAGCATCTGAAGATTCCCGTTGTAGCTGCCTTATCGTCTGCAATGTTACCATGGACACACGACCTCTTTGCAAATCCTGAAGAAGTAGCCTATGTCCCTCATGTCTTCTCGGGTATGGACGGAGAAATGAATTTTTGGCAACGGATTGGGAATGTCTTTACCGCGTTGCACGCCAAGTGGGAGTTCAACTACTACAAGCTTTATCAGGAAGATAAGATAAAGAAGTACATCGGCCCTGATGCACCGAGTCTCGAAGAAGCCGAGAGAAGCCTATCTTTGCTACTGGTGAACACTCACCACAGCTTACACGGAGCAAAGCCCCACACTACTGCGGTCGTCGAAGTCGGAGGACTTCACATTCCGGAAGATGTAGACCCGTTGCCGAACGTAAATCACGATTCATGTTACTAGACCCGATTCAATATTCGTTCGTGAATTGTCTGAAGTATTTACAATAAGATATGTAGAATATGGCCGCTTCTGATCGATTGAATTTCTTCCACAGGATCTACAACGGTGGTTAGATGACAGCAAACATGGGTTCGTGTATGTATCTTTCGGATCCATGGTGAAAATAGAGTCGTTTCCGAAAGAAACGGTCAATGCGATTTACGCCTCCTTGGCAAAGTTGGCTCCGGTTCGCGTCTTGATGAAGATAGCAGAGCCGAAGGAATTGCCACCCGGTCTACCAAGCAACGTTATCACTCGTCCGTGGATTCCTCAAATGGCTGTACTCAGTAAGTCGTAAATAGGATGGTGTGTGCGAATTAAAGTATTCGGAGCAAAACCAATGTCTGGCCAAAGTTGCATTACCGTAGAGATGTATCTCACCGCACGATGCTATAGCATTGGCACACTGTTCTCAGAGCACAAAAACGTCCGGGCCTTCATGACACACGGTGGACTCATGGGAACCCAAGAGAGCATCTATTGTGGGGTACCTATGATAGGCGTGCCTCTTTTCGGGGATCAAACTCAGAACGTGAAACTCTACGTGCGAAAGAACATAGCGGTGACTCTCGATTTCGAACGGTTAACGGAGGAGAAGTTGGACACTGCCTTTAAAGCAGTGTTAGATGATCCGTCGTACATGTCAGTCATTTTCCCATTTTAATATATCTTTTATTACACGTGATGATAGTGAAAATCATGTCGATTAAGATCAAATCCTGAATAATATGCGCATTCTATGAACTTTAGCCCAGCAATCACTTGTGATGGCATTTCAGGAAAGCAGCGAAGAAATTATCTGCCGAATTTCGGGATCGTCCAATGACTCCACTGGACACAGCAGTTTGGTGGGTGGAATACGTGGTCAGACACGGAGGGAATAATCTGAGATCACCTGCTATGGATCTAACGTGGTGGCAGCATTCACTGCTCGATGTTTACGGTGCTTTACTTTCGTCTGCCGCCCTCGTCGCATACTTGATGATTCATCTAATTAAGAAACTAATATCGGCAGTTGTGAGAAGTAATACAACGAATGTAAAACACCATAAGAAAAGGAAATAACTGGCGCAGACCTGAGTGAAGCGTGTAAAATTTATGCAAAACATAAATCAATAAATTTTATCAATTTATGAACTGTTCAGGATTGTTATATCCCCAGAATCCTCTCCATGACTTGAGGACACTTTCCGTGTTGTAAATACGACGGTATTTGCATGAACAGATGATACTATCTAATCATTAGCCTTATCCTCGGTGCGTGCGATTCTCTCTCTGTATCTACGTATGTCACTGAAATCTAAATCCTTAATGAGACTCGAGATTGGGTACCCCGAACCGAAACTCAAAAACGGTACGTACAACGACGAAAAATATTAAATAATGTAAATGAATATGTTAATTTCAGAGGCACGGAGTATAATCAACGATATTCATCGTAATTACGTAGTGTAGCAGACCGTCATACTCATCTAATCTGCTTATAATAATATGGTATCGGCTGTGTACTTGAGTATGAGAATAGTATAGGCGCTATTCGACCTTGGCTCTGCTCAGCTGAGGCCCAATTCTGTTTTCAACATATGCAATGTTGTACATTGTACGATTCGTCGAGTCACAGTATATAATGATGAATGATGTAACGCCGGTAAGTTTGCCGACAAGGAGGAGATAATTATTCCAAACTAGCTACTCATCGTGTGCTCTTGAATTCTACGCGACCATGATCGACGTTAAACTACCGCGAGATTTTGTGTTCAAGCATCGCGATGCAGACCCATCTAGCGCTATAAGACCTGACAGGAAGCGTATGTTTTGGCGTCATGCATGTCTAAAGCATGATCGAAGGCCGAAATAACTTTTTTACTATCACTAAAAACTGTGTTTCAATGCAATTTCACATGCGAAGCCGAATTGTCTCTTGATATAGATGACTGGATTCGTTCTACATCGGTAAAAATGACCGTGAATAGTAACGCACAGAGAACTATGTTTGCCTCGGAGTTACCAATTTCATACCAGATCCCGTGGCTTCATATCATCTAATAATAAGCCTGGGGATTCTATTCGGACTTTTTTGTACACGCGCGAAATTATACGAATACATGTCCGCTATCGCTGGATATGGGAAATGAATAGGTATGTGTGAGCATGGTACTCGAAGTGTCCACGCCTCTAAGTTCATGCCTCAGTCGTGTGCCTAATCACGGAACGGAGTCTAGTGGACGTCTTAGTGTCGAACGTTCGGGGTCTTGATTAGAATTCGAAACAAGTACTTCAGTGTGACGCTATATGTTGGGTGAATAGGATTCTTCCGAATGTGAACGACACGCTTGTTTCTATTGTATTATTCGGAACCTAGCCGCGGAGTAACATTTCTGTGCGATAGGAGTTTCGTGGTAATTTAGAGATTCGAGTGAATACTCACAACGACGTGTAACCAGGTTTTGTAAGGGGACAGACGAGCGGATTTGGTGATCATGAGGCTGCTCACATTCTCGCTTGTATTTTTGATCCTGTTCGCTGTGTTTCCCGGTGATACATACAGAATCTTATGCTTGTTTCCCTACAATGGACCGAGTCACTTTATAATGTTTGAGCCCCTAATGAAAAAGCTGGCGGGACGTGGTCACCAGGTGGACGTCGTGAGTCATTTTCCACTGAAAAAGCCCATTCCTAACTACAACGACATCATCGACTTATCGGCATCCGACTCAATCGTCGAACGACGAAAAAAATTGACTTACGAAAATACGAAACAGCATTTTCACGTAAAATCATTGGCGTCTGCAATCGCAACCGAGGCCGGCAATGACTTGTGTCAGTCCATGGCTCATCCACAGTTTCAAAAGCTCGTCAAAAACCCTCCGAAAGATCCTCCATATCATCTCGTCATCACCGAGGTAAGTGGATTGTGGCGTTTAAGAATCAGATCTGCGTCGGCGCAGGAAAGTTTGCGACGCGCGTGCCATCTATTGGTGTGTTTGTAGCCGTGAAGGGATAGGCGCTATTTCTTCGATTGAGGGGCCTTGATACTCGCGTGGACTTCGATGCGGGCCACTTTTACTGCGTGATTATATAAGTTGCTACAAAGTGTCGATTTCGACGGATGTTTTGTATCGGACGCAGAATCGTAGCGTCTCGGTCATTTCTTTATCAAATGAGATAAGATAGCGCTCGAAATTTGCCTGTTTGACACCGCCGAGTACCTGAGATTATTAAAAGCGCGACAAATCCAGTGATACCGTGAATATTTCCACGATATCTCTGATGGTAACTGAATCTGTAAAAAAAATTCCAAATTTTAGAAAAACGAAATACTTGGGCACTTTCTGCTGAAATGATGAAGTAATCGCCAAAGTTTCATTCCTCTCGGTTTTGTGGTACAAAAGAGACTACGACTCGCCCTCTCGAGGCGATCAGAGCGTGTATCAAAGCCCCTTATGTCACACAGCGTGTTACGCTTTGACCGGAAATGAGGCGTAAGAAATTCGTCAAATATTGAATTTCCGATACCGAGTATCGGAAAAAGGTGAAAATATTTAAACGATATTCTCTCAGAAGGACCCCGTGCGACACTAGTTGGAATCAAAGTTTCTTATTTCCACCACGGGGAGCTACACCGCGTGCATCTCGCACGGCGCGAATGCTGGAATCATTTCAAATCCAATACTGGGGAATTGTCGTCATTTTTTCTGTCGGGAAAATTAATTTTGCAGAACTAATACAGCGAATCGATTTTCCGCAGGTGTTGGCCGCCCATTGCTATTTGGCCATGGGTCAACATCTAGGGATTCCCGTCATTGGTATGGTAACGTCTGCAATGTGGCCATGGGTAAATGACATAATAGCAAATCCTGACGATCCAGCGTACATACCTCATATCTTCTCGGGTCTAGACGGAAGAATGAACTTCTGGCAACGGCTCGAGAATACTATAGACGTGTTCCTCGAAAAGTGGAAATATAACTACCATAGCGCGTACCAGGACGATTTGATAAGAAAATACATTGGCCCGCATGCTCCGGGTGTCAGAGATGCGGAGAGGAACGTGTCGTTGATCCTGGTGAACTCTCACTACAGCTTAAACGGAGTCAGACCGTTCACTACGGCCGTGGTCGAAGTCGGAGGACTTCATATTCCAGAAACCACAGAGGCGTTGCCAGAAGTAAGTTGTAGGGGACAGTGCTGTACCTTACAGACCCCAATTGCTTAACGAAAGAAGGAAAAACCACTTTTTCCATGCAATAAAGTTGTTCAGTTACCTGCTACCGATCCTTGAAGGACGTGATCGACTACAAAATTCTGATTCTTTGAGAGTTTGTCACAGAATTTACAACAGTGGTTGGACGACAGCAAGGACGGCTTCGTCTACATATCTTTTGGCTCCATGATGAGAATAGAGACCTTTCCGAACGAAACTATTTACGCGATGTACGCCTCTATAAAAAAGGTGGCGCCGATTCGATTCTTGATGAAGATAGCTAACCAGAACGAATTGCCACCTGGTCTACCGAGCAACGTTCTCACCAGTCCATGGGTTCCCCAATTGGCTGTTCTCAGTAAGTTGCCTTTACTTCACCAAGAACTTATATCGCCATCATGAATATCGTTTTGTTACTGTTTACAGGGCACAAACACGCGCGTGCATTTATGACACATGGTGGACTCATGGGGACTCAAGAGGCCGTCGACTCCGGGGTGCCCATGATAGGAGTACCTCTCTTCGCAGACCAGGATCAGAACATTGAAATCTATGTGGGAAAAAATGTCGCAGTGTCCATTCATAACGATCATTTGACGGAGGAAAACCTGGACACTGCTTTCAATCGCGTTCTTCGTGATCCATCGTACATGTACGTCATTCATGGACGCATTTTTGAATTCGGGGGACCATTAAGATCGACTTTATCTTTTCTTTGAAAAAATTAATAATCGTACTGACGTTCCAGGAAAGCAGCGAAGAAATTGTCTGCAGAATTTCGGGATCGTCCTATGACTGCACTGGACACAGCTATCTTCTGGGTTGAGTATGTGGCCCGGCACGGTGGAGAAGTTCTCAGATCACCTGCCATGGATTTGACCTGGTGGCAAATCTCCCTGCTTGATGTTTATGGGGCTCTGCTGTCGGCCATCGTTGTTGTCTTATACGTGTTAACTCTCATTACTAACAGGCTGATAAAATTAATTCTCAAAAAAGAGGACAAAAGAGTAACGCGTTCTAAGAAACAGAAATGACATAAAACGTCTGGACCTCATTCTGCAAGATGGGAATCAGGGGAATTTACACATGCCAATAAAATATTCGTTACACTCCGTAAACCAATAAAGAGTCCCTAGTTTTCTGAATAAGTACTATCCAACTTACCTTTCCAATAACTACGTTGTTCCTAAGTGGTGAACGGGACACCCCAAGAACTACTTCACAGATTTTAATTAGCCACTTCGAAGTGGTCCTTGAGAGGGTGATTTTCAAAATTATCAAGGTCCACCTCTTAATTGGTTCCAAATACGGAACAATAAAAAAAAAAAGTGTAGAAGAGAAAGGAGAGGAGAAGTTGCGAAGATTGGCTGAGGAGGTAAGATGCATGATAATGGGGATGCAGTATAATAGGACGATTTAACGATGATCGGATTGATCGTGAGGCTTTTTGACCTTGTCAATCGATTTTTCGAATTATTTTTACCGACCGCGTTGAAGTAAAATAATTTTTTCTTAATTTTCAAACAGTGAGGGGCGTTCCACTATTCGGTAGTATCCGAATTCGAATCGATTTCGTTCAATAGTTTATTGATAAAACCAAAACTGAGAACGAGATATTCTCGATCGGTAAAGACGGACTATGGCATCGGCTTAAGTAGTGCAGCGCGTCGATGACTTGGTATGATTTTCAGCTTCGAAACGAGTTTCTTCTCTCTACGACGAATAGAACCAGAAGGATCAATCTTTCGAATTGACCGTGAACTCATAATTCAATCATTTCAAACATCACTCACTCTCACCTTTTGTTCATGGGATTCAAAAGTGGTGATGAAAAAGATTTTCATTTTCTAGTCGACTTTCCACATCACCCCAATATGTGTCGCAGCGTTCGGCTGATAACTGCACTATTTCAAAGATAGCTCTAGGAAGGAATATCACGTACGTAGTTTGTGCTTGGTCGATGGTCAAGCTAATCTGTCATCGATAATCTCTGAACATAACGTATTGTGAACTATCGTCCGTGAGTTTGTGAGACATTTATAGATCGCTTAATAAAAAATTAAGAGTGAGATCCCAAATTTTGTTCGACCATTTCATCCTGAAAAAAGTAGTACGCGAAAGATTGCTGCAGTAGCAGGAAATTGACGATTATTATACAACAAGAACGGATAATGAAGCGCACGCATTTGTCACTGATAATCTTTTGCGCTGTTTGGTTCGTACGAGATTGCGATGCAGCGCGAATACTGGGACTATTTCCTTCGAATTTATTCAGCCACTCGGTGATGTTTCAAGAGGTGATGAAAAGCCTCGCAGACAAGGGCCACCAGGTCGACGTGGTGAGTCACTTTCCCCTGAAGCAACCCTACCCCAATTATACCGATATTGTCAATCTGGCCGGAACGATTCCACTCAGTGTCAACAATATGACGTTGGATTATCTGAAAAATTTTGCCGAATCGCCCGCGAAATTTCTCATCGATATTTACGGTGATCAAACATGCGCTTTACTCGGACAACCCGGGCTGCAAAAACTGATCAAAAATCCGCCCACGGATCCGCCGTACGATCTCGTCATCGCTGAGGTAAGATACAATCATTGGGAATGACTAAATTCGGTACTTCGTTGTCGAAATTTACGTACGTAAAGCGAACGTAACTTTATGATAGATATGGTCATTTATATTGCTGCAGTATTTCTTCGCGCACTGCTACTTCGCTTTTGGACGACATCTGAAGGTTCCCGTCGTAGCAATCACTTCGTCAAGAACGATGCCTCATTCGAACGAGGCCCTCGGAAATGTTATCGAACCAGCTTATGTGTTTGAAATCGGAGATGGCTCGGTTCTTGACATGAGTTTTGGGAAGCGATTCAAAAACACGATGATCACGTCGCTCATGATTTACGAAGCGAAATATTACACGGAGGCCCAGAACGAGGTAGTGAGGAAACACTTCGGTCCAGAAATGCCTGGCGTAAGGAAATTGGAGAAAGATCTCTCTTTGCTCCTGGTCAATTCTCATCATACTTTGACCGGTGTCAGACCACTCACACCTGCCATCATTGAAGTAGGTGGATTGCACGTACGGGATATAGAGACCGAATTGTCAACGGTAAGAAAGATATCGAAAAATCCACACAAACATGGTACACGTCCCACGATCTTTGGACTTGAGACAAAACGATGCTTTCCTGAACGCGCGTTCTGCACACGGGATAAACCTGCTGATAACATGGTCCGAGTGAATCAATGACCGCGAATAGATAGACATCCGCGACTATGGAAAATGATAGCCATTCCCTCAGAGGGCAGCGGTCAAAGATTGTAGGTTCTGTGCCAGATTCAAGTCCCGCTATATGCTGCCTGAGACAGTAATGTGACGGCTAACATTCTGAGTGCTAATCACACTGCAGGCATAATGTTGCATTCGGGACAGCGAACAAAGGCTGCGATATTTAGCTGATCAGAATCTCAGGAAAGGTTTATACAAGGAAAACTCGGAATAGTAAAGCTTATCTTCGATGAATCATCTATCGTTCGACACACGCATTCCTTAATCAGTATATTGCATTTGAAGCCGATCAAGGTGTCGATATAATGAGATTAGAGTCGTAACCGTGGCATGCCTATCAATGCTACAGGTTATACCTATAACGAAATTTGTGCCCGTGATGATTTGCGATTACACAGTAGTGCGACTGCCGGATATCTACGTACAACTCGCGATGGACTCGTTTCGAACTAGACTGATCAAAGAGGATTAGATTCGGCTTCTATTCCGCGTCGATATAATCGGGCTGAAACGTAACAGCAATCTGAAGCAAATAAACCATTTCAACATCCGTTTATCGGTACAAGGCTTACTCATACAGGTGCCTAATCGACTCACAGAACTCACTCCATATCGCAATGAGACGCGAATGCGACGATTCGAGTATCGAACGCGTATCTAATTGACGCGGGTTTTCAGCCAGGGAGATTCAATCCAAGCTGGTCTAATTCGTAGGAAGTAGAAGATTTCGGATTGTAATTAGCCGAAAAGTGACTGCAGAAGATTAATGAATTACAGGATTTGAAAACTTGGCTGGATGATAGCAAAAGCGGATTCATTTATTTTTCCTTTGGGTCCATGATGAAGATCGAGTCTTTTCCAAAAGAGACTCTGGACCAATTTTACGCAGCGTTCGCTGAAATAGCCCCGATTCGTGTCCTGATCAAAGTGGCAAGCCCTCAAGATTTGCCATCAGGTATTCCGAAGAATGTCTTAACATTGACTTGGGTTCCGCAAGCAAAGATTTTGAGTAAGTATGAAAGATGAAGGTGGGAATTAAAGTAGAAAATTTAGAAAAGATAATCCTTGATGACGGTTGACAATCGATGAATTTAATTACTTTAAGAACACGACAACATTCGAGCATTCGTCACCCACGGTGGCCTATTGGGAATTCAAGAAGCCGTAGTCTCCGCTGTCCCATTAATTGGCATACCACTGTTTGGGGATCAGTCTCTGAACGTCAATAATTGCGTGGAAAGGGGAGTCGCCTGGTCTCTGAACTATGAGGAAATTACGGCAGAGAAATTTGTCACCGCCGTGAATGCTGTCGTCGGAGATCCAAAATATAAGTGAGTTGAAAGACGTGGGAATGAATTGCTTTACCCACCGATGCGTCTGCTTTTATGGAACAGGATTTCGGGATCATTTTTATTTCTCCATCTCTCTTTTCTCTCGAAATTCCTAGCAATAAAATAATGAAAATTGAATAGAATCCGAAATGAACCGCAACTCTTAGATTCCAAATAAAAAATTTCAATGCTAATTTTGAGCGGCGAATACGCCTTGGAAATAAATATTTTCAAATTTATTTATTGGCGAGATCAACTGGGTAACCTTGCGCTTCATGTTTCTCTAACGTTCGTATAAATTCATAGAAACAACATGGTCGCATTATCCAAGAAATTCCTGGATCGGCCAACGAGCGCGAGAGACACAGCCGTTTTTTGGATCGAATATATCCTCAAGCACGGGGGTGACGTTCTGCGATCACCGGCTATTGAGTTGACGTGGTGGCAGCTGGCTTTACTGGATGTTTATGGCACCCTAATAGCGGTAGCCCTGCTCACGATTTACGTTATGAAGCGAATTTTTTTCCTCCTTTTTTGCCGGATTAGTTATACGAACAAATCGGCGCTGAAGTCGAAGAACAAAGTTTGACAGAGATAACGAAGAGCTCAGTTAATCCAGATCATGCAATAATTCATTCAATGATCACAATAATTTCCATATCACTTTCCTTCTGGTGATTTTTTGGGTGGGAACGAAGCTACGGATGTATATTGACAGTATTTTAACGACGTCGATTTCTCTCGGGGAATTCAATGAATTCATAAATTCAATTATTAGTTGGTTCTCATCAAGGATTGATTCACGCGCTATGAACAAAAATTTTAAATTCATGTACAAATTAATTATGCGAGCGTGTATTATTTACGAAATCCAATATTATTTTCTACCCAAGGCAATGTGTTTAATGATTTGTTGAGGTAAAATGAGGTCAAATGATTCAACACGTTATTGGACACTTTTTACCAATGAATAAAGGAATATTTTTGTCTGTCTTACAAAATTGCAAGTTCATGATTGATCACATATATGCCCGAATTGCATTCAACTCCTTGATTAGGATTCATGGAAGCCCGTCAAGTGTCAAGTCATAAGAAACTGGAAGAACCCAGTAATGAAGTAACTTTGAATATCGTCGTTCGTTTATCAATTTGTCAAGTAGCATGTGATCCACCATAGGTCTTACGAAAATATCGCGATTAGATGCCGCGATCCTCACATGAGATGATGGGCTCACCTGTGATGAGTGATAGGGTGAGTCTGCCTCTAATCATCAGACTGGGGTGAACCAAAGCTAAGCTAACCTACTGCGGCTAGCTTGAATCACATACAAGCCACAATTGCAGTTCGTGATCAGCCCACGACGCCATGATTCCCAACTCTAGACCAATCAGTAATTCAAACCTACCAGCACGGTCACATTCAGTTATGATCCATGTATGATAACTAGCCAGCACTTTTTTGTAAAGTTTATTTTGTTACTGGAAAGTTTTTATCTCATTAAGTACCTAGCTCGAAAGTATTTGTTGTTTTTGGGACCTTTTCGTTATCACAAAAGGCGTGTATCGTGACATGGCACATATCAGCATAGTTTGGAATCTGAAAAGCTGAGCGTGTAATGAATCAGCAGAATTAGTAGGTATCGCACTGTGTTGCGTCATATCATATGCCAATTACGTAAACAGTTGTTTATCGGACCGGTATGGATATCGAGTTGGAATTCTGCGTTGGTGTTTATCGCAAAAAGCGAGATTGATATCCTAATACGTCTAAGATCTTCGAATCTTGCAACCGGCTGCGAAGTAGAATTATAACTGAGTTGGCTTATGCGCTCATGAATGCACATCAGAAACTCATTTACTGGAATTACCTATTTTATCGTCTTCTACTTTGTCTAATTTGCGGTTATAGAATCCATTCTCGACCCAACTATCAAAACTCTGTCTTCCAGTACGTGAATTCGACTACTTGGTGTGAAGGGCGCTATCTAAGGCATTCTTTTCTCATGGCCTCACTCTCGGGGAGGATTATCGAATTTCACTTGATGATACGGAAAAAAACAAATTTCATCACGTGGGGCACTGGAATAAATACTGACACTCAGTTGAACAAATCCGTCCGAATCTATGATCTTGAACGAAATCTTTATCGATAACACTGTTCACGCACTACCATCTAGCCACGTGTAAGTGGTTTTAATCAACAGACTTGATCAAGTGCCACTCTAACTATGTCAAAATTCATTGTAAGCTGTGTTATTGAGCGAGATATCAGGAGATCGCGCGATTTTTCGGCTGAACTTCTGACAACGATTCAAAAATGCGATCTATATAATCTACGTGAATTCACAAGCCAGGTATCATTCATTCACGGAGCATAAATTGGAGCGTGCAGAATAAACGGATGTCATATTATCATATATTACATCTAATCGAAATAATTAAAAAGTGTTAAGTCATTGGACATTGAACTGTTTAATTTTGCGATTACAACTTCAATCGACGTAACGATGGAGTAAGACTTTTGAGATTATTAACTTTGAAAAAGAATCATCGAGTCTGCAATAGCCTCGGCAAGTTACATTAGAGGTTACTCTCAGAATTTTCATATCATTTCATATTTGGGTAACGGTTTGTAAAATGGAGCAAAAATTATGCGATTAGTGTCGGTCGAACCTAACGTCCATTACCGGACGAGCCGCGTCTAGGGCAGGGTACATTCGGCCTTAGCCCTACTGACGAGTCGAGCCGAACTACCCAGGACGAAAGCGCAAACATGCAAAGATTAGAATCCTTCGTCAACCTCAAGTTCACCAGATATCAGAAGGTTCGATTCCTCCAAAAAACACAGAGTCACATTCACACTCGCTCACATGAGGGTTCGATTCGTTCAACTAATTATGTTTGATATTTACGAGACGGACGAATTCGGTAATCCTCAAGGTTTGCATGGCGACAGTGAGATGCGGTTCTAAGATCCATTTTAAAATTACGTTCATACGAAAACTCTGTTTCGTAAAAAGGATTTGATTGATTTGTATGCAGGACCCCATCTGAGCCATCATTATTCCTTCGGCCTATCCCTCGAAAAGCATTATCGAATGTTACATAATCTTAAGAGGAAAATAAATTAGGTGCTCTAATAAGACTATCGCAGCATTCATTTCAACGAGTCCGTAACAAGCTATAATTTCTTCCTTCATCACTTAGACTACATATTTCATGGTGGGTGTGAGTGATTTTAATCAACAAACTCAAGCGAGTGCTGAACTAACGATAATTATCAGTGAAGTGAAGGGTGATAAGGAAAGCCTCAAGATAACTATATAAAGAGCTCTGTATAATATCCATGCTGTAAGCCAACGTCACATTGAGTGAAGTAGTGGATGCAGGCTTAATACTGTGAGGGTAATTAGGCGCGGTTAGTAAATAATACGTTTCAGAGGCGAGCGTCAAGATTGAACATGAAGTCTAAGTATCTGTTGCTGGTATTCTCTTGCGCAATCTATTTCGCACAACATGCGGAAGGAGCCAGAATATTGGGACTTTTTGCGTTGCACGGAAAAAGTCATTTCGCGATGTTTCAAGAGGTGATGAAGGGCCTCGCTGATGCAGGACACCAAATCGACGTTGTGAGCCATTTTCCGCAAAAGAAGCCGTATCCGAATTATACGGACATAATCAATTTAGATGGAACGCTCGAAACAGTACACAACAACATGTCGTACGAAATGATGCAAGCTATTGGTAGTGGGTCGTTGGAACTACTAGTTGGCGTGACTGGAAATGAGCCATGTAACTTACTGGAATTGCCCGAGCTACAAAAGCTGTTAAAAAGTCCTCCAACGAATCCGCCATATGATCTGGTCATCGCAGAGGTAAGTCATGGCTAGGACATTGGTTGAACTTGTATTTATAATAAGCTATCGAGATCCACGTGTTGAATTATAGCAGAGAAATTATTCTCAGTGAAATTTATTTATCCGCAGTTCTTTTTCGCGAGCTGTTACTTCGCCTTCGGACGGCACCTCAATGTTCCAGTCGTGGCCCTTAACTCGGCAGCAATGGAGCCTCATATCAACGCACCTTTGGGAAATCCCTATAATACAGCCATCGTATGCGAGCTCAAGGATCGTCCGATTACTCACATGAACTTTTGGCAACGATTCAAAAATACGATCGGTGTATCTTACGTGATTTCACAAGTTAGATATCATATGAAGGTACAGAATGACATTGTGAAGAAGCACTTCGGCCCAGAGATGCCTGATATCGAACAGCTGGAGCGAGAATTGTCTCTATTGCTGGTGAACTCTCATCCCATTTTCCATGGAGTCAGACCCATGACTCCGGCCATCGTAGAGGTGGCAGGTCTCCACGTACGGGATGATAACACACCAATTCCAACGGTAAATATCATGCAACTGGAAGGAATTTATTAGATACACTTGTCTCAGAAAAGAGTTTATTGAGTTCGTGTAACAGCTTAGAACCATGATTAGCGAACGCTGCAGAGAGTCATCAAATACCTAGTTAGCTACAAATTCATCCTCTTCGTCATTTCGATGCGATTCGGCAAAGCATAAGCATTAGTTAAATGGGTTTGTTGCTGAGTGTTTAATAAAATCAGTATTAGATCTTCACGGAGCATGAGATGAAACGGAAAATATTGAATAGATCTTGCAGTGTTATATTGTATCACACATATATTTTTTTGTAACGACCGTCAAGAAATGAACAAATAAATCCAAGGACTCCGAATGTATTTTGAATCCAATTGTGATTTGAAAGACAGAGCCGGATTTGTGGTTTGCAAGAGTGCAGAGTTACCCTCCAGATTCCTATAAATGACCTAGGCGGTCCTATAAAACTCTTTACTTTTTTGTTGATTACTTAATTTAGTAAAGGGAATCCCTGCTGAGTGTGAGCACTTCACCGTCATGAATTTAGAGAAAACAAATGCCAAGAAGTTGGGATTGGGGTCACTGCAATTTTCATCCCTTACTCACATTTACCAATAATAAATTTCAATAGACTAAGGTGTTAGCATCCCCCGAGGTAGCTCATAACGACAGACCGATACTAAGAGGATTTATTAATGAATTCAAGGAATTGCAAAAGTGGTTGGACGACAGCAAGGACGGATTCATCTACTTCTCGTTAGGCTCCATGGTAAAAATAGAGTCATTTCCTAGACCGATATTGGCCGGAATTTACGCAGCGTTTGCCAAAGTCGCACCAATCCGCATATTAATGAAAGTGGCGAGTCCGAAGGAATTACCACCTGGCCTCCCAAATAACGTGATGACACTGACTTGGGCGCCACAGGTGCAAGTTTTAAGTAAGTGGATAGTTAATATCAGAAGCAACAAATAAATGACAACCTAATAACAGGAGATAATAAATAAATTTGACATTAGAGCACAAAAATATACGTGCATTCTTCACGCACGGTGGTTTGATGGGGCTTCAAGAGGCTGTAACCTTCGCTGTTCCGCTGATCGGGATGCCACTATATGGCGATCAACTAGCCAGCATGAATATGCTCGTTCAAAGGGAGATCGCCGTCTCTCTGGACTACTTGGATCTTAATACAGATAAAATTGTTGCGGCAATAAACGCAGTTGTCCATGATCCAAAATACAAGTGAGTTCACAGATTTGACATTATCGTTCAGTCTTTATATTTCGTGTCAATGATTCTTATTGCGAACGCTTAAATATCATTCTGAAAACTGATACCATGCGCGAGTGGCTACGGCTCGCTCTCGTCAACTATAGACATTTTCAAAAAGTATTCACATTCTTGTATTACCTCGTAAAATGTGTTAATCCTATATTTTGTCTCGATCAGTTTACCATACTTAATCAACTCATAACACATTTTCTTCAATCGCACTGTAGAAAAAATATGGTTGAAATATCCAAGCAATTTCTGGATCGACCCATGAACGCGCGAGACACCGCCGTCTTCTGGATCGAGTACATCTTGAGGCACGGTGGAGATAGTTTGCGATCACCAGCCGTGCATTTGACATGGTGGCAGTTGGCCTTGCTGGATGTTTATGGCAGCATACTAGCTGCGGTCCTGGTCGTACTTTATTTACTCAAGCTACTCCTTTCCACGATACTTGGTCGCATCTTCTACGCAAACAGAACGCCACCACCATCCAAAAAACTGAATTGAAAAAGGAAAAGTGAATGCGCAAACAAGTTATTCATAGTTGATTAGTCCGAATAGAGATGGTAGTATGGTACTTGAAAAATGATGAGTAATTCTGAAAACAAATAAGTTACCAATGCAGGCCATAAAATTAGAGCTCGACATAAGTTTAAATAGTTTAATTATTAAATACATAACTGAAGCCGAATTCGTTGCTCACGATTTCTATACCCTGATCTGATATACAATGATACCTACGCACTAAATTACGATATCATGTTTATTGATGAAAAGGCAAATATTATTGGCCAGCGACGAATTTCCGTTCGCATATTGAATCGTACTGAAAAGGTGCGCGGTAGATCGAAGTTACGTGCCCGTATTCGACACCAGTTCGTATCCTTCGAGTTTCCGAGCAACTTCCAATACTTGTAAATATTATTTGTACTCGAATAAACTAATTATGTATACACTTTGTACAGCAGTATGATTATCGTTCGTAATCATGTTTCCATACTTCCATAAAGATGTATCACCGCCAGATACGTACTTCCCACTCCAAGCCGTCGATCCGAAGGCCTGATTATTTTTTATTTGACCAAATTTTTGAGTTTTTCACTATATTTGGATAGTACCTTCCAGGGTTCTTTTTTCACATTTCTATCCTAATCTATTCTCGAGTCTGGTTTTTTTTTTCTCAATTTGAGACAGGATTCCCCGCTAAAGAATTTCGAATGCCTACAACTCAATGAAAAATAAAGATATCGAGAAACATGAGAGTATCATTTTTTCCGTCTTCCTAGGTTCTTTCATCAAAATAAATTGGAAAAATTATCGGGTACTTTTTTCGAATAGATTATTTTTCAATTTATTATTATTTTATCACATATCTTATATATCACAGGCCTTAACTGGCGGCGGTAGATTGCAAATATAGATAATAATATACGTGTGAAAGGTACACCACATACTTCGTTACATACATATCTTACGCTAACACGAGATGCGGAAGATACTGTCGGTCGTGGCATTGACATTGTTTCATCGTCTATTTCGAACCATACTATTACCATAATCTGAGTTACCATATGTCTTCTGTGTCTTATGCGAAAGTACAAAAAATTTTGCTTCCTCTTTTGCTCGGAATTTTTTCTGAATATCTTTGATAGATATGTCGCAAAAATAGAACCAATAAATGCGTCATACCTTACATAATCGCTTAATGACTCGTTTTCTTCTTACATTTTTTTTTAATCTGCGCTTATAGGATCCATTCTTGATCCAGTTGCCAAACCTCTGTCTGGTAACATGGATTCGACTAATTTGGGTGTAAGGCCCCACCTGAATCGACCTTTCTCTAAAATCTTCTTCGAAAAGCGGGAACCAGTCTCACGACCCCTGCATCGTGGTCGTAAGATTGAGGAATGCTCTGCACAGTCTCAACTTGTTTCGGACTATTTTCCTTCAGTCTTTCGTTAATAACGGTTCGCTGCAGTCCACGAGCGCCGGAGCTCGGAAGCAGTGGAAATTCGCTTGTAACAAATACATCACGAATCAGGTTGTGTTATCGCACGGATGACTTAGTATTTCATATTTTATTGAATCTTTTATCACCAGTATCTTATCACACTGATGGATCTTTGGATCCACGCGCAACACGTTGAGTAAACGGGTGTTTAGATAGTTAATACCTGATGTGAAGGACAATAATATAGCAGAGGCGAATAAGCGTCGTTACGTGTGACGTCATAGTTCTGATGTGTGAAATCACTCTTGGAACAAATGCTTGCGGCTAGCTGCACGTATACTCAGTGATGCTTTCGTCGACACTTACAATTAGGCGTACAAACGCACTGTGTTAGAGGGCATACGTGTTACGTAGGACGCAGCAGATGAGCTTGAGCAATCGGCTGTATTGCAATACATATATGAGTTGCGATTTTTAAGGAGTCGGCATTTACTTACTTATACGAGAAGTATTAATTACCTACGTGCTGTGGAACGACTTACGTAGAGACTGACAATCATTTGACTAATGTAAGTTTGTGAAATCTATATTCTGTATCTTCATAAATCAAACGTACGTCTGACAGTCATATGTGAGTGGCTTAAGGCGAGTGTTGAGCTAACTATAATTAGCTGTAACGTCGAGTGGGACACTGGAAGCCTCCAGCAATTGTATGCGTTATTCATGTCCGCAAAATTCCAAGATTGAGTGAAGCGGTGAACGCAGGTGTAGTATTGTGAAAGTGATTTACCGCGATAAGTGAAAAATAAATCTCAAAAGTGAGTTCTGAGATTAAACATGAAATCTCAGTATCTATTGCTAGTACTCGCATGCACAGTCTGTTTTGTACAACATGCGGAAGGAGCCAGAATATTGGGACTTTTTGCCTTGCACGGGAAAAGTCATTTTCTGATGTTCCAAGAGGTAATGAAGGGCCTCGCTGATGCAGGACATCAAGTCGACGTTGTGAGCCATTTTTCGCAAAAGAAACCGTATCCGAATTATACGGACATAATCGATTTAGGAGGAACGCTCCAATCAGTACACAACAACATGTCGTACGAATTGATGCAATCTTTTAGTACCGGGTCGTTGGAAATACTAGTTGACATGACTGGACATCAGCCATGTAACTTACTGGAATTGCCCGAGCTACAAAAGCTGATAAAAAGTCCTCCAACGAATCCGCCATATGATCTGGTCATCGCAGAGGTAAGTCATGGGTAGGACATTGGTTGAACTTTTATTTATAATAAGCTATCGGGATCCACGTGTTGAATTACAGCAGAGAAATTATTCTGGGTGAAATTTATTTATCCGCAGTTTTTTTTCGCGAGCTGTTACTTCGCTTTCGGACGGCACCTCAATGTTCCAGTCGTGGCCCTTAACTCGGCGGCGATAGTGCCTCATGCCAACGCACCTTTTGGAAATCCCTTGAATACAGCCATCGTTTGCGAGCTACCAGATCGTCCGGTTACTCCCATGAACTTTTGGCAACGATTCAAAAATACGATCTTTATATCTTACGGAATCGCACTAATCAGATATTATCTGAAGGCACAAAATGACATTGTGAAGAAGCACTTTGGCCCAGGGATGCCCGATATCGAACAGCTAGAACGAGAATTATCTCTAATACTGGTAAACTCTCATCCTATTTTCCATGGAGTCAGACCGTTCACTCCGGCCGTCGTTGAGGTTTCAGGTCTACACGTACGGGATGATAATACACCAATTCCTACGGTAAATATCATGCAATTGAAAAGAATTTATTAGATACACTAGTCTCAGAAAAGAGTTTATTGAGTTCGTGTAACTGCTTAGAACCATGATTAGCGAACGCTGCAGAGAGTCATCAAATACCTAGTTAGCTACAAATTCATCCTCTTTGTCATTTCGATGCGATTCGGCAAGGTAAGCACTAGTTAAATGGATTTGTTGCTGAATGTGGAATAAAATCAGAATTAGGTCTTTACGGAGCATGAAATGAAACCGAAGATATTGAATAGAACTTTTTATATTGTATCATACATAAATTTTTTTGAAATGACCGCGTTGAAATCAACAAATAAATCCAAGGACTTTGAATGTATTTGAAACCCGATTGTGATTTGAAAAACAGAGCCGGAATTGTGGTTTGCAAGAGTGCAGAGTTACCCTCCAGATTTTCGGAAATGAACTAGGGCGTTCTATAAAACTCTTTTCTTTTTTGTTGATTACTTAATTTACTAGATGGAATCCCTGCTGAGTGCACAGCCACCTTCATGAATTTAGAGAAAATGAATGCCAAGAAGTTGGGATTGAGGTCACTGCAATTTTTATCCCTTGCTCACATTTACCAATGACAAATTTCAATAGACTGAGGTGTTAGCATCCCCCGATGTAGCTCATAAGGACAGACCGATACTAAGAGGATTTATTGATGAATTCAAGGAATTGCAAAAGTGGTTGGACGACAGCAAGGACGGATTCATCTACTTCTCGTTAGGCTCTATGGTAAAAATAGAGTCATTTCCTAGACCGATATTGGCCGAAATTTACGCAGCTTTTGCCAAAGTCGCACCAATCCGCATATTAATGAAAGTGGCGAGTCCGAAGGAATTACCACCTGGCCTCCCAAATAACGTGATGACACTGACTTGGGCGCCTCAGGTGCAAGTTTTAAGTAAGTGGATAATTAATATCAGAAGCAACAAATAAATGACAACCTAATAACAGGAGATAATAAATAAATTTGACATTAGAGCACAAAAATATACGTGGATTCTTAACGCACGGTGGTTTGATGGGGCTTCAAGAGGCTGTAACCTTCGCTGTTCCGCTGATCGGGATGCCACTATATGGCGATCAAATAGGCAGCATTAATATGCTCGTTGAAAGGGAGATCGCCGTCTCTCTGAACTACATGGATCTTAAGGCAGATGAGATTGTTGCGACAATAAACGCAGTTGTCCATGATCCAAAATACAAGTGAGTTCGCAGACTTGACAATATCGTTCAGTCTTTATATTTCGTGTCAATGATTCTTATTGCGAACGCTTCGATATCATTCTCAAAACTGATACCATGCGCGAGTGGCTACGGCTCACTCTCGTCAACTTTGGACATTCTCAAAAAGTATCCACATTCTTGTATTACCTCGTAAAATGTGTTAATCCTATATTTTGTCTCGATCAGTTTACCATACTTAATCAACTCATAACACATTTTCTTCAATCGCACTGTAGAAAAAATATGGTTGAAATATCCAAGCAATTTCTGGATCGACCCATGAACGCGCGAGACACCGCCGTCTTCTGGATCGAGTACATCTTGAGGCACGGTGGAGATAGTTTGCGATCACCAGCCGTGCATTTGACATGGTGGCAGTTGGCCTTGCTGGATGTTTATGGCTGCATACTAGCTGCGGTCCTGATCGTACTTTATTTACTCAAGCTACTCCTTTCCACGATACTTGGTCGAATCTTCTACGCAAACAAAACGCCGCCATCGTCCAAAAAACGGAATTGAAAAAAGAGGAGTAAATGTGCGAACACGTCATTCATCGGTGATTAGGCCGAACAGATATAGTAGTATGGCAGTATGGTACTAGAAAAATGATAAGTCATTTTAAATACAAATAAGTTGCCGATGCAGGCAATCAAATTGGAGCTTGACATGAGATTAAATAGTTGGATTAATAAATACATAACTGGAGAAATGAGATCAAATGATTCAACACGGTATTAGAAATTTTTTACCAATGAATAATGGAATATTTTTGTCTGTCTTACAGAATTGCAAGTTCATGATTGATCACATATATGCCCGAATTGCATTCAACTCCTTGATTAGGATTCATGGAAGCCCGTCAAGTGTCAAGTCATAAGAAACTGGAAGAACCCAGTAATGAAGTAACTTTGAATATCGTCGTTCGTTTATCAATTCGTCAAGTAGCATGTGATCCACCATAGGTCTTACGAAAATATCGTGATTAGATGCCGCGATCCTCACATGGGATGATGGGCTCACCTGTGATGAGTGATAGGGTGAGTCTGCCTCTAATCATCAGTCTGGGGTGAACCAAAGCTAAGCTAACCTACTGCGGCTAGCTTGAATTACATACAAGCCACAATTGCAGTTCGTGATCAGCCCACGACGCCATGATTCCCAACTCTAGACCAATCAGTAATTCAAACCTACCAGCACGGTCACATTCAGTTATAATCCATGTATGATAACTAGCCAGCACTTTTTTGTAAAGTGCCTTTTGTTACTGGAAAGTTTTCATTTCATTGAGTACCTAGCTCGAAAGTATTTACTGTCTTTGGGACCTTTTCGTTATCACAAAAGGCGCGTATCGTGACATGGCACATATCAGCATAGTTTGGATTCTGAAAAGCTGAACGTGTAATGAATCAGCAGAATTAGTAGGTATCGTACTTTGTTGCGTCATATCATATGCCAATTACATAAACAGTTGTTTATCGGACCGGTATGGATATCGAGTTGAAATTCTGCGTTGGTGTTTATCGCAAAGAGCGAAATTGATATCCTAATACGCCTAAGACCTTCGAATCTTGCAATTGGCTGCGAAGTAGAATTAGAACTGATTGTGAGTTGACTTATCGCGCTCATAAATGCGCATCAGAATCTCATTTACTGGAATTACCTATTTTATTAAATGAAGATCGGACTTCTATTTCTTCAACACAATCGACTCGTTCCTACAACAGCTTGATACTTCAGTCAATCAGCGTTGAGCAGCTCGCGAAATTTCCATTCATTGTCTTGAACATGCTGCAATCAGTGGCAACGAACGTGGGACGATGTAGTAAATCCCATACACAGTTTCAATCGAGGTCTTCGGGGTACAGGAGAACTGGCGAATGTTCTTCGTTAGTGGGCAGCAAGCCGACACATTGCACATAATTGTGAGCAGTGTCAATGCGAATACTGAAAGAATCGGCTTTCTCGTCTTGGTCCTTTTTTTCGTCGTCTTCTACTTTGTCTTATTTGCGGTTATAGAATCCATTCTCGACCCAAGTATCGAAACTCTGTCTTGCAGTACATGAATTCGACTACTTGGTGTGAAGGGCGCTATCTAAGGCATTCTCTTCTCATGGCCTCACTCTCAGGGAGGATTATCGAATTTCACTCGATGATAAGAAAAAAAAAAAATTTCATCATGCGGGGCACTGGAATAAATACTAACACTCATTTGAACAAATCCGTCCGAATCTATCATCTTCAATGAAATCATCGATCGTTATCGATGACACTACTCACGCACTATCATC
The DNA here is from genome assembly GCA_947538915.1 of Tenthredo distinguenda. NCBI lineage: Eukaryota > Metazoa > Arthropoda > Insecta > Hymenoptera > Tenthredinidae > Tenthredo > Tenthredo distinguenda. The sequence continues at coordinate 11,811,977 of OX384537.1, forward strand.
TAGCCACGTGTAAGTGGTTTTATTCAACTCATGCGCGCTACTCACGTTTCATCATGCACAAAAACCGAACCCTGAGTGGCCGTTTATCGACTGGTGACAAATTATTTGTGAAAACGCAACGAAGATTCCTACAATCCCGACCATTGTGATGTAATGAAAAATAATATAACAGTTTTTCGAGCCTTAACGAAACGCGGGGGATTACAACTCCCTGTTGTTACCTGTCGAGTAGCCAAAATTGTAATGCCGAATGTTTTTGATGTGGAGTTTACTCATAAACGCTTAACTTTATACCAAAACATTCGATCGCGCTGTTGGTGTCGTTGACAAATTTTTAATATAAAAATTATTCCACCATGTCGCTAAACAACCATTTAGACTTCGCTTTTTAGGCTTTTAATAAAACATGAAAATCGCACATCAGTTGAATAAAATTATAGGCGCAACATGTAGGCTAAGTCATAATCCGCAGTAAGCACTCGCTTCGCTCGTGCGTGCGCACCTCCGACTCTTGCTAAAAACATTGCGTTTGACACATCATGAATAACTTAGCCTACTATTGACGACCAATAACTAATACTCAACAGACTTGATCGAGTGCCACTCTAACTATATTCAAATTAATTGTAACCTGCGTTATTGAGCGAGATGTCAGAAGATCGCCCCATTTTTGGGCTGAACTTCTGATAACGATTCAAAAATGCGATCTATATAATCTACGTGAATGCACAAGCGAGGTATCATGCATTCACGGAGTATAAATTGGAGCGTGCAGAATAAATGGATGTCATATTATCATATATTACATCTAATCGAAATAATTAAAAAGTGTTAAGTCATTGGACATTGAGCTGTTTAATTTTGCGATTACAACTTCAATCGACGTAACGATGGAGTAAGACTTTTGAGATTATTAACTTTGAAAAAGAATCATCGAGTCTGCAATAGCCTCGGCAAGTTACATTAGAGGTTACTCTCAGAATTTTCATATCATTTCATATTTGGGTAACGGTTTGTAAAATGGAGCAAAAATTATGCGATTAGTGTCGGTCGAACCTAACGTCCATTACCGGACGAGCCGCGGCTAGGGCAGGGTACATTCGGCATTAGCCCTACTGACGAGTCGAGCCAAACTACCCAGGACGAAAGCGCATACATGCAAAGATTAGAATCCTTCGCCAACCTCAAGTTCCCCAGATATCAGAAGGTTCGATTCCTCCAAAAAACACAGAGTAACATTCACACTCGCTCACGTGAGGGTTCGATTCGTTCAACTAATTATGTTTGATGTTTACGAGACGGACGAATTCGGTAATCCTCAAGGTTTGCATGGTGACAGTGGGATGCGGTTCTAAGATCCATTTTAAGCTTACGTTCATACGAAAACTTTGTTTTGTACGAGTAAAAAGGGTTTCACTGATTTGTATGTCGGGCTCCCTCTGAGCCATCATTATTCCTTGACGTCTCGTTCGGGGATGGATTATCGAAATACATTACATAATCTTAAGAGAAAAATGAATGACATGCTGTAATACGACTATCGCAGACTAGCATTCATTTCAACGAATCCGTCACAAGCTATAATTTCTCTATTCATCACTTAGACTACATATCTCATGGTGAGTGTGAGTGACTTTAGTCAACGAACTCAAGCGAGTACTGATCTGATAATAATTATGAGTAAAGGAAAGTGAGATAAGAAAAGCCCCAAAATAACTATATACACCTCTGGATGATATCCGTGCTGTAAGCTATTGTCACATTGAGTGAGGTAGTGAACGCAGGTTTAATATTGTGACGGTAATTAACCACGGTAAGTGAATAATACGTTTCATAGGCGAGTGTCAAGATTGAACATGAAGTCCAAGTATCTCTCCCTGATATTCTATTCGCACAACATGTAGAAGGCGCCAGAATATTAGGACTTTTTGCTTCGCAAGGAAAGAGTCATTTCGTGATGTTTCAAGAGGTTCCTCTTTCGCCCCACCTGAGTCAACCTTTCCTTGAAATCATCTTCGGGAAGGGGAACCCAGGCTCACGGCCACTGCGTAGTAGTCGGAAGATTGAGGAATGCTCTGTACAGTCTAAACTTTTTTTGGACCATTTGCCTTCAGTTCTTTGTTAATGACAGGTCGCTGCAGTCCAGAGCTCCAGAGCTCGAAGGCAGCAGAAATTCGCTTGTAGTAAATACGTCACGAATCAGGCTGAGCTATCACATGAATGACTCAGTAATTCGTATTTTAGTGCTTCTTTCAACACCAGTGTCTTATTTCACTGATGGATATTTGGACCCACGCGTAACACGTTGAGTGAACGGGTGTTTAGATAAATGATACCCGCTGTGAATGCCAATAACATATACAAAGGTGAGTAAGTGTCGTAACGTGTGACGTCATAGCTCTGATCTGTGAAATCACTCTTCGATCATATGCTTGTAGCTATACGTTTACTCAGTACTGGTTTTGGCACTCATAATTAGGCGTCCAAACGCGCTGTGCTAGAGAGAGTACGTGTTATGTGAGAGCACAGCAGATAAGCTTGAGCAACCGGCATCATTGCAATACATATATGACTTGCGATTTTTAAGGGAATTGGTATTTACTTACTCATACAAGAAGTATAAATTACCTACGTGCTGTGGAACGACCAGAGTAAAGGCTGACAATCATACGACTAAGTTCGTGAAAATCTATATTCTGTGTCTTCATAAGTTAGACGTACGTCTCACAGTCATATGTGAGTGGCTTAAGGCGAGTGCTAAGCTAACTATAATTAGCTGTGATGTGGAGTGGGATATTAGAAGCCTCCAGCAATTGTGTGCGGTATTTATGCTTCACCAAATTCTGAGATTAAGTTGAGCGGTGAACACAGGATTAGTATTGTGAAAGTGATTGACCGCAATAAGTGAAAAATAATTGTTAGCAGTGAGTTCTAAGATTAAAAATGAAATCTCAGCATCTATTGCTGGTACTCGCCTGCGCAGTTTGTTTCGTGAAACATACTGAGGGAGCCCGAATATTGGGAATGTTTATGTGTCATGCAAAGAGTCATTTCATCATGTTCGAAGCGATAATGAAGGGCCTTGCAGATGCAGGACACCAAGTCGACATCGTAAGTCATTTTCCGCAGAAGAAACCGTACGCGAATTATACGGACATCGTCGATTTGACAGGAACGATGCAGGCGTTGAATAATAACATGACATATGAATTGATGACAACTGTTTCTGTTACGTTCCTAAAACAAATGGTTGATATTGCTGGGACCGAAGCATGTAACTTACTGGAATTGCCCGCGCTACAGAAACTGATAAAAAATCCTCCAACAAATCCGCCGTATGATCTCGTCGTTGCGGAGGTAAGTTGTGGGAAGATTATCGGTGTAATTTTCGTTGGTAATAAATTCTTGAAATCCACATGGCGAATAATAGCAGGAAAATACATCCTGATCAAATTTATTCATTCGCAGTTTCTTTTCGCAAGTTGCTACTTTGCCTTCGGACGACATCTCAATGTTCCAGTCGTGGCGCTCAGCTCTGCAGGGCCTTTGTTCCATACCGGCGAATCTTTTGGAAATCCCACAAACCCAGCCATCGTATCCGGATTGGGAGAACGCTCGGCTACTTACATGAACTTCTGGCAACGACTCAAAAACACAGTCGCTCATTTTTTTGTTAACGCGCAAATCACATATTTTATGAAGGCGCAGAATGACATAGTGAAGAAGCACTTCGGCCCTAACATGCCTGACATCGATGAATTGGAACGAGAATTGTCTCTATATCTCGTAAACTCCCATCCCATTTTGCATGGAGTCAGACCGATGGCCCGGCCGTCGTAGAGGTGGCAGGTCTACACGTACGCGACGACGGCACACCGCTCCCAACGGTAAGTACGATATGAGAAGTATTGGAACACTCTGTTTCTGTAACGCGGACAAGTAATTAATGATTTACAGGAATTACAAAATTGGTTGGACGAAAGCAAGAACGGATTTATCTTCTTCTCGTTGGGTTCAATGATGAAAATAGAGTCATTTCCGAAAGCAGCCCTGGCCGAAATTTATGCAGCACTTGCCAAGGTCGCACCGCTACGCATTTTGATGAAAGTGGCAAGTCCGAAGGAATTACCGCCTGGCCTCCCGGACAACGTACTGACATTGACTTGGGCTCCGCAGGTGCAAGTTTTGAGTGAGTTGGTTATTACCAGTAGAATCGGAAGACTAAAGTCAACTTGAAACTACTTTTGAAGGTTGTATTGTTATCCTCAATTCAATCGTCAATTTTATCTTCCAATGAGTAACACCCTATCGACGGGTAATGATGAACAATCTGGATTTCAGAGCACAAAAATATACGTGGATTCCTGACTCACGGAGGTTTGATGGGACTTCAGGAAGCGGTAACGTTCGCTGTCCCACTGATCGGTATTCCACTATTTGGTGACCAACCAGGCAACATACAAATTTGCGTGGAAAGGGGAATCGCCGTGTCTCTAGACTACACAAATCTGAAGGCAGATAAGATTGTTGCAGCAATAAATGCAGTCGCCTATGATCCTAAGTATAAGTGAGTTTGAGAACCAAATTCGTCCTTCATTTTGTGTATGAAGTGTTCCAACCGCTTTTTTTGAGAAGCTTCAACTTATTTTCGTCGACTTCGAACGGTTTCAACTATAATATTCCACTTCTTTTTTGATTTTATCTACGTACAAATCGTAATTAACTCATTACGCCTTTTTTGGATCTCATTATAGAAAAAATATGGTTGAAATATCCAAGCAATTTCTGGATCGACCCATGAACGCGCGAGACACAGCCGTCTTCTGGATCGAGTACATCCTGAGGCACGGAGGAGATGGTTTGCGATCACCAGCCGTGCACTTGGCATGGTGGCAGTTGGCCTTGCTGGATGTTTATGGCAGCATAATAGCTGCGGTCCTCATCGTACTTTATTTACTCAAGCTACTTCTTACAACGATACTTGGTCGAATCTTTTACACAAACAGAAAGTCACCACCATCAAAAAAACGAAATTAAAAAAGGAGGAGTGAATGTGCGAGCAAGTTGTTCGAAGCTGAGCAGTCCGGATAGATATTGTAGTATGGCACTAGAAAAATTAGATCCAATTTCAAACCCAAACGAGTTACAACTGTAGCTAATGAAATTAGAGCTCAACATGAAAATAATTTGCTGTTATAGGGTTAGCCAAAAGTTGCCGCATCGTTTCCGACGAAATTCCATATGCTCAACATTCCTGAACAATTTCCAATACTTGTAAGTGTTATGTGTTCCTAAATAAAGTATTTATGCATCAAACTCATGCTTCCATACTTCCCTAGAAATATATCAGTTCTTATATCGAACCCTTGCAATGGGACTAGGACTTCCTAGCTGCGGCTGACCTAGGCCAGACTCCTAGACCCAAAGTAGAAAATGACCGTCCAATTCTATTTAAATGACCGAAAGCCTTCTCATTCCAACTCATTCGTTTTTCTATAAAGACTTTTCTCGCGACGACACGGTATGTAGAAAGGTAGCGCAATCTCTGTACATGTTAACTTTTAGATAACGCTTTTACATGTGTACTACTTCACACAATCACTTGCGGTCACTCATTTCCTTCTCCCTCTTCTTCCTCTCTTTCATCTTCTATTTTTATTCCTCCTAAACTGTGATTATATAACCTATTTTCGACCCGTCAAACTTCTTTCGTGTAACATGGATTCGACTAATTTTCGTGTAGGCCCCCATCCAAGCCATCCTCTCCCTGTTCTCCCCCTTCAGGGAAGGGGATCCAAGGTCACGGCCACTGCGTAGTAGTTGAAAGATCGAGGAATGCTCTGAATAGTTTCATATTCTTTCCGAACCGTGGCGAACGCTGCGCACTGGAGACGCGGCTAAACATTCTGCTACTAAAATTTCTCAGTTGTTTACTCGTAACGGGATGTCCAGAGTCTAGGAGCTTCACTGCCGACGGAGCAGAGACTCGATCATGACAAATACGTCACGCAGATGACTGGGTTATCGCATGAATAACCCAGTAATTCGATTTTTATCGCGTATTTTATCAGTAGTGTCTAATTTCACTCATGAATCCGGACCCACGTGTAATACGTTGGGAAAACGGGCGCGTAGACGAGTTATACTCACCGTGATGACTAATCACATCAATCGAGGTACGGAAATGCGGTAATTGACGTCCCAATTCTGATGTAATGGAATCATTCTTGGCACACATACCTACTTGCGGTTACGTTTCCTCATTTCGACCAATCAGACGTACGAACGCAGTGTGCAAGATCACGTGAGAGCTTAACGGATGAGCTTGTGCGCTAGGCTTCATTGCCACGCAGTACTGGCGATTTTTGAGATTAGTGATGCTTACCCACTCATACGGAGGACACGAATCACGTGCGAGACGTCTATCGCAGAGATCAGTACTCGTTCGGACAAGCCCATCGGAAGCTATAATCTGTCTCATCATCAATCACATACCTATACGACTTCTAGATACGTGCGAGTGATTTTAATCAGCAGAGTAAAGCGGATAATACGCTTCTATAATTAGCTGTAGTTTCTAGTGAGATATGAGAAGCCTCTAGACTTTGGTATGCAGATTTGGATGCTATCCATGCTGTACGAAGTTCGAAAATTGATTGAAGCGATTAACGCAGGTTTGACATTGTGAAGGCGATAAGTGCATAGTCAGTGTAAAAGGCAAGTGCTAAGATTGAAAATGACGTCCAAGTATCTGCTGCTGGTACTTTCCTGCACGATCTGTTTTGTACAACATGCGGAAGGAGCCAGAATATTGGGACTTTTTGCCTTGCAAGGAAAGAGTCATTTCGCGATGTTTCAAGAGGTGATGAAGGGCCTCGCTGATGCAGGACACCGAGTCGACGTTGTCAGCCATTTTCCGCAAAAGAAGCCGTATCCGAATTATAAGGATATAATTAATTTAGAAGGAAAGCTTCCAGCGGTACTCAACAACGCGACGTATGAAGTAGTGCAATCTTTCAATAGTGCGTCGCTGAAACAACTAGTTGATATGGCTGGCGATCAGCCCTGTGCCTTACTGGAATCTCCTGAACTACAAAAGCTGATAAAAAATCCTCCGACGGATCCACCATATGATCTGGTCATCACAGAGGTGAGTCATGGCGAGGACATTGGACGTTGAACTTTCATTTATGATAAATTATCGAAATCGATCTTTCGAACTATAGCAGGGAAATAAATCTTCCTGAAATTTATTTATTCGCAGTTTTTTCTCGCGAACTGTTACTTTGCCTTCGGACGGCACCTTAATGTACCAGTCGTGGCCCTTAGCTCTGCAGCAATGATGTCCCACATGAACGAAGCTTTTGGGAACCCCTTGAACCCAGCTATCGTATCCGAGATCGCAGAGCGCCCGTCTTCAAAAATGAACTTCTGGCAGCGATTCAAAAATGCGATCGCTATATTCTACATGAACACGCAAATTCGATATTATTTAGGCGTGCAGAACGACATGGTAAAAAAGCACTTCGGCCCAGAAATGCCTGATATCGAACAGCTAGAACGAGAATTGTCTCTATGCCTGGTAAACTCTCATCCCATTTTACATGGAGTCAGACCGTTCACTCCGGCCGTCGTTGAGGTTTCAGGTCTACACGTACGGGATGATAATACACCGATGCCAAAGGTAGGTACAAGGCATTCGAAAGAAAGTCGGTACGCATACTAATTTCTAAAAATTAATTGATCGGATTTGTGTCACTGAACAATTGGCTGATGATATCATGGATATTTAACTAACGGTCTGAAAAATCAGGCCAATCAACAGTTATCAACGATCTTCGAGGACTTAATAAAATTGATAAAATTGTTTTACTTCGTGCTGTATGCGTACGACGAATGGTCAATAGATTCAGTAGAGTCTCGCGCCAAGATATCGTGACTAACAAATTGTTTTTACAAACGTGACTAGGCTCGTTATCTATCAGTACAATATCCCAGCGATCAACGATCTATTCCGAAACTGTAGGAATTCGCCAGTTTTACGATTAATTTTCTGTAAAGCTCATCGGAACAATTTTTCATCTGGAATTTGGTATAATTTGGAGTGCGAAAATTGCTGAAACCAGCCCCGATGGACTTTGAAACAATGATAATAAATATCTATTTACTCGTTCATCGTACAAGCTCGAGCCTTGAGGTGATAAATCAACTGTTACACAGATACTGATTGTTGATAACGGTAGATTCCCAAGCCTGGCTATAAGCGTAACTGAAAACTTTCCCAGACTACAGCCCTGGGAAATTCATGACTATAATTATCTCGGACCAACTCAAAACAAGCCATTCGGGAATTATACTGTACGACGTAGCTGAAGCGCATTGTCTGATCAAGATTCATAAATTCATTACGAAGAAAGACTACACTGAACCAAGTTTTTCGTAGTACAGAAAGTTCCGTCAATTTTTGTTCAATAAACGGTAAACATTGCTACTTATTTATACGCGCGACAGAAAAGATTCAATCGAATCGCTGAAGTGGTTCTAGAAATGTTATCTACACCGTTTTTATGTTGGAGCTGAAGAACTTTGATCGACTATATCTCCGCCATTGATAATTTTGTATCTACATTTTTGTCTGAATGATGGCAATGAAATGACCTGACGACTATTAGAGCCGCTAATTTGTAACCGCACTAAATTCTTCACAAATGAATTCGAAAAAAGGGGTCGAATTCTCACTCTGCAAGGGTGAGATATCGTTCAGAGGTGAAACCTGGGCTGTCCATGCATGCATGTAGTGATGATTGATGAACTAGGCCGTCTCGTATAATACGCTTTTGTTTGTTAGTTACTCAATTTACTAGTACAAATGCCCGCTAAGTGCAAGCACTTTATCTAGATGCAAATTCCGAAAAACCATATGCCTAAACGTTGTGGTCGATTTTGAGCGGAGGGGTTCCCAATACAATGTATTATGTTCGTTTATTGGGAATAAAGTCGCCCCAGAATCTAGCGATGGTACATCGTGCTAGTGTGAAACATTAGCATTGCCCTACGTGGCTCATGAGTCATAACAATCGGCTGAGAGAATTTATTGATGAATTTACAGGATTTGCAAAAATGGTTGGACGACAGCAAGAATGGATTTATCTTCTTCTCGTTGGGTTCAATGGTAAAAATAGAGTCATTTCCTAGACCGATATTGGCCGAAATTTACTCAGCATTTGCCGAAGTCGCACCGATTCGTATATTGGCGAAAGTGGCGAGTCCGGAGGAATTGCCACCTGGCCTCCCAGACAATGTAATGACACTGACTTGGGCGCCACAGGTGCAAGTTTTGAGTAAGTGGATAATTAAGATCAGAAACAACGACTAAATGGCAACCTACTAACAGAAGGTGATAAATAAATCTGACTTCAGAGCATAAAAATATACGTGGATTCTTCACGCACGGTGGCGTGATGGGGCTTCAGGAAGCTGTAACCTTCGCTGTTCCACTGATTGGGATGCCACTATTTGGGGATCAATTGGGCAACATAGATATTCTCGTTGATAGAGAAGTCGCTGTCTCTCTGAACCACAGGGACCTTAAGGCGGATAAGATTGTTGCAGCAATAAACGCAGTTGTCCATGATCCAAAATACAAGTGAGTTCACATATTCGACAAAATCGTTGAGCATTTATATTTTGTGTCGATCATTCGAATTCAAAGCGCTCGAATATCGTTCTGAAAATCGATACTATCCGTAAATGGCTACAAGTTAGTCCCGTTGACTTCAGACGTTTTCAAAAAGCATTTCATCAACTCATTACATATTTTTTCAATCTAATTATAGAAACAATATGAATGCGATATCAAAGCAATTTCTGGATCGGCCGAAGACACCGCGTGACACGGCTGTCTTCTGGATCGAGTACATCCTGAGGTATGGTGGAGATAGTTTGCGATCACCAGCCGTGCACTTGGCATGGTGGCAGTTGGCCTTGCTGGATGTTTATGGCAGCATACTAGCTGCGGTCCTCATCGTACTTTATCTACTCAAGCTACTCTTTTCCGCGATACTTGGTAGAATATTTTACAAAAATAGCGCGTCACCACTATCTAAAAAAATTAAATTGAAGAAGGAAAAATGAGTTTGTAAACAATTTATTGAAGGATGATTAGTTCAAATAGATGTGGCAGTATGGCACTACAAGAATTATAACGAATTTCGAACAAAAACGATCTGCAAATAAAAAGAATGGAATTGGAACTAAGCATTACAATTTTAACACTACTTACAAATCACAGGCGCATGAAATCATACATGCAAAATCATTGGATCGTGTTTGATGACAGGCAAAGTAGGCGAAATAGTGAAATATCACTAGCCAGCAACGAATTTTCATTCGCAAAGCGTACTAATGAGCTTAACAAGGTCTTGAGCAAAAGTTACTAAATCGTGGTTGACAAGATTTTCTATTCCGAACGATTTCCTGAACGATTTGCAGTACTTGTAGATGTAACGTGTGCCCAAATAAAGTGATTATGTTTGTACCTTACACTCTACTATAATTATCGTGTAAGCTCATGTTTTCATACTTCCTGATAGAGGTATATCACTGCTAGGTATGTACTATACGTGTGTGAAGGTATTGCCACCTTTCTACGCGTTGAACAACAAATTTATGTATTCATTACGCCGAGTCTGGTAATTACAGCATTGACCGCGTGGAGAAACTCTCACGCGGAATCCGACTTTGAAATCTGAAGATTTTAATCATCCCGTTTGAAATTACATGTAAGTTTTACATATGTATACAAAATGCGATGCAAAATCTTGTATTTGTCAGTAGAATTGCATCGTCCCATACGAAACACGTTACAATAGATGTTTTGCGTTTGAAGAGGACGAATACTCTGCACACTAGCGAGGGTAAGGAAATATGTGTCTACAATAGAAGATATATTTAACAATGCATATGATATTAAGTTGCTGTATGAAATGTGTTCTTTATGGATGATGATTGCTGACTAACTTCATATTTTTGAACGAGTGCCTCTGAGGCGTGTCTTCCCAGCAAAAGTGGAAGGGGAGAAGGGAAAAGGGAAGAGAAAAGGAAAGGGCGAATTGCATCTTCATGTGTTTTCTTTTTCACGATGGTCTTCAGTTTTTGGAACTATAGGCGTGAGTTTGTTTGATTTTTTACTTTCGATTACCTCAAGTACCACATCGTTACATCTATTCCTATTCCTATTCCATCCTCTCACTTCCTGAGTCTAATCATCGGCTCCGTAGGATCTATGGCCGAGGCAAGTTTGATGCTACTTTATGGCAACTATGAGCATAAGCTGAAGAAACAAGCACGTGCAAAGCGATGGCGAAAATGAATTATAATCTTTGTTATATCTGATATAGATGACACGTTACGCCGAAGGCCATACTACGTATGTTACATCATGCCACAAACCTTTCCTGCTTTCGGACCAGTCATAAGGCCCGTTAGAAGATAATAATTCAGCAGTGTTCACGGTGACCCGAATGTTCTGCGATTAGATAAATTACGATCTTATAGATTAGCAGCAGTATACACTACACTCTCTTACTCATACTCATTAAAACGTGTCTCTTGGAATCCGAAATTCACTAGTCGATGAGTTGCTCGAGTAAGTAGCGAAGAATTTTTGGAAACCATTCGATCAATCCGTTAATCCGGACAATGTGTGATAAATGATTGATATTCAGCTATATAACGAACGCGAATTATCACAAGTCTTCGGCGTGGTGGACGGAGTAGCGTTCGTACAGTCGCGGATACTCGCAGCGAGCATTTAGTCAAGAGAATCAAAAAGGGGTCCAAGATTGTAGCTTGGTCAGCGTTGTTAACAAATAATATTTGCACCGTTCCTAGAAAGTGATATCGAAAATGAAGGCACAGTGGTTGTTGTTGGTGATATCCTGCGCAGTATGTTTCGTGGAACATACCGAGGGAGCCCGAATTTTGGGAATCTTTGTCTTTAATGCAAAGAGTCATTTCATCATGTTCGAAACGGTAATGAAGAGCCTTGCAGATGCAGGACACCAAGTCGACGTCGTAAGTCATTTTCCGCAGAAGAAGCCGTACGCGAATTATACGGACATCGTCGATTTGACAGGAACAGTGCAGGTGTTGAATAATAACATGACATATGAATTTATGACATCTGTTTCTGTTACGTTCCTCAAACAAATGGTTGATATTGCTGGGACCGAAGCATGTAACTTACTGGAATTGCCCGCGCTACAGAAACTGATAAAAAATCCTCCAACAAATCCGCCGTATGATCTCGTCGTTGCGGAGGTGAGTTGTGGGAAGATTATCGGTGTAATTTTTGTCGGTAATAAATTCTCAAAATCCACATGGTGAACAATAGCAGGAAAATAAATCCTGATCGAATTTATTCATTCGCAGTTTCTTTTCGCAAGTTGCTACTTTGCCTTCGGACGACATTTCAATGTTCCAGTCGTGGGTCTCAGCTCTGCAGAAGCTTTGTTCCATACCGGCGATTCTTTTGGAAATCCCACAAACCCAGCCATCGTACCTGGATTGGGAGAACGCTCGGCTACTTACATGAACTTCTGGCAACGACTCAAAAACACAGTCGGTCGATTTTTTATTAACGTGCAAATCACATATTTTATGAAGCCGCAGAATGACATAGTGAAGAAACACTTCGGCCCGGACATGCCTGACATCGATGAATTGGAACGAGAATTGTCTCTATATCTCGTAAACTCCCATCCCATTTTGCATGGAGTCAGACCGATGACTCCAGCCGTCGTAGAGGTGGCAGGTCTACACGTACGCGATGACGGCACACCGCTCCCGACGGTACGTACGATATGAAAAAAGTATTGGAACACTCGGTTTCTGTAGCGCGGACAAGTAATTGATGATTTACAGGAATTACAAAATTGGTTAGACGAAAGCAAGAACGGATTCATCTACTTCACCCTTGGATCAATGATGAAGATAGAGTCATTTCCGAAAGCAGTCCTGGCCGAAATTTATGCAGCACTTGCCAACGTCGCACCGCTACGCATTTTGATGAAAGTGGCAAGTCCGAAGGAATTACCGCCTGGCCTCCCAGACAACGTACTGACATTGACTTGGGCCCCGCAGGTGCAAGTTTTAAGTGAGTTCGTGATTACCAGTAGAATCGGAAGACTAAAGTCGACTCGAAACTACTTTTGAAGTTGTTATCCTCAATTCAATCGTCAATTTTATGTTCCAATGAGTAACACCCTATCGACGGGTGATGATGAACAATCTGGATTTCAGAGCACAAAAATATACGTGGATTCATGACTCACGGAGGTTTGATGGGACTTCAGGAAGCGGTAACGTTCGCTGTCCCACTGATCGGTATTCCACTATTTGGTGACCAACCAGGCAACATACAAATTTGCGTGGAAAGGGGAATCGCCGTGTCTCTAGACTACACAAATCTGAAGGCAGATAAGATTGTTGCAGCAATAAATGCAGTCGCCTATGATCCTAAGTATAAGTGAGTCTGAGAACCAAATTCGTCCTTCATTTTGTGTTTGAAGTGTTCCAACCGCCTTTTTTGAGAAGCTTCAACTTATTTTCGTCGACTTCGAACGGTTTCCACTATAATATTCCACATCTTTTTTGATTTTATCTACGTACAAGCCGTAATTAACTCATTACGCCTTTTTTGGATCTCATTACAGAATAAATATGGTTGAAATATCCAAGCAATTTCTGGATCGACCCATGAACGCGCGAGACACAGCCGTCTTCTGGATCGAGTACATCCTGAGGCACGGAGGAGATGGTTTGCGATCACCAGCCGTGCACTTGGCATGGTGGCAGTTGGCCTTGCTGGATGTTTATGGCAGCATACTCGCTGCAGTCCTCATCGTACTTTATTTACTCAAGCTACTATTTTCCACGATACTTGGTCGAATCTTTTACACAAACAGAAAGTCACCACCATCAAAAAAACGAAATTAAAAAAGGAGGAGTGAATGTGCAAACAATTTATTCAAGGATGATTAGTTCAAATAGATGTGGCAGTATGGCACTACAAGAATTATAACGAATTTCGAACAAAAACGATCTGCAAATAAAAAGAATGGAATTGGAACTTGGCATTACAATTTTAACATTACTCACAAATCACAGGCCCATGAAATGACCCGAGCAAAATTATTGGATCGTGTTTGATGACAGGCAAAGTAGGCAAACTAGTCAAATATTATTGGCCAGCGACGAATTTCTCTCTGCAAAGCGTACTGAAGAGATTAGCAAGGTCTTGAGCAAAGGTTACTAAGCCGTGGTTGACAACATTCTTGATTACGAAAAATTTTCTGAACGATTTGCAATACTTGTAGATATAACGTGTGCTCAAATAAAGTAATGACGTTTATACTTTATACTCTTCTATAATTATCGTGTAAGCTCATGTTTTCATACTTCCTGATAGACATATATCACTGCTAGGTATGTACTACACGTGTATGAAGGTATTGCCACCTTTCTACGCGTTGAACAACAAACTTATGTATATATTGTGCCGAGTCTGGTAATAACAGCATTGACCGCGTGGAGAAACTCACATACGGAATCCGACTTGAAAAACTAGAAATTTGTATACAACGCAAGCATGTTCTACACGTCTTTTCATGCATGTTTTCAGGACCTAAAGTAGCCCATTATGCGACGACGAGTGGCGCGCATGCGCATTCACTCTAGGCCCGTGTGTATTATTGTACTCCATACGATGTCAACATAGCCTCTTCATAAAAAGACGCGTCAAACATTAGAATATCATGCGGACCATAGAGGCACGGTCTTTTTACGCATCGCGTATTTGCAATACTAGACTTCGACTCGTCTACGACTCGTATTGCAAACTCGGGCTCAGCGTAAAAAGACTTACTTTGCCTCCTTGGTACACAATATACTATAATCATCCTGCTTGAAATTACATTCTTTACATACGTATACAAAAATAATTTGTATGGTTTTCTGGATGAATCTTCCGACAGGTATATGTGCTGTTCGCCATGGAGCTTCACTACTGTTGCACCCTTGTTGGCAAAGATGAATTTCGGATTAGCTGCCATATTAAAATCTCTATGGCAACCATTATCATAAAATAAAGAAACGAGCACGTGCAAAGCGATTAGGAAAATGTAATAAATTCGATGTTATATCTCATATAAATAACACGCTTCGCCGCAGGCCATACTATGTTACGTCGTGCCAAAAATCCTTCCTGCCTTCGGACCAGTTGCAAAACCCGTTAGAAGATAATAATCCTGCAGTGTTCACGGTGACTTGAATGTTCTGCGATTAGACATCCCTACACGATGGATTACGATCCTAGAGATAAGCTGCAGTAAGCACCACACTCTCTGACTCAAACTCAATGAAACAAGTCTCTTGAGATCTGAAAGTCACTAGTCGATCAGTAGCACGAGTAAGTAACGCAGAATTTGTGAAAATCATTCGATCAATTAGTTTATCCGGACAGTCTGTGATAAGTGATTGATATTCGGGTAATCTAATAAACGTGAATTACTACGAGTCTCCAGAGTGGTGGACGGAGTAGTGTTCGTACAGTCAAGGATACTCGCGCGCTCCAATCGAGCATTTAATCAAGAGAATCAAAAGCGAGTCGAAGATTGGAGCTTGGTCATTGTTGTTAACAAATAATATTTTCACCGTTCCCAGAAAGTGATATTGAAAATGAAGGCACAGTGCTTGTTGTTGGTGATATCCTGCGCAGTTTGTTTAGTGGAACATACCGAGGGAGCCCGAATATTGGGAATGTTTCCCTTACATGGACGAAGTCATTTCAATATGCTCGAAGCAGTAATGAAGGCCCTTGCAGATGCGGGACACCAAGTCGACGTCGTTAGTCATTTTCCTCAGAAGAAACCGTATGCAAATTATACGGACATCATCAATTTAGCAGGAACACTTCCGATGGTAATGAATAACGTTACATTGGAATTAGTTTCATCTGTCTCGCTTGCGTTGACGAGGGAGATGTTTGAAGTGATTGGAACTGACGTCTGTAACTTGCTGGAATTGCCCGAGCTACAGAAGCTGATAAAAAGTCCTCCAACAGATCCGCCATATGATCTTGTCATCGTTGAGGTAAGATTTGACAGGGTTGAACCTTTTTTCATAACGGGTTATAAAATACCACGAGCGGTACTAGAGCAGGGAAATAAACCTGCAAAAAAATTATTCAATTCCAGTATTTTACGGTAGGCTGCTACTTTGCCTTCGGACGGCACCTCAATGTTCCAGTCGTGGCCCTGATCTCTGCATCAGCAACGCTCAATTCCAACATAGCTTTGGGAAATCCTGTAAACCCAGCCATCGTAATCGAATTCGGAGATCGCCCAGCTACTTACATGAACTTCTGGCAACGACTCAAAAACACGCTCGCTGTATATGGTGGCTACGCAGTCTTCAGATACTTCACTAGCCCGCAGAATGACATAATGAAGAAGCACTTTGGCCCGGAAATGCCTGAAATCGAAGAGCTGGAACGAGAATTATCTCTACTTCTCGTAAACTCTCATCACATTTTCCATGGAGTCAGACCGCTGACTCCAGCCATTGTAGAGGTGGCAGGTCTACACGTACGCGATGACGGCACACCGCTCCCGACGGTACGTACGATATGAAAAAAATATTGGAACACTTGGTTTCTGTAGCGCGGACAAGTAATTGATGATTTACAGGAATTACAAAATTGGTTAGACGACAGCAAGAACGGATTCATCTACTTCTCTCTCGGTTCGATGATAAAAATAGAGTCATTTCCGGAAGCGACTCTGGCCGAAATTTATGCAGCATTTGCCAACATCGCACCGCTACGCATTTTGATGAAAGTGGCAAGTCCGGAGGAATTACCGCCCGGCCTACCGGACAACGTACTGACATCGACTTGGGCTCCGCAGATACAAGTTTTGAGTGAGTTGGTGATTACCAGTAGAATCGGAAAACCAGAGTCAACTTGAAATTACTTCTGAAGGTTGTAACATGGCGGGTTTTTCCTCCGCCACTGACCTTCGCCTTCCTCAATTCAGGGAACAATTTTATCTCCCAATGAGTAACACCCTATCGACTGGAAATGATGGACAATCTTGATTTCAGAACACAAGAATATACGTGGATTCATGACTCACGGTGGTTTGATGGGACTTCAGGAAGCCGTAACGTTCGCTGTCCCACTGATTGGTATTCCACTATATGGTGACCAACCAGGCAACATACAAATTTTAGTGGAAAGGGGAATCGCCGTGTCTCTAGACTACAAAAATCTGAAGGCAGATGAGATTGTTGCAGCAATAAATGCAGTCGCCTATGATCCAAAGTATAAGTGAGTTTGAGAACCACATTAAGCCTCCATTTTTTGTGTAAAGTATTCCAACAGCTTTTTTTGAGAAGTTATAACTTATTTTCATCGACTTGGAATATTTCCAATCATGAGATTACACTCATTTTTTCACTTCATCTAAGTATATGCTGTAATTAACTCATCCCGCCTTCTTTTGATCACATTATAGAAACAATATGAATGCTATATCGAAGCAATTTCTGGATCGGCCGAGGAGCGCGCGTGACACGGCTGTCTTCTGGATCGAGTACATCTTGAGGCACGGTGGAGATAGTTTGCGATCACCAGCCGTGCACTTGGCATGGTGGCAGTTGGCCTTGCTGGATGTTTATGGCAGCATAATAGCTGCGGTCCTCATCGTACTTTATTTACTCAAGCTACTTCTTACCACGATGCTTGGTCGAATCTTCTACACAAACAGAACGTCACTATCATCCAAAAAACGAGATTGAAGAAGGAGGAGTGAACGCGCAAACGAGTTATTCGTATTTGATTAGGCCGAATAGATATGGTAGTACGGTACTAGAAAAATTATAACGAATTCCAAACAAAAACAATCTGCAAATACAGCAAATGGAATTAGAACTTGGCATTACCATTTTAACATTACTCACGAATTACAGGCCCATGAAATCATATACGCGAAAAATCATTGAATCATGTTCGATGATAGGCGAAGAGTTGAGCAACCTTGAGCAAAAGTTACTAAACCGTGTTTGACAACATTTTCCATTCCGAACAATTTTCTGGACAATTTCCAATACTTGTGGATGTAACGTGTGCATGTATGAAGTAATTATGTTCAAACTTTGTACTCTACTATAATTATCTTGTAAAGGGGAAACAGATTTCATTGTTGTTAGGTATACAATATGTCTATCAGATAGAGAAAAAAGCAAAGAATAGTGATGTTTCTTCACGCAATAATTCGGAGCAAATATTTCAAATAAATAAGAAGAATCTAACTATTGATATATGTATAAGGTATTTCTCGCCAACCCAACTGATGTGTGACCCTGGTCATCTTGAATTTGATCCATGTTTTTTAATATCCTTTTTCCATTTCTAAGAGACACCTTCGGATCAGATTTTTTCCACACCTCGTTATTCATTTATGAGCCCACGACGATTATTTTCAGTCATATCTGAAAGTGAACCTCAATTTTTTCTACTCATCTGATCGATTCCAAGGTTTTATCGATAACACAGCCCAACAGCATGTCTGTTGCGTGGAATATCTTATATCGTTCTGAGTTAATTTTTGACGCTGATTTCAAACATCTTATCAGTTTTTCTGTATCAGGTCTAGTTTTTGAATTATAAGGAGGGGATGTTTCTTGAGAAAATGATGCACTGAGCCGTACAAAAATATTTAATTATAAAAAAACTATACACTGTGGTCTAAAAAACTCGAGCTGCTAGAATAAAACTGAGGGTAGATTCGGAATCAGCGACCTCGAATTAGTAAACAACCATTAAAATATTTCATGCGACAGAAAAAAAGTTCGATTTTGTTGTGCTGTGTAATTAATCACACTATTCGAACTAATAATGAGTTACTATCGACTAGACGAAAAAATTTCAACTTTCGAGTCAGTTTTTCAATTGCTTCTGTAGCTCTTCGCATTCCCTGGTATTTCTTCGTACAAGAATTGGATTATAAAAGATTGGGAATGAATAACAGCTTGTGGAAAAAATCTGAAAAATATGAGTGTCTCTCACGACTTGGAACAATGATTTAAAGAAAGATTTCTTCTTTCGGTAATTTTCACAATGGACGGCGAGCGTTAATGTTTCATTCGTTATATTTATTCAACAATTTCCTGAAGGTTATCTTAACATAATTTTGACTTATCTTTCTCGATTTGTTTAATGTATTGATTATCAGCGGCATATCAAATGCTATCTTGAATTTCGATTAGAAACTGTGCCACCTCGAACCTCATGCTATCTCTGATTCTATCTCGAAAATACATTCGTCCTCTCCGAAGCTACTTACAAAATGTGCATATAGAATGAATCTTCGATAATTCGAAGTGCAAAGTGTTCGAAGAAATGCTTCAAATTATGAATGAATGAATTTTTTCAGTATGCTTCAAATTACCAGATTTTTTTAGTATCAGAAACACGTAAATGCATTTCATCTGCGGCCAAGAAGAAACTTGGAATCATTACGAAAATTCGAATCATCTGCACATCGGTATTGACCGAAAGATCATCGCGTTGTTCAAAATTCAGCAGGACTCTGGAAATGGACAACACCAACTTTCCAATCTTATTTGAGTTCAGGAACTGACATGAGTTACTTAATTGCAGAATGTTGTGTACCAACACATCTGATTTGAAACAATGCAAGATAGTTATGCTTCTGAGACAGCCGAGTAATATTAAAAATAAATCGTATTATAGCATGCTGACATCTTTCTGAAACCTTCAAAATCTAAATTTTTAACCTTGAAAGATTGTCATTAGTCGTTACTTTGCTAAAGCTTTTCTGAAATGAACAATGCCGTGACGATTTACTCGAAGTGATACTGTTGCGTGATGTAACATATTTTGACCTTTCTCCGACCTCTCGATAAGCCCATTAAAAGACTTTGATCCAACAGTGTCGACCATGACTCGCATCAAGGTATCGCGATACATCATGCACGACGTCTACGTCAATTATCACTCAACATAACTGGTACTTATGTGGATGCGCCATTTACACTCTGCCAGTTACTGCTTGAGGAGCGACATGAGAAAGTAGCGATGTGATAAGTGCTGAGATTTTCTGAGAGCAGTGGGTAGAATAGCGAAATCGTAGAAGCCATCATAGAAATTCACACAATCAAGAGTAATCGAAGCACCCCGAAAAATATCGATTCAAAGAAAATAAAAACGATTCAAGGATTGCAACTTGCTCGTCGTTGTCAAGAAATAATATAAGTGTCATTGCCAGTGAGTACTATTGGAAATGAAGCCTACGTGTAGTCTGCTACTGGTGCTATCCTGCATAATCCATTTCGGACGACATGCAGAGGGAGCTAGAATATTGGGAATTTTTTCCTTGCAAGGAAAGAGCCATTTCATTATGTACGAAGAGGTGATGAAGGGCCTTGCAGATGCGGGGCACCAGGTCGACGTTGTTAGTCATTTCCCACAGAAGAAGCCGTACCCAAATTATACGGACATAATCAATTTAGCAGGAACACTTCCATCGGTACTCAACAACATGACATATGAAATGATGCAATCTTTCGATAGCGCGACGTTGGATATACTGGTTGAATTGACTGGAACTCAGCCATGTAAGTTATTGGAATTGCCCGAGCTACAGAAGCTGATTAAAAGTCCTCCAACAAATCCGCCGTATGATCTGTTCATCGCAGAGGTAAGTCATGGCGAGGACATTGGTTGAACTTTCATTCATAATGAATTATCGAAATCCATGTGTTGAACTATAGCAGGAAAATAAATCTCCGTGAAATTTATTTATTCGCAGTTCTTTTTCGCGGAATGTTTTTTTGCCTTCGGACGGCACCTCAATGTTCCAGTTGTGGCTCTTAGTTCTACAGCAATGATGTCCCATACCAACGAAGCTTTTGGAAATCCCTTGAACCCAGCCATCGTATCCGAGATCAAAGAGCGCCCGGCTAGTCACATGAACTTCTGGCAACGATTTAAGAATACGTTTGCTATATTTTACATGAACACGCAAGTCCGATATTATTTGGACGCGCAGAACGCCATAGTGAAAAAGCACTTCGGCCCAGAGATGCCTGATATCGAACAGCTAGAACGAGAATTGTCTCTAATGCTGGTGAATTCTCATCCCATTTTTCATGGAGTCAGACCGTTCACTCCAGCTGTTATAGAGGTGCCAGGTGTGCACATACGTAACGATAGCACACCAATCCCAAAGGTAAGTACGATGCAAGTGCTGGAGTGAAATCCAATACGCGCATACGTCGCAACAAAAGGGTTGATTCAATTCATGTAACTAATTTGCGTTTTGGCACACATTGTGCTAAACTGAACGAAAATGAATGACCAACTTATGGCCTTGGTTATCGAGCGCTGCAAAGAAACGTATCGACGAATTTAGGCTTTATCTCGTATCAATATGGTTGCATAAAATCTGATCGCTGATTACATGGGTTCGTTACCTAATGTTTGATAGAGTCTAGACCATATCCTTTTCGAGTATCGAATTGATATTTTTAAATTAATCTCACAATCAGCCAGTAAAATAAAAACTTGACAATCACGAAATTAAGTCTCCGCAATCTCCTGGGCAGCCTGATAATTCGGAAGTACTGAGCCGATTCGATGATCTCTGTAATCTAGTGACCGCATTGAACAAATTACAATGGGGATACTAGAACTCTTACATGTCGTTCAAAGTTGGCCACGATCTAAAGTTTCAGCTTTGCCGAATATGACACATACCAACAGAACGATTCTAAATGAGCGCGTTTATTGTTGAATTGCAGAAACTACAAAAGTGGTTAGATGACAGCACGGACGGATTCATCTACTTCGCATTGGGCTCCATGGTCAAGTTGGAGTCATTTCCAAAACCGTCGCTGGCCGAAATTTATACAGCATTCACCCAAGTCGCCCCAATCCGTATTTTGGTGAAAGTGGCAAACCCAGAGGAATTACCACCTGGCCTTCCGGCCAACGTACTGACAATGACTTGGGCGCCACAAGAGCAAGTTTTGAGTGAGTGGGTCATCAAAAGCAGAGAAAAAACATGAATGACAACTTACCAATAGGAGGTGATAAATAAATTCGATTTTAGAGCACAAAAATATACGTGGATTCTTCACGCACGCCGGTTTGATGGGGCTTCAGGAGGCTGTAACCTACGCTGTTCCACTGATTGGGATGCCACTATTTGGGGATCAAATGGCCATCACAAATCTGCTCGTTGAAAGGGGGATCGCCGTCTCTCTAAACCACAGGGATCTTAAGGCAGATAAGATTGTTGCAGCAATAAACGCAGTCGTCCATGATCCAAAATACAAGTGAGTTCACAGATTCGACAATTTCGTTCGGCATTATATTTTGTGCCGATGAATCTTATTCCAAGTGCTTCAATATCACTCTAAAAACCCATACCATCCATTAGTGGCTGTGGCTTAGTCTCGTCAACTTTATACATTTTCAAGAAGTATCCATATTTCTGGATCCCCACGTAAAATACGTCAACCCCATTTTTTTGGGCACATCGACTGACAAGACTCAATTAACTCATTGCACGTTCTTCGAATCTCATTATAGAAAAAATATAGTTAAACTATCCAAGCAATTTCTGGATCGACCCGTGAGCGCGCGAGACGAAGCCGTCTTCTGGATCGAGTACATCCTGAGGCACGGAGGGGATAACTTGCGATCACCAGCCGTCCACTTGACATGGTGGCAACTGGCTCTGCTGGATGTTTATGGCAGCATACTAGCTGCTGTCCTTATCGTACTTTATTTACTTAAGCTAATAATTTCTACGGTACTTGGTCGAATCTATAACGTAAACAGAGCGTTACCACAATCCAAAAAACAAAATTGAAATCGAAGAAGAACTCTTTTCGATTGTGCAAACAACTGATTCGAAGCTGAATATAATATATAATATGGTGGTAGAAGCATTGGATGTAATTTTGAACGCAAGCGAGTTGCAGCTGCAGCCAATTTAATTGTACATTTTTATATGAGAACAAAGAAATGAATGACCAATTCAGAATTATGCCCATGTAACTTATAACGGCTCGCAGAATTTAGACCTACTGCAATACTAAAGAAAATAGTTTGTATTTGTAAAATTTGAAACATTCGTTCGTTGTTAAATTTTGTGCTGAAATAAAGTGATGATATGCAAATATTTCACATGGGACTGTGATAATCGTGTTAACTCAGGTTCGGCACTTCACTCAGAAATATTACACTGACAGGTATCATAGAACTGGTACGAATAGTGCGAGCTTTTTCCGGAATAAGTATCGGATTTGCGAAGCTACAAATGAAAATACATTGCAGTAATATTCAACAATATCGGTGCAATGTTGCAATATTGCTTATTTTTACAGCAACATTGCCGCAACGTTGTCGTACTGTATAGGTCACTCTTCATCTCTTTATGATTCAGGCCGTGAGAAGTTCGAATATCTTGAAGTATACAACATCACATCCGAACTATTGAATGTAGGAGGACTGACGGACATCATGCTATTCACTAGTCCATTAAACGTACTGTTATTAAATCAATGTACAACAAATTGTTGGCTCGGTGTCCTGAAAATAGAAAGGACGTCATATGGCAGAGAGAAACAACTTCCCCCTAGCTAAAATAATACCTCTTTTGTAACACATGCACGATTTTCGCGTTTTTTTTAACCTAAAAATCGCGCGTCAAGTGAACGCTTTTGTACCAGCGGGCAAAAAAAGTCAGTAACTTTTTTCGCCCGCTAACGGTGAGCAGCGGGCGATAATGAACTTTTATCGTCCGCTACCTCAGTGCCGCTTATAAGCACAGAAAACGCAAAAATCAATACATGCGTTACAAAAAATATGGTGTGCACCGAGGGCTAAGTGGGCTTTTTGACCTCGTGTGGTTGCAGTACTCGCCTCCGACTCGCACTGCGAACTCCACACTCGGTCTAAAGAAGCCTACTTAGTAAAATTTCTTGCAACCACGTTATGAGAACTTTGAACAATAAAAGAAAAACATAATGAAGAAGATTATAAGAAATTAAAGGAATTGAATATAACAAGAGAAAAGTATATGAACTTAAACTTATTCCTAAGGTGTCTTCCTGCGAATCGCGTAATGATCGATACGTTCGACTCATGAATCTTTTTGTTTTAAATTAGGATAACCTGAGTTTACGCGAATTAGCGTTCATAATTCGCGTTTGTGTTAATCAATGAATATTTGAAGCTGAATAAACGGAGCAAAGTAAATTTTAAGAAGTTGTAATATTCAAGACTCGCGGATGAGTATTTTAGACAATCTCGGTGTGACGTCATCGCGTCATCTGCTCGCGCGTTCGGTGATCCGGGTTCGTGTACGAGCTGTGTTGCCTGGACGGTTACAGTACATTATATGCGAGAAAGAAGCATGCACGTGTCGAACGCTTACAAGAAACCAATCGCGTATCTATAGATAACACGTATTACACGGAGTGATATCATCACATAGTCTGAAATAACTCATTCCCCACCCTGGATTAATCCGGCAAGCAAGAACGATTGGAATCAAACAGGTTTGATGTCACGGAGACCGATCCGTACACGCAAAGATAAATAGTGGACAAGGCGATTAGTAGTTAACCGCAAGCATACCGCGACTGGCACGTAGACAGAAAGGTTCACTGGAAACTTGCCTCGCTCCATGGTAGGCAATTGGTATCCATGTTAAATTGACAACGCCGTGGTACGACCGTACCTACAGACAATGTAGCGGCAGCTGTCATTCTGTGGCTGTTCTATGGATGTTCGTACGACACCGTTGTCAATTATGCAAAAATACGAGTTGCCTACCATAGGACGTGGCAAGTTTCCAGTGAATCTCTCTGTATAGTCAAAGAGCTACACGAGACAGTCTTATCGAAATCATTGTAGATCAATTAATCCGGACAGGGTGATAAGCGATCGATATTCAGGTTTATTACGAATATAAATTATCGGAAGTCTTCGGAGCGGTGGACGGAGTAGCGGTCGTACAGTCAAGGATACTCGCAGCGCCCCAATCCGGCATTTAATCAAGAGAATTAAAAAGGAGTCGAAGATCGGAGCTTGGTCGTCGTTGTTGACAAATGATATTTTTACCGTTCCGAGAAAGTGATATTGAAAATGAAGGCACAATGCTTGTTGTTAGTGATATCGTGCGCAGTTTCTTTCGTGGGACATATCGAGGGAGCCCGAATATTGGGAATGTTTCCCTTACATGGAAGAAGTCATTTCATCATGTTCGAAGCGGTAATGAAGAGCCTTGCAGATGCGGGACACCAAGTCGACGTCGTTAGTCATTTTCCTCAGAAGAAACCGTATGCGAATTATACGGACATCGTGAATTTGGCAGGAACACTTCCGGAAATAAGTAATAACATGACAGTCAAATCAGTTACATCTTTCTCTTCTGATTCGGTGAGGAAGATGATTGACCTGATTGCAACTAACATCTGTAACTTATTGGAATTGCCCGAGCTACAGAAGCTGATAAAAAGTCCTCCGACAGATCCGCCATACGATCTTGTCCTCGTTGAGGTGAGATTTGATAAAGTTGCACCTTTTTTTACAATAAGTAAGAAGTCCACGAGCGATACTAGAGCGGAAAAATAAATCTGCAAAAAATTTACTCAATTGCAGTTTTTTGCGGCAAGTTGCTACTTTGCCTTCGGACGGCACCTCGATGTTCCAGTCGTGGCCCTGACCTCTGCATCAGCAATGTTCCATGCCAACGTAGCTTTGGGGAACCCTGCAAACCCAGCCGTCGTAGCCCAATACTCAGATCGCCCGGCTACTTACATGAACTTCTGGGCGAGACTCATAAACACGCTCGCTGTATATGGTAGCTATATAGTCTTTGAATACTATTTTAGCGAGCAGAACGACATAGTGAAAAAGCACTTCGGCCCGGATATGCCCGGCGTCGATGAATTGGAACGAGACCCGTCTCTATATTTGGTGAACTCCCACTACATTTTCCATGGAATTAGACCGCTGACTCCAGCCGTCGTGGAGGTTGCAGGTCTGCATGTACGTGACGATGGAACACCGATTCCAACAGTAAGTACCTACGATACGAGAAATCTTAAGTCTCATCACTAAATAATTTCATAACGGATGATAGGAATTACAAAAGTGGTTAGACGACAGCAAGAACGGATTCATCTACTTTTCGTTAGGCTCCATGCTGAGAGTCGAATCATTACCAAAAGCAACCCTTGCCGAAATTTACGCAGCGTTTGTTGAAATAGCACCAATCCGAATTGTGATGAGAGTAAAGAATCCAGAGGAATTACCACCCGGCCTTCCGGACAACGTACTGGTATTGACCTGGGCGCCACAGATACAACTTTTGAGTGAGTTGGCGATTAACATTATGATCGCAGAATCAAGGTTAACTTTAGACCATTGCGAAGGATATTCAATTGTGAATTTTATCTTCAAAGAAATAACACCTTTTCGGCTGGAAATCATAGACAATCTTGATTTCAGAACACAAGAATATACGTGGATTTATGACTCACGGTGGTTTGATGGGACTTCAGGAAGCGGTAACGTTCGCTGTCCCACTGATTGGGATTCCACTATTTGGTGACCAAGTAGGCAACATACAAATTTGCGTGGAAAGGGGAATCGCTGTGTCTCTAGACTACGCAAATCTAAAGACAGATGATATTGTTGCAGCAATAAATGCAGTTGCCCATGATCCGCGGTATAAGTGAGTTTGAAAACCACATTCAGTCTTCATTTAGTGTATGAAGTATTCCAACAGCTTTTTTTGAGTAGTCATAACTTATTTTCGTCGACTTGGAACGGCATCAACGATAAGATTATAATTAATCTTTTTCTACGTCATCTAAGTACAAGACGTAATCAACTCATTACGCCTTCTTTGAATCTCATTATAGAAAAAATATGGTTGAAATATCCAAGCAATTTCTGGATCGACCCATGAACGCGCGAGACACCGCCGTCTTCTGGATCGAGTACATCCTGAGGCACGGGGGAGATGGCTTGCGATCTCCAGCTGTGCACTTGACATGGTGGCAATTGTCCTTGCTGGATGTTTATGGCAGCATGATAGCTGCAGTCCTGGTCATACTTTACTTACTCAAGTTACTCCTTTCCACGATACTTGGTCGACTTTTCTACACAAACGGAGCATTACCAACGTCCAAAAAACGAAATTGAAATGAAAAGAAAATATACGTTCCAGAGAAAAAAAAAATTGTTGTTTTTTCATTTTCGCAATATGTATCCTCGTGTTTAGGACATATTTCGCGGCATCCAGTGTACCGATATTTATAGTTGTTGAAAAGGTCTGACAGTATTTGGTGAGGATATTTTCTTGGCTCGGAACATAATCCCCAAAGATAACGCCAAGACTATATCCATAAGCAAATATTATTGGTCAGCAATGAGTTTTTCTTCGTAGAGAGTACTGCCGAGCTACAGCAAGGCCTTGAGAGTATAAGACACTAAACCGTGTTCGACGACCTTTCGAATCGCTCCAGTATCTGAACATTCCTCAATGTGATGTTCTTCATAGTTCATGCAGTATAATGATCGTATAAACTCATGTTTTCACAGTTTCTGTACCTGTTGATAGACGAATTCATGAAGCGGCAAATGGATCGTTTGAATCACCGAAGTCTGTGAGGTATAACTGCAGCCGATTTTCTATAAAAAGATATGCAGCGAATTCGAGACTCCTTCAGAAACATGGTTAAAAAGCGATTATTAACGTAATAACCGTTCGAGGAAAGTAGTTTGTCCATGCTTGTAGTATGAATAAATGTCCATTCAATTGGAATGAAAGATGCACACAAAGAATAACTACGAATGAAACGAACATTCGTTCGACTGCGTGGCAATGCAAGAATTCGTTTCTTCTCAAGCATAATTTGATCAAAGCAAGCGAAATTTTTTCTGAGTGCTGGGAATCTTTTTTTTTTCTTATTATGAGAAACTCATATTAAATACTCAACAGACACTGGGTCTGACTTTTCATGGTCATACAGAGCGATTTCCATGGGTACCCCAAACATGAAACTTATTCCATCCTCTCACTTCCTGAGTCTAATCGTCAGCTCTGTAGGACGTATGGCCGAGGGAAGTTAGATGCTACTTTACGGCAACTATTATCATAAGGTTAAAAAACGAGCGCGTGCAAAACGATCAGGAAAATGGAGTGTAATTAATGTTACATCTAATATAGATAACACAACTTGCCGGAGGCCATACTATGTGGGAGCAGGACGTTTTGGCGACGCGGCTAGGGCGCTGGACTTTAGAGCGTCACATTTCAGACCCGAAGTATTCTGGCTTTGATAATTAGGCTGTTAAATACACCACTGCCTCCCCCCCCCCCCCCCCCCCCCACACACACACACACACGATAAATGCCCAGATGGTGGTTGTGGCTCCCAAAAGGCCAGAATAGGTTAGGTTACTCCACTGATCCTCCGCGTACACACACATGCGCGGGACGTCTAGCGCCAAAACGTCCGGCGTCGAAACGTCCCCGCGCCAAAATGACCGACGCCAAAACGGTAGCGCCAAAACAGCGGCACCGAAACGGCGGCGCCAAAACGTAAGGTACCCATACTATGTTACATCATGCCAAAAATCTCTCCTGCCTTCGAACAAATTGCAAGGCCTGTCAGAAGATAATAATCCAGCAGTGTTCACGGTGACTCGAATGTTCTGCGATGAGATATCCGTACACGATAAATAATGATCCTATAGATTAGCAGCAGTATACACGACACTCTCTTACTCATACTCATTAAAACGTGTCTCTTGCAATCCGAAATTCACTAGTCGATTAGTTGTTCGAGTAAGTAGCGAAGAATTTTTGGAAATCATTCGATCAATCAGTCAATCCGGACAATGTGCGTTAAGCGATTGATATTCAGCTATACAACGAACGTGAATTATCACAAGTCTTCGGTGTGGTGGACGGAGTAGCATTCGTACTGTCAAGGATACTCGCAGCGCCCCAATCCAGCATTTAATCAAGAGAATCAAAAAGGAGTCGAAGATTGGAGCTTGGTCGTCGTTGTTAACAAATAATATTTTCACCGTTCCCAGGAAGTGATATTGAAAATGAAGGCACAGTGCTTGTTGTTGGTGATATCCTGCGCAGTATGTTTCGTGGAACATACCGAGGGAGCCCGAATTTTGGGAATGTTTCCCTTACATGCAAGAAGTCATTTCAATATGTTCGAAGCTGCAATGAAGGCCCTCGCAGATGCGGGACACCAAGTCGACGTCGTTAGCCATTTTCCTCAGAAGAAACCGTATGCAAATTATACGGACATCATCAATTTAGCAGGAACACTTCCGAAGATAAGTGAGAACATTACATTGGAATTAGTTACATCTGTCTCTCTTGCGTCAGCGACGAAGATGATTGACGTGGTTGGAACTAAGGTCTGTAACTTGCTAGAATTGCCCGAGTTACAGAATCTGATAAAAAGTCCTCCGACAGATCCGCCATACGATCTTGTCCTCGTCGAGGTAAGATTTGACAGAGTTGAACCTTGTTTTATCATAAGTTTAAGAAGTCCACGAGCGATACTAGAGCAGGGAAATAAATCTGCAAAAAATTTATTCAATTGCAGTTTTTTATGGCAAGCTGCTATTTTGCCTTCGGACGGCACCTCGATGTTCCAGTCGTGGCCCTGAGTTCTTCACCAGCATTGTTTTATGCCAACGTAGCTCTAGGGAATCCTGCAAACCCAGCCATCGTAGCCGAATTCGGAGATCGCCCAGTTACTTACATGAACTTCTGGGCGAGACTCAAAAACACGCTCATTGCACATGGTGGCTACGTAGCCATAAAATACTTTAGAAGCACGCAGAACGACATAGTGAAGAAGCACTTCGGTCCAGACATGTCTGACATCGATGAATTGGAACGAGAAACGTCTCTATATTTGGTAAACTCCCACTACCTTCTCTTTGGAGCCAGACCAATGATTCCAGCCGTCGTGGAGGTCGCAGGTCTGCACGTACGTGACGATGGAACACCGATTCCAGCAGTAAGTACCTACGATACGAGAAATTTTGAGACCACATTCAACGTAGACGAAACCCATATTTCTCATCGCATATTCTTATCGCTGACATCGTGTCATTTCTGAATTGATACGTAAGAGACCGGGTTCGGAGTATGACGATCATTTTTATTCGATGTGGCTGATAATAATAGACCGAGACTCATTATTAAAGAATTTCGTGATGAATGACAGGAATTACAAAAGTGGATAGAAGACGCCAAGAAGGGATTCATCTACTTGTCGTTGGGCTCCGCGATGAGAATAGAAGCATTATCAAAAGCAACCCTTGCCGAAATTTACGCAGCGTTCGCTCAAATAGCGCCAATCCGAATTGTGATGAGAGCAGGGAAGCCAGAAGAATTACCGCCCGGCCTTCCGGACAACGTACTGGTGTTGACCTGGGCGCCACAGATACAACTTTTGAGTGAGTTGGCGATTAACATTAGAATCGCAGAATCAAGGTCAACTTAAGACCATTGCCAAGGATATTCGATCGTGAATTTATCTTTCAATGAGCAACACCCTATCGACTGGAAATGATGGACAATCTTGATTTCAGAACACAAGAATATACTTGGATTCATGACTCACGGCGGTTTGATGGGACTTCAGGAAGCTATAACGTTCGCTGTCCCACTGATTGGGATCCCAATATTCGCTGATCAACCGGGTAACGTACAAATTTGCGTGGAAAGAGGAATCGCCGTGTCTCTAGACTACAAAAATCTGAAGACAGATGAGATTGTTGCAGCAATAAATGCAGTCGCCTATGATCCTAAGTATAAGTGAGTTTGAGAACCAAATTCAGTCTTCATTTTGTGTGTCAAGTGTTCCAACCGCCCTTTTTGAGAAGCTATGAGTTATTCTCGTCGACTTCGCACCGTTTCAACCATAATATTCCATCTATTTTTTGACTTTATCTACGTACAAGCGATAATTAACTCATTACACCTTCTTTGGATCTCATTATAGGAAAAATATGGTTGAAATATCCAATCAATTCCTGGATCGACCCAGGACCGCGCGAGACACAACCGTCTTCTGGATCGAGTACATCCTGAAGCACGGAGGAGATGCTTTGCGATCACCAGCCGTGCACTTGACATGGTGGCAACTGGCCCTGCTGGATGTTTATGGCTGCATACTAGCTGCAATTCTCATCGTACTTTATGTTATCAAGCTTATTGTTTCCACGATACTGAGTAAAATCTCATATGGAAGTCAAAACTTACCATCATCTAAAAAACGGAATTGAAAAAATACATATCCGGTTTATTTATCGTTCGTTGACTTCGTGCAAACAATGTGTTCAAAACCCAACATTTAATCCCTCCAGTCTAATATAAATTTGATCTTTGGTCCATCCGGACTCTATCGGCAATCGCAACATCATTGATAAAATACCTTGTGATTCGTTATTGGCATTTTTTAATTGATCTCTCAACCACGTACTCGATGAAAATGCTTAATATTGAGATTAGGCTTGCATCCACGCATCTGTGGACATTTTTTATTTTACAAAACACTGGATTGTAAATGTTCATTTTGATTTCGCCTTGAAGATAATTACATATTCCATGCACTTTTATACGAAATTCTCATTCAATCCAATAATTGAAGCCAAAAGGGCTTTGGAATAACTTGCGTATCCTCGTTCCTGAACGACAGTCCGAACATTAGGTATTACAGTCGAATTTGTACAATTCAGACTCATTGTCAAATACTGAATAATCTCGTAATAAATAAGTCGAGGCCAGCTTCCGAGGGCTAACACGTTATTTTGCACGTGAATACTCCCACTCCAATTCAACGTGACCGGCCATTCCGTACTCCGAAATGATAAGAAGAATGACAAGCCATGGGTATTGATCATGACATTAATAACATTCGATCGTGGGACGCATTTTGGGTGATCAGCACTCGGTGCAAAGACTGGAAATACTGTTTATTACCCGTCACGAAGACGAGCCACTTCGTTAAACGATCGTTGATCAAATTTGATATAACTCCGTTCAAAAATGATGAGACTGAAGTGAAATGATCTCGTTCGTTCATTGATGGGCAATTTCTGGCAAACAAATCAGTGAATAGAAATTTTAGTTCAATTCTGTAAAACCTCAAGTCTTTTGTTCTCTAGGTTTGCCCACAGGAATGTAGTTCTGCTTGAGTAGAATTATTATGTCTCACGTGAGGATTCAAGAGGCGTGAATCGGAATTAGTGCTCGTGTTTGAAATTCTGATCAGCGTCCCTTATATCTCCCACTAAATTTTTAAATCTTACTTGCAACCTCAAAAGTCTGCGACTTGTAGGATAAAACTCTATTTTCTATACTGTCTCGGAAAGATTCATAACTCAAAGTGGTTCGATGGGACTTAAGAAAGCTGTTATGTTTATAGTCGGTTTAATCGGCTACTCGGAAATGAAATGGACGACATAAATTCTTGTGCAAAAAGTAGGAATCGCCTTAACTCCCAGAACTCAAAGCAGATAAGATTTCTAGAGCAGTTGAACCGAATCCTGTCGCCCACGATCTAACGAACAAGCGATTTCAGAGACTTCACAATTCCATCGAGAGCTTATTTTTTCTTTCGATCGTATCAATTGAGTCGCCACATGGCTTTATAGAAACAACACGAAGGCAGTATCCAAGCAATTCTTGGATCGACCAAGAAGTCAAACTTTTACTTTCAACTTTCTATTGCCGAATCTTTTATCCAAATGTGGCACTATCAATGTCAGAGAAGACGAGATGAACCATGAATCGATTCAACTGCTCCGAATTTCTTCAAGGTATCAGCTTTCAAGCAGCCCTCGCCTTTTCGTAAGCTGAGAGTGAAAGGTTGTAGGTAAAATGACATGTTGCCACTTGGCAAAAAGATGGCTCTTTGGGTACTGAAAAACATATAAAATTTTCGCGAAAATCGAAGATGGTGTTTTTGAGAAAATCAATTTTTCCCAAAATTGACTTTTTTCAGTTTTCCTTCTCCATCTCAAAAACCTTGCACTGAATCACAATCGGCCAGAAACGACCTTAAAGCTGATGAAATTTCGCACATTTAAAAAAAAAATCGTTGCGATTGGATGATTGGTAACGAAATGGCGGCAATTTGAAAAAAACATGGATTTTTTATTCTTGGAAAAGCCCAATTTTCATGAAAATTTCAAAATGGCGCTGCAGAGGTGAAAAATCGTTTTTCGCCGAACCGCAAAAACACGTGTCTCATGAAATCGCATGAAAATTGATATGCCAAAGTTACAAATGAATCGAAAGTGGTGGCCAAAAATCATCGGTGAATCCATATGGACTCGGCCATATACATCCAACGAAGCCACTGATCTCTTAGTATAGAGATCAGTGAACGAAGCTCAAACAATGGAATAAAGTGAAAAGAAGAGGACGACGAGGTGAAGTAAGGAACTATTTAATCGCGCTACATTTTTAGTCAACCCTGCTGTGTGAGATGACACCTTCTGAATATTCTATAAGTTTATAAACTCCGCCAACATGTCAGCGAACACCGAATCGGACATCGTCAGCATTCGCAATACAGCGTCCAGAATCTTATGACACCTCGCTGACGTGTCGTCACTGGCGATAGTCTATAAGCGAAGGAAATCCGAATCCAAGTAGTGATGAACATAACTGTAGAGCAGACGGTACAACTGGCATCTCGAAATATACTTGAACGGGTTCAATCACCTTCTGCTATCTCGAATACACCGAAAAACCCTATAAATCTATAAGATTAGATCGATATCGATCCCGATCATTACTTGAAAATTGAAAAAACGAAGAGTGCTCGCAGTGAAATGGCGAGCAATAGTTTTTGGAACAGAAAAGTCGACGTTGAATGAAATCTGCCGATTCTAATAGATTACCGATACCCGATCACCGGCTTTAAATTTTTAGATTCTGTTCTCACGAATTTCTAAAAAAGTTCTCGAGTAATAAACGCGACGAATATCCACAGTTCCTGATAAAATTGATTGCAAAAGTACCGGTCTCGACAGTCCTACCTTCTCGAGCCACTCGAGTTATCGCTCCAGTTTTTATTCGGACCGGAGATTAGAGTTTCACACGTAATCTCACGATGGCTTGAAATAATGACCATTGAATTACCCGGATTTTTTATTCCCTGTTTCTCATGATCTCGCCATGATCTACCCATTACATGTATGCTCATTGCAGTGCCACGTGATTCGGGTGACTCGGCCATTGAGTTGCGCGATAACCGGTCGACAAAAATAGCCGGAGAAGTGAAAAATGTTATTATTATATGTGCCGTTAGAATCGACTAGATCCGAAATTATCTACCAGATTAAAGTTCCGAGGTACATTCGTGGATCGAGTGTCGAGCGAAATACACGCGCGACCGTTAGTCGTTTCGATCGTATTCGGAGGAAGATTAGGAATGCAACTGAGGCGGTTCATCATTGTGTTTTTCGGCGCAATCGCCTTCTCGGAAAGGGCTGATGGGGCTAGAATACTGGGGCTCTTTCCTCTGAACGGAAAGAGTCACTTCGTGATGTTCCAAGAACTCATGAAGAGCCTTGCGGACAGGGGGCATCGGGTTGACGTCCTGAGTCCTTTTCCTCAGGGAAAGCCCTACCCCAATTACACGGACTTGAGTCTAGCTGGTTCGGTTCCGATTGTGGTCAACAACGTGTCTTATGAGTTTATGCAAACTTGGTCAACCTGGTCGGCCAAAGTGTTCATCAATATAACCGGAAACAGCGTATGCGATCTCCTCGGATTACCTCTGCTACAAAAGTTGATTAAAAATCCTCCCGATGATCCACCCTACGATCTTGTTATCTCCGAGGTGAGTGTGTCGAACGGGGCTTCACTGACAGCCCATTTATTTCTTCATGAACGGATATTTTCGTCCGGGAATCAAACAGCGGAATCGATTTGTCAAATCTGTTAATTATTTCTAGTTGTTCTACGCGAACTGCTATTTCGCTTTTGGACGGCATCTGAAAGTCCCTGTCGTTGCATTGACCTCGTCGCCGATGCTGCCTTACGCGAATGAACCCCTTGGGAATCCGCTGAACACAGCCTTCGTATCAGAGATCGAAGACGGCTCGATTTCGCACATGAACTTCTACCAGCGACTTAAGAATACGATAATGACGTGGTTTATGTGCCTCGAGAGCAGGTACCACACAGAGGGCCAAAACGAAGTAGTGAAAAAGTACTTTGGCCCAGAGATGCCTGGTGTCAGACAATTGGAACGAGAGTTGGCTCTGGTTTTGGTCAATTCCCACCATACCTTGAATGGGATCAGGCCTATGACCCCAAGTGTCGTGGAAGTCGGGGGTCTCCACGCTCGGGAAGACAATACCGAATTACCGAAGGTAAAACCGACGTAGGGTCAGTGAAACAGATATTTTTTGTTTAAGTTGCGTGTCTCCGAATTTTTCGATCGATTTTTGTTCATCCTATATCATTCACGGTGGAAAGAAATGCGTGGTTGAATATTATAGGTATATGTTCGTTCATGTGTGTCTACTGAACTACTATTCTGATAAGCCTGTGATAAGCGAGACCCGATTCGAAAGACGAAGGCAAAATCGCGGTTCTGTCTGGGTATCGTTATTATAGACTTATATAAGATTTGTTTTCGTCGCCTTGTCTGGTTTAATATTAATCATAAAACCGTTATCTTGAGGTGATCGAGGTGATCGAGGTGATCGCAGTCTCCGTAGTAGTTTTATGACCAGAGAATGAATATAAACCTTCCCAATTTGAGATTCCGTTATTCTCTTGAACGATGGTCCAGCGATGGTCTATGGAGCATCGATTTTTTCTTCATGAGCGATTGGAATATTTCACTCAGTTAACGAATTAAAATGTAGATCCGAAATTTATACCATTTTGCGACACAGTTTTTTTAACTCAAATCATTTTTATTTGAGACTTATGGACTCGCTTTGCATAACCGATAATATATTGAGATAAGGTCAGTATTTTATTGTTCCGAGCACGTGACACAGTTTTTACCTCAACGTTTACGAAAAAAAAGGCTTGTAATGCGAAAGTCTCGTATCTAAAAATTAAATTCATCTAATATCATCGGTTTGCCCCGAAATTACATCGATGTAAAACATTTCCTCCATTCATTCCGCTGTCAATCCATGCAATGCGAACTCCATGAAATCTCAAATAATCTTGGGAAGGGACCCGATCGATGTTAATTGCAATTCACTAATTACAGGAAACGAAAAAGTGGTTGGATGAAAGCAAAGACGGATTCATCTACGTTTCTTTCGGCTCGATGGTGAAGATCGAGTCCTTTCCGGAAAAGACGCTGCTGGAAATGTACGCGGCATTTTCAAAAATATCGCCGATTCGCGTATTGATGAAAGTTGCCAAGCCGGAATCTCTTCCTAGCGGTCTTCCCGGCAACGTATTCACGTTAACTTGGGTTCCGCAGATGAAAGTTTTGAGTGAGTGACAAAATTATTTTGGGAACTGGAGGAACCTGGGTACGTTATATCGATCTAAACCATTCATCGATTACTGGTAATAATTTTGTGCATTATTTTCAGAGCACAAAAATATACGAGCATTCATAACGCACGGCGGTCTGATGGGACTTCAAGAAGCTGTTACATTCGGGGTACCATTGATTGGCATTCCGCTATTCCGCGATCAACCAGTAAATATAAAAAATTGCGTGGATAAAGGAGCTGCCCTGCTCCTAGACTACAGAGATCTTACGGCAGACAAGCTTTCGACAGCCATAAACACCATCGTCCACGATCCAAGATATAAGTAAGTTCGAATAGACTCGCCGAGCCCGAGTGGGAACAGAAATTTTGGTTCGATCCTCCAGAATCTCGAATTCTTTGTTCTTCAGTTTTTCCGAAAGAAACAGAATTCTGTTTCACTAGAATCACGCCCTGCGTAAGGATTCAGAGGTGTAAATCATACTCAGCACTTGCACTCGAAATTCCGATTTTTCTCGAGTATCTGCCAAAAATCAACTGATCGATCAATTTTTTTTCGGGGTCAAAATTTATTCGGCAATCAGTTTACAAAACGTTTTGACAAACATCGAGGAGCTATAGATCGAAACTAGAATCAAGGAGCCTCTCTGAATTCTAGGACGTAGAGGTCCAAACTGGAATCACGAAACTCTAGTTCGTGCCTGAACTCAAACCACCCCTCAAATTCTAGCTTGCACCTCCAAGTCTTCGATGGGAACTTGTAGAGTAAAACCAGAATGACTATTCCGACTCGGTGTGCTGACCGATTATACATTCATTTTTTGACTTTAATTAATTTATAGAAAAAACATGATGGAGTTATCTGCCCGGTTTCTGGATCGACCGATGAATGCCAGAGACACGGCTGTCTTCTGGGTCGAGTACATCCTCAGACATGGTGGTGATTCTTTGCGATCACCTGCCGTCGAATTGGCATGGTGGCAACTGGCCTTGCTGGACGTTTATGCTAGTCTAATAGGGGCGATTCTAATCACACTTTACGTCATCAAACTAATAATTTCAACGATTTTTTCTCGGTTAATAAATACAGAGAGAAGGTTACCGTCATCGAAAAAGGGTAATTGAAGTGATGTGAATAGTCGGTGAACTATTGAACACATATAACCATAATTCGCGTGACTACTTACATCCCTCATCTTTTTAGTCGAGGTTGAACTGCTTTTCACAAAGAACAATTACTCTTATTCATTTTTCGACTGATTTTAAATTCGGTAAACTGACGGAGATACAAATGTGTAAGTGCAGGAATCAGTATTGCGCGGTACTGAAATAAAATTAGGTGAAATACTGATACGACTAGGTCCATAGATAAGTATGGATGATTTTCTTTCACTACAGAATACGGATATTTGAGAAGAAAATTTGAACATAATTATCTCTAAATATTAATGGTTGAAGTAACACTAGTGTCATTCGCATTTGGTTCAATGATCAAATTCCACATTCATTTTTGTAAGACATAATAACGACGTGTGCATATATGATATTTGCATTAACGAGTTGAAGGTATATAAATATTTAGATATATTATTAGTGTTCAAAAGTCGTGAAGGAACACTTGATGATCAATTGATTGTAAGAACATTGTAATCCACACATATATCTCACACATTCGAATGACTGTATTAAATACGTGAATTTCATCACAAGTTTTGTCAGTATTATAGTTATACGAATATCGACGACATTTTCATAATTCAGAAAATAATAAACAGGATATTGATTGATTGAAAAATTCCATTTTTTTCCCATACAAGAATCTCCAGATGATAGAAAACGACCACTAGGTTTAGATGGGGTGAGACGGAATCCTTAACCCTTCGAAACTGAACGGCAACATTTTTTTCCAGTGGTATTTTGAATCACCGGTTCCAAAATTGAGGACTTTGTCGATTCCGAAATGGTGGAGCCAAAACGGTGAACCAAAGTCGTGGAAATAATTAGCGACCAAAAAATGTATGCTTCAAAGGCTTGAGAAGGTATGTTGGCATGTTTCAATGTTGCGATTACCTACTTCGAACCTGCGAAGTAAGTTTGAACAAATTCCTGTAGTCTTTTCTCAACTCCAAGATACAGAACCAGCCTATGCAATTTCTTCGCTGCAACATCCCCCTATGAATTACGGAGGGTCGATCTTTTGGCTACTTTTATGCACCGGAAAAAAGTCCTTCAAGATGGATCATATCTTCGAGGTCCAAGGGTGGACTAAGATCAAAGAAGGCAGAGGCTTTTCGGTAACAGTCGGTGCATCATTCTGTCCACCCCAATAATTTTTGCGTGTCATTCTAGTATTTGGTTGTCTTCATGCAAAGAACATTTTCGTGCAAAAAAGTGGAGCAGCTCATGAATTCGAGTTTTCAACGTGAGATGGGGCCTCTCAGACCACTGGCTAGTGGCGCCCCCGAAAAATCGATGATCGTTACAAAAATATCTCCAATTAAAAAACGGTGACGTAAAAAGTTGATAACTCAGAACGATGTCCAATGCCTCTATTCTCCGATAAGCATCTTCAAAATGTCTTCGTACACCTAAATTCTCGTTATTTTTTAGCCGACAGAAAGATCTACCACAGAAATACCTCTCTGATAGGACTTTCTGAGCAGACGGACAAAACTTTCTACCGTTATCCGTGTCTTATCGATTTCCTAGATAAAACGAAAGTGATAACGATGTTCTTGCAATTATTGACTGTCATATGTCGAGGCATTTCACATGTACACGTACTACTTACGTAATTGCAGTTATCATATCTCTGACTATTCATGCATCCGTCTCGCACTTCGATCGCTGCACGGTTCAGTAGTCTGGCCGGGCCTGATACTCTCAGTGCTCTGTCTTCGGGCGAGAGCAGTGCCAAGTCATCAAGATCCAATAATATCGTTCGCATTTCGGTATCAATTAACCAGCATCGTCAAAAGTGCATTATTTCGGAATAAAATGACGTCGGTATATTTGTGGCTGATAGCATTTTGCTCTATGGGCTTCGAGCAGCGAGTTGACGGGGCTAGGATATTGGGAATATTTCCCTTAGACGCTAAGAGTCATTTCATCATGTTCGAAGAGGTAATGAAGGCGCTCGCAGATGCTGGGCACCAGGTCGACGTGTTGAGTATATACCCCCAGAAAAAGCCGTACCCGAATTACAAGGACATCAATCTGTCGGAAACGGATTCAACAGAGGCTATCAGTCTGACATACGATTTTATACACAGTTTTCAACAGTCGGCAAATGTCATGATCGATATGGCTGGTAACAAGTTTTGCCGAATGTTGGAACTTCCCAAGTTTAAAAATCTGATCGAAAATCCACCCAGTGATCCTCCCTACGATCTCGTCATCACGGAAGTGAGTTGGAAGGCTTTGTAACCGATCATTTTCTATACCGACCCCTAAATTTTCTGGACGGAGCTGATTTGGTCAACTTGTTCTTATAGTCCTTCTATGGAAGCTGCTGGTACGCTTTCGGTCGACACTTCAAGGTTCCAGTCGTGGGCCTTTCCTCTACACCAATTCAGCCTCACGTCAATGAACCTATTGGAAATCCACTGAACACAGCCTTCGTATCCGAGATCAGTGATGGCTCGATGAATCACATGAACTTCTGGCAGCGATTCAAGAACACATTTTCTACATTACAAGCTAACTTGCAATTCAATTATTACTCAGAGGTGCAGAGCGACATTGTGAAGGAGCATTTTGGCCCGAAAATGGCGGGTGTCAGAGAGCTGGAACGCGATGTGGCTCTGCTTTTGGTCAACTCTCATCACACCTTGAATGGAGTTCGACCATTGACCCCGGCCGTGGTGGAGGTCGGTGGATTGCATGTACGAGACAATGACCAGAAGATACCAGCGGTAAGTGAGATGTTAGGAAAACCGATACGCAAAGTATGCAGTGCCATCAAGAAAATTCGAAAACCAATGGATTGACGGAAATGGAAAGAAGACCATTATTATATAGAGTATCGTACTACAATTTTTCCAAACAAGCTTTTCGAAAAAGCGTTCAGGTAACATTCGATCCGTTCCAAAATGATGGAACAATCTATGTAGTCAGAACCTTATCAGAATTCCATTATTGAAGATATCGAACTCGATGTCCCTGAGTATGTCACGAAGATTGCGACAAGAGTTGAAATGAATGCAACTAGGAAGTACAATTTTGATTATCATTCACTTTCGTGTAACTGTACAATTATCGCTTTTCTGTTCAATTCAGCGTCTGCAAAACTCATCTCGTAAATAAGTTTCGACAAAAATTATACTAGCAGATTTTGAACAAGGTAATTTCGATAAAACCCAGCAATCGTAGATAAGCATTCGTTGCATTGAACGGAATCAAAAGTGATTATCGCCATTCGAAATGAGGTCGTGACCAGATAAATCAAAATCTTGATAGCATATTATAGGTAGATTACATGATGTTTGATTGGATTCTTTTCTGATTGTATTGAATGACCTACAGGACTTGGAAAAATGGTTGGACGACAGCAAACATGGCTTTATCTATTTCTCCTTCGGTTCTA
This sequence comes from Tenthredo distinguenda, assembly GCA_947538915.1. Lineage (NCBI taxonomy): Eukaryota > Metazoa > Arthropoda > Insecta > Hymenoptera > Tenthredinidae > Tenthredo > Tenthredo distinguenda. Next base: position 11,853,199 of record OX384537.1, read on the forward strand.
TGATGAAAATCGAGTCTTTTCCTAAAGCCTTTCTTAAGGAGCTATACGCAGGTCTTGCGAAGATAGCACCTATTCGAGTGTTGATGAGAGTAATAGCTCCAGAAGAGTTACCACCTGGTCTTCCCGCAAATGTATTGACACGGAAATGGGTTCCACAAATAAAAGTTTTGCGTAAGAATGAGAAAATACTAGTAGTGAAAAGTCAAGAGCTGCTTGGTATCGTTCCAAACGTTTTTCGCTCGTGCAGTTTGACAAAAATCTGTCTTTCAGAACACAAAAACATACGAGGATTTGTAACGCACGGTGGTTTGTTGGGGGTCCAAGAAGCTCTGACCTTCGCAGTTCCTCTCATAGGCATTCCGGTGTTCTCCGATCAACCACTCGTGATAAAGAATTGCTTGGATCGCGGTATCGCTGTGTCAATAGATTACAAGAATTTTACCGCGAATAAGTTCATCGAGGCCGTTAACGCCGTCAGCAACGATCCAAAGTACAAGTAAGTCCTAATATAAGAACATTATTATCGGGAGTTCGCTGTTGAGCATTATTCATTCCATATTAATTTCAATCATGCAAGTATCGCATCATCTTCGCCCAGCGATGTTCCTGTAAGAAGACGTTGACTAGTCGAAAAGCGCGGGCTTCTCGAAACCACTTCCCGCGCTGAGTCCCAGATGGTGGGGGTAGCCTACGTCTAGGGCGCCCGTGGGCCCGAAATGGCGCATGCGCGTAGCCGCATTGCGCGCGCGAAATTGCCTGTTCAATGCTTCGCTGTTTTACTGATTATTCCTCAGTCGTTCATCCGATTGCGTTGATCTTGGTTTTCAATTGAAGATAAGAGATGCCGCCAGAGAATGAGTGTCACAGAATGTCAAAAAACAAATCACCTGTCGCTGTACTCCGTCGCGAAGATCGCCTACTTCAAAATTTACTTTTCCGCGAAGCTGGGAATGAAATTTCGAATTCGGCGACAGTAGCGACAGAGATGCATCTTTCGGCTGTTAAATGACACCTCAAAACCTCTATTATCTTTAAAAACGGGTAAATGAGAAGAAGCGTTACAGCCAGCCGTAGGCCAAAGAAATTTTTGAAATCGAAACACCGTCTTCCACTTTGGATTCTGAGATTCAAATTTTCAGGAGATAATGTGTCCTATATTCCATTCCCAAAAGAAATTAAGATGCTTAAAAATTTCATGCTGTATCCGATGATGAACTGTAATTAACTAATATCACCTCGTTTGTATCACTTCTTAGAAAAACTATAAGTGCACTATCCAAGCAATTTCTGGATCGACCATTGACCGCGCGAGACACAGCCGTTTTCTGGATCGAGTATATTCTCAGACATGGAAGTGACAGCCTGCGATCGCCGGCGGTTTACTTGACATGGTGGCAATTAGCCTTACTGGACGTCTATGGCAGCATGATAATTGCACTTCTAGTCACATTCTACCTCATCAAGCTATTCGTCTCGACTTTACTCCGACGATTGGTGTTCGTCAACAAGACAGTACCGACGTCAAAAAAGAAGAATTGAATCATGAAGCGATCATTAAGCAATCTAATGGAACTAGAAACCTCTTGAAGTAGAGCACAAAACGCGAGATGAGTAAGAATCTATTCGCACATCAAATCGGAACATGTGGATTTCATATTTTCAGAGATATAACGCGAAGAAGATGTTGCAAAACATGAACACACGGTACATGGTAGTATTTTTTCTATAATTCTGACCTTCAACCTGTCTCTCTATACTATTTATACATTGTACATGGTTTCCATAAATAAACTCAATTATTTAAAGAGGTATAATTTATGAATAGCTTTGTAAATTTCGACAACATTTCACTCATTAGTCATATAGTAATCTTGGTTCTGATATGGGCACTAATTTTTGAAAATGACAATATTCATAAGAAGGCTGAAAAACTTGTGTCACTATATTATAAGATTCTATATGGTACCTCGAGGATCCGTTTTCGAAAAAATAAGTCCATTTATAAATGGCGTGTAATTTTAAACGGACTCTTACCCGTCTCTCGAAATTTTTCTCGATCTCATTTTTCGTTTTATGATTATCTGAATTACAATAAAAGATTATTTCCAAAAATCGATTTTTCCCATAAAGGTTCCAAGCTCGATTTAATTCATCTCTAGTCGCTGCATGACATTATAAAAAATAATCGCAAATTACAGTTGTTTGACACAAAATACATATTTCGACATATGCTTACGTCTATATGAAATAAAATCAAAGTACCTAATCACGGAATCGATATTTTTTCGTCACTGCCGTGGTCACACGGAACTAAGTAGTTACTCATACCAAAAGAGCAGTCACGCATGGCTCTCGTCCACTCTGAATAACAGAAACTCGATGTATGTACCTGATCTGAATAAAACATACAAGCATTTACATGTAGGTATGTATAATAATCGATATTCCATGCATATTTAATAATTTGCTGTATAATATGCATGCACGCGTAACATATGGCCATTTTTCGTATTTATTATTACAGCGGTGATTTCACACCCTATATCAATTTCTGTGTCAAGTTCACAGAACTGCTCATACAAGACTTCGCATTCGTAAGGTGCTACAGGTATTTTTCTTTCGATTCCTTCGAATGCGAATCACAGGCTGATTACGAACACTGACGAGTCAATTCGCGACGAATCGAACCCTTCGGAAATAGAAAAGAATTGGATCAGTATGCTGCTTTGATGATACTGAAGGCAACATCAGGAGAGAGTAACAAAGAATGCGAAATCTGGTGCTGATCTTCAATCGCCTTCGAACAAGCTCGTTTTACGATAATTTCACGGTCCCCGGTGGCCGTTCCATCTTCATCTTCCACTAACTCTACTATGGCGGACGAGGTCCTAGTTGATCGTCATCAGCGTTGAAGAGGGCCTACATGTATAGATGGCTTTATCAGACTATGGAATAATTTGTACCGTAAGTGAGAAGAATCTCTACAAATTATATCCACAAATGAGTTGCGAAAGTTGAACTGAAGAACTCAAAATTTGTGATGCGGGAAGCTTTTCGAAACCTCGATGTTCGAAATGTGAGCAAAATGCTTCTTGCGTGACAGATATTAAGTTTTTCAATTCAAACTTTTCTTCGGAACTTCAGAAACAGAAAACAAGCACTGGCCTGGATCGAATGGAAAGAAGTTAGGTGTAAATATGGGTACAAATAAGGAGTAGATCTCAATTTCTGATCAGCTCTCGATCGCTGGAACACTTGCCTTAATTTTCGCTTACGTCCAAGCAGTGTGGACTCCGGCAAAAATATTATGCCCATATGTTTCAGAGCGTAGAAATAACAAATACGTTCTGAGTGATGGGAATAAAAAGTGAAAACGAGGCATTTTTTCGCGATATTCTTCTTCACCGTTCTCCGACAGTGAATTTAGTGGGAAACACTCCAGCGCAGGGTACAAATATCAGTAATATTCTCGCTCACCTAATGCGATAAATCTTGTAGAAATTTACAAAGGACTGGGACATCTAAAATAGAGTTCAGCCAAAGACCCCAGCGTCATTCGGACAAAGAAAAACAGAGTTACCAGCGGTAAGCGAAATTTTATAAAAACACTGGCCCAGGGTACACGCCATCCTTGAACGGGGAAGATAAACATTCGATATCTGCAGCCGTTGTTCGTACATGCCTGCGTTTCGCAATTTTCTGAGGAGTCTAGATTCCGTTCTACGAGTTCATCTTATGTCAGCCCCAGTGCCAGAGACCGTAAGTGAAGTATTTTGCATATCCACACGGACGGGAGGGTAGAATTAACAGGTAAATATCGTTCCAAGTGAGTGAAGGAAAATATGACGATAACGTCTCTTTTGCTGATGTTTTTCAGATTAAGCTCTTCTTTTGAGGTTTTGAATCCTGTGCGTGACGTGGCCCAAGCCTCAGCCATATCCGGGCTCTCCTTTAGCATTCGAATTGATGTATTTCACATCTAAAGAGATAACTTGGATAAGATTCGAAATCGAGTAACAAAAAGCAATTCCAGATGGTAGCGATTCCGATAATTATTATTTCGAATTCAAATCACGTCTGGCTACGTCACTTTGGCAACAAGCAGTCAAGACAGACAAACGTGTTAAAAGCAATCTGAAAGCGATTACAAATTTCACTCCGGTGTCGCGGAGCTTCCAAGAGGTTCTGGAGTATTTCACGCACGCTTTTACCCGCGCTGATGCCCCTCGAGGATTTGTTATCTTAGAACGAAAAATAAATGAAAACAGAACGTAAAAAAAAACTAAAAAAAATTAAAAAAATAAAATAAAGAACCGTTACGAAACGAGGGAAGGAGTTGAACGACTCCAAGAACGATTTTCCTGCTCTTCTTAGTGCCAATAAAATTTACAGAAGGTGAAACTCTGGCTGAAATAAAGCCTCTGGGGAGTCTCTCCAAGCTTTTACCAATCTACAGTTTATTATAACTCACTTTGGCGATGATATAAAGCTTCGAAATTTGTTTCCCCAAAGCTTGAGTTATCGGCGGTTTTACATGGTTTCATTGTTTTAAGAATAAACAGTTGTTAATTATCGTATAAACGTCGTGCACCAGCTATATATATCTTACCTTTATCAAATATTACATAAAAGCTTTGATCTAGCCTCGTGACTTACCTTCTAGAACCACACGGGATATAACGGAGCTTCACTTCACGAAGGATCATTTATTTTTGTAGAAACATACGTTTCGGAGTAAGTGCTGCTGCAGCTATATCGAAATTTGTGTTCAGGATATAAAAATTAGACACATTTTAACGGATTTGCCTGACTAACAACAAGATAAACAATTTCCAAATACCCTGTCTGAGATCTTTAATCTATGCAATGTCACGCAGGAATCTTGCCGTTGAAAGCCCCGTGTCTTACATAATGTGGCGACCGGCATAGATCGAAATGAGCTCTGTAAAAATGGCATAGGTTAACTGCTGCCTCGATAACTAACTAATGATTAGTCCAGTCGATCTGTCATTTTTTGTACATATAGTTGCCACACGTAGTTCTGGCGTGGACTAGAGATTCTTGAAAAAATTGGTTCGTTCGACTTCAAAAAATTCGAGAAAATTTGAATTTCTTTATTTCTAATTACACGGACTTCGAAAATCTTAAAATGTATGAAATAACGCATATTTTTCGACAACCCTAGTCCACGCCAGAATGTCATCAATATTCAATAAGCTGACGAAGCAAGATCCGGTTTGGACTAAAATTGACTCTGAAATCAAGTCGACAAGTAACCTACGTCATTTTTACATAGCCCTGCTCATGCCATTGCGTAGAATAAAGACCTAAAACAGTATTTATGTGTATCATTTGAAAGATGACTGTCAATATTCAAGTAAGGGATAAAACGCGCTAAATTTGGTGTGACCCTCGTCAAAACTCAGATAACCCTGCTTACGGAGACGGCGTGTATAAATTGATCGCTTCTCGGTGTCGTTCTTAACCCAGACCTTTACACGGTCCTAAGGCTAATTATCACGGCACCCGAAAGCGAGCGAGAGAGAGAGAGAGAGAGAGAGAGAAAGACAGAGCGATAATCTGGTTCGCTTTAAGATTTATCAGCAACAAGATGGGTTTCATATTTATGATCGCGGAGGCATCTTGAAGCTGAAGCATGGCGCGTATAATTATCCTGATTAGCGTGTGCTGGACGAGTCGCTAATCGATTTCCCCACCCTGTGCCATTACATGTTATGTACTTTTGGTGACTTGGAAATTGGAACGTCACATGACTTCGTGACATCGCATACACGAAACGTCGTTCATCATCGAGCCACATGTCAGCCGTATTCCTTTTTCCGTCCTTTTTATCGAAAAGGACACATAGTAGATAGAAAAACACACATATACGCCGATGTGTGATTAACTTTTACGAACCTCCTTCGAAAAGGCTTTGTAGAATGTCTCTGGAGTTGAATCAACATCTTGAATCGATATTTATGTAAATGAATTTCGTTGTAATCTGCACTCACCGGGAAGTGGTGTTGCGTTCGATCTCATTCGATCCTCGCACTCCTGTTTTCGCACTTGCAGAATACGGTACAGTTCCTCCTCCTGTAGGGTAGTGCCGGCCGTCGTGTTGCTCGGCATCTAATTAAAAGAAGCAAATATCAATAAGTTTTGTTCCCAAGTTGAAATAATCGCGTTTGTTATTCACAGGTATACATATATCCGAGCACAAACGTGATTACAACATCTTACGGAATATTTAGGACCTGGTTCATCCCAAAATGCATAATTGTTAATTTCCTTCACCGAATTAAACGGACGATTATATTTTTACTAAAAACTAGTGCGGAATATTTCGAGATGAAAGAAAGGGACACGTTGGCGTGTCGAAAATAATAATAAGCACCTCGTTTCGTGTCCGTATCGATTACGATATACCTTACTGCTTCGACCCGTCATTTTTTTATGTGTAATAAAACGACATTCCCCTTAATTACATACGGGAATCGAACGAGAGCTCTCGAGGCTGATCAAACCGCGAAAATAATTCGTTGCCATTGTAAAATAGGATTCAAAGCTGTGAAACACTCGCGGTAATCTTCTGCCGAGAACTTTTGGTTCTAGCTTACTGGCCGACTGCCAGATCGTTTAGAATTGACGTCGATCATGGCGTTACATATCAGAAGGCAATTCATCCCAACGCAGATCGTGTTAGAACAAACAAATACCTTTTAGCCGTCTAAAAGCTTCAGAACATTCATTCACGTGATACATGAACATCCCAATATGCGTTATCGAGTTATAAACTTGCGCCGGGGTTTCATATAATTCATTATAGGCACATGTATCGATTGATGAATGTAGTTTTTCCAAATCCACCGCTTATCGGGACAAAAATATGAAACAAAAATTAGAACGAGGAAAGGAATACTTAATTCGATAGTTCGGGTACACATCGATGAAAATATTGCGTTTTCACATTTCCATACACCTAGATACCATTTTTAGTAATTTGGTAAGCATACGTTAGTCACAAAGCGTCCTGAGATACACAGAGAGAAAAAATCGTGAAACATATTATTACCATATCGAATTCAGCGTTGAAACACTTGATAGAATCACACGGAGGCTACATTACTGAAAGATGAAAGAAAAGAGTAGAAATTAAAACGTTGCGAGATGTTTATTATAAATAAATCGTGTTAACGTATTGTAAGTGTGAAACAGGGAAAATTGAGTGTAAAAAATAGAGTATTGTTATTTTTATGGAAAAGACATTTACATCTTCTCGTCGACTCCTGCCGGCTGGATGAATTCATGATCCAGATAATACGAGTTCGACAAACTGGAGCAGAATGTAAACTCTCGTTCCGTAGACGCACGCGAAGTCAGATTCGCTAATAAGACCGTTAGTTAAATTCTCGAAGCCCCGAAATTCGCCGTGTATAATTTTGGCCATGAAACACCGTATGGCCACAATGGAAACTCGGGGATTTCGGGGTCGCGAATAATGCCTCCGGTGAAAGAGCAAAGTTCTACTTGATCAAAGTTTGTGGGAACTGCGAAGACGCCAGCTATCGCAGGAGTGCCAAGTTGTTCCTTACGTTGGCCAAGTCTCGGTAGCTTCGTACACGGTGACTGCAACTGCTTTTAAAACTTCATAAAACATCAGAAACCACGAACACCAAAATTAGTGGCAATTCGCTTGACATGTATCATCGTCGCTCTGCTCATTACACCGTCAAAGTCATAATGAATTTCCAACTTGAGTGAAAACTTTGAAGGAAAATAATCAGCGACTGAAAACGATCAGATTTTGGCTATGATATCGAATCGTCTTACTTTATATGAGATTCTAATTGAGTGACAAATCGGCAAAGCATCTTATAACGAATAATTGAGTAAAACTAACAACCGAACAGTCATTTCGGTATTGATTATTATTAGGATTAATTTTTAAAGATTTGCAGATTGGTGTGACCGATTATTACTCGTCGACAAATAACCGTGTTTCTACGATCTAATCTTATCTCTGGACGTCGTAAGATCGAGCAATATTAGAACTTATCGAATACCGACACGGGATCAACTATTATACGTCGAAAGTTGTTTAATCTGATTGTAATCCTATCGGAGGAAGATTCTCTGACCGATCGAAACGATTCAAAGCTCTTGAACACTATTAAGATTGAAATCTAATCGTTCTCGATTACGTTCAATCGATTTTTTCAACAGGACCCGTTCCGCATTGCGCATTGATTCTGTGGGTATCGCGGGTAGATCAGAATAGAATTCGATTGATTTAACTTTCCAGGTCGTGAAATTTTAAGGGTTGAGGCTTTCGTCCCTTGGTTCCATTTTTACCGGCGGAACAATGCTCTGAATACAGCAATTTTTGGAAACCCGTAAGGGAATTTTTTCGATGGGAAAATCGAGTGTAATTTGAGAGTGAACATCGATTAAAGATCGGATCATTCCATGGTTTGGGAACTGGGAATGAAACCGATTTTTGGATGCTGAAAAAGCTGGGCGGAAGTTGATTCTGGATTTCGAGTCAGATCGCTCGTTGTTTGCGAACGCCTTTCTACTCCGGAGCTTTATAGTCGAAGCGCTGTTTATTCTTTGATCTATTTCTGCCTCCTGAGCGTTGATACTATTACGACAATGCTGCAGCGGCTTTTTCATTATCGGAAAAAATACATCTATACTCCAAAACGTGGAGCACAGCTGGCGGTAGACGTTTCAAGATAAATAATTTGGAATACAATTTCACTCGGCAATATATTCCCGCTGGACACTCCGCGTCAAACACGAGGCCGTGATCGGAAGATCTCCTCTTATCAACACGGACGTTGATAGCTCTGTTCAATCCAAATGAGACTCAACCTGAAACCATTAGATTCGATGTAATATCTCGAAAAGGGAGTTTTGGTCACGAAACCGCATCAACGTGAGCAGTGAGGCTGATAAAATTAATTAGGCAATTAACGTTCTTATCTTATTTGAAAGATTTTGTCGCGGCAACGGTCTCAGAGTATCTCGGGCATCGATTTTAATAATCGTCAAAAGAAGGTGGAACCCTCAAAGCACCGTAGACTCTTAGGCTTGTTTCCACGTCGCAATTTAGGCACAATGGTACGAGTCGGCTTTCTCCGTCGCACGATTTTCAATGTGTAGGTATCGGGTACGTGGGAAAGTACCGCAAGGAAAATAGTCTGCTCTGGCACGAAGCGGGTAATTGGACTCCTGTACGAAAGAGAAAGAAACACCGAGCCTCGGTTCTACTCGAAGGACTTGTTCATAAATACGTTTGCTTTTTCAATTCTTCTGGTCGACGAGACCGACTCGATTAATTGGTGTGAAATAAAATGTCGTAGCGAAAGACGAAGTCCATCGAATATCATTTTTGGCTCGCCCCGAATTGTCTCCGAATTTGAGGAAGTTTCGATCGACGCGAAACTGTGAAATCAGTTAATTCCTAATCGTGTATCTAAGTACTAGTAATCCAGCGTGGAAAAGTGGGTCGTAGGTGGTCTCCAACTTTCAGTTTCGTCGGATATTTCCGAGTGCGTTCCGTCACGCACAATTTAAGGAAGTTGAAATAAGTTTTGAGACTCCGGACTCCCGGATCTGCGACAGCGAGCAGATATCAAAGTCTGAACTTTGATAATCCGGGGAATCTTTGACGGATATCGATAGTTATTTGGTCGGTAGAGTGAAAAAGTTCAACCATCGAACACGTCTCGAGTCACGAGAACAAATGTAGTTTTCAAATCCACGTGCCACGTACTTCACGAACTTCAGCCAATAATAAATGAAATGTAAATGTATGTCTAGGTTCCACGTGTATATCTAACGGATTGGCATTACCTCGCACGGTATGCATTAGCTGCAACACCACACGCAGCCCCACCTTTATAAAACAAACAAAAAAACAAACAAACGAGAAAACAGGGCGGGAAAAACTAGGCGAATAGGAGCCACACCCTGGAATTTTTAATTCTCTAAAACAAACAGTGCGACGAATTGAAGAATTCTTCGGAAGATCAAAGAGGCGTCGTGGATTTGTTTGGAAATAATTAAACTGCGAACAAATATACTCGGATCGGTGTAATATATACATCGAAAGTCAGATACGTACCAAGGTATACAAGAGGCTGTACTTAGTCTCACGTGTTTCCTGTAAAATACATCTTCGACGAACTTTACGAGCTGTAAAAAGACGCGTGCCCAGATCGGTTGCAGAACGAACTGCAATTTTATACTTTGACCGTAATTAAACGGAATAAAGTGCAACGAACTGAAATATCGATCACAAACGTTTCCGTTTCTTTTCGAACTTTGGCAGGAAATATATAAGTTACGTAACTTCTGTATCTTCTAGGGAATTCCATGCATTCCAAGGATTGAAATAGTCCAGAAAATATATGTTCAACCCTTTTAAAACGGTCCATTGACCGCTACTGGCTATCGATTTGATTACCAGCTCCGTAACTTGGGTCTGGATGCCAGAACACTGACCAGATACGTCGAAATGCGATTGAAATTAATGATCGTATAAGTTCTCGGTCTGTCAGATTCCAAACAGGAGCTAGAGACCGTTTATAACGGTCAGTTGGTCGGCCATTTTGATTTCGCGCTTGAAACTCGGCTTACATAAAGCCACTATATAATATAATTAGATTAACACGGAATCCTTGATCTCGTCGAACGAAGTTTAACGTAATAAAGGCAGCGTGCCTCGCGGCACCCGTTTCACCGAACTCAAACAAGACCGGGAAACTTATCTTCTTTATTTTCCACGCTACACCAAACTAGCCAAAAACAAAGTGCGCGTAGGATTTTTTTCTCCCAAATAACATCCCGCAGTATTATCCCCCCCAAAAGAAAAGATTCCCGTGAACTGAGCAAAGAACTTCGGTAGGTAGGTGTATTATGCCTTCGATAAGCTATAGCGAGTCAATTTTTTGCAAAAAAAAAAAAAAAGTAGGAGAATTCGATTTCTTTTCAAATTGAAACAAATAGTCGATCGATTCAGTTTTTTCGAGAGATGTTATCGACCGCGCCTGGTTCGTTTAGGAATTTTCAAATTTGTCTTCAGACTGAAGGGTAAGGAAACGTGTTTACTCTGACAGAATGATCTGTTGCTTCGTATTGTTTCCAATACCCGTCAGAAGTTACGAACAAACTTCGTTACACGATACGCAGACTTTACCTTTGGCCCCTCGGTGTACGGCGGGACGCATAAGTTCCCGCACAGAATTATTGGCCATACGTTATTCCGATAACCCATCGGGGCGTAAATATTATTGAATATTGATATTTACCACCATCCCCTGCGGTGCTGTCGGGATACAAAGAACGGCGCAGCCGAGATTTCGTATTTCCCACTTTTATCAATACCCGGGCAATAGGCTTATTCCCGATATCATGCCGTGGGAAAAAAATGTCGAATTCCGAATGGGAAACTCCGTAAATCTGTTAAATCTGCTCGAAATTAGAATCGGAGAGGAGAGGCTCAATTTGGAGTACTCACTGACACGAGATTCCTATATTTTCCATATAATTTACAGACGGAACCAAAGATGATAAATTGCTCAAAAATGAAGATATCGAATTCGTTTTGGGCTCATTTTGAAGGGACGGCCAGAAGGCAGGATTGGTTCAGGGTGCAAAAGTATTTGAAGCTTCATCTTGAAGCCCACTAATTTTTTTACAGATACCTCAATCTCGATCGTTCAAAATGAGCCCAAAACTGACCGGATATCTAAATTTTCAACCAAGTTATAATTTTCTAAGTGAAAATGTGTGTTTTTTTGTTCTTTCTTTTCTGTGATTATTGTATCCCGTTAGAGCGAGTGCTCAGAATCGAGCCACGGGCCTCTCCTTTTAGGAAACCGACCTCACGTCGAAATTCACCGTTTGGAATATCAGCCGCGAGAGAATAAGACAAAATTCACTTTCCGACACACCCTAATAATTACTGTACAGGTGAATAATATATCAGGTTCACCTACAGACGAGGGTATGGATGGGGATGGGGCAAACATCGACTGAAACCGTAATTTCATAGAGTGGTTTTTTGAAGATCGAAAACTTGCGGGTATCCGACCGTCGGGTTCATTCGTGATTCCAAATGCTGCTCTTTATTTATATGGATCACGTATAGGAAGAATCGAAGCGATTGAATTCGGGGATTGTAAAAAATGTTCATGCGAACAGTTCGGCATGTTGACACCCCGATTAAATTCACGGTTCCTCTGGCCGAAAATAAATTTCGTCAGTATCCAACACCGCGTTTTTATTTTTTATTCTCCTGGCCAGGTTTTTATTCTCTTTTCCATTTCAACCCCACTGCGCATCCCCTAAATACAATATTTACACCGGCAATATTATCCTCCTAAAAATGTACATATGTAACGATGATATCGATTGATTAAAAAAATGGCTCGAATTCGGTGATAAAAATCTGTGATGATTAGAATCCTGGGATATGTGATGATCGCGATTTCCTTCAAACTCGGTAACAGCTCGCAGACGTTTGACGTTGGTGAAGTTCTCGGGGTGGATAGGTGACATGTCGCAAATCTCAGTCGTAATTATGTGATTAAAGATCAAAGGAGGGTTGTGAGGTCAAAGTTCACTCATAGGGTTAAGTTCCGAGTTCCGAGACCGTTGATCAACGGGAAATACGTGTCTAGATTAAACATACCCGACTGTGGCATACGCCGAGTGCAACTATGTCTAATTTTCCGGAAAAGAAGGGAGAAAAAGATACGCCAGAACCGTCGAGGCGAGACTCGTAATTCTCTATGTAATCACTAGCTTTGTTGCCAAAATACCCCAATTTCCGAGATCTCTGGTTCAAATGCTATTCCCAAAACGTACGGTAAATAAATTTGCTGCATATACCTATACCCATACCCCAAAGCTCCGCCGGTTCGAGCGAGCTTTAAATTAACCCCAAGGCATTCCTCGTCGACCTATATAAACTTTTCACCAAGAATTCTCGAACATCTGATATCATAATTTCGGTAATTTGAAAAAACGAAATCGTTGATCTAATCTGCTTCGTGAAAACCGCGGTGGCATTTTTTACTGTGAAACTTTTTTCCGTTTGTAAAAAATAAAAACAACCCTCACGACTTTTTATCGCAAAGTTTGATGCATGGAGTAAATTGGTCCGAGCGATCGCCTCGGAAGCTCAAATTTTAATGGGATTTGTTACTCGTTACTTGAATTTTGTGCTCGAATTCCGTTCTGAATTGCCTGATAGCTGCCGGTGTCCCAACCCCTTCGAACACACAAATGCGAAGGAGCGTCATTATTCATCGATCGATAATCAGGGCGTGGTTGAACTCGGTTCTAATTAGTTTCTAATTTAGTTGTGACCAATTCGTTGATCGCGACATATACGTATGTCAAGTATTCTCCTGTCATTGCCAAATCGAAAGGCAACCTGAATGCGAATTATTCACATTTTTTCTCCACATACTTTCCAAGTTGGAAATTGGCATTTTTCTACATTTGGATACAAAAAGTTTTAGCCGTCTCCCATAACTATAACATTCCAAGGGACTATCTTTTGCTTTCAATCATAAAATTTCCTGCCTATAGTGCGAGTACTAATTAGAGTTGATTAACATCCTTACAAGAACACGCGAAGTCCTAAGCCGTAAAGAGGCGTTCTTCCCTCGGGATGTATGTAATACGATCTGTGGATAAGATTCGCGATCCGTTTCTGTATCGTGAAATTGATTCCAATTAAGAATTCTGGCTGTTTCGATCCTTTTTTTTCTCAGTTTCGCAATGTTACGAAATCTTACGAAAAAAAAAATGAAAAATAAAAAGATAAAAAACTAATGGAAAGACTCGAAAGATCGAATTCTTAGCTGTTCAAAAAATTTTTATCTTCTTGCAAAACATGAAATTTCAGAACGAATTTCAAGGTCTCAATAACATTTTGGTCGAATCCTTGTGTTCTGCACGATTCTGGGGTGAAATTAGATGATCGCTGTATTCTGTAGATTCCGCTAATCCGAAATTTGATTTATAGGTGAATGTATAATCTTGCCGGTTGTACACGTGTTATATGAATGCCATTTGTACGACCAATATTTAATCATTCGTCGTGGTTTAGGTACCTACGGGTGTAATATACACGGGGAAATCCTTTCAGCGTCGTAAATATCCACGTTGTGAGCCAATAGCCATTATCTGTGATTATGTCTCGCGGCTAATTCCGTTTAAATTAATGTGCCGGTAAATAATAATTTTCTACGCGTATAATAAATGAATGATTAACGAAAAGTCGTCGTTGTATCGACAACCTTAATCCGAAGATTTACTCCGGCGCCTCTATTAATTTGGCAAAACTATTTGAGCAAAACCGAAGCGAGAATTGAGAAATATTTCAAAAATAATTGGCATCGTCCCTTCGATGCAATTTATTTCTCTGAAACTATTCGCGTCGCGTTCTCAGCTACAGCCGAGATGCTCGCTCGATATTTTTTGGGGATAAAGTACTCCCTGAATTCGCTGTTTCATCAATTCCAGTTTAGGGTATTTGTCGCTCCATGGACTTAGACGATAAATTAGCAACAAAAGAACGCTAAATTCTCGGCATGGTTTTAATTGATTGTCCTCGAGTGGTTGTGCCAGCTTAAGGGAGGCTTACACCCCTGGGGCTGCACCCTATGAAAGATTGTAAGCGGAGGGTTGCCGATTTTTTTCGTGCTTCTGTGCGTTACTTTCAAGAAATAAGCCTCGGCTCACATCAGAAAAAAGTTTGTTCGACTTGGAGAAATTTTTCTCGAATCGAACGAATTCCGTTTTCAACTTTTTCATTCGATTCAAATGAATATTCGTTTGAACCAATCAACAGCTTATCGGATAAATCGAATTGGTTGAAACTAAAATATTGTTCGAATAAACAAAAACATTTTATACTATGAAATGAAACAAAATTTTGATTAACTTGTATTGCATCAAAGGACAGAACTTCTCCAATTTTTTTCTCTTCAGATATGTTGGTTATTTGTCTGTGAAATAAATATTTCCAGTAAATGTAAGAGGGGGTAGATTGGCCCAGATGCTGTAAGGGCAGGAATATTGACGAAGTATTGCTCGTTTTCGATGAATAAAAATTCATTTGTCACGGATAAACTGTCTAGTAAATTCGTGTTCCAATAAATCATATTTCTGGATTTTGGAGGGCAGAAACACTTGTCAAAAACGAGGGCAAGTCGCCTCGTATAGAGCAGAAAAATTTCAATCATTCCGAATTCCGGTGTTCGCTTCCCTTCTTATTTACAACGTCATAGAAATAACGACAGCAACATTGTGGCTCGTTATTCCACAACGTTGTGAATTCCGTTTCGGATGATTTTCAGGGAATATAAAAAGCTGCTTTAAAATTGTTCAAACAAAGTTGAAAAATTTATCGGAATTTATATCCCTCCATAGAATCGACCCTGAACGTTTACTCTCCCCCATAGACGTTTTACTTCAATAATTAGTAATCGCGAGTTGCGGTTTTGTGTAAACAGCGAAGATTCTCGTGCGCAAGCGCTATCTCGCATGAATGTGTACAGATACGTACACTCAGCGTACCGAGTTCAGTCGCACCTAAAATCCGCAACCGCGGGTACATCTTTTTTCAAGTTGGCAATGCGCTAGGCAGTAGCTGGCCAGAATGCTTCCGCGACGGTGAGTGACGGAATAGCGAGGTCCGTATCGCTTCATCAGTGAGAACCTCAATTCGCATAACCTTGAAATGTACGGATGCCAACTTAAGAGGATGTATCCTCGGTTGCAGATTTTAGGCGCGAGCGAAACCGATATTCTGACTGTACAATACAGCGTGTACACCACATGCTTCGAAGGGTTCAGATTTTAATTATTAAACGATTCCTAAACAAGCGTGAAACTGCATCGTCGCCGGAGTGCTTCCCGTGCATATTTTTGCTCTTTAGATACTCCTGGCGGTGACGGGATGAAAAAAAAATTGCATTTTGACCAACCTATTAAAACCCTTTCTGTATTATCGAAAACCAATATCTCACAAAGAAAAACTGTACCGAGTTACCACTAGAATTCGATAGCTATAATCTGTTTCCGAGAGTAATATACCTTTGCGAAAAATAACCCTTGTCGTTTGATCGATAACCACCAAATTTTACGGCTACCCCCAAATTATTCATGGGTCATCCCAAACTTTGAAGGATGACCTAACGGGTTCGTAATTGACGTCGAGTCCGTTGATGGCCAGTTACAATTATCGACAATTATCTTAAATCATCAACGGTTATTGAAGGTTTCTGCGAAAATGAACTCGAATTCTCATGATTATGATTATGTTTACTTAAACTGAATAAATACATGCGTGAATTTCAATTCTTGGAGGTTTGGCCTCTCGGATTTATAGCCTTCGGAATTTTGAACCTTTGGTGTTCTTCGTTCCAAAGTTTTTAAATTCGGCTATGTAAACTTTCGGGGAAATATACCCTTTCTAAAACCTGCGAGTCGGTAATATTCAAATTTGGAATTTTCACCGTTCGGGATTTTTAAAATTCGGAACTACAACCCGGCCCCTATAAAGCTAATGGTCAATTGGGGGTGCAAATTCACCATTAATGTTCGAGGGTTCTTTTGAGGTTTTATTTTTTGTGGTAAAGGTAAATTGACATCGGAAAATGATTCTTCAGCATCACAATTTATAAAACTAATTTGTATACCCCCTGTCCCTCGTTAATAACGATCGAAAATGCACCCCCGTCACGCATCAAACACTCGTATGCGTATGAACACGTTCGGCGGGTGATAGGGGTACTTTTTTGACCGGTATTAATGACTGGTTAAGTTATCCCTCTGAAACAATCGTCGAATTCTGGTTAGCAGGGGAGATAACCGTCGCGAAATTCGGTGACCAAAATGGGACACCCTGTGCGCATTATACTCTACGGTATCTTGCTCGAACCACGCCAGACCTACCACGAAAATATGCAGATATATGAATATATGCATCGCGGTTCAGTTTCATCAATGGAAACGACAAACTGTACACGAAAATGCGGACCGCAATTCCCACACAATGCAGAACAATCAATCGAGAGGCGTTTTGTTCTCAGGCGGCATATTTCTACTTCCGAGAGACCTTCGCGCTGAACTCCCACCCAGCGGCGAGCTCGGAACTACTTCGTAAGCAAAACGAGGATTTCGAAACGTTTCTGCCATGTGTCTTGAAATGTAACTTCAGAAGCTTTCTGTTTCGTTCCCGAAAGGTATCTGTTTGCAGTAACAAGTGCATTATCGCCAAATCGTAATTTTTTGAAGTTTGAGAAACGTTATGGAAATGTAATCTGATAACGTTTCTGATAACTAACCAAACCGTTCTGTGCTGTATGGGTTACTAATCCGTTAGCCAGAGATTTGGCAATTGGGAACTAACTAAATCCCTTTATGTGTACCTATATGCTCTCTGAAGTTAAGCTCAACGCGAAACAAAGACAGGGCCGCAGGCTTCTCCTCTCGTTCAGGTGTGTGGGTGATAAACGTGTATACCGGCTCTCGTTTATGTACCCGTACCCATATACAAGTTTCGTTACCAAAAGGCTGAATATCACATGAAAGAGCAAAAACTCGTGGGAGAGTTTGCACGAAGCCACCATTCTATACCTGCAGATCCCCCAGTTATAAATTTAAGACTGCAGGAGTAAGCGAGGTGCTTTGTTCTCGAAGGGCTTTTGGTACAACAAAAGACCGTCAAAAGTTAAGACAATACGGGCACCTTTCTGTTTTTGTTTCGGTTTCAAAGCATTTTGCCATCTTAAATGCTTTTCTATTTAGATTGAAATATACATGAAACGTCGATATAGTTGATATATCTCGGAAGCTATCAAAAATAGAGAAAGAAGCTTCGGTATTTTTTTGTATAAGACGCAAAATCGTAGCTTCTCGGTTATTTCTTTATCAAATGAGACGAGATAGTGCTCAAAATGTGTGTCTTGCAACTGTAAATAAATCCACGATTTCTCCGATGATAACCGGATCTGTATAGAAAAAATTCAAAATTTTGAAAAAACGAAATACTGGGCAGTTTTTGCTGAAATGAACCAGTAATCCCCAATGTTTCATTCCGATCGGTTGTATAGTATGAGAGAAACTACTGATCGCGTTTTCGAGGTGATCAGAGCGTGTATCATAACCTCTTAAAGGGATAAATGATGTATGCTACGGATGGGGCAAATCACGTTGCTGAAACTCAATTACCGCTTGCTGTCCCGTAAGTTCAATTTTCTTCATTTTTTCTTTTCGAATTCGGGCTACAAGCCACGCGGCAATAAACGAGTCAGATTTACCATATTTTCGTCGTGATAATTCTGTAACACATCGCGTGCATCAGCTATTAGCTTATCAACGAGTCAATGCGCGATTCTTTTTCACGCAATTCGCAACGTGCTATTCAATCCTTCTCAATTTTCCCATAGAATTCGACAATATATCGTTGAAATAAACGAGCGCCCATTACAAAAGCGATAAATTCATCGCGAACAGCTATGCGATTTTTGGCGTAAGCTTGACACACGTTTTTGTGAATTTGTATAAAGCAATAGTCTCTATATACCAATCGCGACATCCGCATGGGTAGAACAGGGGGTAAACCCATGGTTCTACATTCGGATCCATACTGCTAACCTTTTGTCATATTTTTCCATCTTTATTTCGAATTACTGTATATGTATGAGTCCCTGATTTCACCATTCGGCACTCTGGGAACGTTGAGCAGAACAGTGTTTCACGTGCACACAACAACAAAAGACTGACGTCATCTCTACGCACTATTCGTTTTCTCCAAAATATCACTATTCCTCGATATTCCCTCCAATTTTCAAAAAGTTTCGATGAGAGACGCATTTAAACAGCGTAGTATGTCTTGAACGGTTGCAAATGACACGGAATGTTAAAATATTTGGGGTTAGATACATCGCGGCGGTCTGTCGTGTATAAATTTCATATTTCCGACGGTTGGCCTCCCTGGAAATTTACCTGCGCTCGGAAGCCTGCGCATGCGCACTTGGAATTCACCTGTCTACTCCAGTCTACCCGTTAGGAACTCACTCTGTATACACCCCTTAATAACTTTCAGCGATTTCAACTGAGTGGGTACAGATGGATTTTGGGGCCATATTCACAGGTGTTCGTGGGCTAACAAAAGGGGTGACGCGCTGTATCGAGCGCTGTCACTTGTGGCCTTAGAGCATAAATTTCAAAGTGTACACAAACGAGCATGAGCATAGCTCGTAGGTGTAGGAATATACTATGATGAACATGTATATTCCTTCATGCGTAGGCAGTTAATTACTTTAACGACGTCAAGGCTCTCTCGCTTGCCATCACCGGTTCGAAGAATGAATTTTCGCGCGCTATTCACCCGTCATCTTTATTAAAGAGGGCGTTACGACCTAGGGTGAAAATCATAACTTGAAGTAAACTCGAACTCGTCGCAAATGAATCCTTCGGTGTGATAAAAAACTTTATGAAAAATAAGAACAAGTAAAAATCATCGCTAAAGCACCCATGTTCGATCCCGATTTATAATTATCCCAATAATTGCTATTTTCTACAATCTCACACCCCCTCTGTCCCTCTCATAAAATTTTATCGTATAAAATTTCACCCCTTCTTTAAAATTACCTACGTTAAAAATTTCCACTTTCACCAGCCTCCAGATGAATTAAAAAAAAATGTTTTGCTACCGATATTCGTGATAAGAACCCCTGGTATCCCTCGGGTCCCTTACGTTGCAGATCACAACGATATCGAAAACCCGTTTCCCTAGAGGCGTGATCTAATTGTTGAATGGCCCCTGAGGCTGAATTATTTTTAAATTAAAAACCGAGCGCAACGCGTAAAGAAAATCTAATCATCGTACCTACGCCTACCCCGCGCCCCCTCGTCATAATGAATGAATTTTATTTTATTTCTTAATTAAACTAATTAACTTTCCCTT